>OZ019981.1:25425308-26037808 GCA_963970395.1 Ephialtes manifestator | reverse complement strand
GTGTGTGTGTGTGTGTGTGTGTGTGTGTGTGTGTGTGTGTGTGTGTGTGTGTGTGTGTGTGTGTGTGTGTGTGTGTGTGTGTGTGTGTGTGTGTGTGTGTGTGTGTGTGTGTGTGTGTGTGTGTGTGTGTGTGTGTGTGTGTGTGTGTTAAATAAGAATCATTCGCGTATTATAGTCAGGAGATTAATAATTCGTCAAGAATGTGGTAATCTCAATTTTCGAATTCCTTTAGTACCTACAATGACGGTGATTTTTTTGTACATTTTTTTTCCCGAGATAGTTTCCTTTAATTCTAATGGAATCCAACTTTTGGTTGGGAATATCTGTATAAAATTTGTTGACTAACTTTAAAAAGTGGGAAACAACATGAAAAAGCAATTATCTGGTGGTGGTAAAGACCATAGGCACGCAAACAGCTTAAAATAGTTCTACGTCCGGAGTTCTCAACGCGCAGGCTTTACGTTTTTTCTGTACTCTCATAATAACCATACAACACTTAGCAATTTTCTGAACCGTTCATTTTTGTATGAGATTTTAATTGATATTTACAACTTTACTGGTTCTATATTTGTATATATAATGAATGTGAATTTAAAAAATATTTATTAATCACAATGTATTTCTAAAATACTCTGAAGTAGCACTTAGCAATTTTCTCAACTGTTCATTTTTTAATGAAATTTTAATTGTTGATTAAATTTTTAATTGTGTTGTATCTATATATCATTTTTTTTAAATTCACCAATAAATAATTATCAATCGCACTGAAATTCTAAAATGCACTTATAATAACCGTGGAATAGCACTTAGCAAATTTCCGAAATGTTATAAATATATATATATATTTTTTCTGTTTAAAAAAAAAAAAAAAAAATTCTTAATTACACTAATTTTTTTTAGGGTAATGTCAGCGTACAAAAAAAAACATCGAGTCTGTGAGATGAGAACTCTAGACGTTAAGACTATTTTAAGGCAAATACTTGCTTACGATGCTCAGCACCGCTGAACAATTATTTTGTTATGTAATTTTCTACTTTCAAGAGGTGGAAAATGCAAAAAAAGAAACAATAGACAGTCACGACAACGCGTCAAGAAAATGCACAAGTGTCTTTTACTGGAAGCTATTTGTTTCGATCAAATTTCCTACATTAATATCGACATGAAATAAATTCAATGATTTTTTCCGAAAAAATATAATTTTTTTAGAACATTTTGAAATTACGTTTCCTGGATGTTTTTTAAGGCCTTTTAACATAAAATTTATCGCTTAATGATACTTAATCTTCTTGTCCGTTTAATAAAACCGATTTGGGAAATTTTCACAGGATGGCGATTTGTTAAAATTTATCAAAAATTAAAAACAAATCAACTGAAAACTTAATTCCGTGTCACATTCTCCCAAAAATGTAGGCTCAAACTTTCGCAACTCTTCAAGATTTAATTCTACACAAATACGAAAAAAATTTAATCACAATTACAAGGTATAAAAATCTTCCAAAATTTATAGACTCAGAACTATTGAAAATTTTTGTTCTTTTTGATAAACAAACTAACTGAAAACTTTTAAATTCGTGCCACATTCTCCCATAAATGTAGGCTCAAACTTTCGAAACTCTTCAAGATTTAATTCTACACAAATATGAAAAAAATTTAATCACAATTACAAGGTAAAAAAAATTTCCGAAATTTATAGACTTCGAACTATTGAAATTTTTTGTTCTTTTTGAAAAACAAACTAACTGAAAACTTTTAAATTCGTGTCACATTCTCCCAAAAATGTAGGCTCAAACTTTCGCAACTCTTCAAGATTTAATTCTACACAAATACGAAAAAAATGTCATCACAATTACAAAGTAGAAAAATTTTCCGAAATTTATAGACTCAGAACTTTTGAAATTTTTTGTTCTTTTTGAAAAACAAACTAACAGAAAACTTTTAAATTCGTGTCACATTTTCCCAAAAATGTAGGCTCAAACTTTCGCAACTCTTCAAGATTTAATTCTACACAGATATGAAAAAAATTTAATCACAATTACAAGGTAGAAAAATCTTCCGAAATTTATAGACTCAGAACTATTGAAATTTTTTGTTCTTTTTCAAAAAACAAACTAACTGAAAACTTTGAAATTTGTGTCACATTCTCCCAAAAATGTAGGCTCAAACTTTCGCAACTCTTCAAGATTTAATTCTACACAAATACGAAAAAAATGTCATCACAATTACAAAGTAGAAAAATTTTCCGAAATTTATAGACTCAGAACTTTTGAAATTTTTTGTTCTTTTTGAAAAACAAACTAACAGAAAACTTTTAAATTCGTGTCACATTTTCCCAAAAATGTAGGCTCAAACTTTCGCAACTCTTCAAGATTTAATTCTACACAGATATGAAAAAAATTTAATCACAATTACAAGGTAGAAAAATCTTCCGAAATTTATAGACTCAGAACTATTGAAATTTTTTGTTCTTTTTCAAAAAACAAACTAACTGAAAACTTTTAAATTTGTGTCACATTCTCCCAAAAATGTAGGCTCAAACTTTCGCAACTCTTCAAGATTTAATTCTACACAAATATGAAAAAAATTTAATCACAATTACAAGGTAGAAAAATTTTCCGAAATTTATAGACTCAGAACTATTGAAATTATTTGTTCTTTTTGAAAAACAAACTAACTGAAAACTTTTAAATTCGTGTCACATTCTCCCAAAAATGTAGGCTCAAACTTTCGCAACTTTTAAAGATTTAATTCTACACAAACATGAAAAAAATTTAATCACAATTACAAGGAAGAAAAATTTTCCGAAATTCATAGACTTAGAACTATTAAAAAATGTTCTTTTTTTCAAAAAACAAACTAACTGAAAACTTTTAAATTTGTGCCACATTCTCCCAAAAATGTAGGCTCAAACATTCGTAAATCTTGAAGATTTAATTCTACACAAATACGAAAAAAATTTAATCACAATTACAAGGTAGAAAAATTTTCCGAAATTAACTATCGAAAATTTTTGTTCTTTTTGAAAAATAAATAAATTAGTCGTAAGATTATTACAAAGGCGTAAGATTAATACCTATGGCGTTGGAGAAATATAATTTCGTTTCGATCGTAGGACAGAGTCGAACGTTAGCAGTTCTTAGGTATCTCCAGCCACGATACATTGCATTTTAGTATACAACGCGCATAGAGGCTCGACAATGCTCTACTATCGACCGTATCGCACTGCGGCGACGTAACCCAGAGTACGCGGATACAAGTACGAAGCCGCGAATGACCTTGCGACTCGGAGAGCTTCGTGCCGTTACGTGTTGTGTATTAGTATTCACGGGCGCTTACATACCAACCTACGATAATTTATGACAACGTTTAGTGAGCGATCGGAAGCGATACGGTCAGGCTCGATGGTCCAGAGAGTTCGAGGTTCCGGAACACCTTGCAAAGGTGTTAAGGATGTTATTATCTCATTACACGTACATACGTTTCCAGCCAAAAGTTTTCATCGATTAAAATGTCAAGATTCACAATTTCAAGTCAATGAAAATTCTAATAATAATTAATTTTCAATAATCGTATATTAAAATATTTATTATTAAATTAATAAGTTTTTACTAATTTAATAATAAATTATTAATTTATTATTAAATTAGTAATAAATTAATAATAAATTATTAATTTACTAGTAAATTATTTAATATTAAATTAATAATAATTTAATAATAAATTATTAATTTACTATTATTATTATTATTAATTTAATATTATTGATTTATTATTATTATTATTAAATTAATAAGTTTTTACTAATTTAATAATAAATTAATTAAAAATTTTTTAAATAAAATAATAAATTAGTAAATTTTTATTCATAACGTTTGCCAAAAGTTTTGATCGATTAAAATTCCAAAATTCTTATTAAATTAGTAAAAAAAAAAAAAAATGCACTAATTTGTTTAACTTTAAATTAGTATAAATTTACTAATTTTAAGTTTTTAATCAACGTGTAAAATTCTTAAATTAGGTTTTCTAAAAAATTTTTCAGAATGTTTCTGAAAGTTTTTGGAAAACGTAATTTTTTAAAAATTATGAATTTGCTCTTTATGTCGAATATATTATTTTATTAACCCTTTAGCTGCCAAAGTAATTGTAATTTAAGATTTAATAAAAGGTTTTTGGTGGAATTACAAATGTTTGTAATGTACAGATCACAATTTTTTTAAATTTTTTTACTCTTTTTTAGTCTAATAATTCTTGTTTCTTTTTTAGCCAAAAAATTGCCGAACAATTTTTATAAAAATAAAAAATAATTTGTGGACAAGAACGATTTCTCACAATAACATGCAATTTTTAATAAAATTTCTTCAAAAATTTTTACTCTGTTTTAGTCTAATATTTTTTGTTTCTTTTTTTAGCCAAAAAATTGCCGAACAATTTTTATTAAAAAAAAAAAAATCTTTGGACATTTGTGGACAAAAACGATTTCTCAAAATAACATGCAATTTTTTTAAATTTTTTAAAAATTGTGTACTCGAATTTTGAGGAAGTTAATAACTTTTGGTTGGCAATGTACATCGTCAATATCCTTGATAAAGTGCAACATAATCATCCAGTCTACACGCATCAGTTACACCAGACGATAAAATGTTTGACTTTGAAAAATACTGTAGAGTCTGAAACCAGAGCCAACCTCAACCCAATGAATGAATGAACGTTTGACTTTGATACGCACTATGCGTTGTATTAATAAACAGCTCCAGCGATGTATGCTTAGCATATAAAATTGCACCTGACGGGGTCACTGCGGATGACGCTTGATTAGCATTTCCAATTAAGCTGAGCACTTTGTTCGTGAGAGGCAAAGAACAATTGTCAAGGGGGTCAGCACCCTATAAAACGTTTATCCTCCCGACTTTCCCTCTTCCTTATCGCAGTGTTCCTCCTTCGACAATCTCGGACAATTATCTTTAATTTCCTCAGTCTCCCCGTGCAGAAATAATGTGGTCTGGCGGTCTCGGCTGATTACGAGGCCTTGTTACATTTCGTTGGGAGATCAGATACAGAAAGGGTGCTGCAATGTTCTATAGAAGCGTGCTTAAGAAAATGTTGATGAGCTAAAACATCTCAAACCTACAATTAAAAAGAATGCAAAGTAGAACTTTACACACTGCTTCCTCATTATTTTTCATAATGTGCGACTTGAGGATACAAAAATTTGGTATCTTTTAAAAAAAAAATTTAGCTTGGATTTTCCGACCGGAAGTCGGATCTGTGAATTCTGGAATCGGAAACGGAAAAAAGTCACGTTTTTTTTTAAATTATATTTACGTATGTTCTAATGCCCTAAAGGGCAAGAATGGCTAAATAAATATAAATATATATATATACTAGGATGTTATTGTGGCTCGCGCGCTGCGCGCGCTCGCAATCTCCCCCCAATCCGGGCTTGTGATAATTTTTGAAATTTGAATGTGACACCCCGTCAGAAACCACTCGGAACCTCCCCCCCCCCCGGCCCCGTCGGAAACCCCGTCACTCGACCCCTCAGAACCCCCCCATTCCGTCAGAAACCCCGTTACTCAACCTCTCACAAACCCCCCCACTCCGTCAGAAACTCCATCACTCAACCCTTCAGAAACCCCCCCACTCCGTCAGAAACTCCGTCACTCAACCCCTCAGAAACCTCCCCACCCTGTCAGAAACCCCGTCACTGAACCCCTCAGAAACCCCCCCCCCACTCTGTCAGAAACTCCGTCACTCAACCGCTCAGAAACCCCCCCACTCTGTCAGAAACTCCGTCACTCAACCGCTCAGAAACCCCCCCCACCCCGTCAGTCAACCCGTCAGAACCCCCTCCCCCCAGCCCGTCTGAAACCCCGTCACTCAACCCGTCAGAAACCCCCCCACCCCGTCACTCAACCCGTCAGAACCCCCCACCCCCTCCTTACGCTGGTTTGAGCTGAATTTTTCTAAGTCCCTCGATTATTGACACGGCGGCGGCGGCGGCGGCGAGATCTTTTTATAATATAGAGAGATATTTTATGTCACTGTGGCACGGAAAGTAAGGTTTTCCGTGCGCTTCTCTTAGAACTAAGATTGCATGCAATATTCGGGAGGGAAACATTTTCTCAGCTCGTGTGAATGCAGCACTCGTCTTTGGCTCTTGCTGCAAACGCACCCTCGCGAGAAATGTGTGTTTTCTCCTGACTGCGCTGAAATAACGTGATTCCGTCCCTGAAAAGCGGGAAGAAAGTCGCCGATACCTAATCGCGAGCAGTGCGCATGTGTAGCGGGTAAGAATACGAGCCAAAACTCCCTAGGGCATCTTGCCCCCTATTTTTGCCCACTTCGAGGTTCCCAGCGGGACCGTCGCGTACCGCGGCGCTTGCACTGCGCACCTCGAAGTGCGCAGAAACAGGGGCCACGATGCCCGAGCGAGTCTTGCCTCGTATTTCTGCCTGCTGCGTGTGCACACGGCTCGCGGGCAGATATCGTCGAATTTTTCCTCTCGCTTTTCAGCGACAGAAATCACGTCATATTTCAACGCAATCGGAAGAAAAGAATCGTGTGCTAAGCGGAAGGGAGCGCGATATTCACCTCATGCTCAGGCAGCAAACCTCAAACTTTCAGCAAACTCGGTGAGAATCGCGCTCTTCTCTCCCTTGTAGCATAATGTACTAGTTCCTCCCTCCGGCCGCAATCTACTATTTCTCCCAACTCCGCTAAAATAACCCCATTTCGTGTTCGCAACGCGGGCTTGAAATCGCTGATTTCTTACGAATGACGTACGCATACGCAGTCCGCTTTCATTACCTCCCTTGGGAGGTAATCAGCTCATTCCCGCCCGGCGAGAGTAATAAGAACCGTACTGTGCACGCGTGTCGTCATTTGTTAAAAATGAGCCTATTCTACGTCCTTGTTACACACACGAAATGTGGTTACTTTGTAGCGAAATCGGGAGAAAAGTATTAGTACATTACGATACTAGTGCGAAAAAACTTTTTCTGACGAGTGTGAGTTTGCAACACGAGCCGAAGGCGAGTTTTGCAATCACACGAGTTAAGAAACCGTGTTTCGCACGAGTATCGTACAAAATTTTTTTCACGAGGTGTGTAAATGGGGTTTGATGCACCCGAAGCGTGCGTAAAACCGCGTTTTACGCACGGAGCGATATAAGTACACTCCCCAGTGGAGTATACTATTTTTCACCATATCTGCAGCGGAAAGTTCGAATTACGTAAAACCCGTAGGGCGGGAAGTCGAACTTTCGGCGCAGGTGTGGTGAAAAGTATAGTACGTTACAATTCACCTCGTGTGAATTTCTGCCCTCGTTTCGTTCGGGCATCAAACTTCACTTTCGGTGAAAAGTTGCACTTCCCTCCCTTGTAACGTAATGTACTATTCTCAAAGCAACAAATTTTGAACTCCGTGTGAAAATCGCTTTGACCTTCCAGAAAAGCGGAACTAACATTAATCGAGAACTGGTGAGTCATTATCTCAATACTACGAAGGAAAAAGATTATTATGAATCGTATGTCCAGAGATTGTGTCTGTCAACATAAGATAAAATACAATATCCAGCGAATTTTACGATTAGGGAATTCCTCGTGACTCTTATCAAACTCTGCAATGCCAAACCATAGCAAAAGCACTGAAAGAAATTAACTTGACTGAGAAATTAAAAACAAAAAAGTACATGCACGTTACACGAATCTTTAACCTTCATTACCATTTTTCACATATTCACCTCTAAGAGGACGTACGTTGATTGAATTTGGCCTCCCTAAAGAGGAAACTGTGACAAATGCAAATTAGTGAGGAAGCGATGCGCATGATCGACCCTGCACTATTCTTCTTTAAGAAAGAACTCCTTTATCGATTTTTACTAAAGTCAGCCTCATCCGAGTTAAAATTAAGCTTTGTACAAAGTCTCCAATCGTTTAGCCACGATTTTTCAAAATAAATGTCACTATTTTTTTTCTTACAGTTCAGAAGAATTCAAATATGCATAAATTGAAAAATCGGTTTGTAACTTCAGGATATGATAGTGAATTAGACTTATTCTGAGACTACTTAATTTTTTTCAGATTTTGAAACCCGTTTTTTTTACTTATTTAGAGCTATGCGAAACTTCCAATTATTATTTACTTGTGATTTTGAGAAAAAATTCTCCTTACAAGGAAGAAAAAGGAAAAACACTTTTTTTTTTACATAAAAATGTCCCAGGTTTTCAAGAAACCTTGAAGAAAATTATTTCGACAGGGCATAATTGAAATTGAAAACTATTTCGACAAGAAATAATCGAAATCGAAATTATTTCGCTAAGAAATAATTAAAATTGAAATTATTTTGCCAAGAAATAATTGAAATCGAAATTATTTCGACAAGAAATAATTGAAACCGAAATTATTTTGCCATGAAATAATTGAAATCGAAATTATTTCGTCAAGAAATAATTGAACCGAAATTATTTCGACAAGAAATAATTGAAAACAAAATTATTTTGCCAAGAAATAATTGAAATCGAAATTATTTCGACAAGAAATAATTGAAATCGAAATTATTTCGACAAGAAATAATTGAAACCGGAATTATTTCGATAAGAAATAATTGAAACCGAAATTATTTCGCCAAGGAATAATTGAAATTGAAATTATTTCGCTAAGAAATAATTGAAACCGAAATAATCTCGCCAAGAAATAATTGATATCGAAATTATTTCGCCAAGAAATAATTGAAACCGGAATTATTTCGCCAAGGAATAGTTGAAACCGAAATTATTTCGCTAAGAAATAATTGAAACCGAAATAATATCGCCAAGAAATAATTGATATCGAAATTATTTCGCCAAGAAATAATTGAAACCGAAATAATATCGCAAAGAAATAATTAATATCGAAATTATTCCGCCAAGAAATAATTGAAATCGAAATTATTCCGCCAAGAAATAATTGAAAACAAAATTATTTCGCCAAGAAATAATTGAAATCGAAACAATTTCACTTCATAAATGAAATTATTGAAGATTAAAAATTAATCATAATATATTTTTTTTTTATTTTTCCAAGACTGATAAATTTTTAAAAAAATATCTTCGTTCGTTTTGTTGGATATTTTTACGTCGGCTATGATTATTTTAAGACTGGGATATTTGCAATCATATACAAGTAAAAGTAAACATAACGAAAGTATCCATCTATCCACAAATCCAATTATAACACACACATACACACTAATATATAGTAATTTTAATAACACGACCAATAT
Source organism: Ephialtes manifestator (assembly GCA_963970395.1). NCBI lineage: Eukaryota > Metazoa > Arthropoda > Insecta > Hymenoptera > Ichneumonidae > Ephialtes > Ephialtes manifestator. Next base: position 26,028,550 of record OZ019981.1, on the reverse strand, counting down.
CCCACATGGTTATCAGCGAACGAGTGACTCCACCTAGAAGATAAGGATATAGATAGAGATCGTATCATAATCTCCTCGCGTATCTTTGCAACGTTACCTTCGACGTTAGAACGGAAATGATTATTTGTCGTGTTTATTGTAATAATTTAATATCGTAAAAACTCTGGATGATGATTTATTTTTAGAAAAAAATACAAATACTTTCTATTGAAGTTTTTAATTTTAGTGTCTTCGTAAATACAGCTTTTTAAATGTTTATCTATATATTTGTCTCTTCTTTCTTTATTATCTAGAAAATTTGCGGTTGATATTTCGAAATTCGTGACAACTTGGACCTTTATAATTTTTTTTTAATTCACTTTTAATTCCTTCTTAATAAATTAAAAGTGAATTTAAAGAAAATTATAAGTCTGATCAAATGCTTGATTTTTATTTATTAAGCCTTCGCAAATAAACAAGTACCATTTCACAGTCATATTGGCACCAAATCTGATGAATATGTAGCACATGTTAAAAATTCCGGACTATTTCGAGGTTGCCAATTTTTTTTTTTTAAATTCCCATTCAATTGCTTAAAAGTCTGGTAAAATGTTTCATTTTTATTTATTGAACCTGCTTAAATAAACAAGTAGAATTCGATAGTCATATTGGCACGAAATTTAAGGATATGCTCGAAGAATTCTAGAAATCAAGAAAATTAAATTTTAAGCTCGTATCACACAGAAACAACATTTTTATTTTAAAAAAACAAAGCTCGCTATGTGAGAAAGAAATAAAATAAAATATACTCACTCATCATCGGATTCTGAACTGGACGACATTCTTGCTTATAAACACGACGAAGGCACTGGACCGTTAATACGAAAAACAGGAGAATACCGGACGCACGACGCCCTGCACTCACTAAAGCACGATTCTTGATGACACTCGGCGTCTCGCACATGAGCTGTTAATCAGCACCGCTCGCGCGTTTATCTAGAACAGCATTTCGTCTCTCTCGTGTTCGTAGGACAGCTCATCATGATTACTACAGTTGGAGATCATTGGGCTTTTTTGCTACGGACAACGTCATGGAAATATGTCAACGAGACCCATTTCTACGTTTTAAACTTATTCCTGGTAAAAACAAATGACAGAGACTGATAAAAATCGATAAAATTTCAGTGGGATTTAATCGTATGTTATCATCTTTATTTATTCGAACTTTTATCAATTTATACAAGTTGAATCGTAGTTTTCTTTTTCTATGGGTTAAATACGACCCTAGTGGGTTCGACTACCATAGTTTCAGGTTGTAATTACCGCAAAAACTACCTCAGTATTTTCTGCACTTTTCCGCACAACAATTCACCGCAAAACCACTGAGCGTTCTTTTTTTTAGCGGTGGTTTTGTTGTTTCGATCAGTGCAAAAACACCGATGTATATTTCGAAATTTCGTAATGTTTTGTAATTTGTATAAATAACGGCAGAAATCAAGGCTCGATGGAATTTTCAGGGCCATGGTAATTCGTAGAATTCGTTTGGCACTGATAAACGACAGTAAAAATGACCCACGGCAGAGATGGACGGATGATAACTTACGATCGCCCGTACTTATATACACAGAACGGCGTACACTCACTTGCGAGAAAAGTTTCGGCTCGTTCGCCATCTAGCGGGCTAACTTCGGCTGCACGCGCAATCTAGTGGAGCTAAGCCAGTCAGGCTTAGCTCTAAAAAATACAAAAATTAATATCAGCTAAGCCAGTCAGGCTTAGCTCTAAAAAATACAAAAATTAATATCAGCTAAGCCAGTCAGGCTTAGCTCTAAAAAATACAAAAATTAATATCAGCTAAGCCAGTCAGGCTTAGCTCTAAAAAATACAAAAATTAATATCAGCTAAGCCAGTCAGGCTTAGCTCTGTTTTTTTGTCCATCCTATTTAGACCAATAGGATGGACAAAAAACACCATTTATACCGATAAGATAGGCTTTCAATAGGACTTTATGAGTTTAAATGAGGATTAATGAGATTTTTTAAACAGGGTCTTCTTTATCCCAAAAAAGATTAAGTTTCCGAGAATTCTGGTTCCGATATTCTACCCTGGTAAAAAAAATGACTTTGGTTCGCGAATTTACGAAGTACTATCATAAATGTACAATTGAAATCCTATAGGTTTTTTCCATATTCTATAATTTTATTATAAATAATATAATTTTTGTATTAAATATAATAATAAAAACGTACTATTGTAGGAGTGATATTAATAATATTTCATTTTTCATTTAAAAAAACGTTTCATCCGTAAATCTTTGGATTCAAATATTTATCATATTCAAGATTCATTATGGTAGATTTCCTACAGCTGTGAAACAAGAAGAGAAACGAGTTTAAAAAACCACCTCAGTGTTTAAGGAGGTTGGAGCGCTCCACACTAATCAAATCAGTGCTAAATTTTTAAAAGCGTTTCTGCAATTTCCGATGGTTTAATAATCTGTTCCAAGGTGTTATTCACATAGCAGCATTAGTTCTTGATATTCAAATACATTCACAGCTGTCATATGAACAGTAAATCGATCAATATCTCCAAATTTCCGATGTCATGTTTTTTCACCCAGTTTTGTAAAAGGGTAAACCGTAATATCAGTCCGATTATGACGAAACATAGCTCATTTTGATCAGTGGAAGATCCTTAATCGATTGACCGTCCGGATTTTCTATAGTATCAGGCATTCAAAAGTTACAGCCATTTGTATACTTGATGTTAGGTTATGATAGGATAAACAAACGGTTGTATCTTTTGAACTACTAATACGATTTAAAAAAATAGACGGCCAGTCGATAGAATATCTTTTAGTAAACAAAATGAGCTATTGGTCGACATAATCGGACTGATATTACGGTTTACACTTTTAAAAAACTGGCTGAAAAAACATAACATCGAAAATTTGCAGCTATTGATTGATTTACTGTTGATCTCACAGCTGTAAATGTATTTGAATATCAAGAACTAATGCTGCTATGTGATTAACACCTTGGAACAGATTTTTAAACCATCTGAAATTATAGAAACGCTTAAAAATTTAGCACTGATTTGACTAGTGTGGAGCGCTCCAACCTCCTTAATCTAGCGTTAGTGGTTTTGCTGTCTCGATCACCGCAAAAGCACCGATGTAAATTTCGAAAAATTTCGAAGTTTCGTGATATTTTGTAATTTTTATAAATAACGGCAGAAATCACGAATCAAAGGGAAGCCTTAAATCATGCAGAATTAAGAGACGAATGATGTAAGACTTTTGTTTCATCCAAAAAAGTTCGGCGTTTCTCTGAAAAATTCGTTACAGTTTTGGTTACCGATTGAGTAGCTTTCACTTCCCCTTAACGCTTGGTCCGTGTTCCAGTATTCCTATTTTTCAGTGGAATGTGAAACAAACCAAGTATTCCGACTCCAAACATCGTGCGTCGCAATTCTAAACACGTGCTTGAGTGCAAGTGTTTTTATAATATAATAAACAAACTTTAACACACCACAAACGTAAGTAAATTAATAGTATTTCATATTATTACGAAACATTAACATATATTTTGAGAAATTTGTATGTTGCGGTGTATGTTAAGAGACTGGAAAGAAATATTTTTAGGTTATCGTAATCCAACGTGTGCTCCAAAATTCAAACTAAACTTTTTGTTTTTTTTTTCGTGATTCAAAAGAAATATGGCAAAATCTCTGAGGAGCAAATGGAGGAGAAAGTGCAGAGCTGTTAAACGAGAGCGTTATGGAGCAAAGGAACTCGCAAGGCTGAAAAAAACTTTGGGAATCGATGAAAATGCTCAAGGCGACGTTGACATGTCGGAAATATCAGAAATTGCAACAGGTAAGAAAAATAATTTTTCAGTCGACATTAATAAAGACATATTTTTAAAAAATGATATTCATAAATAAATATCACATTTGTTTATCTTCTGGTATTATATAAAAAATATTTTAAAAAACAATTTTTTTTTCTACAGCCGAAAAGTATTTTGCTGTTTTGGATTATCGACGATACCATTTGTTTTTTGTTTATAAACTCTGTATACTTTATATTTTTTTTTTACATAAGTACAGCTTTTTCTTTTTAATACAAAATTAGTGACATAATTAGTTATTAAAATTATTTCTCAAATGCTGTAATCAAGTCTACGGTTCTTAATTGCCGATTGATAATCGAAATATCCAATTTTGTCTTAATCTCAAATAGCTACACACATTTAATAAGTATTTATCTTTACATACAACTTGGAATTATTGGAGAATATTTGTCCTATTTTTTCTCTTATAAAAATTTGTAGATTGTGGGAAAAAATAAAAATTAATATCAGCGATACACTATAATATCCTATTTTGTCTCAATGTAAAATAGCTACACACATTTAATAAGTATTTATTTTTACATACAACTTGGAATTATTGGAGAATATTTGTCCTATTTTTTCTCTTATAAAAATTTGTAGATTGTGGGAAAAAATAAAAATTAATATCAGCGATACACAATAATATTCAATTTTGTCTCAATCTAAAATAGCTACACACATTTAATAAGTATTTATCTTTACATACAACTTGGAATTATTGGAGAATATTTGTCCTATTTTTTCTCTTATAAAAATTTGTAGATTGTGGAAAAAAATAAAAATTAATATCAGCGATACACAATAATATTCAATTTTGTCTCAATGTAAAATAGCTATACACATTTAATAAGTATTTATCTTCCATACAACTTGGAATTATTGGAGAATATTTGTCCTATCTTTTTTCTTATAAAAATTTGTAGATTGTGGGAAAAAATTAAAATTGATATCAGCGATACACAATAATATCCAATTTTGTCTCAATCTAAAATAGCTACACACATTTAATAAGTATTTATCTTTACATACAACTTGGAATTATTGGAGAATATTTGTCCTATCTTTTCTCTTATAAAAATTTGTAGATTGTGGGAAAAAATAAAAATTAATATCAGCGATACACAATAATATCCAATTTTGTCTCAATCTAAAATAGCTACACACATTTAATAAGTATTTATCTTCCATGCAACTTGGAATTATTGGAGAATATTTGTCCTATCTTTTCTCTTATAAAAATTTGTAGATTGTGGGAAAAAATAAAAATTAATATCAGCGATACACAATAATATTCAATTTTGTCTCAATGTAAAATAGCTACACACATTCAATAAGTATTTATCTTCCATACAATTTGGAATTATTGGAGAATATTTGTTCTGTCTTTTTTCTTATAAAAATTTGTAGATTGTGGGAAAAAAGAAAAATTAATATCAGCGATACACAATAATATCCAATTTTGTCTCAATCTAAAATAGCTACACACATTTAATAAGTATTTATCTTTACATACAACTTGGAATTATTGGAGAATATTTGTCCTATCTTTTCTCTTATAAAAATTTGTAGATTGTGGGAAAAAATAAAAATTAATATCAGCGATACACAATAATATTCAATTTTGTCTCAATGTAAAATAGCTACACACATTTAATAAGTATCTTCCATACAATTTGGAATTATTGAAGAATATTTGTCCTATCTTTTTTCTTATAAAAATTTGTAGATTGTGGGAAAAAATAAAAATTAATATCAGCGATACACAATAATATCCAATTTTGTCTCAATCTAAAATAGCTACACACATTTAATAAGTATTTATCTTCCATACAATTTGGAATTATTGGAGAATATTTGTTCTATCTTTTCTCTTATAAAAATTTGTAGATTGTGGGAAAAAATATAAAAATTAATATGAGCGATACACAATGACTTTTGCAATCTTAGAGAAAATTTCTTGTTTATCAAGTGAAACATGCATAGGTATTTTTAAAAATGATACCAAAAGCCAAGCGAGTGAAATGTTCAATAGAAAATGTCACTAATTTGGATGTGATCCTTCTCTTATTTTTTATCCTAATTTTGCTCCTCCTCTTAATTAACAAACTTGTGAAATTAATATTTAATCGCTTGCAGTCACAGATGCAAAGACGATAGAAGCAAATGCCAAAGGGAAATCAGAAGTGGAAGATACACAAGTGGATCAAATGGATGAGGATGGAAAGCGAGTTTACAATAAGAAAACTCTCCTGGATCAATTTGGCAATTATCCAGTTTGGATGAGCAATCGAAAAATATCGAAGCACAAAAAGGGCAGAGCAAAGTCAAAGAAAGCGACGTTCAAGCAGGACCGTAGGCTTACGAGAAAACAGAAGAAGAGTGCAAAGGGCGGAGTTAAGGCATAATTCACGAAATTCCCATTAAAATAATAGTGACCAACTTTATTTTACTTTTTTTCTTTACAAAACTCAATAATTAATTAATATTGAGATACAATGTTACACCTAACGATACGACACATAATAAAAAAAGGGTATAAAAAAATGGCAGTGTAAAAGATTTCGAATTCTCATTAGAATCGATTTTTATCATTCAATGTTAATTCTTATATTAACTTTTTTTTTTTTTCGTTTTATTAAATTCTTAGTATTATATTGGTTGCCTCAGAATGTTTATCCTGCTAATGTTGTTCAATTTGGCTCAGCCATTAATTGATGTTCTGCAGCGGATCTTTAGTCTGTTCTCAAGATCAGTCACACGATTTGTGAGATGTTGGAGCTTTCGATTCTCCAGCTCAAATTGCTTGACTTTACCTCGCATATCGTATATCTCCTGTTGCATCAGTTGCTGGAATAAAATATAGACAGTCAGAGAGTTTTTTTTACCGATTCTACCCACCTAACACAGATTCGTAACTTTGATATAATATTGTTATGAATATAGAGATTAGGTCTTATAGGAACACACGGTATGACGATCGAAAAACGAATACTTGATATACTTCACAAAAACGTGACAGAAGAAAGTCTTGACAGGACTTGGACTGCGAGCAAACGTGCGAACAAAAACGTTAAAAGATAAATAGAATCCTTTGTAATTAATAATATCCGCCCCACAAACAAATATCCGCTTAATTCATTCGCTCGGTCGTAACAATATTTACGTTAACCATTCGAGTACGGGGCCTTCGCGCCGCGATCGAGCCAGTTGGCCGGGTCACGCGCGCTTTCGTGACGAAATCGTAGCCAAATATGATTTTGAAAATACCATAACTTTTAATATATTGATAGAAAAAAATGGTCGGTGGTACGAATTAAAGTCTTGATATCACACTTTAAGTAGAATCAATTTCTATTTTTTTAAATTGAAAACTCGTTTAGTTATAGCGATTATAAAATCGCACCGCGTCATTACGCGTTTACGCGTCACCCGTACGCGACGGGTTAACGAAATAACGTGTTCTGTCAAAATAACATCACGTCACGCACCAGTGATACATTATTTCTCATTCAAGATGGTCTCAGGATATGGAAGAATTTTCGTAACATTTATATTACGTTACATAACATTTATGTAACAAGTAAGATTATTACGTCACATTTTAATAAAATCTCGATAACAAATGTGACTTATTTTTGTTACAGAAATAATATATAACGTTTATAAATTATTTAAACAGAATTTTGTGTCACAACTAGATACGATTGTTATTAAAACAAAACATCATACTTATGTCAATGTTACACATCAATCAACGTTATGTTTTTTTACAATTCGAAAGTTATGTAACTGTTACATTCTGTGTTACGTGGGTATGTACAATTTTCCTTACTTCACAAATGTAGAACGTGTCAAATGTACATTATTATGCGATCGCTAATAATCAGTGTTAAATAGAAATTTAATTGAATTAGAACCTCTTTATGACGTCAGTACATAAATAAAAGTTTTGAGGTGACTGAGGACTCAAATTTCAATCGTAAGAAAGTAATTTAGATAATAAATGTGATTTTAGATTGAACTTACGAGGGAAAATAATTATCGGCATAATCTATGCAGATATAAAAAGTTTACACCTTTCGAAAATTTAAAAAAAAGTCTCAATTTCGAAAAACAAATTAGTATTCAAATTTTAACGAAAATAAAATTTGACAAATTTCAGCTGCGATTGAGTTTTAAATCAATAACTTACGACATTGTCAACGGTTCTCCTCATCGCAGCGACTCCTTCAACGGCTTGCGTTATTTTTGTGCTCATTTCCGAAACTTCGGTCTCCCTCTTTCTAGCCTTAGCTATTTGTTTTTCCAGTTTCGCGAGGCGTTTCAAGATGATCTCGTAGTCCTGGTCCAGTTTTCCTTCGCCTACCTCGTTCTCTGTGTCTGCAGACGAAAAAAAAAATTTTTTGCGTATGAAACGAAAAATTAATTTATAAAAAAAAATATTTATCGATTCATGCGCATATACAAACAGCTTATTGTTATTTAATTGTATTATTTCTTGACCGCAATCAGACATACAAAAGTGCTAAGAAATCTGAGAAGAAAATTAGCAAAAATTAAATTTGGTAGCGACTTTTGAAAATTTTAAAACTCAAGGTGAAAAAAGAGTCGCTTTTAATTTTCTTTTTAGGGAAAACGGATTTGGAAGGAAAATTAGCAAAAATTTTCTTTCGTAACGACTTTTAAAAATTTTTTAAACTTACGGTTTTTACAATAAAAAAGAGTCGATCTCAACATTTTTTTAAGGAAAAAAGATTCGAATTCTTTCATCCACACTTACCACGTGTCGCAGGTGTCGTTTTTCTCGGTGCCTCAGTCGTCGTGCTCGTTGTATAGCCGTAATCATTCTCCAGGTCACGAGCCTCAAACGCCGTTCCATCGCTGCCTGTAATGGAAAATAATATTACATTACAACATTAGGAATAAAAGAGTTTTTTCTCTCTCGAGTGTTGAACGAAACTTTTCAGTACAAAGTTTCCGAAAACTGCACATTTCTGGACAGAGGATTTAAAAAATGAGTGTTGAACTCTCTTGTTTCGCCACACTTAAAATATATTTAAATTTTAAGATTCACCCTTACCGTTTTTTCGACAGGATTGGCCATCCGGCTGAAGGTGAAATCCATGTCTGCAATGACATTCGTAACTTCCAGGTAAATTCTTACAGATCTGACCGCAAGGTTTTTCAGTCACACATTCGTCAATATCTGCAAAAAAAAATAATAATAAAAATTTATCACGATCACAGGAACGTCGTCTAAATTAGCGACTAATCTAAAACAATCTGAAATTAGCGTAGGACCGGTGGCAAATTCTACTGCATTTATCCGCAAATGAGAAGTTATTTTTTTCTTCTCCTTATTAATCTCAAAGTTCGGGATTATTTTTACAAGTACGTATCATTAAATTCAAATCTTACAACAAAAAAACAGCCATATTGGAATTCTTTTGGAATACAGAAAAAGAAAATAGGATTTTGTTCAAATGCTCAGACGCTAACAATCCTATGCAATTTTATTAAAGTGTTTTAAAAAAATCTTAGCTAGAGAAAAAAACAAGGCAAAAGGATTAAATCTACTATTGATTAGATGTACGGTTTTTAACCATTTTTGGCCGCTAAGTTCGGAATAACAAAATTATAAACATTATCGTATTCAGAAAAAATTTAGTGGATAATCTTGTTAACTTATTTTGAATCAATAATTGTGAAAATGATCACAAACGGTGCATATGCCATATATTAGCAACGTCTGGTTCTAGTGAAGAATTGCAATGACCTTAAAGTATATATAGATGCAATCAGAGTTGGGCAAAATTGTAATGGAAAATTCCAAAATACAAATTACTGGAAGTAATTGTAATTAATTTAAAATCCAATACAATTACAAAATGTAATTGTATTTGATTTGAAAACCAATACAATTACAGAAAGTAATTGTATTTAATTTGAAATCCAATATAATTACAAAATGTAATTGTATTTGATTTGAAAACCAATACAATTACTGAAAGTAATTGTATTTAATTTGAAATCCAATACAATTACTGAAAATAATTGTATTTAATTTGAAATCCAATACAATTACTGAAAGTAATTGTATTTAATTTGACATCCAATACAATTACTGAAAGTAATTGTATTTAAAGCAGTAATTTCTGACTCAAGTAATTTTTGCTGCCCAACTCTGCATGCAATAAATATTGGATTAAACAATTTTCAACAATATTATTTTAATTCTAAGTCAATTTACCGTTGAAACGTTTTTCTCATTTGCAAAATTTTCACATTTTTCTTCAATCGTTCATTCCTTTTCACGTTTCTTTGTTCACTTTACCTGTTTGACATTGTGTTCCCATATATCCCTTTGGACAGTTACACTTGCCGTGGGTACCGCAGACTCCACCGTTAAGGCAAGTTGCTGCGCAGGTTGCTGTCGATCAAGATTGTTATTCATGACTCGCCGAACGTAGCAACTACAGTCAAATGATTTTTTATCATAAGCTATCACTCACGTCTGTTGCAGCCATAGCTCGTTCGGGACACCTGGGACCATCCTGGACAGCACAGAAAGGTCGAAGCCGTCAATTCCGTGTAAACTAGCCTGATTCAACACAACATTAATAATGATTTATTCATAAATACAATAATAATTAATTTACAAAATTCTAACTTTTACAAATTATTAATCACATTATTATTTATTTATTTATTTATTTATTTATTTTCACAGTGGACGAATGAGTCGACCAAAGTATATATATATATATATATATAAAACAAAAGAAAACACACGTAAATCATACATATAAATATTTAAAAAAAACAAACAAGCATATAATTACAGAGAATCGATCAGGGCCATGTAAACGCAAGAATCGAAGAATATATAGAAAATACTGATTTTTTAAGGGGAGACAAATGCTCGAAACAATCGATGGAACGATTTTGATATCTCTCGCAGTTTCGATCGGTGCAGTACCTCCAGACAAGATTCGACGCATTAATGTTATGTGTTTGCATGAACTTAAGATTTTTGGCTCTCGCACATCGAGCTGATATGACAAAGGCTTGAATCACTCGATAGATTTCGTTAACTATCGCAGTTTCGTTCGGTGCATCGCCCGCGGATAACATTCGACGCATAGATTCTGTGCATTTAGGTAGAATGAAGGATTTCAACATCCGTACACCGATGTAATATGTTACAAACTCACGAAACACTCGAACGATCGATTTCGTTAAATCTTTCAATTTCATTCATTGCCTTACTCCCAGATATAATACAGCACGTAGTGACCGTGCATTTGTATGAAATTTAAATTTTTGGTACTCGCATACCGAGCTGATATGTTGCAAATGCTCGAAACAATCGATGGATCGATTTTGATATCTCTCGCAGTTTCGATCGGTGCAGTACCTCCAGACAAGATTCGACGCATTAATGTTATGTGTTTGCATGAACTTAAGATTTTTGGCTCTCGCACATCGAGCTGATATGACACAAAGGCTTGAATCACTCGATAGACTGATTTCGTTAACTATCGCAGTTTCGTTCGGTGCATCGCCCACGGATAACATTCAACGCATAGATTCTGTGCATTTAGATAGAATGAAGGATTTCAACGTCCGTACACCGATCTAATATGTTACAAACTCACGAAACATTCGAACGATAGATTTCCTTAACTCTTTCAATTTCATTCATTGCCTTACTCCCAGATATAATACAGCACGTAGTGACCGTGCATTTGTATGAAATTTAAATTTTTGGTACTCGCATACCAAGCTGATATGTGCGGATAGGAGCGCATTTCTGGAACGGCCTGCCAACCCGCTTAACGGGTGGTCAAAGCCTGGCGGTTTTTAAGCGCCAGCTGCATGCACTGTTGCTTGCTAGAGAGGTTGCTAGTCTTTCTAGACCAGACTAGACTAGACTAGGTTAGAATAGTTTAAGATAATTTAGTTAGTTAGTAAGACTCCTCTATAGCTCTCAATGTATACTGTGCTCTTATGGGGCCCTTCCCTGAGCACGAAATAAAAAATAATAATAATAAATAAAATAATATGTTGTAAATGCTCGTAACACACGGTGGATCGATTTCCTCAACTCTCGCAGTTTTGTTCGGTGTCGGCCAGCCAGACAGAATTTGACGCATAGATATAGTGAATTTTCATAACATTAATAAATCTGACACACGTACACAGACTTAATATGTTACTAATGCTCGAAACAATCGATGGAACGATTCTGATAACTCTCGCAGTTTCGTACGTCAAAATCCAAATTCAGAGATTGTCTAACTTGTTTCTCCGCTGATGTCATTAAGAAATAGATTATGAAAATAATGATTGAAAAATATATCTTTATATAAATTTGAAAAAAAATATTTTTATCAGAGTTCAAAAGAATATGTATTTTTTATGACATCAGCAGATAAACAAGTAAAATATCAGTCAATGAATATCAGCAATTTGGGTCTCGTTTCCTTTCTGCATTTTACGTAACATCATTTTTAGATGTTACCGACTAATTTTTTTCTTTTTATGAACCGAGACATTTTAAGATGGAACATTTTTGCGTTAGGCGACAAAATTTCAAGAATGACGAATTCAGCGACAGGCTAAAAATGATAAGTTTATTGTAGTATGGAGCGATACCTGTACTGCCTTGAACGATGATGATGAGCTATGGAATTCGGTGTTTGCCTCGTACAAACTCGTCTCCTGCAAACAATTAAAAGGACAAAATTAGATCATTTCTTATGGTCCATATTAAAAAAAAAGTCCTCGGCTTTTAGTAGCTTTGTCCCTGTCATTTTGCATTTCTCAGTGACGCTACACTAGAAACGGCCAGTGCGCCTAAAATAGAATCGTGCTACGTACTCATTTGTGTAGGGTGATACATCATTCGTTTAAGGAGATCTAATTCTCTTGACCCTCACAAACTTGCATTTTATTGCAAATGTTTAAGCACAAATGGCACTTGAGTAGAAACTGCGTTATTTAAATTCTTGAAAAATATATTCTATCTCAAATATGAATTATCAGCAAAATTGAAAATTTTTCCTAATTGATAATTTTTCTTGGTAATTTCAATTAGTGATTAAATTATTAGACTACATAACAAACGAATAGTTAAATAAATTTCTGTCCTTTAACTTGCAATAAAGAAATAGAATCGTAATTTTAGTTGTGTGAATACTAGTTAAATTCCAGATTTTGGACTGAATAAAAGAACAATTTCTAACGGTATTCAAATAATAAATATTCTTGAAAAGAAATGTGGGCGAGAATAAGAAGTGGAAATATAGGCAGAGCGGGCAAGAAGGGCATGAGTGACTGGATGTGTAGAATATGTGATGAATAAGAAGAGACTGTGGAACATTTATTGATGTGTAGAAAAAGCAGAGAGTTAGTGAAGGAAAATACAAGAAAAGGAGTGGATGAGTTGATGAAAAATATTGACGAGGGGCGATTGTTGGAGAAGTAATAAAAATGTTAAGGGGAGAAATTCAAAAGGAAATACGTGCGTATTTCAGGGAAATTGAAGAGGTATGGATTAAAAGAAGTATGGAATGAGAGTTGGAGAGAATAGAGGAAGGAGTGGGAAAGCGTGAGAGGGAGATGACGCAGATGTAAGGTTTAGAATCAAGAATACAAAAGAGATCATAAGAAATGTTAACGTTATACGAGATTTTATAAGCTTTGTAAAAAACTGTTAAAAAGTTATGCAAATAAAACTATCTGCATACATAATAAATATTCTTGTAAGAAAATTGTCTCCACATATATGAGAATATATTATGCATATTACTGATTACTGATTATCTTTCCTTTAACTTGCAATAAACAAACAGAATCGTAATTTTAGTTGTGTGAATACTAGTTAAATTTCACATTTTGGATTGAATAAAAGAACAATTTCTAACGGTATTCGAATAATAAATATTCTAGAAAAGAAATGTGGGCGAGAATAAGAAGTGGAAATATAGGCAGAGCGGGCAAGAAGGGCATGAGTGACTGGATGTGTAGAATATGTGATGAACAAGAAGAGACTGTGGAACATTTATTGATGTGTAGAAAAAGCAGAGAGTTAGTGAAGGAAAATACAAGAAAAGGAGTGGATGAGTTGATGAAAAATATTGACGAAGGGGCGATTGTTGGAGAAGTAATAAAAATGTTAAGGGGAAAAATTCAAAAGGAAATATGTGCGTATTTCAGGGAAATTGAAGAGGTATGGATTAAAAGAAGTATGGAATGAGAGTTGGAGAGAATAGAGGAACGAGGGGGAAAGCGTGAGAGGGAGATGACGCGGATGTAAGGTTTAGAATTAAGAATACAAAAGAGATCATAAGAAATGTTAACGTTATACGAGATTTTATAAGCTTTGTAAAAAACTGTTAAAAAGTTATGCAAATAAAACTATCTACATACATAATAAATATTCTTGTAAGAAAATTGTCTCCATATATATGAGAATATATTATGCATATTACTGATTACAAAAACTCTTACTTTTAATTACAGAATTACAGAAACTATCATAACAATCAATGTCAAGTCGATCGTCCATTTGTTTATTATAATTATCATAACGATGAGCTATTTCATTTTTTTTTCTTTGGTCTGTCTGCATTTCTCTGCTTTTAGGCAAGCATTATTTATAATAAGAGATGTCTGCAATGGTCCGTTTATTTGTGCTGATGCTGTCAGTTGAAACAGGACTACATTGGGCCACTTATTTGCCGATCGTAAAAGAAATTAGATGATGCATATCCAGTCAACCTCGGCTCGACATTGGCCATGAATATTTTTATGATTCGCATGCGTTTAACACAAGACGCATTTATTAGCCGGTAAACCATGAATTTTAAGAGGGTATCAACACTGACAAAGAATTCTTTATTCTTTCTCTCGTCGCATTCCTTGAACCCCCAAATTTCTTACTGATTAATAACAACATTGTTATTAATCAACAAGTCGATAAAACGAAATACAGTAGAACGTCAATTATCCGAACAGAGATTCGATTTATCCGAATTGCATCGCAAAAAAACTAACATACATATTACAACTGATGTATTCTATTATTCTCAAGAAGATAAAGCTACAAAAATACATATTGACTCAATTTAAAGACTATTGAAGCGCAGACCCTTAAAAAAATATTATTTAGTTATTAAACTTTCTAAAAGTTTAGGCTCAAGCGGAGATGACAGAAATCCTATCCTATTTCGCGTTGAGATTTGATTGAAGTATTGGCCATCGTGGGCGGGACATGGGAATGGGATCTATGGAAAAAAATGTTGACATCTCAAATGCTCGTCAGTGGCATTCAAACTGCGAATGTAACAGAAATTATACACCACGACCTGTCCAGAGTTTGACTTGTCGACATTTTGATATATTCCCTACAAACGAACTCTGACATAGGTCGAGGGTGGGATTCTCAGCATTGGAAGTTACGTTTACGTTTAGGTCTGTACCAGTCTGGACGACTTGTAAATATATACACATGCACGTACAACAACACATATGTTTAAACGCAGCGCAAACGTAAACTTAAGCTCAAATTCTGAGAATCCCACCCCATTGGCACTTTCTTATAAAGGATGTTTTCTTCAATGTCACTTTAGCTATATCCGACGGTTTTCACAGTCATCATTCATAAAGGTAAAACAGGAATGCAAAGTAAACGTTGTACATTGCTTCTTACGAAGGATTTTGCGCTTCACACAAATTTTTAAAAGCATTTCTACAACTTTGCTTCCTCATAGAGGAAGCTTTGTTTTCGTGAAATCTTTTTTTTCGAGATTTTCATGTCAGTACACTCAGAATAGTCCAAAACGTCGAGAAAAGTGATTTAGAAAAAATGTCTGTATGTGTGTGCGTGTGTGTGTGTGTGTATGTTACACGCTCAAAAAATGTAAACCTTTATAACTCGGGAACGCTTCGAGATATAGACCTGAAATTTACACCATAGATAGAGGGGTCGATCCTCATCGTTCATACCAACTTTTGTAAAAATCCCCATGATCATTAAATTTTTAGGCGGTTTTGAATTTTTTCAAAAATGTCTGGTAACGCGATAACTCTTTGAATTTTCGAGATATTAAGCTCAAAACTGGTATGTACGTGAGCTTTCATACACCGGTGATCCCTATTAAATTTGGTTAAGATCGGTTGAAACGTTAAAATTTTATGAGATTTTGATTTTTTGAATTTTTTGATTTTTTTTCTGCGATGCGAATTTTGGTATCAAATATCGAGCTGGGAGTCAAATGAGTGCCAAATTCATGATTAACAGAAAAATACATCAGATATAGCCCAAAAATGTTGAACGATAACATATTTTCATAGCAATGTTGTACAGTCTATATTGCGAAAAGTAGCGATTTATGTCGTATAAACTATGAAATTTCGGAAACCACCGATTTCTTTCGTGTTCTACAAAAAAAAAAAACAGAGAAGATAGAGTGTCCGGGAGGATTTTTTTATTATTTTTTATTTATTTTTTTTTATTGAGATAAAAATGTACAAGATCAGAGATTTGGGAATAGGTGATTCCCACCAAGCTCTGACTTTCCTCTTACACAGAGTGTTTATGAGAAGCTTGGAGAAGTTAGTAGCCATCTAGCGGTAAATATCGAAACCAATTTTCTCATAATTTTCGCGACGTTCACCTAAAATTCTGTAATTATAACAATGCACTGATTTGGTTAGTTTAAGCTTTTAATAAATCTATTAAATAAAGTTTATCGTCGAATTATAATTCTCTACCGGGTTTTTCCTATTTCGCTGCCCTTAACTGTTGTTTCATAGAACGAATTTATCACCACTTATTGCATAAACTACTTTTAATACAAATATAATATTTATTTAAGTAGAATTATATATAACGTAATATAAGATGTTGAGACGATACATAATACTTTTTGTGACAATATAAACAAAGACAGATGATATAATGATACATCCCATGGTAACAAGAAAAAGTAGAACGATAAAATAAGGGCACGTGTTGATTTTAAATATCGATTCAACATTAAGGTAGTTCTGTCGTGAAAGCAATCCAAACTCATATGCATGAATTTTTGACATGTTGTAATTTAGCTATTCAATTTTACTTGTACAAAATCTTGAAGGCTATTACCGAGTATTTGAATGAACAATTAAAACTTGAAAATCGATCTTTTTACACGGTGCTCACGGGAGGGCAGGAAAAATTGATCTTTAAATCGAAAATTAACATACTTCGATTAAAGATAGAGAAAAAATAAAAAGTACTACGGATTCGCAAATCATTCAGGAATTGATGCATCATGAAAAAAGGTGAAGTCACCGGAATAATGTTTAATTAAACCAAGGTCAAAGTGCACGATACCGGGCCAAATGAAGTTTCCTAACCTAATTATCGTGAAAATGAAGTCAAATCCGCACTAAGCATATCAACTATTTACAAATAATGGTTTTAATTTGATTACGACAATTTCGAAGGATTCTCGATTATTTTTTATATTATTATTGAGGCAGTCAAAGTGATGCGTATGATTATTTTTTAATGTCATATAGACTCTGAGATTTATGACTCCGGCGTACCGACAGAACTACCTTAACTATAAGCAAGTTTTACTAAGATTTATTCACACACGAAACAGTAATGGCTGCTGACTTCTCGACGTGACTAGAACCAGTCGATATCTCGATTGATCGACACGGCAACATGGCTACGACTAACAGGCAACTCCAGACTCTTTCGCTTCCGCAATCTCGGCCTCCATCTCACAAATTCGCGTAAACATGCACTACCCTAGCAATCGCGATAACTTAAATTTTTTCCTAAAAATGAAAGTTATCGGGATTAAAAATAATCTGAAAATAACAGTAAAATTTTTCACGGTAAGTTATTGATTCCAGCGACGAAAAAGTTACTGTCAGATTCTTTTGCTTTGGTTATTTCGACGGCCATTTTGACCATTTCCGAAAGTTTCTTCTGTGCAAAAATTAACTTCTATTACATACAAAAAAAATGTTTCTACTATACACATAATTCCCTGAGAGGACAACTAGTTTTTATTGTTACCGAAACAATAATTAATATAACCAGCAACTAAATTATGCTACACGTAACTATTTGTATAGTAAAATTCACTATATTCAAATAGCTATTCCATGAATTTTTCAAAGTGCGAGCGTTATTTTTATGGTCACTTTGAAAGTGATTGCTGAACTAAAGTGTTACTAAAAACCCTCGCATATACAACCGTATATAAGAAGAGCTAATAAAGTGTAAACATGGTGAAAAAAAACCACAACAATGGCACGTAAACCAGGATAGAAAGATATCCAGGCAAAGTATCGGTAAACTTCATCATAGTCGTCGACGACGTACTTCTTGATTTGTCGACGTCGTGGTTGTCGTCGTTGTTGGTGGATAAGGGTATAGAAAATGGCGTTTGTCCGTGTCGCTTGTCGTGTTGGCGAAACTCGACTGAACGTTAACTATCAGCAACAACGAATCGCCTTACGGCGCGAGCGCTCGACGCCGAGGGTCTTTCTTCGCTTTTCTTTGTGCAGAGCGGGTGCAAGCGATCGCGAAGCTAAGACGTGTCTGACTCACAAGAGGCGCGGGCGCTTATGCTCACACTTGGGTTCACCACCAGCCTCAACAGCAGCGGCAATATATACAATCTACCTCTACTAGTGCGTCAGCCTGCGAACCGCGAGGTCTTTTGCCTTTGCGATCTCAGAAAAGAACAAAAAGTAAAGTACTCAAAGTGACTGAAAACAATTTAGTTCTATAATGACGAATGCAATATTTGCGTAATGTAAATTGGAATAAAAGAATTTGAAACCGCAAATATGTCTGCATTTGCGTAAGATAATGGAATGGGTACAATGTCTATTTTTTTTTTCAATTGGAATATGGATCGGGATGGAAATAGGGAATGGATAAAATAGGGAGTGGATGAAATAGGGAATGGATAAAATAGGGAATGGATAAAATAGGGAATGAATAAAATAGGGAATGGATGAAATAAGGAATGCATGAAATAGAGAATGGATCGGAATGGAAATAGGGAATGGATAAAATAGGGAGTGGATGAAATAGGGAATGGATAAAATAGGGAATAGATGAAATAGGGAATGGATAAAATAGGGAATGGATAAAATAGGGAATGGATGAAATAAGGAATGCATGAAATAGGGAATGGATCGGATTGGAAATAGGGAATGGATAAAATAAGGAGTGGATGAAATAGGGAATGGATAAAATAGGGAATAGATGAAATAGGGAATGGATCAAATATGGAATGGATAAAATAGGGAATGGATGAAATAAGGAATGCATGAAATAGGGAATGGATAAAATAGCGAATGGATAAAATATTAAATGGGTAAAATAGCGAATGGATAAAATATCGAATTTCGACATAATGAACTCTGAATCTAGAATGACCATAGTTATGAAAATCGCTATGTTAGCCATTTTTTATTTTGACCCTTTCGTGAATGTCGATAAACCATGAAAATACAAAGCGTCGGATTCAGAATTATAAAAATATTCCATTGGCGCCAATTGGTTTGTATGTATTTTAATTTACTGAGTTACAAACTAGACGGGATATCAGGAATGTTGAGAAAGTCATTCGTTATATACTGGCATTCACATGGGATATACTTTTCATATGGCATACTTGCCATAAAGTAGGTATGCAATACAAATCTGAATATACTTGTTCTGTTTATACGCTGTGGCAACACGCTTTACGAACTTGCAAATTTGCATAGTAGGTTAGCAGTTGATCCTTATTGTAAAAGATCTTGAAATGATATGGAAATTACACGAACTCTCGTTCCACCGTAAAAAAAGAAAAAGAAAAACGAAATCACGTTGTAAACTGCTGTGATGTGAGGGGCGAAAGTAATCAGTATCAAGAAACATGATAGCGTCATCAAGCACGTCCAATTAACCAAGTCGCAACCAAAACAGTTTTTACTTTGAGATAGTCGCTTAAGCCACTTCCTGATCATAGTTTATCATCATCTTTCAACAACTGTAGCATCTTACAGGTACACAGACAGAAATAATTGGTTGACCCGGCTATTCGCATGGCTAAATATGCTCCAAGCGACTAAGTTGGTTAGGTTAACCAATTTTTTGGTTAGACCGATAAAATAGTTGGTTAGTTGGTTACCCAATTAATTAGTGGTCAACCAATTAATTTGCTGGCTCATCCAACTCGTTTGTCGCCGCAACTAACGAATTTTTTCTGCAACCAATCAATTTATTGTCCCAACCAATTTTGTTGGTTGAATCCTATACAACCAATTATTTTTTTCCGTGTAGTTAGGATGCGATTGGATAAATTTTGTTCACAAACTCCGGATGAAGATAGAAATAAATGCTGCAGCTTGTGACGGCCCTGAATGGCATATAAGTAGACGACCCCACAGCCCCTATTTACTACACATCTTGATTCTCCACATTCTCGATTCTCCACTCGCTCTATTGTGCACACTCCTTTTACGATACGTCTCGATTGTCTACACGCCCGTTATTCCACAACCCGATGGTCCACGTACAATTTTGTTAAAGTTTACTACTACAAATTCTACGTATTTCAGATTATACACATTTCTGAAACGACATATCCGGTTTCTTCACTTCCTGATACTAAATAAGCTCTTTACGCCACATCTCGATACTCGACACCAAAAGAAATTTATATTCTATAAACAAGTGTATGTACACGGTAAAAGTTGAATTTTAATTTCTGTACTTTTACTATGAAACTTCAAATACATTTTTTGTTAATGTCATTACCCAAAAAAAAATAATGGTTTTCTAGTTCACAAATAAGTACAGAAATAATTTGAGGAATTAGAAACTAAACCCAAATTTTCTACGATATTACCAAAAAAAATCTGTGTATTGTTGTCAAATTAATACAGTTCCAACTTAGTTAAAATCTGTCATCGAATTCCACGGAAAAAAAAGATTAGTTGCCATAACCAAGAAATGAGTTGACACAACCAATCTATTATTCTATTTCCCTAGCAACTCAAATGGTAATACCAACGATTCGAATGGTAGTACCGACGATTCGAATGATAATACCGACGATTCGAATGGTAGTCCCAACTATTCGAGTGGTATTCCCGCAAGGCTCCTAGTTGTCTCATTCTCTCTGACCATTGTTCGCGGTTCCTCGGAACCATCTCCTTGTCTCCCTTTACCCACTTGAAGAATTGGTGCGGTTTCGGCACCCTGCCGAAATTAAGAAAAGCGGGACTGGTGGCTATCGCCGAATGATGTGCCGTGTTATAAGCGAAGCGGAACTCTGGTAGGTAGACATCCCAAGACCTATGATCTCTTTCCAAGTAGGAAACAATCATCGTATTGAGAACGCGATTGACTCGCTCTACGGGATTGGCCTGGGGATGGTATGGCGAAGTTGTGGTGTGATAAATCCCCAACTCGGCCGCCATCTCCTTCAGACATTTATTTACAAACTCCGTGCCGTTATCTGTTAAAATCCCAACGATTAGTTAACCTAACTAATCCAATCGAGAACTAATCGTGAATAGATGAGGTTACTATTCGATATGGTTGAGTCAACTAATTTTTTAGACATTGTGTACAGCAAATCGAAAACGTAGTTGCCACAACCAAAAATTTCTTTCCGTATCCCATCCGTTACCTTGCTGGAGATGCAAGGTGCTGAATCGTTCCTAATCGGAACATTAGGTGTTATATAAAACAAGATAAGATCTGTTTAATCCAGTTATTTATCAGCCAAAGCGTTGTATTCTGGTAGACTTGTAATTTGATAGAGTTAAATTTGCTACATATTTAAATGTGCTCTTATTAGTTGTAAATAGAATGTCTATAGACAAAGTCAAGACAATGTTCAGCGTTTCACTTAGTAGATCCGCCATTTTTATGTCTCCGGTTCCCGCTTTTATTGAGTACTTAAATGAAGTGAATTTCTTGTTCCTCGGCAATCACCATATAATTTACTCTTCTTGATTCTTCAGCAAGCCATCATCACAAACAAACTTCTACACACTTCACCAAACTCTTCGTTCGGTCGTTACACGGAGACATGAGTTTTCGGGCCCATAAAACGTCAACACAGATCCTAACGCAACGGGTCCTGGCACTGAAGAGCAACGCCGCGGAATTCGACACGACCGAGAGAATCCCTCGGGCGAATATCTGAATAAATTTATTCTTGGATTCCTCGATTGCAAAGGACATTCCCTAGATGATGCCTCAGCAAATATTGTGCATCAGACTTTACTCTAATTTGCCACTTGTAATTAACTGATTTAACAGCAAAAAAGCTTCTTTTTTATCGCCCTTTACGATAATTACAAAATACTATAAAATATATTTAAAAGTTACGCTTTTTCAGCGTCAACAATTTATTTAATGTTTGTTGATTGAAGGCCAACGAGTCAAAACTTTGAAACAATGAAGGAATACTATAAAATAGACTTATAACTAAAAGTTACGCTTTTTCAGCGTTAACAATTTATTTCACGTTTGTTGATTGAAGATTGACTGAAGACCAACGAGTCAAAACTTTGAAACAATGAAGAAATACTATAAAATAGACTTATATCTAAAAGTTACGCTTTTTCAGCGTTAACAATTTATTTCATGTTTGTTGATTGACGATTGACTGAACACCAACGAGTCAAAACTTTGAAACAATGAAGGATTACCATAAAATAGACTTATAACTAAAAGTTACGCTTTTTCAGCGTTAACAATTTATTTCATGTTTGTTGATTGAAGATTGATTGAAGACCAACGAGTCAAAAGTTTGAAACAATGAAGAAATACTATAAAATAGGCTTATAACTAAAAGTTACGCTTTTTCAGCGTTAACAATTTATTTCAAGTTTGTTGATTGAAGATTGCTTGAAGACTAATGAGTCAAAAGTGGGTGGTTTTGGGGACCATGAAGCCGTTGACAATGCGTTACATGCGCGGGCAGCGAAATTGCAGTAAAGCGGAAACGGGTTAGAAATTAGTTGAGATTACATCCGGCGCGAGCGAAGAGTCAGCGTCTGGAGAATTCTTTTTATGAAGAAGTGAAATAAGAATATAGTGGGAATGTGTGCTTATAAAATAGTATTAGGGATTCTTATAAGTTATTAAAATATCCGGGACATAGCACCAGGGTAGCTGTGTATATACAACGAAAATCCCTCACCCTGCGTGATGTTTGGTATAAGTCGGTGTTTCAACAGTCGCGACAATTCCATAACCCGTCGTAGGATTTTCCAGCATCCTCGTGGGATTGTAATCGAAATTATGATGATGGTAACCGGCGTAAGCTACGGCCCTGGTGCCCGAGTACTTGGCCACAGCGACTGCGGTTAGTTTTTCAGACTCGTTGCTACCTTCCCTCGCATCGCGGTCGTTCGTGCTATTGCTGCCGCTGCCGTTCATCTTCGTCGTCGACGTCGGCCTCGCGATCCTCGTTTCGATCAACTCGCCACCATCGCCGTTCGCAACTTTAACAGGCAAAGAACTTCTCTCAAACCCGCTGTGTCTCGACAAAGACGACTCGTTCTCCGTCCGTCCGAATAATCCATCGTCGTAAAAGTTTCTTCTACGTTCTCTCGCTTCGGCCTCGTAACGACTTCTCGAATTTCTCAACAAAGTGTCGTGCAGTATACGAGCTCCTTCAGGATGTACATCAAGCCTCGACCGCTGCTTCTGAGACTCGTGTTTACCGTGGATCCGATTGTTGCCGTCTCGTTCGTGTCTCTCCCGAGATAAGTGACTCACTGACGACCCCTCGCGATGACTGAACCATGCAGCAGGCCACGAAGGACGATGAGACGATACACGGTGGTTCTCTATATCCAATGGCAACGATATACCTTTAGCTCGAGGGATAATATCGCCGAAAACAAAGAGAAGCACAGTGGCACGAAAGATACTTCTACAATTCATCGCCACGAATTTCTCTCACGCTTTAGTTAACCAAAGTCTTTTTGTTTTAGATTTATTTTACAATAAGTAAACTCGTTTTTTGAGATATATATTTGATTCACATTGTCACGAATTTTTTTTTTTTTTGGTTTTTCTTAATCTTTTGTTTTATTTTTCGTTGGTTTGATTATTGATAATGAGATCACGTATTTGTTTCTTTGGTTGCCACAGGAGGACCGAAGTGGAGGTTATTGAGAATATGCGATGGACGACGGAGGACGCGCTGTTTTCGGTGTGTGCAAAATTGTCCGAGGGCAGTGGAGGCACTACTGAGCCTGCGAGTAGTAACATGAGACACAAACGCGAACTCTCCTCGCGGAGGTCTCTCTCCACGTGCTTGAGTTGTCCGTGTTCTCTTTCCCCACCCTTTCTGACGATCAACAACGCGCCCCGCGGGTTCGCGCGAGCTCACGTGTGCGCTCGTTTGCTTACAGTATATTCTCTTGTGAGAGCTTTCCACACACTCGCACTTATCGTTCGGACGTTCGATTTGTCTCGCTCCTATTCTTGTCTTTGTTCTTCTCCGCGTTACTTTGTGCGGTTTCTCGCTCAATACTTTATTCTTGCTTTTTCATCACCGCCCATATATCTTCTTCTGATTCTTCTCCCGGTCGTTCATCTTACTTTCACTCGTTCGCTTCTTGCCGATGATAACGTACGCGTTTACACATTCTGTGAACTGATAACAGAGTGGAAAAAATACGTGTCACTTAAGAATGTATGAAATTCATATTCCCAATTAAAAGTTGGCAATCAGAATTCGAGTTCTGATTAAATTGTTGCAAGGGAAAAGAGTGAAAGAAATTAAAGTCTGCAATAACTGAGACTATTTATTTTGAATAATAAAAGAAAGGATTTTATTTACAAAGTTTTTATTTACAAAGCTATCTTAATGAGAATATATGTTCATTCATTTTTACGTCTTCGTAGAGGAAGTTTTGTAAAAAGAGAAAAATAATTAGTTTAGATAACTTAAAAAAAATTAAATCGTCACTAAATTATGTATCTAGCATTACTGAATAATATTCCGTTCGGGTCGAAAATTTAGGCTGGCTGTTTTAAGTTTTGCGAAAGGTAATACAGTAATGTTGATTTTTCGAAAAATCTAAAAATTCATGAAATCGAAACTATTTTGCCGATTCCAGCGAAATCCAATACCAAACAAGCTTGAGTGCACCTGCCCTCCGGAATTGTTTCGCAAAATAGCGGAAAGGCAGAAAAACCACTTTAGTTTTTCAAAATAAAAAAAAAATAAAAAATTTCAATTTCTGTATTTCGAACATTTTTTGGACATTATTTCTAGAACACTTTTCTCAACACTAATCTGAGTTTCCTAACATGAAAATATCGAAAATTCGTCTGTGAGGAAGAAAATAGGGCGTCAGTCGAATTTTGCACATTCATCTTGCTCTCTGGTAGTCTAAATATCGTTTTACGTTAGAAATACAATTGCAGAATTTATAAATTCTACCCTTCCTCGCAGACAAAGTGACCATAAAAATAACGCTCAATAGAAGTTGTTTGTCAGAAGAAACTTTCGGACATGGTCAAAATGACCTTCAAAATAACCAACCCAAAAGAATCTGATAGTTGCTTTTTCGTCACTGCAACCAATAACTTACCGTAAAAAATTATGTAGCAAAACTGCGATAGCTGCAATCGCTATAAAAAAAATTGTAATTTATTCACCTCAAAGCCGTTCAATATCATAAGCAATTCGGTTTCACTTCGTCGATCTACATCATGTTAAATATCAAATGACATACCACGATCGGTATCGAAAGCTGTTTACCTAATTTTTTAAAGAGTTCTGGAAAGAGGATGAAATCAAAATATTGTGTCGATAATAAATCTTTTCTGGCCCATATTCTTGCCTAGGGTGTATTAACGTGATGTGCTACACGTTTTTATCGCTCTCTCTCTCTCTCTCTCGCTCTACTGCGACTTTGGATGGAATATTTTCTCTCTCGCACTCAGCGTGACTCAGTCGGTATAGCACACCACTTTAACTTTTCAGAAGAATGAAAAAGTGTTACTTCTTCTTCTCTGTCTTCTCACCTGGCTATCGCCATCTATTGAGTGTGTAGAGCATTTGAAATACCGCAGTCGGTAATAAAAACTGTAATCAACTTTTTTCACGCATACTGACATTTTACACCTGCAAAAAAAGTTTCATCGAATACTCCAGTGTTATCTGCATTCGATGAAACTCTTCTCGACGTTTGACCAGTCGCTTGGAGTAGATTAATTTTTTAGTTCTATTTTTTCATAATTTTTTAAATCACAAAAGCTTTAAAACTATAAGAAAAAAATGTTGATATCCGACAAAGTATTTTTCTGAATTTTTTCAGATTTCTAGATTATGGCATTCGATATTGCATAGAAAACAAAAAAATAAAAATCTGGTGCATTTGAGGGTTTAACCAAACCTACCAAAAGATACGAGCCAAATCGGGGAGGTTAAGGGTCAGACCCAGGTTGAATCGGGAAGGAATGGTCCATATACACTCGACCAATCAAAAACGTGAGGCTAGCTCAAACGCCCTCCGCTCAGATGGCGCGTCGGTGCCAAAACAAACGCGAAATCAAGAAAATTCGTTCGATTGACAATCTCCATACTCCTAATCTTTGCCACAAGATTTTCCTTTTCTTTTTCAAAATACTTTCTGATTAAAAATTATTAAAATTAGCGAAGGGGATCAGGATCGAAGTATGAAAAATTCAGATGAAATGCCCCATGTACACTCGACCAATCAAAAACGTCAGACTAGTTCAAAAGCCCTCCGCTCAGATGGCGCGTCGGTGCCAAAACAAACACGAAATCAAGAAAATTCGTTCGATTGGCAATCTTCATACTCATCATAATCGTTGCCACAAGGTTTTCCTTTTATTTTTCAAAATACTTTCTGATTAAAAATTATTAAAATTATTGAAGGGATTCAAGGTGAAGTATGAAAAATTCAGATGGAATGCCCCATATTTTCGGTAAAATGACCGTAAAAATACGGTACTTTTACCGTATTTCGCCGTCATTTTTTTCGACAAACTTTGTTGTTGTGAAAATACGGTGACGAAAATTGTTCGTAAATTTGACCAGTCACAAATTTTGTTGGTAAATTTGCCGTAAAAAATGGTAAACTTCGTTTATATAGTAAAAATTTTTTTAGCTAAAATTACCGTAACGTTTTTGTCGTAAATTCACCGTATCTTGACGCGATTCGAAATCACGATGAGACCATATGATTTTATTACCAATGTGGTAATTTTTAAAGCGGTCGCGTACAGTTTTTTTACGGTAAAAATACGTTACCATATTTTTCGCTCATATTTTATTAAACGTTCATATCTACCGCTCATATGTCTAGTTCAAACGCCCTCCGCTCAGATGGCGCGTCGGTGCCAAAACAAACGCGAAGTCAAGAAAATTCGTTCGATTGGCAATCTTCATACTCATCATAATCGTTGCCACAAGGTTTTCCTTTTATTTTTCAAAATACTTTCTGATTAAAAATTATGAAAATTATTGAAGGGGGTCAAGGTGTAGTATGAAAAATCGAAGTATGAAAAATTCAGATGGAATGCCCTATATTTTCGGTAAAATGACCGTAAAAATACGGTACTTTTACCGTATTTCGCCGTCATTTTTTTCGACAAACTTTGTGTTGTGAAAATACGATCACGAAAATTGTTCGTAAATTTGACCAGTCACAAATTTTGTTGGCAAATTTACCGAAAAAAATGGTAAACTTCGTTTATGTAGTAAAAAATTTTTTTGCTAAAATTACCGTGGTAATTTTTAAAGCGGTCATGTACCGTTTTTTAATGATAAAAATACGTTATCATATTTTTTGCTCATATTTTATTTTAACGTTCATATCTACCGCTCATATGTCTAGTTCAAACGCCCTCCGCTCAGATGGCGCGTCGGTGCCAAAACAAACGCGAAGTCAAGAAACTTCGTTCGATTGGCAATCTCCATACTCATAATATAACCTTTGCCACAAGGTTTTCCTTTGCTACAGAGTGCAACCGCTGGACCGCGCTGCATTGGCACGCACAATAATATCTATATACGTACCAATACACGGTGAAACGTTGCGTGTGATGTTGTTCGGTGTTGCTATCTCTCTCTCTCGCGAATAACATCAATCAGCCATACCCGCAAAGGGAATCTTAGTTACATATAGCGTATACATACGCTACTTATGTATCTATCGAGTGTGTTGGTCCAGTTAATCTTGGTCGAATGTGATTTATAGAGCTAGGCCCCACGGGACCCACTGGCTCTTGGCGATTCGCGACTATGTACGCACTATTAATCGAGCTAATCGGTATCTATCGATGACCAAATTCTTAACGAATTGGCTTGTCTCCTCGTTACCGAGATATCGGCAACTACCTCGACGACTCCTCAACATGGAGTAATTTTTTTCTGTAACTCGAGTGGTCCATTGTTTTGACGCGCACAGAAATGGCGGATGCTATATTTATCACGCACTTTGTGCTCTTGTTGACATTCAAATTATGCTCAGGTACGACGAAGAATTTTTTACGTTTTTAAAAAAAAAAAATTTTCCCACATCGTTATCGATAATATCATTACGTCAGATATATACCAGAATTGAATCAGAATGCATTTTTCACGAAATTCTAATCGTTTTGAATTATTTGACGTTAAATAAAACGACGCGTTTTGCGATCGAAATTTTGGGTTTCTTCTAAATTCACGCACATTTTTGTGCAATGTTCGTGTAATAGTTGAAAATATTTATGTACGCATGGTTTTATTTCAGGTGATCGGGCGAATAGTCTCTTATTAGAAGAGCAACAAAATAACGAAGCGGACAGCGAGGAACCGCCTGAAAATGCTCCAGAAGTGCTTAACGCCAGATTGAGCGGAAATGGCAAACTGCAACGTACATTAAAATGTTATTCTTGCGAGGGAATCGAGTGTAGAAAACCAGATATTTGTTACAACGCAGTTACAGTGAGTTTGAGATTGTTTATAATTTAATAATTGTTATGTATTTGTTGTTTTGGCCAATAAGTGCAAGAAAAATATAAGCCTTTTCATTTATGATTTATTCTGAAAATTACTTTGATATTAATTGTATTTAATTTATGAATAAAAGATCAGTCAAAGATAAAATAAATCATTTTATTTCTATCAAAGCGATATGCAAAATATTCTTGTGTAAAGATGAGGACAAAATTAGGCGATACCATAGAAATAAATACAGATTTCAAGAAATAATTTTATAAATAAATCATAACTTCACTGGTGAAAACAAGAAAGTTATGCGAATTCCAGAAAAATAGATCTTATGCACAGCAAATTATTTTCGAACATTTGGCATACTAGTTTTTTAAATAATAATCTTTTTTTTTTTTTCAACTGGGGAAAAAATCTAATTTATTACATGTTTTTAGTGCTGGAAATCAAGAGTCCGTGAATTGGATGGAAGCGAAAGAGTGAAGAGGGCTTGTACCGATGATCCAGACCAAGTGCCTCTACTCTGCAACAAAGCTACATCAAAATTATATTCTGTCGAGTGTTGCAATACAGACTTGTGCAACGACGGACCATTTCCAGTACTGGAAAACTTTAACGGTAAATCCGTTTGATTTTACATACAGTATAAAAAATATTTTATACAAGTTTCCATATCATGGATAAAGAAACCTCTTTAACATAAACTGGTATTATTAAATTAGACACGAAAGTGAAATGTAAATTTGCAGTTATTTCTACTAAATACTATAAAAATAAGAAAATGTAATATAAAAAATCAGTAGATTTAATATATTTAATTAAATCTTTAAGATTTAATTTCTACTAAATACTATAAAAATAAGAAAATGTAATATAAAAAATCAGTAGATTTAATATAACAATTTGTAAATTTCCACTCCCGTGTATTAAATATATTAAATATCAGCCAATGAATCGAATATCCGGTAACATAAAAAGGCAAATATTTTAAACTGTATAATTTTTTCAAATGAATTTCAAAGACTCCCTCGCGGTTTTAACATAAACTTTATTAATACGTAGTTTTTATAGAAAACAACGGCGAGAACTATGCAGTGAAATTGACGCTAGCTATTTTGGGACCCATTGTTGGTCTCCTGGTAATTGCCGGTGGCGTTCTCTTCTGCTTATTGGCTCGAAGAACGAGAAAAAAACGTCCCTCCGCACCTAAACAAAAGAAACTGCTGATGGATTCCGAGATGGAACCATCGATGATGCACTTTCCCAATCATTCGACAACTTCTACGACGACATCCGGATATCCGCATCCTCATGAACTGAAAGCAACTGCCGCAGGTGACAGTACACTCAAAGTAAGTTTTTCACAATTTTCACAGTTTCACACAAAAAAAAATTTTCACAGTTTTTCACAATGCGAATTTTTTAATATACAAAAATAGAGGATTCAGAATTGGTTATATTTTCATTTGGGAAATATTCTGAGTATATATGGACAATTTCTGAAAATTTATTATTCATTTGAAATTTGATAGGATTTGCTTGACATTTTATATATAATATAAAGTTCTTTTTTATGTCATATATTCAGTTGCATTTGTTTATTTATTTATTTATTTATTAACCATGAACGGGTCGAACCCAATTTCGGGACACTAGGACAAACCCTAGTGACCATATATTATTAGAGACAATGGTGAGTTAAATTTATCGAGAAAAGTATCATATAGCGCATTTAAAAAAATATAAAAATATAAAGTTGCATTGTTAATTTATAGTTAATTTATAGTTGAGACCACTTCAGCTAACTATGATTTAGGACCCTAACGTGTTAAAAGAGAAGCAATCACAGCCTTATAACGAACCAGAGGTAGATTGAAGATGTTAACCCTAGTGAAAAATCTGTTGCAAAATCTCATCATACGCGGGAGCCAACTGTAATTGGCATAATTAGCCCTATAAAGAGGGATTGCTAAGGGATCCGAGAATCTCGTGGCTATACCATTTTCTCAGAATCGCAGTAGAGAACGAAGAGCTGGAGAATCGATGTTTTCGTAAACAATACCGTGCAAGAAAGCCAAATCGGAAACGATTCTACGTTTTTCTAACGATGGCAGTGACGAGGCTAACATGATAGGGCGATAATCATGTGTTATTTCGATTCATTTGTCTTATCAAATCATTAATTTGTGAAGAGAAATAGAAGTAGAAAAATGTGGAGTCGAACATTTTTGGTTTAAAGAATTTCCATGTTGTTTATTACAGCAATTTATCATAACGCATAAAAATCATAATTTTCTTATCATTAAGATTGTTTTGCTTTCGGTTACTAAGGACCAATCAATTCACCTGATTCGCCTCGAATCATTGCAATCGCGCTCTAACTTTCATCAAGTACACTTCAGATTTAAATTCACTCACTATCAATCCTCGTACTCTCTTTGCAACATTTCGACTAATAAGTCCATCATATTCGACTCAATTTATTTCAATCAACATTCGAACGAACAACAACCTAAAATATTGAGATTTACAACAAATTCTTCTAGAAATATCTTCGATGATACAATTGACTTTATGATAACGTTTCCATAAAATGAAAATGTGGTGATTATATTACAATGTGTAAACTTTTGAATAGCTGCCAAAAATATTAATTTTCAGTTAAATTTCATGATAATCTTCTTGAAGAAAATGGAGAAAAACAGTTAATGCATTGTGAAAGTAATGGAGGGTTGTATTCTTCCATTTTTACCGCATTTTTTCCCCAACATTTGATTGAAAATGAGGTTTCTTAGGTATAAAAAAGTTCACATATTATTTCATAAAAGCTGCAACTGATTATTGCGAAATCATTACTGCAAAACTAATTGTTATAAATTTTTTGTGTCCATGTCGACCGATAATCCTAATGTTATTAGGGAAATAAAGTAATTCCGATTCACGTTTCGGTCACGATGTGTATTCTTCAGAATTTCAGACAGAACGAACGTGTCATCAAAAAATTACTACCAATAAACTTACATGAGGTTTAAGATTTCTGCATATTCAAAATAAAACTTTGGCAAGCTATATCTTTCAAATTACGATATCAAGAAAAAAACTAAAAAGTAGAAAATGTTCGTTTTCGTATTCTCTGGTGGACGATTTTTCTATTTTTTTTTTTAAGTCCAAAATTAAGGGAGTTGTTCTTGATTCAGTACTTTGGCAAGCTATATCTTTCGAACTATAATATCGAGAAAAAAAACTAAAAAGTAGAAAATGTTCGTTTTCGTATTCTCTGATGGACAATTTTTTTATTTCTTTTTAAGTCCAGAATTAAGGAAGTTGTTTTTGATTTAGTATTTTGGCAAGCTACAACTCTAAAAGCTCCGCGGAAAAAACTGAATAGTAGTAAATGTTCGTTGTCGTATTCTCTAACAGACGATTAAATTTTTTTTTATCCAAAATTAAGGGTGTTGTTGTGGTTTTTATATTTTAGCAAGCTATAACTTTTAAGTTAAAGCTCCGCGGAAGAAACTGAAAAGAATATGTTTGTTGTCGGATTCTCTGATGGACGATTTATAAAAAATTAAATCCAAAATTAAGGGAGTTTTTTATCCGCGAAGTAAATTACTTCGAATGAAAAAATCGTCCACTAGAGAATACGAAAGCGAACATTTTCTACTTTTTAGTTTTTTTCTCGATATCGTAGCTGGAAAGATATGGCTTGCCAAAGTAGTAAATCAAGAACAACTCCCTCACTTTTGGGCTTAAAAAAAATGAAAAAATTGTCCACCAGACAATACGAAAACAAACATTTCCTACTTTTTAGTCTTTTTCTCGATATCATAGTTCGAAAGATATAGCTTGCCAAAGTACTAAATCAAGAACAACTCCCTTAATTTTCGACTTAAAAAAAAATAAAAAAATCGTCCAGCAGAGAATACGAAGACAAAAATTTACTACGTTTCAGTTTTTTTTCTCGATATCATAGCTCGAAAGATATGGCTTGCCAAAGTACTAAATCAAGAACAACTCCCTTAATTTTATATTTAAAAAAAAATGAAAAAATCGTCCATCAGAGAATACGAAAACGAACATTTTCTACTTTTTAGGTTTTTTCTTGATATCATAGTTCGAAAGATATAGCTTGCCAAAGTACTAAATCAAGAACAACTCCCTTAATTTTGGACTTAAAAAAAAAATAAAAAAAATCGTCCACCAGAGAATACGAAAACGAACATTTTCTACTTTTTAGTATTTTTCTTGATATCGTAATTCGAAAGATATAGCTTGCCAAAATTTTATTATGAATATGCAGAAATCTTAAACCTCATTAAACTTACCCCCTGTTTTTTTCTTTTCCGTAATTGGTTATTAATTTATAACAATATTATATATTTGTTTTTGTTTCGAGGAATATTTGGATGGCAGAAGTCTGACGAGTGGATCTGGTTCCGGATTGCCGTTGCTTGTACAACGTACGTTAGCGAAACAAGTTGCTCTGGTGGAATGTCTGGATAGTGGAGGTAGTGGATTTGGCGGTGAAATTTGGCGAGGCGTATGGCACGGCGAGAGCGTGGCCGTAAAGATATATTTTTCTCGTGACGAAACCGCGTGGGCTCGGGAGACTGAGGTGTACTCGCATCTTTTGCCTTCGCGACACGACAATATACTTGGTTACGTGGGAAGTGACATGACGAGTCGTGCAAGTTGTACGCAACTCTGGCTGGTAACCCACTACCATCCCTTAGGCTCGTTGCACGATCATCTAAGTTGTTCGCCACATCCACTTACCCATCATCAAACTCTAAATATTTGCTTGGGAATAGCAAACGGTCTTCTGTATCTGCATACCGAGATCCACGGGACGAAAGGCAAACCAGCGATGGCCCATCGCAATCTCCGATCAAAGAATATTCTCGTGAAAAATAACGGAAGTTGCGTTATCGCTGATTTTGCTCTTGCCGCTACTCAAGCGAGTTTGGCAACCGACAGGATTGATCTTCGTCTTGGTAGCAAACGCTACATGAGTCCAGAAGTACTCGAGCAAACGTGAGTGAAATTTTTCTTACGATTAAGACAAGAACTTCGCAATAGTTAAACGATTTTTTTTTTTGGAAACGTCTCTGTATTACGCCCTTCGAGTAGAACTTAAATCTACACAGTAAATGTCCGTGGCAAAAATTGATAATTAAAACTAACGATTTAAAGGCTTATCACCGCGACACGAGAACTTATTCGACTTGCAACGCGAACAAGGTATCTTTTAATCTCGTTATGCGAGTGCTAAAAAAACGGAGTCTTAATCCAACGCGACCGTCAAGCGGCGATCAGAGAATTTTGCAAAATCGACGGAAATAAATTATTTTCCCAAACAAAATCTCGTCTTTCGTCCTCGTGTCGCGGTTTGTCATGTTCGCCTCATCCTGGTGTTTAATTATACCCAGGATTCGCTGTACACAGTTGTTTGCTTTATACAAAGAAAATTAAACTAAAAATAATTACCTAAACGGAAATTAGAAGGAGTAAAATACGATATATTAGCGAGATAATCTAAGGAACGAAATTTGGGACGTGCCACACTAAACGCTATAGAAACAATTTATCACTCAGTCGATTAGTGTAGCTCTTTAAATTTTTCGCCAATGTTCCAATATTTGCACGTGAATGCATTTTTGTTTTCTGTTTTCTGTATTTTTTTTTATTTCTATATTCCAGGTTAAACACCGATTGCTTGGAAAGCTTCCGGTGCGCCGATATATACAGTCTCGGCTTAATACTTTGGGAGGTTTGTCGTCGTTGCATTAGCAACGGTGTAGCTCTCGATTACACAACACCATATTCCGAGTGGCTTACGAGCACAACTCAGGAGCCATCGATTGAAGAAATGCGCAAATTGGTATCTCTCGATCAGCGCCGTCCGCCAATTCCCAATAGATGGCATTCAGACGCGGTAATTACATATATTTTTCCTTCCTTTTCTCCTATTTTTTCATTCAATTATTGTACAGTGATCTTAATTAATTTGGCTGCTTAAAATAGAAATATCGTAAGTTGAACGGTAACAAAATCCTCGTTGCAGCACTAGATTCTTTTATAGTCTCCACTTATGAATTTGCTGCGGTTATCAAAGAGATTCTGATAAAAAACATTTTCTCAATGTACCCAAAACCATTTTTTTTCTTTGTGAATGTCATTGAACTTGTTGTTTCTACAGACTTTAGCAGGAATGGGAAAACTTATGCGTGAATGCTGGCATGGAAAACCCGCGGCCCGTCTCCCCATTCTTCGAGTAAAGAAGACACTAATTAAACTAGCAGCCAACGACCCACGTGTTCATTTACATCTTGACTGACCAGCGAATGTTCTGTCGACTCTTACTTCGCACTCGTATTTATTATTACTGTTATTCCATCGATTAATCACCATGCCACTTCATCGCATCATACTCGTCACATGATGACGATTCATCACCATTATCGTCTTCATCATCATCATTATTAACATTACAATCATTTTATCATCGTCTGTCGACATATCAAAGCCGCCACGACACTTGGAATTTTTCCTTTACATCGCATTCAACACATTTGACGTCTTTTTTTTCTTGTTTTGTTACATTTTCAATAAAATCGCGCGAGCCCGCAGTTTTAGTATTACGTCTACGAATTGTCAACTGATACATTGTACAAATGGCCTTGTTAGATGCGCGCGCGGGCTTAATTCAATGAAGATTTTATCTCTCAACGATTCTCGATACAGCGTAAGAGAGATAATAAATTGTCTCGAGTCGACGATGAATTTTGTACAGTCGCCCAAATCGCGGTCAGGTGTCGGCGATATTAAGTCATAATTTAGATATATTTTTCATGTTACCTATAATAATCAATTATAATTCTTTAATATCTATAGCGATATCGCGTGTATATATAACTCTCCTCGTTCATGCGCTGCAGCACTAATATCGCTTGCAGAATAAGATTATTAAAAAAAAAAAAAAAGCGATTAATCAACGATGAAAGACGTTGTAAATAGCACATCTGTATTGATATATTATTACAACTGTTATTATAATACCATTAGAATCGTCATTTAAGGTAATCCGGAAAGGGATGACGAGATGAGTATGGTGAAATAAAAATACAGATAAATGTCAAAAACAAATTTATTTACTATTTGAGTTGAGTGTGTGTTTTTTTTTAAATGTGAGTGCGTACTGCGGCGCTCACAACAGAAACAGGGGGCCACGATGCCCCAGCGAGCTTTGCCTCGTATTTCTGCCCACTGCGCGTACACACGGCCAGGTATCGTCGAACTTTTCCTCTCGCTTTTCAACAACAGAAATCACGTCATATTTCAACGCAATCGGAAGAAAAGAATCGTATGCTACTCGGGAGGGAGCGCGATATTCACCTCGTGCTCAGGCAGCAAACCTCACACTCGGTGAGAATCGCGCTCTTCCCTCCCTTGTAGCATAATGTACTATTTTTAACTAAGCTAACTTAATTAGTACATTACGATACGAGTGCGAAAAAAGTTTTTCTCACCTCCGGGCTGAAAGCGACAACTTTCGTTCCGCTGCGCGGAACGAAGTTCCCGATTTTCGGCTCCGTCGATGAGAAAAATCGTATACACTCCTCGGGCTGTAAATAAGAAAGCCTCAGATTACATGTAATTGTTGACAATTACATGTGATCTGAGACATTTCTTACTTTACTGCCCTAGGTGTGTAATATACTATTTCTGACGAGTGTGAGTTTGCAGACGAGCCGAAGGCGAGTGTTGCAATCACACGAGTTAAGAAAACGTTTTTCGCATGAGTATCGTACAAAATTTTATTTCACGAGGTGTGTAAACGATGTTTGACGCACACGAAGCGTGCGTAAAACCGCGTTCTACGCACTGAGTGAAATAATAGTATATTACGATACGAGTGCGATCAAACTTTTTCTGACGAATGTGAGTTTGCTACGCGAGCCGAAGGCGAGTGTTGTAATCACATGAGTTCAAAAAAAATTTCTCGCACGCGAAGCGAAGCGTGTGAAAAGTACGCATTTCTCGCACGGAGTGGCATAAAGATAATAAAAATTTAGGTTCGATCGACCGGAAGTCGAATCTGTGAATTCTGAACTCAGAAACGGAAAGAAGTCACGATTTTTGAAATCATGGTAAAAATGCATGTAATCGCTATTTTTTGTGGTAGAATATGCGACCTGAGAATGATCGTGAAGGCCAAAATTCGATATCTTGAAGAAAAAAAAATTAGGTTCGATTTTCCAACCGAAAGTCGAATCCGTGAATTCTGAACTCAGAAACGGACAAGTCACGATTTTTTAAATCATGGTAAAAAGGCTTGTAACCGGTATGTTCTGGGTAAGAATATGCGACTTGAGAACGATAGTGAAGGCCAAAATTCGATATATTGAAGAAGAAAAAAATTAGGTTGGATTTTCAGACCGGAAATCGGATCTGTAAATTCTGAAATCAGAAACAAAAAAAAAGTCACGATTTTTTTAAATCATGGTAAAATGACATGTAACCGGTATGTTCTGGGGAAGAATATGCGACTTGAGAACGATAGTTAAGGCCAAAATGCGATATCTTTAAGTAAAAAAAATTAGGTTGGATTTTCCGAGCGGAAATCGGATCTGTAAATTCTGAAATCAGAAACAGAAGTCACGAGTTTTTAAATCATAGTAAAAAGACATGTAACCGGTATGTTCTGGGGAAGAATATGCGACTTGAGAACGATAGTGAAGGCCAAAATGCGATATCTTAACGAAAAAAAATTTAGTTAGATATCTGAAAAAATTTAAATCACACATACGGACATTGTTTCTAGACTACTCGATATTTTAAGTGATTCTGAGTATGCTGACATGAAAATCTCAGAATAAAAAATATAAATTATTTACAATAATTTTTCCCATAACGTACTTAAGAACCATAAGTCATTCAAAATAAAATTAAAGTACCCTGACATAGAAATCGCGAAAACTTTCTTCTAAAATCGCTTTCTGCGTGAGGGAGCTAAAACATTAAAATAACGGTTGAAATGTTCTTTAGGCTTTTCTTTATTTACACAGTAAGAAACAAAAAAAAATCATTAGAAATATCGAAGAAATTCTTAACTAAAATCATTTAGTATCCTTATGTTGTAGAGTCAATAAACGTTCGAGCAATTCGCCGTCCTCCAATCTTTGAGCGCCAATGCACATCTCAAGAAATTCTTGGAGATGCGACGAATCCCTCTCAGGAGTGCAGAGTAATATCGTGAAGATATATCTCCATATAACAGGTTCCAATTCACCGTAGCAACCCAATATAAACGGGAATAATTGACGCAAACTAGTCCAATCGTGCCGAGCCAGACACGATCGCATTTCCGATAAAGCGTGATTTTCGGAAAACCCAAGAGCCGCATTTGTTTTTTCTTTGTCCATTGAACTGAAGCGCTGATGGTTTGTGCAGTGTAATACGACTTTGTTATCCTTTTCTTCTATATCCTCGTCGTTCCTTTTCCTTTTGTTTGTTTTTGTTGATCTTTCACGCAGCAGAGTCAAAGCGGCATTCTTAAAGTGACGTTTAATTAGATCTTATTCTAGTTTTTCGTATGAGGTTTAAGATTTCTGCATATTCATAATAAAATTTTGGCAAGCTATATCTTTCGAATTACGATATCAAGAAAAAAAACTAAAAAGTAGAAAATGTTCGTTTTCGTATTCTCTGGTAGACGATTTTTAAAATTTTTTTTAAGTCCAAAATTAATGGAGTTGTTCTTGATTTAGTACTTTGGCAAGCTATATCTTTCGAACTATGATACAAAAAAAAACCTAAAAAGTAGAAAATGTTCGTTTTCGTATTCTCTGATGGACGATTTTTTCATTTTTTTTTAAGCCCAAAAGTAAGGGAGTTGTTCTTGATTTAGTACTTTGGCAAGCCATATCTTTCGAGCTATGATATCGAGAAAAAAACTAAAAAGTAGAAAATGTTCGTTTTCCTATTCTCTAGTGGACGATTTTTTCATTCGAAGTAGTTTACTTCGCGGATAAAAAACTCCCTTAATTTTGGACTTAATTTTTTTTAAATCGTCCATCAGAGAATCCGACAACAAACATATTCTTTTCAGTTTCTTCCGCGGAGCTTTAACTTAAAAGTTATAGCTTGCTAAAATATAAAAACCACAACAACACCCTTAATTTTGGTCAAAAAAAAATTTAATCGTCTGTTAGAGAATACGACAACGAACATTTACTACTATTCAGATTTTTCCGCGGAGCTTTTAAGAGTTGTAGCTTGCCAAAATACTAAATCAAAAACAACTTCCTTAATTCTGGACTTAAAAAGAAATAAAAAAATTGTCCATCAGAGAATACGAAAACGAACATTTTCTACTTTTTATTTTTTTTCTCGATATTATAGTTCAAAAGATATAGCTTGCCAAAGTACTGAATCAAGAACAACTCCCTTAATTTTGGACTTAAAAAAAAAATAAAAAAATCGTCCACCAGAGAATACGAAAACGAACATTTTCTACTTTTTAGTTTTTTTCGAGATATTATAGTTCGAAAGATATAGCTTGCCAAAGTACTGAATCAAGAACAACTCCCTTAATTTTGGACTTAAAAAAAAATAAAAAAATCGTCCACCAGTGAATACGAAAACGAACATTTTCTGCTTTTTAGTTTTTTTCTCGATATTATAGTTCGAAAGATATAGCTTGCCAAAGTACTGAATCAAGAACAACTCCCTTAATTTTGGACTTAAAAAAAAAATAAAAAAATCGTCCACCAGAGAATACGAAAACGAACATTTTCTACTTTTTAGTTCTTTTCTTGATATCGTAATTTGAAAGATATAGCTTGCCAAAGTTTTATTTTGAATATGCAGAAATCTTAAACCTCATGTTTTTCGTGCTGCATTTTTTTTTAACATACCACGCTGTTAATTCCGGCTACTCCTGCGAGATGTGGTTTGTCGTTTTTATCAGTCATTGTTATAAATTTTGAGAAATTCGGTAAAAATCACTTTCACAACGATTTAACAACGGAGTTAGTTATTGATGCCGCGAATAGCATCATTTTCCACGTGTCGCACAATATTCTATATCAGCTGATTCGAGATAGTCACTCGATGACGCGCCATCTGTTGGTCCTTGAGAGAACTGGCAATAAATAGGCAGCATTGAAAATCAGTAAGTTCTGTATCTCTGAAAATTGGCCGGTACGAATAATACCAGAGGCCAAATAGGATCGTCTTCATATTTGCAGAAGAAGTAGAAGTTCTGTAAGGTAAACGACCCAGTTTCCGACATCTTTAGAACCGCGTCTACGGTTTTCTATTATTTACGAACGCGTTATATTATAAAATTGAAAGAAATTCCTTTGACATGTACATAATAATTAAATATATATTAAATTAAATATAAATATACATAATAGTGAAATAATAATTAAATAACACGAAACATTCCTACAGAACGATAAATAACCAGGCTGAAGGACTTTGGTCAATGGCCAATTCGCCTTGCATACCTTACAATTGTATATATATAAATATTATACGAAGAAGAAGAAAAAAAAAAAAAATTTGTACGCATCGTCAGTAAACAAACATTTACTGATACTAATTAAAAAATTAATTTAATTAACCAATTTACGAAGTACTATCATAAATTTACGATCGGAATTCTGTAGATTTCTTCCATATCCTATATTTATTATTGGTTTCTTGCGTATGTCTTGTTCAGGCTTTTACGTTTCCGCTCTCCCCTTTTCCCCGTTCCTTGATAGAGAACCCTCTAAAATGTGTCCGCAGCCACTCATCCTAAT
This sequence comes from Ephialtes manifestator, assembly GCA_963970395.1. NCBI lineage: Eukaryota > Metazoa > Arthropoda > Insecta > Hymenoptera > Ichneumonidae > Ephialtes > Ephialtes manifestator. The sequence goes on along the minus strand of OZ019981.1, from coordinate 25,987,852 downwards.
GCACTACTATTGTATCGCATTTGCACGAGTGCACAGGGAAACTGCGAAAAACCTGGCCGATAATACAGTCGGCTTTATTTTTACTGAGTTTCTACTGTATGAGAATACATTAGAAACTCAGAAAAACTGCCTCCCGCTCAGCAGTTGGCGCGCAAACCAGTGCACGGCTAAACGGTCACCCATCCAAGTTATGGCCGGAAATAATACTGCTTAACTCTGGGGACCGCCGAAGCCACACACCGACCGCGCGTCCACTACTGTCGGTCCATATCCTATAATATTATTATAAGACATATAATGTTTGTATAAAATAGAATAATAAAAATATACGATCGTATGAGTAATATTAATAATGTTACATTTTTCATTTAAAAAAGTTTCGTCCACAAATCTTTGGATTCAAATATTTATCATATTCAAGATTCATTATGATATAGACTTCCCATAGCGGTGAAACGATGAGACGAGAAACGAATCAATCAGCATGAAATTATTGTATAAATGACAGAAAACTGTTTAATTTGTATCAGGATTTTACGATAGATTATGATTATTTTTTCTGTTCTAAACACATACGATTTATTCCGATATACTTTCTATAATTGTGAGACGATAGAAAATGATAGAATCACTATATTGATGCTTCTTTGATTGCGAACTATTAATGTTGAACCATATATTTGCGATATAATACGATATACCACAAACGGATAAAAATTTGCAAATGACGAAACGTAAATTCAATTTATTTTATTGACTCGTACTCACACAAAAACATCTTTAAAAAAAGACAGATTATTTGCGTATGTATAATTTAAAGACGTCGAAATTTTGGTTTCTTTAGTTTATGTATTCGTTTTGTTATTGCCCTATATTTTATTGTATTTAGAGTTTGTATTAATGGCTTTTTAGTCCAATGTAGTGCTGGATTTGCTGTCCAATGTGGTGCTGGAGTTGCTGTCGAATGTGGTGCTGGCTTTGCTGTCCAATGTGGTGCTGGCTTTGCTGTCGAATGTGGTGCTGGATTTGCTGTCGAATGTAGTGCTGGATTTGCTGTCCAATGTGATGCTGGAGTTGCTGTCGAATGTGGTGCTGGCTTTGCTGTCCAATGTGGTGCTGGCTTTGCTGTCGAATGTGGTGCTGGCTTTGCTGTCCAATGTGGTGCTGGCTTTGCTGTCGAATGTGGTGCTGGATTTGCTGTCGAATGTAGTGCTGGATTTGCTGTCCAATGTGGTGCTGGAGTTGCTGTCGAATGTGGTGCTAGCTTTGCTGTCCAATGTGGTGCTGGCTTTGCTGTCGAATGTGGTGCTGGATTTGCTGTCGAATGTGGTGCAGGATTTGCTGTCGAATGTGGTGTTGGATTTGCTGTCGAATGTGGTGCAGGATTTGTTGTCGAATGTGGTGCTGGATTTTCTGTCGAATGTGCTGCTGGATTTGCTGTCGAATGTGGTGCTGGATTTTCTGTAGAATGTGGTGCTGGATTTTCTGTCGAATGTGGTGCTGGATTTGCTGACGAATGTGGTGCAGGATTTGTTGTCGAATGTGGTGCTGGATTTGCTGTCGAATGTGGTGCAGGATTTGTTGTCGAATGTGGTGCTGGATTTGTTGTCGAATGTGGTGCTGGATTTGCCGTCGAATGTGGTGCAGGGTTTGCTGACGAATGTGGTGCTGGATTTTCTGTCGAATGTGGTGCTGGGTTTGCCGTCGAATGTGGTGCTGGATTTTCTGTCGAATGTGGTGCTGGGTTTGCCGTCGAATGTGGAGCTGGATTTTCTGTAGAATGTATTGGTGGATTTTCTGTAGAATGTATTGGTGGATTTTCTGTCGAATGTGGTGCTGGGTTTGCCGTCGAATGTGATGCTGGATTTTCTGTCGAATGTGGTGCTGGATTTGCTGTCGAATGTGGTGCCGGATTTGTTGTCGAATGTGGTGCTGGATTTGCCGTCGAATGTGGTGCAGGATTTGCTGTCGAATGTGGTGCTGGATTTTCTGTCGAATGTGGTGCTGGGTTTGCCGTCGAATGTGGAGCTGGATTTTCTGTCGAATGTGGTGCTGGATTTTCTGTCGAATGTGGTGCTGGATTTGCTGTCGAATGTGGTGCTGGATTTTCTGTCGAATGTGGTGCTGGATTTGCTGACGAATGTGGTGCTGGATTTTCCGTCGAATGTGGTGCTGGATTTTCTGTCGAATGTGGTGCTGGATTTTCTGTAGAATGTGTTGCTGGATTTTCTGTCGAATGTGGTGCTGAATTTTCTGTAGAATGTGATGCTGGATTTTCTGTCGAATGTGGTGCTGGGTTTGCCGTCGAATGTGATGCTGGATTTTCTGTCGAATGTGCTGCTGGATTTTCTGTCGAATGTAGTGCTGGATTTGCTGTCGAATGTGGTGCTGGATCTTTTGTCGAATGTGGTGCTGGATTTTCTGTAGAATGTGGTGCTGGATTTTCTGTCGAATGTGGTGCTGGATTCGCTGACGAATGTGGTGCAGGATTTGTTGTCGAATGTGGTGCTGGATTTTCTGTAGAATGTGGTGCTGGATTTTCTGTCGAATGTGGTGCTGGATTTTCTGTAGAATGTGATGCTGGATTTTCTGTCGAATGTGGTGCTGGGTTTGCCGTCGAATGTGATGCTGGATTTTCTGTCGAATGTGGTGCTGGATTTGCTGTCGAATGTGGTGCAGGATTTGTTGTCGAATGTGGTGCTGGATTTGCCGTCGAATGTGGTGCAGGATTTGCTGTCGAATGTGGTGCTGGATTTTCTGTCGAATGTGGTGCTGGGTTTGCCGTCGAATGTGGAGCTGGATTTTCTGTCGAATGTGGTGCTGGATTTTCTGTCGAATGTGGTGCTGGATTTGCTGTCGAATGTGGTGCTGGATTTTCTGTCGAATGTGGTGCTGGATTTTCTGTAGAATGTGGTGCTGGATTTTCTGTCGAATGTGGTGCTGGATTTGCTGACGAATGTGGTGCAGGATTTGTTGTCGAATGTGGTGCTGGATTTGCTGTCGAATGTGGTGCAGGATTTGTTGTCGAATGTGGTGCTGGATTTGCCGTCGAATGTGGTGCAGGATTTGCTGTCGAATGTGGTGCTGGATTTTCTGTCGAATGTGGTGCTGGATTTTCCGTCGAATGTGGTGCTGGATTTTCTGTCGAATGTGGTGCTGGATTTTCCGTCGAATGTGGTGCTGGATTTTCTGTCGAATGTGGTGCTGGATTTTCTGTAGAATGTATTGGTGGATTTTCTGTAGAATGTATTGGTGGATTTTCTGTCGAATGTGGTGCTGGATTTTCTGTAGAATGTGATGCTGGATTTTCTGTCGAATGTGGTGCTGGGTTTGCCGTCGAATGTGATGCTGGATTTTCTGTCGAATGTGCTGCTGGATTTTCTGTCGAATGTGGTGCTGGATTTGCTATCGAATGTGGTGCTGGATCTTTTGTCGAATGTGGTGCTGGATTTTCTGTAGAATGTGGTGCTGGATTTTCTGTCGAATGTGGTGCTGGATTTGCTGACGAATGTGGTGCAGGATTTGTTGTCGAATGTAGTGCTGGATTTGCTGTCGAATGTGGTGCAGGATTTGTTGTCGAATGTGGTGCTGGATTTGCCGTCGAATGTGGTGCAGGATTTGCTGTCGAATGTGGTGCTGGATTTTCTGTCGAATGTGGTGCTGGGTTTGCAGTCGAATGTGGTGCTGGATTTTCTGTCGAATGTGGTGCTGGATTTTCTGTCGAATGTGGTGCTGGATTTTCTGTCGAATGTGGTGCTGGATTTGCTGTCGAATGTGGTGCTGGATTTTCTGTCGAATGTGGTACGGGATTTGCTGACGAATGTGGTGCTGGATTTTCCGTCGAATGTGGTGCTGGATTTTCTGTCGAATGTGGTGCTGGATTTTCTGTAGAATGTGTTGCTTGATTTTCTGTCGAATGTGGTGCTGGATTTTCTGTAGAATGTGATGCTGAATTTTCTGTCGAATGTGGTGCTGGGTTTGCCGTCGAATGTGGTGCTGGATTTTCTGTCGAATGTGGTGCAGGATTTGCTGTCGAATGTGATGCTGGATTAGCTGTCGAATGTGGTGCTGGATTTACTGTCGAATGTGCTGCTGGATTTGCTGTCGAATGTGCTGCTGGATTTGCTGTTGAATTTAATGCTGGATTTTCTGGCGAATTTGATGCTGGATTTTCTGTCGAATGTGGTGCTTGATTTTCTGTCGAATGTGGTGCTGGATTTTCTGTCGTTATTGGTACTGAATTTTCGGAATCCGACTGTTCTTCTGGAGTTGCTCCTGGCGTTTGCGTGGAACGTCCCGAAATCTTGTTGAAGAGTTTTCCAATTTTACGGTATGCCAATTCTACCCATGTATTTGCCGTTTGATTAGCCGTGCCGAATTCAATCGTCCTGTCTATAACCGTAGTACCGGCTTTGGACAGGACATTTGAATCGTCCTACGTAAATGGGTTTAAAATCAGTACTCGTGGTTATTGCTTACGTCTTTGTATGTATATGCATACCGAACTATCTGTTTCATAATCGGAAAATTCGTTTGCGTCCGCTTCCGTTTGGTTCGTCTGTAGGAAATAAAATCAGTGATTTCGAGCTTGTGTCTCATGGGTTTGTTTTTTTTTTTTTTTACTAAGTAAAACATATAAAATGATGGCGTTCCTCGTTTGACGAGTTCATGCTAATATTATAACAAACTGTAGAGTCAGAGGACGTGTGTATTATTTGACTGTTGACTGTTGGAAATATTTAGCATAAATTTCCATTACTGGTATATAAAATTTAACGTGCAATTAGGAAATATAATATAAAAATTTGTAATTTTACTGCACTCGTTTATGAAATTTAATATATGAGCTAATAAATAAAATGTCTGGTAATGTAAATTCGCAAATAATTTTTAACAGTCTAGAGTTTAGATAAAAATTTATCGAAAGTTATTGTCATTTACGTTTGAAAAAAGTTCAATTTTGGAGTATATAGGAACGATAAAAAAATTTATATTTATACTTACCTCGTCTGGGCTACCATCGTTCGAATCTTCAGATCGTTTGAAGACAGCTTGTGACTTAAAAAAAAAATATTTTTTCAAAATTCGTTGTGAATTAACGAACCGATAAATTAAAATTTTACCTGGATAATCACAGCATTAATAAGCACAAAGCACAGAAATTTTTGAATCATGCTTATAACAAGGTTCTTTTCTGAACAAATGTACGGTTGAAAATGAACGTCTCGTGCGAATGAGCGCATCTATTTAATGCTACATTTTAAGTGTGCAATAAAAATACATTCGACACGTTTTTGTCAATAAAATAAATATTATTCGGCGTTTGCCCGGAAAACAAATTTTTTATAGAACATTTTCGCATAATGATTTTAATCTTTAGTGGCTTTCAGCATATTGCAGCCTCGGCTTTCGTTTTAATGTTTTTACCAGGTCGTGCAAAACCACTTTGAACATTTTTTTAAGAATTCACATAAACATTATCACAAACTGTGCAACAGAAAATTCTACGATGTTTTCCCCAACATGTAACAGAAATTGAGGCTTTTTTGTTAAATGTATATTATTCAGCTTTGAAATTCTACAAATTGGATAATGAACCCATCGAAAATAATCGCAAAAAATGTTGTATTCGGAAGTATTATTTTTCATAGCCGAAAATCATTGATTTCTATTTCTACATGGAAAAAGTAATTGAAATAACTTGAAAAAACGGGCCACTCTAGGTATTATCATTTTTTTAATTAATGAAATTGATTTAAAGTCATCGAAAATAATCGCAAGAATTTTGTATTCGGAAGTATTATTTTTAATAGCCGAAAATCATTGATTTCTATTTCTACATGGAAAAAGTAATTGAAATAACTTGAAAAAACGGGCCACTCTAGGTATTATAATTTTTTTAATTAATGAAATTGACTTAAAGTCATCGAAAATATTCGCAAAGAATTTTGTATTCGGAAGTATTATTTTTAATAGCCGAAAATCATTGATTTCTATTTCTACATGGAAAAAGTAATTGAAATAACTTGAAAAAACGGGCCACTCTAGGTATTATAATTTTTTTAATTAATGAAATTGATTTAAAGTCATCGATGAATAGTTAATGCGCGTGGATTAATTTCTTCAACGCTTTTGCGATATTGATGATTAAATCAAAGTAATTGTTATTTTACAATGAATTATGATATTTCGTTTACAATCATTTAGTCGAAATAATATACGCTATTTCTTTTCATCAAATGCGGAAAATAGGAAGCATTTTTTAAAATGCTGATCGAAATCCTAGCGTCGCCAATAAATAAAGACCAATTATTTCCTAATGACAATAGGCATTGATAATAATAATATTAATAATAATATTTTACATTTTAGACTCGTTTTCTTCTCTTTATCGACAATTATTATAAAAATAAACGTTGTGATTATGAGCAATGTGTGTTGATTACGGTGTAAGGCCGAGAGTTTTTGGATATGTGCGTGTTCAATTTTTCTTCTTTATTTGCGTAATCCTTCGACGAATTTTTGTGCTTTTTTAAATAGCGTTTCCGGCTGATGCACTGAGAGAGCTAATTGTTCGATATTTTTAATAGAGAATCTGTCGTGATCGAAATAAGCTGTGCACTAGGGCTGTTCAAAAAAACATAATTTCTTTATAATCGGTTGCTCCTGAAATGCTGTATTGATTATCACAAAAACAAATGTTTTCGCGAAAGCTGGGAATTGTGCGATGATTTCAAGTACTGCCGAATCAACCCAAGTGAAAATATTATATGAAGATTACATATAGATAGTTATATAGAAGCTATATGCGAAAATGGGCATATAGAATATTGATATATTTTGTATAGTCCATATGAATTTAAAGAATTAATTTTTATAGAACTATATAGAATCAAATATATTCTATATAGTATCATATATTGATTCTATATAGTTTTTTAAAAATTAGTTACACAAGTTCTTATGTACTATACAAAATATGTGAATATTCTATATGTCCATTTTCGCATATAGCTTCTATATAAATATTTTTATATAATCTTCATATAATATTTTCACTTGGGAAGGCCAAAATTAATTAAAAACGGCGATTTTTAGAATTTTTTTTTTTTTACTTTGTGAAACGCTCATGGAGATTATGGTTGCTTTCGATAGACTATGAAATTGTGTGCAGGCAGAAACATGATCGATAATGTTTAGTACTGCCGCATCGACATTGAAGTTAACAAAATAAAAAATGAAATCCTTTAAAACATTGAAATATTCATCTGCTCATCGACTATTTCGCGCGTTTTCAAATGACAAAATGGCTCATGAAATGAGAGTCCTGTATGATCAAATTTGGTAATGCCGCATTGATATCGCAGTTTCCCAAAATTCGAAAATCGCTGATCATCATCATGATTATGATCATACATGACTCCCGTTTCAAGAGCCATTTTTTCATTTGAAATCGCACGAAATAGTCGATGAGCAGACGAATATTTCAATGTTTTAAAGGATTTAATTTTTTGATTTTGGTAACTTCAATGTCGATGCGGCAGTACTAAACATTATCGATCATGTTTCTGCCTTTACACAATTTCATAGTCTATCGAAAGCAACCACAATCTCCATGAGCGCTTTACTACGTAAAAAAAAAAATTTATAAAAATCGCCGCTTTTCATGAATTTTGGCCTTGATGCGGCAGTACTTAATATCGTCATTTTTTTGTGATAGTCAATACATGTTTTTTTGAACAGCCTTACTGTGCACTCAGTGCGACCAGTGAAAAATAATCTTAAGATGAGGCAAAACACCGGTTGAGAAGAGAGAGAGAGATAGCTACAATCTTTTACAGCTTCTATTCTTAGCAATTGTTAATATTTTTACGGAATGAATATTCATAAAGTCTTTCAAAATTATGCAAATTTTATAACTTTTTCCCCGAAACATATAAGTTTTGTGTGAAACTTTTTTATTTCCTCACCTTAAAGATTATCTGGCGGTAAAATCTGGTGAAATTGGCAATAGCACAAAAAAATTTTATCCAATATTTTCCAATCTGTGTGCCAAGCAAATATCTTTAAAAATTCGCTGTTGCTCAATTATGAAAACAAAAATAACGAAGTAAAAAGCATAAAAAATTAACCTTGTAAACATCTCAGAATTCTTAAGTACATTTTAATAAATTTCTGCAATTTTTTGCTTTTTTATCTCAGAAAGGTGTAAAGAAGTTTAAAAACTCATAAATTTTCTGTAGCTCATTTGCAATAGTCGGAAGCTTTTTTCAGAGTGAAAAAATCTTTGTTTCAGGCTTCGGAAGAATATGTATTTTTTAATGACTCTCTTCCTTTAATTAATCGATGTATTGCTGTAAAAATCCAAAAAAGCTTTATTAAATCGCATTACTCATTTCACCAGAAAATACCGACCAAAAACTTACGATCAAATAAGATTGTCAAACGTAACTTGAGCTGACGGATAAACAATATTTATAATACAAGTATCCAAGAATAATATCTTAAATTAATCACTGGTGAATGAAAGAACTTAATACCGTGTGTTAACAATTGTAACAAACACATTTGTACTTAAGAAAAAAACCTTCTTTCATTCGCTTTTTTTGTTTTTGCCAATTGTGTTGCGACTTTTCTGTACAAACTTGTATATTACATGGCTAAATATTACTGAGGTATATGGCTGAAATACACTGGATATTCCGACGTAAATAGCGTGTCGCTTATTTTCTATTGTGTATCAAGCTGTTCAGTGTCATTTGTTCAAGGCTCCGAGTTGCGACTCGGAACTCGTGGCCTGTGTAACTACTAAATTGAAAGTTGATTATCCCGACGTATACTTGGCGCGTGTATCGTCGTAACGGTTTTTATTTCCCAGGCAGTGGCTTCCCAACAGCAGTAGCATTTTATTTATCATTTAATTCGTCGTACTTTTCGTACAGCGAACAGTAAGGCAATTACTAACTCGAAATATAATCATGCTACATTATTGAGACTTGCCACTCGCAATTTTCTTAAGTCAACGCCAGGCAGGCAGCTATATTAACAGAGGCAGTGCTGCGTGTAAGAATCAGAAATAAACAATATTCGAATAAAATATTATTCAAAATACTGTTGAATTCGAATTAATAATAATAAAAAAATAAAATAAAACGAGAATTTTTCAAAAAAGGTTTAACTGATTTTTATTCCAGAACTAAATGGACAATTTCATCGCTCTCGAATATTATTCAAATTGATTCGAATCGAAAGTATTTCGAATACATTTTTTTTCAATCGAATATTGGCCATCGCTTCTAAAAAGTAAAAGTCCGACAAGCGTTGCTTAATCTCTTTTTTTTCATGTCTTTTTTTACCTGGTAATTATTATTTAGATGCTTATTGCTCGCGGATTATCTTGACATTAACGATATCCCTGCAAAAGTTATGCAACGCTAAATGATCGTCCTCATTTCGTTAGCGATCATTCATTTTTTTTCGATTATGAACGTTGTACAGCTTTGTAAAAAGCTTTTTTAGCGCCATCTCGTTAGCCGAGGTGCGGGATTTTGTTTCGCGAACGAAGATTATAACTTTCGCGACGAGGATCAACGCTATTTTGACTTATTTACGCGGTTTCGATTGAACATTTTGTGCTTCCGTAGATTAATCGAAATTCTTTTGGAGCATCCTAAGCAATTATCGTTGTGCGACGTCATTCGGTTTCGCTGTCGGAATAGTATTCTATGGGATTTGGATCGCGAGGTTTTCGCGAATATTTTAGTCCTATGAGATCCGCCATCTCTTCGATATTTGATAATACCTGAAATTTAAAACAAAAATTCTGTTAATTAAGGCAAAAACTGAAAAGGTAGTTTAATTAGACGGCGAATTTGTAGAAAATATGTTATTCGTTACTTACATAGTCTAATTGCTCTTTGGTATGAGCGGCGGACAAACAGAAGCGTATTCGACCGGCCATAAGCGGAGTCGCTGGAAATCCAACGCCAACTGTTGCTATATTTCGTGTTGTCAATGTGCGAACAACGGAGCTGTAAAAAAATACAGTTAATCGTGAATAGTTAATAAAATATTGCTCATAATAAAATTTTATTAAACACCAACGAAATAATAAGGTAAATAATACAAACTCCGGCCGCTTTTTAGCTGTTACGTCATGCACGTAACATGTATTTAGAATAATAAATTAACTAATATCGGTTCTTGTCCAATTAATTGTTGAAACAAAGATTCTGAATTATTACAATTATTTATCTCCTACCCATACAATATTAGAAATACCAACAGCTCTGACTGCAATTTAATAATATGTAAAAAAAACAAACAATAAAAATAACAAAATCACGGGCTGAAGGACTTCGGTCGATGGCCCATTCGACAAAGGTGTTAAAAAAAATGTACATATGAACACTGCTTGTAAAAATTCTGTCCAATAAATGTCTTGTACTACTACAATTATTTATTCACTTGAAACACAAGAAAAAGATACATAAAAACCATAAATTGATATTTAAGAATTCTCGATTAACGTAGTTATAAAGCAATCGTTTAAAACAATTATTATTTATTATATATATAAAGAAAGTTTATAATTAGAGGTCACTGATGTGACAAAAACCAAAAGACAAAACAATTAGTGCCATTTAGGCCACGGAAGACTCAGAGTAGCAATTATTAAAAGAACCGATTCAGATGAAGACAAAATTAAGACGAAAAATGAAAAGGTGGTGAAGTCAGTATTGCCAACTCAAAAACTCGGCGCTTCACTGACCGACGTTGAAAAGATCACTGTTTCAGAACCAAAGTCACTAGACCCTTTTTCGAGGCCATTTTTAAAAACGAAATAACTCAAGCACCGTTTTAGCATAGCAGTTAATGTATTTCTTATACACGGAAATACTTAAACCTCGCATCGAGCTAGCGTAGGGAAAGAAGAACTTTGTACTTCCAATTTGGAATCTGTAATAACACGGAAACATAATCTATAAATATAATCATACCGCAGTACGTAATACATCGTATTTTCATGTTCCATATACGACCAATTTATAAACACGCATTTTTCAGTACGTACCAATTCAAATAGAATCGAAAAGCCGAAGAGGCGAAGTATATATTATTTCATCGGGCAAAAATTTTATAATCGCAATTAACCGACAGATCATTCGAGCTTATGTGGTACTTTGCATAGCGCAAGATGGAGACTTCAAGAAAATGTCCTGTTGGTACTCAAAGAACGGCACGAATTGACTAGATACAGCAACAAAAACAACGCGTCACTAGAAGTCACTGCATCGGGTTGAAAGTCACCAGTTTAGGTATCATAAACGGTCATAAACGAAAAAAATTGTCACCGTAGGAGAGTCTGAAGGACTAAATCTGGTGACAAAGTCACTGAATTGGCAACGATGGGTGAAGCCAAGAAAAGGGGTGAGTAGTGGGGATTAGATGGTCACGGCCCAAATTCGCTGACAACGCGCGACACGCGCTGCCAGAAAAACTGCAGAAAGTTGGAAGAATGCGAAGGTGATACAGGCGCTCACGGTTCAACGCGAACGGCTATGAATGAACAAAAATATGATATTAGCGCGACCGAATGATCAGCATCTGGATGCATGCAATATTAGGAAAAGAATAAAAAATTTTGAAATGAAATTAGAACAAAATAAAATACAATTAATGGAAAAAAAACCCAGGACGTAACATTAGCCAAGCCTAATTTGAAGTGAGTATACTTTTCTAATCAGTTAAAAAAGAAACAAAAAATTATCTAAATAATTTATAATTATTCAAGAAATTGGAAAATTTTCCTTTTTTTATCATTATTAATTGTAGTTAATTATTTTAAAAAAGTATTTTAAATTGATTTTCACTGAACGAATGATATGTCTCTGGTGAAGAATACTGCATAAATAATGAACGAACCCAATTTTTGAGAAGAGATAAACTAGCATAGGCACAACTGGCGAATCTTCGTGGCCGTATATTATCACGCCCATTTGATGAAGTCGACGCCTGAAGTATCGTGTATTTCTTGCGAGCTGTTTCGTCCGTTTTTGTCCGGCATCTGTGCCATCTTCGCCCATTATTATTCTCATCGAAGTGATGACTTGTTGAACAATGGGTGGCGACATTGATGCTGCGTAAGTGTGAGCGTGGCTGTGCACTCTCAAGTGATTGATTAGAGCCTGAAAAGATTCGCGTTGTTAAACAATACGTGACGAAAAATAAAACAAGGATGCAAAGTAGAACCTTGCACATTGCTTCCTCATTATTTTTCGCATTTTACAAAGCTACCTCTATGAGGAAGTATGTTATTCAATTTTTGGCTTCCTCATAGAGGAAGCTTTGTAAAATGCGAAAAATAATGAGGAAGCAATGTGCAAGGTTGTACTTTGCATCCTTGTTTTAATTAGATAAATATACATGTTGTGGATTCGCTTTTTCTATTTCGTTATTGCGGTATTTCGTGATTATTCGAGCGTTTCCGAAGTGAATGTGATAATGGATATTTTTAAAAATAATTCAACATTCCATAAAATCAAAAATTTCATTCCGTTCGTCACTAAATTATACATATATAATGGCTGAATATTGTTTCATTTATATACAAAATTTGAGCTTGCTATCTTAAGTTTTGCAAAAGTTACAATACAGCGATAATGTCAATTTTTTGAAAAATTCAAAACATCATAAAATTTTAACGGCTCATCCGATCTTAACCAAATTCAATAGCGATCACCGGCATATGAAAGCTCAAATTCATACCAATTTTTAGATCAATATCTCGAAAATTGAAAGAGTTATCGCGTAAACAGACATTTTTCAAAAAATTAAAAAACGCGTAATAATTTAACGATGAAGTGGATTTTAACAAAAATTTGCATGAACGATGAGGCTTGATCCCTCTATATATGGTCCAAATTTCAGCTTGATATCTCAAGGCATTCCCGAGTTATAAAGGTTTACATTTTTCGATTGTGTAACATACACACACACATACACACACACACACATACACACACACACACACACACACATACAGACATTTTTTCTAAATCACTTTTCTCGATGTTTTGGACCATTCTGAGTGTACTGACATGAAAATCTCGAAAAAAAAAAAAAAATTTTCACGAAAACAAAGCTTCCTCTATGAGGAAGCAAAAATAAAAAAAATTTATCTACACTACTGGATATTTAATTACTAATTAATACTAATGTGTTTTCACCTTTGAACCAGCGATGTAACCACCAGCCGAACCGAAACTCTTCGTAAAAGTTCCCATTAGTATATCGACCTCTCGGGGATCGATTCCGTAATAATCGCAGACTCCTCTTCCGTGTTTTCCCATAGCACCTGTGCTGTGAGCTTCGTCAAGATACAGATAAGCCTGGAAGCGATAAAATTGTCACGCCTCAAGTTCCGCGCCTTAAATTATGCCATAGTAACAGTACAAAACATTTATTCGACAGAATTTTTACAAAGTAGAGTTCTCATGTAAATTTTACACACAAAACTAACGCGTTCTTGTCCAATGATTTTTTATTTTTGTACTTTACATATTGTTAAATTTTAGTCAAAGCTGTTAACATTTCTAATATTGTACGAGTAGGAGATTTAAGTCTCTAATTGAAAGAGGGCGAAATTCGTACTGAGCAAAATATTGATTTTTTAAATATATATTTTCGACGAAAACGTCGATAATTCACATATATTTAAAAATATATATATATACACAAAAATATAAGTGTAGCATAGAACTTTTTGTCGGTTTTTATACCGGAAAAGCATTTCAAGTATATTTTTAATCAAATTAATCTGAAATACAGAATTTAACGATATAAATTGTTGCCACGAACCTTGTACTTGTTTTTCAAGGCTATAATCTGCGGTAGATGAACGACAGAGCCTTCCATCGAATAAATTCCTTCTACGACAATAAATATCTTTTTCCACGGCTCACCGCTTCCGTTCTGCCCGCGAATGATTGCTTCCCTCAAGCATTTTTCCAAATGCCTTACATCTATAGAAATTTAACAATTTTTAAGTCTTATTTTCCTTAAGGGGAGAGAAACAAATCCAAATTGCTGATATTCATTCACAGATGTCTCACATGTTTATCTGCTAATGTTATTTAAAAAAATGTATATTCTTTTGAGGCCTGAAACAAGAATTTTTTCGTGGATCGAAAAAAAATACAAAGTACTCACTGTTGTGCTTGAAAACTCTAGTCGCAGTCCCGGAAAGTCTCAGTCCGAGGATGAGGGAAGCGTGATTTTTCTCGTCGCTGAGAACGAGACATCCTGGACTGAGCAACGACGGTAAGTTCAAAGCATTCGTCGCAAATCCCATTCCGAAGACTATAGCGTCCTCGACTTTTAAGAATCTTGCAGTCAATTTTTCTAACTCGTCATGAATAGGCATCGTACCTTGACGTAAAAATTGTTATTTGTTAGATATGTAAAATCCGTTATGTTAATCCTTTAACTGGCAACGTAGCAAATTTACGGTATTTGAGAAACAATTATTTTTTATAACAGATTTTCAATAAATTATGGATACTTTTGATAAACTGTGAAATGGTGTGAAAAAAAGATTGTATGTTTAAACTTTAGGAAAAAAAGGATTTATATGACAAAATAATTTGAAAAGTACCGTTTTTCTACTATTTTAATTTCGGAAAGTGTTATTTTAAGTTATTTTTTTGTAGGCCGTTTTCGTCTTTTTTGTGGGACTTTATGGTTAATGTTTAACTGCCATGTTATATCTGCGCTGTAATTCTTGTTCATTTTGGTCTTTACATGTTTTGTTTTATTTATATTGTAAGCATTCTTTGTATTGTCGGCCTGCTCGGCCGTCGCCACTAAATTTTAGTCCCGTTCAATGAAATAATAAATAAATAAATAGAGAGTCAATCATTCTTCAAGAACCGGAAAGCAAAAAGAAAATATTTACCGAGTTCCAAACGCGTGCTGCAACTGGCGCAGCCCCATTTCTTCAAAGTATCGATACTTTGTTGGGCACATTGGCCGGTCGCCTCGGCGAATCCTAAATAATTATACGATCCCAAATTTATACATGGCGTTTCCGTGCCTGTGAACCTGAAAAAAAAGTAACAGTCAAAACCTCGCACATTATTTCCCGATTATTTTACTTATTATAAATCTTCGTCCACGACGTAGCAAAACAATTTTGGATATCCAATATTTTCTTTAAATTTTGCCGATTATTTTTCCCATCCAAATTTCGACCAATGGAATTGCACCATTCGACGTCACGTGGGGCAAGCTACACGGTATTATACTGATTATTTTTCCCATCCAAATTTCGACCAATGGAATTGCACCATTCGACGTCACGTGGGGCAAGCTACACAGTATTATACTGATTATTTTTCCCATCCAAATTTCGACCAATCAGAGCGCGGTATTCAACATCACGTGGTACAGCTAGGGTAAAATTATATCGATAATTTTTCGAAAATTTCCCGGCTCGGTTGCTAAGCGATAAACAATAATTTTTTTGACACTTGTAACCTCTGCGAATCTTTAAAACGTCAAGGTACTATTAACGGTCGTCAATATGAGTGAGTCAAAAAAGCGATTTGGTGATGAATCGCTTCAGAACATCGCTAAAAAAATAAAACAAAATGTCCCGGCAAATACAGAAAAGAGTAAAAAATCGATTTGGGCGCAATTCACTGCATTTTGTGCAGAGAGAAAATATGTGTTGGATGCAACATAGGTTTTTGTTCTGATTATGAAATTTCCTTGTCAGAATGATAATTTTTGTCTCATGGTGCAATTCCATTTGTCGCAATTTGAATAGAAAAAATAATCCCCCGAATACCACTCGAGCTTCGAAATTAATCTGATATTTCCCTCCAGGTTCCCTGCAAACAAATAAACTCGTCAAGTTTTCCAGAAAAATCACTCGCGCTACGCGCTCGTGATTTTTTAACCTGGAAAACTTGACTCGTTCATTTGTTTGCAACGAACCTGTCAGGAAATATCCGATAATTTCAAAGCTCTTGTGGTATTACAAGTGATAATTTTTTGATAATTTTGCGTGTTGGTTATATATATAAAACAAAAAATCATTTAGCCGCGTCAACCATCTGTCAAACTGACAGATTGAATTTTATTGTGGCAGTCAAAGGATTTTTATTTGATATGAGTAGGTTTGGAGTTGAATCCTTGCAAACTATTGATGAAAAAGTAAAGGGAAATGTCCCTGTTAATACGATTAAATCGATAACCTCAGTCTGGAATGAATATACAAATGTCTATAACAATTGTGTATTTAACTGCAATCCTTTAAACATGAATTAAAAGGTTTTTGTTCTGATTATGAAATTTCCTTGTCGGAATGATAATTTTTGTCTCATGGTGCAATTCCATTTGTCGCAATTTGAATAGAAAAAATAATCCCCCGAATACCACTCGAGCTTCGAAATTAATCTGATATTTCCCTCCAGGTTCCCTGCAAACAAATAAACTCGTCAAGTTTTCCAGAAAAATCACTCGCGCTACGCGCTCGTGATTTTTTAACCTGGAAAACTTGACTCGTTCATTTGTTTGCAACGAACCTGTCAGGAAATATCCGATAATTTCAAAGCTCTTGTGGTATTACATGTGATTATTTTTTGATAATCTTGCGTGTTGGTTATATATACAAAACAAAAAATCATTTAACCGCGTCAACCATCTGTCAAACTGACAGATTGAATTTTGTTGTGGCAGTCAAAGGATTTTTATTTGATATGAGTAGGTTTGGAGTTGAATCCTTGCAAACTATTAATGAAAAAGTAAAGGGAAATGTCCCTGTTAATACGATTAAATCGAAAACCTCAGTCTGGAATCAATACACAAATGTCTATAACAATTGTATATTTAATTGCAATACTTTAAACATGAATTAAAAGGTTTTTGTTCGGATTATGAAATTTCCTTGTGAGAATGATAATTTTTGTCTCATGGTGCAATTCCATTTGTCGCAATTTGAATAGAAAAAATAATCCCCCGAATACCACTCGAGCTTCGAAATTAATCTGATATTTCCCTCCAGGTTCCTTGCAAACAAATAAACTCGTCAAGTTTTCCAGAAAAATCACTCGCGTTACGCGCTCGTGATTTTTAAACCTATAAAACTTGACTCGTTCATTTGTTTGCAACGAACCTGTCAGGAAATATCCGATAATTTCAAAGCCCTTGTGATGTTACAAGTGATAATAAAATTGGCAAAATAATCAAATGAATGACTTTGCATTTCGGAAATCGTAACAATTAAGGCAGTAGTCTGCTTTAGAAGCCGAAAAAAAAGCGTTTTTTCAGCAATTTTTTTGAAAGGGAAGGAAATGATTACGGTAAACGAAATTTTGAGACGATAGAGTATTATATTCAAGCTTTAAAAAACAATTTTTATTATTAAAAATTATTGAAATTTTCCAAAGTTGTAACGATTTTTTCTGGGGCGCCTGGAGTCTGGACTTGTAAATCGGTGCCGGTGATGGAGGTCGTGCGATGCATCTGAAACAGTCGAACCAAATTTTTTTAAAATTTTTATAAGTTCCTTTTCTATTTGAACTAAAAAAGTTGGACAAAAGTACGATTTAAATTACTTGTTTTGCAACTTAAAGTAAATTTTTTTTTCAAAAAAGTAAATTTTTTTTTCAAACTTCGAAAAAATTTGGAATTTCATCATTTCTTCGGTATTTTTTTAGTTCATATAGAAAAGGAACTTAGAAAAATTTTAAAAAAATTTGGTTCGACTGTTTCAGATGCATCGCACGACCTCCATCACCGGCACCGATTTACAAGTCCAGACTCCAGGCGCCCCAGAAAAATCGTTACAACTTTGGAAAATTTCAATAATTTTTAATAATAAAAATTGTTTTTTAAAGCTTGAATATAATACTCTATCGTCTCAAAATTTCGTTTACCGCAATCATTTCCTTCTCTTTCAAAAAAATTGCTGAAAAAACGCTTTTTTTTCGGCTTCTAAAGCAGACTACTGCCTTAAATATAAGGAAATTAAATTTAGTGTCAATATCCTACACAGTGACTAAAGGGAAAATGTAGAGCAATATGCACTACAAATTTTAACATCTTGTCATTTATATGAACATTTCTAATAGTGCGTTGGTTGAGACTAGCATGATTCGTTGATGCCTACTTAATACGCAAATGTAATTCGCATTGATTGATGACAATGACCTACTCAAAAGTCCAGCCGTAGTCTCGAGTGATTCGGTCCTTTAGAGTGACCATCGCACCGGGTACGGAGCATATTGGTCGATTCCAACAATCTCGTATCCTTCGATACACATATCGTAGATAAAAAGTCTCGAAATTGTCGTAGAGATATGCGTAACCCTGCAATGAATGAAAGCCGAGAAATAGTTTAGCAATAGCTTACAGTGGAAAGCTTTGTTTATAGCTACAAACTAACAACGCAAGCATTAGCACAATACCTTTCTGTTTTGCTCCCTGGCAACGTTTGGCGTGAAGAACAATTGATTGATGAATCCTAGAAACATGAGTATGTAAAACCCGAGATGTGTGAGAGCTGATGTGACGAGCGTCGGTTCCTCAAATGATTCTTTGGACTCCGGATCGGAAAAATCGTTCCTTCGCTTAACTTTTTTGATCTGCATAAATATTCGTCATCAAGTTAGTTCATACATAATTGATTTATGAAATAAATCTCCTTTATTTCATTTTATCAACATTTATCGAAATATTTTCTTTATGATTCTTAAACGTTAAAGGCATAAAAAATAATAAATTGAGAGCCATACATCTTCATTTTCATTCACAATTTTTGGTCGAACTTTATTGAAATTAATTTCTTTTGCAATTTTACAAAAGTATAAGTATTTTTTTAAATTCTCTGCAGGATTATCATGGATTTCATAACTTCATAATATTTTCGATGGTGCTTTATTAAATATTCATTAAATTGTTAATTAGTTTCCGAATACGTTCGATTGTTAGTCGCTGTTAGTGTAGATCGTTTATAAACTCGGTAATTTTGAAGTCTTTGATTAAATATCGATACAATTGGTAATTGAATTGCTGATAAATTCAACGAAAAGTCTGATTGTCATTACGCACGAAATTCCTAATTTACAATTTATAATTTAATGAATTCGTAAGAATTAATCATGTCAATATTAACATCATAATTATAGTACATAACGCTAGTAATTACATTTTTTAATAATATACACGCAACAATTTATTCTTATCCATTTAATAACCATTTAATCGCAGTGCGCAAAATAATAGTAACACTATGGACCACGCAGAATCTGAACGAAACCCTAAATCTGTCGCATTACGTGCATCTCAAGCTTAGCGGCCGCAATTAGCATCTGCCCCGCAGAGTCATACATCAGCTCGGAATTGACCCAAATTGAGCATGAAAATTTCTACTGGCGGCAAAGGCGTTCAGCATCCCATACGAAATAATATTACCACGTGCATTACCAAGTAAAAAAATAATATATAGAATATATCAACCCAAGTAAAAAAATTGTATATAGAGTATATAAAACCAAGTAAAAAATTATATATAGAATATATGAAGCCAAATAAAAAAATTATATATAGAATATATGAACCCAAGTAAAAAAATTATATACAGAGTATATAAATGGAAGTAAAAAAATTATATATAGAGTATATAAACCCAAGTAAAAAAATTATATATAGAATATATGAACCTAAGTAAAAAAATTATATATAGAGTATATAAACCCAAGTAAAAAAATTGTATATACAGTATATAAACCCAAGTAAAAAAATTATATATAGAGTATATGAACCCATGTAAAAAAATTGTATATAGAGTATATAAACCCAAGTAAAAATATTGTATATAGAGTATATAAACCCAAGTAAAAAAATTATATATAGAGTATATAAACCCAAGTTAAAAAATGGTATATAGAGTATATAAAACCAAGTAAAAAAATAATATATAGAGTATATAAACCCAAGTAAAAAAATTATATATAGAATATATGAACTTAAGTAAAAAAAATTGTATATAGAGTATATAAACCCAAGTAAAAAAATTGTATATAGAATATATAAACCCAAGTAAAAAAATTATATATAGAGTATATAAACCTAAGTAAAAGAATAATATATAGAGTATATAAACCCAAGTAAAAAAATTATATATAGAGTATATAAACCCAAGTAAAAAAATTATATATAGAATATATAAACCCAAGTAAAAAATTGTATATAGAGTATACAAACCCAAGTAAAAAAATAATATATAGAATATATAAACCCAAGTAAAAAATAATATATAAAGTATATAAAACCAAGTAAAAAAAAATTATATATCGAATATATGAACCCAAGTAAAAAAATTATATATAGAGTATATAAACCCAAGTAAAAAAATTATATATACAGTATATAAACCCAAGTAAAAAAATTATATACACAGTATATGATAGATTTTTTTACTCTCAATTTCATCGTACTATTACAATGAGCCGCCGACTAGAATTTTTCGGGATGGCAATTTTTTTGTATCATCCCTTTGTGTTTTTTTGCGCGCCTTAAACCAATATATGACCCTCATTGATTCTTCGTAAAATTTTTCTCAATATGGATTATAGGTTTAATATGTAATAACTCATAATGCTATATATAATATGTTTATATATTTAATATCCCATATTTGTCATTATTTACAAGGGACTTGATTCATTCACTGGACAGTAAATAAATAAATGTAAATCATATATATATAGTTTTAAACATAGAATTGTGCATATATAGTCTATATACGGTCTATATATAATCTATATAAAATTTATATACATAAACCCAACTTCACACTTGATCTTATACATAATTCCATATAGAGTAAATTATATATAGAGTTTACACAGACGATATATACTCAATTCCATATATATAATTATATGCATATATTCATTCATATATGAGACTATATATAATTTTTTTAAAATCCCGCCGTCGTTATCTCGTCACTGATTAAATATAATAAAGCCATTTACCGCGCATATTCCTTAACCCCCCCTCGAACTCACTTTCGTCCAATTAGAAGCCGCAGTTATCGCCCTCAAGTCATCCCATCCCTAAAGCACATTAAGACGCTCCCATGCACTGCAAATTTTTGATGCAAGTATGTGCGCCAATGCGGTTTTAATCATGGGTAACGGGCGAGTGCATATGCACCGGTGGGTGCAAACGCACTGCTGCGGTTAGTGCAGACGCACTTAACCACTGTACCATCGAGCTTCAGCAGCAGCAGTAGCGCAATCGCGGTGCCGGTTCGCGCACACAACCCAGACAGGCAGTACCTTTTACAATTGATAGCACATTTACTCGTGTACGCACTTACAGAACGTACATTCAGACAGCCACACAGAGAAATAAAGTAACTTGGTACGTGAGATATCGATGTGGCTGACATTGCGGTCAGAATTAGCGCTAGCTAGTATAAAATAACTCGCCCTACAGCTATTCACGCCTAAAAATCTATACTATACCGCTATAAGTACAACACCAACGACCAAATTAGGCCAAATTACTATCAATAATATGTGTTTACTGACCTGAAGGTGTCCGTTGCTTCGCACATTTGTACAACCGTTAATTTTCCCATTGATGCAAGTTCCGTTGTGAGACGTGTGATGATTAGACTCTTTGAGACGAGAAGCATCCTCGTTTTTCGTGATGATCGCGCGGGCTCTTGTTGTAGTGGCCATGGCAATTATTTGGGATTTTCTGGTCTTTTTTTTTTCTTATGAACGAAAGAGCTGCAGTGCGACGCTCTTGATTTGCCTCGTCAGTCAAACATCGAATCCAATAGACGGTATAACACGAGGGAATTTGTATTTCTTTTTTTTTTTTTTTGTTTGTTACTATACTCTTCGGCTCTTTTGGTTAGTAAGAACACCAACGCCCCGTGGAACGTTGAGCAACTGTTTAACCCCTCCTTTCACTTGTTAAGACCGGCTTTTATACCACTTGGCTCTTCCGCCTTTTTTCTATTACAGCAGTTGGTTCGAACGCATAGACATATCGGCGATTCGAAGAAGGAGCGCCCGTTCCCCTATACTGCTGACCGCTGACTGATGTTCTCGGTCCAACCAATGCGCGACTAGGCTTTGTCGCGTGGCGCAGGGCTGTAATTGTGGATTTCCAGGCCCTGAGCGTTTATTACTTTCTTTTTTTGCTTCCTCATAGAGGAAGCTTTGTTTTCATGAACATTTTTTTTTCGAGATTTTTATGGCAGTTAATCAGAATGATCTAAACATCGAGAAAAGTGGTTTAGAAAAATTGTCCGAATGTATGTATGTATGTATGTATGTGTGTGTGTGTCAGAGTTGGGCAAAATTGTAATGGAAAATTACAAAATACAAATTACTGGAAGTAGTTGTATTTAATTTGAAATCCAATACAATTACAAAATGTAATTCTATTTAATTTGAAATCCAATACAATTACACTTTGTAATTGTATTGGATTTCAAAGTGTAATTTTATTTAATTTGAAATCCAATACAATTACAAAATGTAATTGGATTTAATTTGGAATCCAATACAATTACAAAATGTAATTGTATTTAATTTGAAATCCAATACAATTGCAAAATGGAATTGTATTTAATTTGAAATCCAATACAATTACAAAATGTAATTGTATTTAATTTGAAATCCAATACAATTACAAAATGTAATTGTATTTAATTTAAAATCCAATACAATTACAAAATGTAATTGTATTTAATTTGAAATCCAAAATACAATACATTTTGTAAATATTTAATGTAAATACAATACTTCCGGTAAATACAATTACTGAAAGTAATTGTACAATTACTGAAAGTAATTGTATTTAATTTGAAATCCAATACAATTACTGAAGGTAATTGTAATTAAAGCAGTAATTTCTGAACTAAGTAATTTTTGCTGCCCAACTCTGGTGTGTGCGTGTGTGTGTGTGTGTGTGTGTGCGTGTGTGTGTGTGTGTGTGTGTGTGTGTGTGTGTGTGTGTGTGTGTGTGTGTGTGTGTGTGTGTGTGTGTGTGTGTGTGTGTGTGTGTGTGTGTGTGTGTGTGTGTGTGTGTGTGTGTGTGTGTGTGTGTGTGTGTGTGTGTGTGTGTGTGCGTGTGTGTGTGTGCGTGTGCGTGTGTGTGTGTGTGTGTGTGTGTAAGGAATTCATTTAACTGTAACTTTTAAACTATTCGACCGAATCAGCTCAAATTTAAACACCATGTGCAGTACTACCTGATCTTCAATTGGTATAAATTTCGGGAAAATCGATCGACACATTTCATTTTTATAAGATTTTTTAAATTTTGAAAAAAGTATGTAAATGCTTTAGCTCGAATGAATTTTTAACTGTCGGGCTGAAACTTGGTATTAAAATTCAACAAAGTGATGCGACCTTTGGTATTGAATTTGGGCCAAATCGGTAAAGCGGTTACGTTTTTATGAGAATTTTTGAATTTTCGTTTTGCTCTAATTCAGGTAAAATTTAAAAAAATCGAGTGAAATTTTTTACACAGGAAAAATAACATTCAGCCCTGCTACGTACCAAATTTGGTTCGGATTTTACGTTAATTTGAATTTTAAAAAAATTGACTGGTTTTGCTCTGCATTTCGTAAAACATCAGAAAATAAGAATAAAATGAAACAAGGATGCAAAGTAGAACCTTGCACATTGCTTCCTCATTATTTTTCGCTTTTTACAAAGCTTCCTCTGTGAGGAAGTCAAAATTGAATTTTCAATAATAATATAATTTCAACATTTATTGTACAATTAAGTAAATATTTATTATTTTCCGTGAATTAGCTTACTTATTTTTAAAAACTTATTTTACAAATCAGTTTATTAATTTTTTATAAAATATTGCGGATTTTTTTAAGCTGAGTAAAGTACCGGACTATTTTTTTCTTACAATTGTTCATAAATTTGTATGGAATGAAATTACTATTGTGCAATAAATTATATTACGAATGTTTGTTACCTAAAGTAACGGGGGCCTAACAATTTTATGTTCGTTGTTGATGCAAAAACCGTTTCGTTTTATCGCTTTTTGACTCGTAATTACGATTTTATCATTTTTTTTTCGGTAAATGATTCACAAATGATCAAATTGTAAAAGGCTCTTCAGTCCTTTTTTTCATAATTTTTTCAAATATCCTTTTTCGAAACTCTGGTGGTTTATTGCATTTTTTTACTAGATGTTAATGATTATTTTGTACTCCTTATGAGACGGAAAAATATTGGTAAGAATTGGCAAATAAACATTTAGAAAAGTGGAACTAATATTAATTATTTTGTGCAAATTAGCTGCAGCTCTTAGAAGAAAAAGGTTTTTTAAATATTTAAATACTTACTAAAGAACTTTTATGTACTGAAGAAATTCTTTTATTCCAATAGAAGACAATAAAAATTCGTACTTTCAATGTCGAAGCTCCGGTTACTTTGCACTTTTTTTAATCGGTTCTATCTGCAGGTGCAGCTGAATTTTATCGGTATTTGTTTGGCACCTGTGCAAACACCAGATTAGGAATTAATGATGCAATAAAATTCAGAATTTCAAATAAGCTTTCACAATTAATTGTTTATTTATTTATTCCATCTCCATATTCCATTATTATTTTTCAATTTTATTTAATTTAATTATAGTATATTATCATTTTTGGACTGTATATAATTTTTTTATTTCGCTCACGTTGGTAGAACCGAAAGGGCGTAATTGCAGTGCGACAGCATTAAATATATGTCCTTGTGACACGACTTTACACGTGTGATATAATCCATGTGTGACTTTTACAACTCGTGTCTTGAACTTTAGTAGCATTGCACAATATTCCCTATTTCGCGTTGGACGTTTATTGCAACGATTTGCTGAGATACCTAATTCGATCAATTTGCCGAGAGCGACGATTTAATTTGCCCCAACAAGCTTGACATAAATTCTTACGACATTAAAATCGCAGATACTGCAAATACAATCAACGAAAATTTAGCACTACGATTCTTTCAAAATCGCTTAAGGTAGTTCTGTCGGTACGCCGGAGTCATAAATCTCAGAGTCTATATGACATTAAAAAATAATCATACGCATCACTTTGACTGCCTCAATAATAATATCAAAAATAATCGAGAATCCTTCGAAATTGTCGTAATCAAATTAAAACGATTATTTGTAAATAGTTGATATGTTTAGTGCGGATTTGACTTGATTTTCATGATAATTAGGTTAGGAAACGTCATTTCGCCTGGTATCGTGCACTTTTACCTTGGTTTAATTAAACATTATTCCGGAGACTTCACCTTTTTTCATGATGCATCAATACCTGAATTATTTGCGAATCGGTTGTACTTTTTATTTTTTCTCTATCTTTGATCTAAGTATGTTAATTTTCGATTTAAGGTAGCTATGTCAGTACGCCTGAGTCATAGATACTAGCAACTATCGTCATCGAAGAATAAAATTATTCATTCTTTCTGCATATTCCACAATTAAATTCTAAAATAAAAAAGTTTCATTCAATCATATTACGAAATTATTTTCACGTGCGTAATTAATTTAATTATGTTATTAAAACTAATTTGACTTATGTCTTGACTCGGCCGCCATTGGCTCTGTAAGTACACGACACATCGCGGCAACATCGCAATATCGACCGACTGTTCGACCGGCATCGTACGTTACCGACATGAAACGAGGTTAGGTTTGCGCAGTTTGTTTGGCGAATCTGCTCTGTCATGTCGAATTCTCCAAAAGAAAGACACGACGTTAGAGCGGATCGCGGAAAAAGAAACGGCCAATTCATTACGCGTAAAAGAAAAGCGTGGTTCGACAACATTCAAGCAACAAAAAAGCCAGATACAGTGAAGAATCGACGCAAATCAAATTTGATCAACAAATGAAAAATTCAAGAGTATCGATAGGTTAAAAAGTTCGATTTCAGTTAATTACGTCGAATTTAGGATGCAAGCGATCATTTTCATTCATTTTCATTGCAGAACACTACGAGTATATACCGACCGATGGTAACTGTCGCGTATATAACTGATGTGCAACGTTGCCAAACTTCGGCGCCATCTTGAACAGCTGGTAGAGATTGTTTTTGCACAACACAATTTCTTACAATTAACTTACAATACTCGCTGAAATGTCCGGTGACTACTACTTTTTATGGTCGCATCGGTTACTTTAATATCTAACGAAAACGTAGAGCTGTTTAGATGTTTTATATTTCATTTCTGAGATGCTTTTTTCTCTGTTCAAAAGTTAATTTTTTTATATTTCTCCATATAACGCCATGTATAAAACTCTGTTTTAAAAAGTTATTTACTTAATTAGATATCCGGTAACGTATCTCGTAATTCCTCACAAATAAAAGATGAATACTCAGACTACAAGATATAAAGAATTCGGACGTATCTAACGTGTTTGCCTTCGCGTTATAACTACCTTAAAGATGAATTTTTTCAGCTCTCCCATAAGCGCCATGTAAAAAGATCGATTTTCAAGTTTTAATTGTGTTTGATGAAGGATCTGGTGTAGGTGGAAATATAAAATAGGCGGGAGGCAGAATTTATATTAAAAAATACAAAGTCGATTTATTGTCCCAAATATGCACAAGAATTAAATTCCCGACAATGAAAGATGCGATGAGACTTGACCCGGCGACGTCGAGCATACGCTCGACGGCGAGAGAGAGTGAGAAAAAGAACTGAAAAGCCGAAGCGTGCCCGAGAGCGTGTCGAATAATTAACCCGATAATTTGCACTACGAAGCCCGATATGATTGTCCGAATATCATTGAGAATGTCCAAATAAATTAAGCCGAATTGTCCACTGATCGATGTACCACTGTTTCAATCGAGAGTCCCGTAATTTTGATGAAACACCACAAAGTAATTTCAATCGCGAATACCCACGCTCGCACGCTACGGGAAACCCCGGATCAAGCCTGGCGAATCGATGACTCGATCGAAGGGGTGTGAAGAAGATGCGTTACGCGCGTGCGTCAAGTGTCGCTGTGAGTCGAGCCCGAGAGTATGCCCGTAAGGTGGTGACGCCCGCGGAGGAGATTGAACTAACGTTCATGCGCCCGAAATCTCTCGACTCCCGTGTCGCGTTGCCTGAGTTGCGTGACGTCATGCTACCGAGCGCGAACCCGAGTTTGCGTGCTCTCGCACTACGCTCATTCCCGAACATTCCGCCCGCCATCGGCAGCAGTGCTGTCGATTAATTGTCCGGATGGATTGGAAGGATTGCCAGTTTGGTAACCGGCCGCTTGAATGTGGATGTTGCCGTCCGGATGGTGACGACCCGAGTGAGCCCATCTTGTCCCGGATGAAGTTCCGTTACCCGTGCTAACGGCCATTTCAGTGGCGGGAGGTTCTCGTCGGTGAGAAGTACCATTGACCCGACCCGCACGGAGTTTGAAGGATGATGCCATTTGGAGATGGCTTGCTGCTGTTTGAGATATCCCGATGACCAGTGATCCCAGAAAAATTGAACCCGTTCTTGAATGAGTTGCCAGCGTGATAGCCTACCCGGATTGGTTTCCCGGAGTGAAGGCTCTGGAACCGCCGTAAGCGCTTCCCCGATGAGGAAATGCCCAGGAGTGAGAGCTAGCAAGTCGTCTGGATCCTCTGAGAGTGGTTGAAGTGGACGAGAATTGAGAGCAGCCTCAATTTGTGTAAGAAGAGTCGTAAATTCTTCGTACGTGAGGCTGGTCTCGCGAATCGTTCGCCGCAGGTGAAATTTGACGGATTTTACAGCCGCCTCCCATTTTCCGCCCATGTGAGGTGCTCCCGGTGGGTTGAGTGCCCATTTCGTGCCGTCGTTTGCCAGTAGCTGCGCTACATGATCCGATTCTTGAGTCCCGGCGGTGAAGAGTTTGCGTAGCTCTTTGTCCGCTCCTTGAAAATTTGTCCCGCAGTCGCTGAAGAGCGTGTGACAAAGACCTCGTCTCCCGATGAAGCGGCGGAATGCCGCGAGGAAGGTGTCCGTGGTGACGTCGGTCACCACCTCCAAATGTACTGCCGAAGTGGCGAAGCAAACGAAGATGCACAACCAGCCCTTGTGTAATTTATTCCCGCGTCCTCGCCAACTCTTGAGTGAGATTGGCCCCGCGTAGTCAACTCCCGTGAATAAGAATGGGCGTGTTGGCGTGACCCGTTCCTTTGGTAATTGCCCCATGAGCTGCTGTGCCCGTGTAGCTCTGAAGCGAGCGCATTTCACACAGCGCAAGATGAAAGAGCGTACCGGTGCCCGTCCGCCGATGATCCAGTATCGCCTTCGTAGATACGCCAACGTTGCCTGAGTACCCCCGTGAAGAGTACGCGTATGTGCGTCCGCAATGAGAAGATTGGTGAGTGGTGAGTCCCGTGGGAGGATGGCTGAGTGTTTGCTCTCAGGTTGTAAGGCTGAGTGTTTCAGCCGGCCTCCCACCCGCACTGTACCGTGAAAGTCGATGAACGCCGTAAGTCGCGAGAATGGATGCGACTTTGGTAGAACATGACCCGCTGAAAGAACCTTGAGCTCCGCCGTGAAGTATGATCCTTGAATAGCTTTTACCCAGTAAAGCATTGAGTGTTCCAGGTCGCCCGGAGAAATGAAAGATTTTGAGGGATCCCGGTTCGTCCCCTTAAGGTTTGTAAGCGCCTTAAAGAGCAGAGTGGTGATTCTCAACAACCGTGTGAGCGATGAATACCGATGTATGAGGTCGAAGACCGGTGAGGGTTGTGTGGAGACTGTGAATGTGTGACCTGGTCGCTCTTCGAGCGCCGATGAATCTACCGTCCCGATGTGATGTTTTGGCCAATTGGAGGATGATTTTGCTAACCAGTGTGGCCCGTGCCACCAAGTTTGAAATTGCTCGAGCTGGGTGATGGTTAGCCCGCGTGAAGCACAATCCGCCGGATTGTCCCGTCCCGGGATGAATCTCCATTGGCCATGAGGAATGAGCTCTTGGATTGATGAAACCCGATTCCGTACAAAATCCTTCCACCGTGAAGGATGACTAGTTACCCACGTGAGCGTTACCATGGAATCCGTCCATAAATAAACCCGTGAATCCCGTAATTCTAACGTATCCCGCACGTATTTCGTGAGTTTAGCCAACAGCTGCGCTGCGGCGAGTTCCAACCGCGGAATAGTGAGCCGTTTGATTGGTGCAACTTTCGTTTTTGAACAGACCAGCGCGGTTCTGGTGTTCGATCCCGGACCCGTAACCCGTACGTATACGACCGCGCCCATTGCCAACTGAGATGCATCCGAAAACCCGTGAATCTCGACTGTTGACTGGGGTGAAATGTGAAGCCACCGTGGAATGGCGATGTTGCTGAGATGAGTTAGCTCGCTTCGAAATGCGACCCATGATGTTGCGACCTCGGTTGAAACTGGATCATCCCAAGAAAGCTTCTCCAACCATAGCCTCTGAAGAAGAATCTTAGCCCGAATAACTGCAGGTGAGAGGAAACCCAATGGGTCGTAGATTTGAGCGATCTCGGAGAGAATGCCCCGCTTGGTGATTTGAGACCCGGCTGAATATGGAACCGTTGTGAATTTGAAAACGTCTGACCTTGGTACCCATGCGAGCCCGAGAACCTTAGTCTCGCAATCGTCGATCGACCTTGAACCCTCCGTGGTTGAATCTACCCCGATGGTAGTGAGAAGGTCTGGACAATTACTCTGCCATTTGGCTAATGGAAATCCGCCCGCCGTGCAAATCCCAACGAGTTGTTGCACCTGTGCAACCAGCTCGGTTAATTGATCAGCACCCCCGTAGATATCGTCCACATATCGCCCCTTTGTAAGAGGAGAGATCGCTTCTGGATATCGTTCACCTTCGTCTGCAACCAGTTGGAGAAGTGCCCGAACCGCGAGGAATGGTGCTGACCTCGTCCCGTAGGTGACTGTAGTCAAATGATATGGCACCGTGTTGCCATGTTCGTCTACCCAAAGAATCCGTTGTAGATCCCAATCGTCCCGATGAACCCGAATTTGCCGAAACATCTTAACGATGTCGGTTGCGAAAATAAACCGATGACGTCGAACCCAGAGTAGAACGTCTGAAATGTCCCGTTGCAGCTTTGCGCCCGTGTGCAGAATGTCATTGAGAGAGAGCCCAGAATCCGTATTGCAAGACCCATTAAATACTACCCGGAGTTTGGTCGTTAATACCCCGTGGTGAGGAAGGTAGTAAATGCCTTCCCGATGATTGTCGATTGCTGCGACCCGAGTCATATGACCCAATGACTCGTATTCCCCGAGAAATGTATCATACAGACCCTTGTAGTGAGCATCACGTGCAAGTTTCCGTTGGAGTCGACTGAAACAAGATGAGGCCGTTTGAAACGACCGCCCCAGCTGTCCCGATGAAGTTTTGACTGGCATGCGAACAATGTATCGACCCGTAGAGTCGCGAGAGTGAGTTGCAACGAAGTGAGATTCGCACTCCTGTTCCTCCGGAGTGAGATCCGAACTGCTCAGTAACGGAACTTCTTCTTGCACCCAGAATTGAGACAGGAGTTCTTGTAACTCCTGGAACCCGTGATCGACAGCTGCATGATGAACTAAGGCCGACGAGCCCTGAGGCTCGCTTACCGGCCCGATTATTGCCCACCCGAAGAAGGTATTTTGTGCAATGGGCTCCTCCGGAAGCCCGCGTCTGATTTGAGGACGTATAAGCTGCCCGTACACGTCCGCACCCAAGATGAGGTCCACTGGTCCCGCCTCCGCAAAGTCTGGATCTGCTAAAGGAATGCCCTGTATGTGGTCCCAATGGTGGTGAGAGAGGGTGAATGAAGGTAGAGTAGGCATTAACTTGGGAAGAATATATGCGTTTATTGAAATGTTTCCCGGCGAGTGTATTGAGCGAAGAGCGAATGAGACCATCCCGCGTGTTTGACCTGATGCTGTGCCGCCGATCCCGATGATAGAAATAGACGAGGATTTTCGTCGCAGCTTGAGTTGCTGCACAAGCGTATCAGATATGAGTGACAACTCAGACCCCATGTCCAACAGCACTCGTACCCGATGAGATGCCCCGAAATTAGTGAGCAGCAGTGCCTGGCAGGTAGCCAGGAGAACGGCTGGTCTCGCTCCTCCCGTCGATGCACAAGCTAATGCCTCCGAATTTCATTGAGAGGTTCCCGGTGTTGAAGTTCCCGCTGGTGAAGATCCCGATGTTGTGCCGTTGTTGCTCGCTGCGCCGCCCGCCGTTGGAGGAATGCCCGCTGGTTTGTGACCGTCCCCGTATTTTGACCACCCGACGTGTATCATCGTATGATGCTTTCGATCGCACTCCTTGCAACGAGCCGTTGTGTTGCATGCCGACACGTTGTGTCGACCCAAACAGTTGAAGCACAACCGTAGCTTCTGTACTTCGGCCCGTCGTGCATCCGGTGAGAGCTGTCGGAACTTGGCGCATGTGACGATGTAGTGATTGTCCCGACAGTATGAACATTGTGAATAATCTCCCGTAGTAGCTGCATGAACCCGAGAAGATTCCTTTTGCATATTTTTTGAGTCTGTTCCCGATGTCTTAGAGCCTGATGAAGTCGAACCCGTGAGAACCCCAACCCCCGCGCCTTCTAGTGCCCGTGCGCGATTGGTGAGGAATGTCCGAAGTTGTGCGAATGTTGGAGGATCCCGTGACTGCCCGGCTTTGAGTTCCCATGCCTCTCGAGTACCCGGATCGAGACGTCGAGCGATAGCGTAGACCAACACCCAATCCCAGTGCTCCGTAGGAGCTCCCAAAACCCGCAAAGCGTTGCACGCCTCCGTAATGGTGTGAAGGAGCGCGTGAAGGTCCTGAGCGGACCTGGGTGTGATGACCGTCGTTTTGAAAAGGCTCTCGAGGTGAGAGGTCACGAGAACCCGGTCGTTTTGATATCGTTCCGTGATTGTCCCCCAGGCTGATGAGAATGAGTCCGCCTCGATTGCCAAACTCGCGATGAGCTTAGCAGCTTCGCCCGTTGTTGAAGCCCGAAGATAATGCATCCGATCCACATCGTTTATGCCCCGATTGTTGATGACCAAGGAAGTGAAAAGATCCCGAAATGAGATCCACTGTGAATAATCGCCCGAAAATGTGGGTAGCACGATTTTTGGCAAATGCGCTCGCCCGTCGGTAGCTGCAGTGCCCCCCGATTGATCTCTACCCGCTGATCGTTGTTGAAGAGGCTCGAGTTCGTCCCGATATCGTGCAAGTCGACTGTTTAGGTCGCAGTGAAAGCTGCCCGCCCGAGTGTATGTGTTTTCCAGCACATACGGGCTGGACAGGAACTCCTCTGTACAGGCATCGATGATGTGATCGTGCACCGCTGAGAATTTTGCCCACAGGTCGTTCGATTGGCTGCGAATGTCAGCCAACTCAGAGAATGTGAAGTCGGTTGCCCGGCCCTGAAGTGTCCGTTCGTGGAGAGCCCGTAGCATTGCGAGCCGAGCGCTCTGCGTGGCAACCTTTAATGCCAATGATCCCGATGCTTGCCCGGTTGGTTTACTACCCGCTTGAGTAGTTGGAGACTTGGCGCGTAACGGAGGCGCCGGGGATTTGTCCCGTTTTGCATTAAGTGCCGATTTGTCCGGCTTTGCGTCGACGATCCCCTTCGATCCACCCGCCGGTGGATCAACGATCACCGGGGGTACCGACGAGTCGCCCGACAGCTCCGTCTTGGGATCAATGACGACGCCTTTATCATCCGACATGATGAGTGCAGTTGTTGCCCGGAGAAAAACCCGCAGTTAAGAAAAGGGAACCGAAGAAGGGTTGATAATGAGCCCGAAAAATGCACAAATAACCGAAGGACGGTTATCGAGAAAGTACTAGATCTCCACAGAACCCGAAACTGTCTGAAAAGTACGAAAAAATGAGTCCCGAGGTGAACGTTGTATACCAAAAACCCAAAAAATTGGCAATAATCAGCCCGAACCCGCACCAGTAGTCGAAGAAAATTACCGAGCGTACACTATTGTCCAATGAAACCCGAAAAAATGTTCTAAAGCACGTGAATACTGTCCCGAAAAATCACGTACGCACAGAATTAATTGTTGAGCACTCCCGAAAAATGTCTGATAGTATGCCGTGAACACGAAAATACCCGAAAATGTCACCCGATTCGATGAAAAATGATAAATTACCGAAAATGTCCCGAGAATTGGTAATATAACCGAATGCAATTAATTTATCGCCCGCGCACTGATTGAGTCTTCTCGATTCCCGCACTCGAGTGTGTTATTGCGATGTAAATATCCGTTTCACCGAATATTGAGAAAAAATACCAACACTGAACTCGAGAATAATTTTTCGAAAGACTCACCGATGAGAAAAATCCGTTGTGAGATGCACGCGCTTGTTTGGCGCGCGATCGAGAGTCCGAAAATGGACGCCGCGTACGACGAGACCCACGTGGTGTCAGCGAAAAATGCCCGTGGCCCGTTGAATGTCCGCTGAGAAGTCCAAAGTGATGAAAAATGTCCCGAACTTTGCTGACACTCACTAATAAAACGTCTATGCACCTTTTATCACTGCACAAGCCGCACTATCCCCACCAGATCCGGCTCGAAGGACCAAAATGTTTGATGAAGGATCTGGTGTAGGTGGAAATATAAAATAGGCGGGAGGCAGAATTTATATTAAAAAATACAAAGTCGATTTATTGTCCCAAATATGCACAAGAATTAAATTCCCGACAATGAAAGATGCGATGAGACTTGACCCGGCGACGTCGAGCATACGCTCGACGGCGAGAGAGAGTGAGAAAAAGAACTGAAAAGCCGAAGCGTGCCCGAGAGCGTGTCGAATAATTAACCCGATAATTTGCACTACGAAGCCCGATATGATTGTCCGAATATCATTGAGAATGTCCAAATAAATTAAGCCGAATTGTCCACTGATCGATGTACCACTGTTTCAATCGAGAGTCCCGTAATTTTGATGAAACACCACAAAGTAATTTCAATCGCGAATACCCACGCTCGCACGCTACGGGAAACCCCGGATCAAGCCTGGCGAATCGATGACTCGATCGAAGGGGTGTGAAGAAGATGCGTTACGCGCGTGCGTCAAGTGTCGCTGTGAGTCGAGCCCGAGAGTATGCCCGTAAGGTGGTGACGCCCGCGGAGGAGATTGAACTAACGTTCATGCGCCCGAAATCTCTCGACTCCCGT
Organism: Ephialtes manifestator; assembly: GCA_963970395.1. NCBI lineage: Eukaryota > Metazoa > Arthropoda > Insecta > Hymenoptera > Ichneumonidae > Ephialtes > Ephialtes manifestator. The sequence goes on along the minus strand of OZ019981.1, from coordinate 25,953,647 downwards.
GTCGCGTTGCCTGAGTTGCGTGACGTCATGCTACCGAGCGCGAACCCGAGTTTGCGTGCTCTCGCACTACGCTCATTCCCGAACAAATTGTTTATTCAAATACTCGGTAATAGCCTTCAAAATTTTGTGCAAGTAAAATTGAATAGCTAAATTACAAGATGTCAAAAATTTATGCATATGAGTTTGGATTGCTTTCACGACAGAACTACCTTAATATTTATTTTGTAACACGTGCAAGAACAGCGGTGCTTTTCATGGCAGTTTTGCGGGCCGAAAGTGGCTAGTTTCATAGTAGTGTTGAAACGATAGGTTGGCGCATGCGCAGTTCGCGATTCCTTCACTTTCGACCCTAGGGTGGAAAGTTGATAACCTCACTTTTCACTGTTCGTCCCGCAAAACTACCATTCAAAGCACCACTATTCATGCACTTGTTACCACAAAGTATGGTGTGCAACACGGGCCAAAATTGGCGTTTACGACTCGTGTGATTGCAAACCTCACGCTCACTGCAATCGCTAACTTTCGGCCCTTGTTGCACAATATACTACAGCGAACGCGAATTAGCATTCATGACGACATGAATAAGCGAACTACGTATTGGCGCTCGGTCAGAATAGTAATTGGTTCTGTGAAAATTAAATTCGAAAGTTTCTACTCGATCACCTCAATCGATCGACCAGAAAAATTTAACGAGTGTATAGTGAATTTGGAAAATTATAGTAAAAAATGTTGACACTTAAAAATAAATTTTAATTATCATTATTATTTTTTTAATTTGCTGCTTCTCATATTTAATTTTTATAACTACGAATGACGTTATTATCTGCTCTTGATTTTTTGGTTTTCTTTAAAAGATGTTCTTCATGCCTATATTAATGCTAAATAACATTGTAAAAATATTAATAATTTGTATCTCAAATGTATTAAACCAAATGTATGCAAAAGGGATTTTCCTGTTGATATAAATAAATAAATAACTCCAGAATGGTTTGAAGTATTGAACTGAAAATTAAAAACGCACAGGAATGCGATTATTATTGTAATAGCAATTTTTACTAATCCATTAGTATAAAAAAAATATTTTTCGTTCATAAAAATCGTTTTTTTTTAATATCCAAGTTTACATAAATAAACGTTTAACCAGTCGCCTGTAGTAGATTAATTATTTTTCAACTTTTCAAAATAAAAAGACCTTGAAAATTATAAGAAGAAAAATCTTGCCCACTTTGGCTATAAGCTAGAAAATTTTGATATTCAACAAAGTATTTTTCAGATTTTTAAATTATGCCATTCGATATGTCACTTAAAAAAAATATTTAAAAAAAAATTTGCATAAAAAACTAAAAAATAAAAATCTGGTTTAAGGGTCTAACCAATCCTACAAAAAATTACGATTAAAAGATGGAATTCCCCATATATAATATATATTATAATACTATTAATAACTATTATTAGTAAATATATATATAATATCATCATAGGGTATAGAAGGAACATATAGGATTTCGTTCGTAAATTTACAACTCTACTTCGTAAATTCACATTCTAACACACAGTAAATCATTTTCTATAATTTATTTACTCCCTTTAACCAGCGATTGTAAAATCTATATAATGAATTTTCTCATAATACAGTGCCAATGTATACAATAACAAACATAAATTCCCCTATTATTTATAGTGCGAAAGAGTATAATTACGCATCAAAACTGTTATCAATATCGTCTACCGATCGTATCAACAGAAGTCCCAATGATATACGATAGAAAAATTAAGATACCTATCGTAATTCCCGGATGAGTCACGCTAGCCATAAAACCCAGTCGGTAAATCAGATTCCAGCTTTCAAACTCACTGTATGTACGAGAGAGTTCGAACAGCTCGGTAAAAGCGTGCGATGGTATAATATAACCATCAGCGACTGCGCGTTGCGCCCTCGCAACTCTCGCCATGGAGAGCAGCAGCGGCTCTCCTTCCCCTTTCGATGACTCGTTCTGCTTTCTACCTCTCCTGTGTTCTCTCGTTCCTCTATACACATCCCACTACCACTACTACGTCAGTATAGAGCCTGAAAGCTTCCTTTTTCAAGAGCGGCCAGTGCTGCTGCGGCTCGCGTGCGCCACTATACACTGACATTTGACAGCTGAGCAAAAGTTAGCTCGATAACTAAGTGCAAAAATATCCACGCGGACTAAACCGGCGAAAAAAAAGATCTACAACAATTTAACCGTCTTGTTTATTATCCATCGACCGCCGATTCTTCTCCAAATAAAACTCTAAAAAAAAAAAAAAAAAAAAAAAAAGATTCAATAATCCTGCTTAAAAAATTTCAACGATCCTATCAGTTCCACCGGTACACGTGTGAGTGTGTGTGTGAGAGTGTTTCTAACTCTTAAAGTGTGTGATCTAAATTAATCAGGGCATATAGTGTCGTAAAAATGGAATTCGATTCTCATCCAGCTGACGGCGAGTCCGTTCAGCCATCGTCTAAAATTCTTCCCGATTTACAACAAGATCCTCGTACTATTAAACGTGAAAATGACTCGATGGATGATTTTGAGCATTTGGAACACGAGGGATCGCCGCTTGATGAATCTACGCGTGGCAACAACGCTTCTTCTTCTTCGCCGACTACTACGAATAATATTCTCGACGTCACGTCCGTACAATTGATCGACGTTCCACGCATTGCTAAAGGCACTGAACTTATGGATGTTGCCAGTAAACTTGAACGCAATATACTCGACACGAGTATACCGGTGGACGAGAGAATCCTTCAGCCGGTTCCTGCGACTCCGCCACCTTCAGCGGATTTCCAAAAGTTCGAACAACAGCCACAACTCGTTGCCGAGGCTCGAGGCGCCGATGCGCAGAATGTGCATCATCGCTTCGACGCACAGGACTACGACAGCCACCAACAGCGTCATCGTGTGACCGAGAACGAAAATCGTCAGGTATCTGATCCCAAGGCTGCGACAATGGCCTTCATGGACACGGAAAGAGGCAACATCGGTGCTTATAATCACAATCAGCAGCCGCAGGATCCTCATCCGCATCTTGAGGATAAGGACGAGCTTTTGCATCACCAGAAAAACGAGGAACATCCGAAGGAAAGTTTCGTGGATGATTTTATGGAGGACAACAAGGCTGACGTCACGAGCGGCAGTCTCACCGCGCGTTTGGCTCCCGACAAGATGAGCAGTCTCGTCGATCACGAAGACAACGTTGACGAATTGGCAATCGGTGCTGGCAGCCATTTTGCTGAAAAAAAACCGAGCGATTTTTCCGATTTTACGGTAGATAAGAAGAAAACTGAAAACGACGATTTTCATGGAGAATTTTTGAGCAATATCGAGTCTTCCGTTATTCCGGGACCGCAGAAATCACCGGAATTTGATTTTCTCGCTGATGAGAGAGAAGAAACGAAAAAACCGGCGATTACCAACGAGGGGAAGAATTTTATTGATGATGATACTTGGAATGTTGTGGAGAAGCCGGAACAAAAGGCTGCTAATTTTGCGAAAAAAGAGGCGGAAGATGCGACGAAGAATCGAAATGATATTTATGACGAAGCACCGACTAAACCACTTCCGCCGTTGCCCAAATTGGAGATGGATGAGGAGGAGGAGGATCGAAATTTACCGAGGAATATTCAAGTCGAGAAGGAACAACGAGGCGGAAATGATGAGAAATTCGAAATGTCCAATGATTTTATGGGATCTGCCGGTGCTGAGGTTGTTACTAACAGAGGTAATAAACATCGGGGCGGACAACAACAACAACAGCAACAACAGAGCGGCGCTGAAACTGGCGACTCGGAATTCGAGTCAGCGCCTGAACAATCACCGGCTAAATCTTCCACGCGCAATTCTGGCAGCACCACCGGCAACCAGCAGACGACAACTTACGCACGAAAAATTCACGCTGACGATATCGCACCCAAGGAAATATTCACCGACATGGGACTCGGTGAGTTATTCGATGATTCATCTCTACTGCGCGATATAATTTATGTTTGTCATGTTAATAACGTTTTAAACGACAGGCTATTACAGCGAGTCAATGTACAATAAATATATGAGGTATTTATATATATGATATAATATAAATATAATACAAATTTTAATGGGGGGCAAGAAATTTTTAATTTAGAAAATTTATGAAAACAAAAAGTTTCAGTAAATAAAATAGTACAAAAAATTATGGCATTCTATTAATACACAGCGAGCCAGTATACAATAAATATATCAGGTATTTATATATCATAATATAAATATAATACAAATTTTAATGGGGGGCAAGAAATTTTTAATTTAGAAAATTTATGGAAACAAAAAGTTTCAGTAAATAAAATAGTACAAAAGATTATGGCATTCTATTAATATACAGCGAGCCAGTATACAATAAATATATGAGGTATTTATATATATGATATAATATAAATATAATACAAATTTTAATGGGGGGCAAGAAATTTTTTATTTAGAAAATTTATGGAAACAAAAAGTTTGAGTAAATAAAATAGTACAAAAAATTATGGCATTCTATTAATATACAGTGAGCCAGTATACAATAAATATATGAGGTATTTATATATATGATATAATATAAATATAATACAAATTTTAATGGGGGGCAAGAAATTTTTAATTTAGAAAATTTATGAAAACAAAAAGTTTCAGTAAATAAAATAGTACAAAAAATTATGGCATTCTATTAATATACAACGAGCCAGTATACAATAAATATATGAGGTATTTATATATGATATAATATAAATATAATACAAATTTTAATGGGGGGGCAAGAAATTTTTAATTTAGAACATTTATGAAAACAAAAAGTTTCAGTAAATAAAATAGTACAAAAAATTATGGCATTCTATTAATATACAGCGAGCCAGTATACAATAAATATATGAGGTATTTATATATGATATAATATAAATATAATACAAATTTTAATGGGGGGCAAGAAATTTTTAATTTCAAAAATTTATGAAAACAAAAATTTTCTGTAAATAAAATAGTACAAAAAATTATGGCATTCGATTAATATACAGTGAGACAGCATACAATAAATATATGAGGTATTTATATATGATATAATATGAATATAATACAAATTTTAATGGGGGGCAAGAAATTTTTTATTTAGAAAATTTATGAAAACAAAAAGTTTCTGTAAATAAAATAGTACAAAAAATTATGGCATTCTATTAATATACAGCGAGCCAGTATACAATAAATACATGAGGTATTTTTATATGATATTATATTAATGTAAGAAATACAATACAAATTTTATAATAGGGGCATAGGAATTAATTAAAAAAATTAATGAAAAAAAAAAAAAATTATTATTTTTTTTTTGAGCATATAGAATGGTATAAAAAACATTCGAGGGGGGAATCAATGAAAAGAACAGTGAGCAATAACTCGACAGTATTGAGCTACAGCAACTTCCTATTTAAAGGAGACTTCTGCGCTTCACACTAGTCAAATGAGTGCTAAATTTTTAAAAGGATTTCTATCATTTCTTCTGGTGGTTTAATCGAATTTTTTTGAGACTTTATTCACATAGCATCATTAATTCATAATATACAAATACATTCACAGCTGTGAATAATTTCATAATTATTTACGGAATTAACAAACAAATACGGTAAATTTGAAAGGATTTTTTTAAAGGTTTTTGAAGGTAGCTCTGGTAAATTCTACAAAATATGTATATATCTTTACCTCAAAACCCAAAAAGTCTTAATTAAGGAGGTTGGAGCGCTCCACACTAGTCAAATGAGTGCTAAATTTTTAAAAGCGTTTCTACAATTTCAGATGGTTTAATAATCTGTTCCAAGGTGTTAATCACATAGCAGCATTAGTTCTTGATATTCAAATACATTCACAGCTGTGATATCAACAGTAAATCGATCAATATCTGCAAATTTCCGATGTTATGATTTTTCATCCAGTTTCTTAAAAGTGTAAACCATAATATCAGTCCGATTATGACGACCAATAGCTCATTTTGTTTACTAAAAGATATTCTATCGATTGGCCGTCTATTTTTTAAAATCGTATTAGTAGTTCAAAAGATACAACCGTTTGTTTATCTTATCATAACCTAACATCAAGTATACAAATGGCTGTAACTTTTGAACGCCTGATACTATACAAAATCCGGACGGTCAATCGATTAAGGATCTCCCACTGATCAAAATGAGCTATGTTTCGTCATAATCGGACTGATATTACGGTTTACCCTTTTACAAAACTGGATGAAAAAACATGACATCGGAAATTTGGAGATATTGATCGACTTACTGTTCATATGACAGCTGTGAATGTATTTTAATATCAAGAACTAATGCTGCTATGTGATTAACACCTTGGAACAGATTATTAAACCATCTGGAATTGTAGAAACGCTTTTAAAAATTTAGCACTGATTTGACTAGTGTGGAGCGCTTCAACCTCCTTAAAGATTTTTCATGAAGATTTACATTAAATATCCTACGTTGCCCCGGTATCTTTTGTAACATATTTCTTGTCTATTACATACTATGGTAAAGATATAATTTGTCAAGATATAGGATATTAAACGATGTGGACAAACTTGTTGCACGTCGACTATCACCGGCATCTATTTTAACGCAGGGATGTTCTTACGTCATTGATCGATCGAGGTCTTTATACGCTTGAGGAGAGAAGACGTTCGTCGGAGGATCTCCTCGCTATTCATATATATATTACATGCTCGTTTTTACAAGCATTGGACGACTACCCTTCGAAGCATTGGCCCTGATGAAAATAAATTAAAGAGACTGATACAGATCGAGAGAACTCAACGGATTTATAATTTCGAATTTTTCGAAAGCAAGTCGGATCTGTGAATTCTGAAATCAGAAACGGAAAAAAGGCACGCTTTTTTTAATCATCGTAAAAAGGCATGTAACTCGTACTTTCTGAGGTAGAATATGCGACTTGAGAACTATAGTGAAGACCAAAATTCGATATCTTGAAGAGAAAAAAAATTGGGTTGGATTTTCCGACCGAAAAGGTCAAATCAGTGAATTCTGAAATCGGGAATGGAAAAATGGCACTTTTTTTAAATTATCGTAAAAAGTCATGTAACCGATGGTTTCTGAAGTAGAATATGCGACTTGAGAGCGATAGTGAAGACCAAAATTCGATATCTTGAAGAAAAAAATTTAGGTTGGATTTTCCGACCGAAAGTCGAATCTGTGAATTCTGCAATCGGAAATGGAAAAAAGGCACCGGTGGTTACTGAAATAGAATATGCGACTTGAGAACGATAGTGAAGACCAAAATTCGATATCTTGAAGAAAAAAAATTTGGATTGGATATTCCGACCGAAAGTCAAATCAGTGAATTCTGAAATCGGGAATGAAAAAAGGCACTTTTTTTTAGTCATCGTAAAAAGTCATGAAACCGGTGGTTACTGAAATAGAATATGCGACTTGAGAACGATAGTGAAGACCAAAATTCAGTATCTTGAAGAAAAAAAATTTGAATTGGATTTTCCGACCGAAAGTCAAATCAGTGAATTCTGAAATCGGAAATGAAAAAAAGGCACTTTTTTTTTAATCATCGTAAAAAGTCATGAAACCGGTGGTTTATGAGGTAAAATATGCGGCTTGAGAACGATAATGAAGACCAAAATTCGATATCATGAAGAAAAAATTTAGGTTGGATTTTCCGACCAAAAGTCAAATCAGTGAATTCTGAAATCGGAAATCGGAAAAAGGCACTTTTTTTTAATCATCGTAAAAAGTCATGAAACCGGTGGTTTATGAGGTAGAATATACTACTTGAGAACGATAATGAAGACCAAAATTCGATATCTTGATGAAAAAAATTTAGGTTGGATCTTCCGACCGAAAGTTGAATCTGTGAATTCTGAAATCGGAAATGTAACCATCCAAATCATTGATATTACCATTCGAATCTTTGGCACTACCATTTCAGTTGTAAGGCAAAATAGAATAATGGTTGTGTCAATTATTTTTTGGTTATGGCAACTAATCTTTATTTTCCTTGTAGCCGTAGTTGTAGTAGTCGTGCGTGGTAGCCCAGAGTAGAAAGCTTCGCACGATTTCGCGGATATCGCCGGAAGCACGTGGCGTTGACCTCGGGGTAGTCGCTCAACTGTACTTCCTCAAAATATCAATTGCTATTCGTTTCTTCGAACCCTGGCAACCTCGAGACTGGCTGACCTCGGTTGCCTCCCTTATAGACATCTTATCGAATACTCCTCATGACTCACTAGAGAATTCTGTCATTTGTATCGCCACGTCGGTTTGCCACTGCGCTCACTTCTAATAATAGATTATTAGGTGGCAGCCGGCTTCACTTGAGTCTCTCTTTATACCTCAGAATTTATTGAACTTTCTTTTTTTATCCCCCCGCAACATTCTGTTCACAGATCAAAAGAACTAAAAATAATTCTATAAAAATTGAAAAAATTACCCACTACAAAAAAATTAGTGTTATTAATAAACAAATTGGTTAAATAAAAAATTGTGATATAATAATCACTCACATATTACAAAAATTAAATAAATAATAAACAAAATGTAAAAAATTTTATGAAACTTACAAAATACTCGACTAAAAAAAAATGAGTATAATTAATAAACAAATTGGTTAAATAAAAAATTGTCATAATAATCACTCACATATTACAAAAATTAAATAAATAATAAACAAAATTTAAAAAATTTTATGAAACTTACAAAATACCCGACTAAAAAAAAATGAGTATAATTAATAAACAAATTGGTTGAATAAAAAATTGTCATAATAATCACTCACATATTATAAAAATTAAATAAATAATAATCAAAATTGAAAAAAATTTATGAAACTTACAAAATACCCGACTAAAAAAAATGAGTATAATTAATAAACAAATTGGTTAAATAAAAAATTGTCATAATAATCACTCACATATTACAAAAATTAAATAAATAATAATCAAAATTGAAAAATTTTTATGAAACTTACAAAATACCCGACTAAAAAAAAATGAGTATAATTAATAAACAAATTGGTTAAATAAAAAATTGTCATAATAATCACTCACATATTATAAAAATTAAATAAATAATAAACAAAATTAAAAAATTTTTATAAAATTTAAAAAACTCCCGACTAAAAAAAATGAGTGTAATTAATAAATAAATTGGGTAAATAAAGAATTGTGAAATAACAATCATTCACATTTTGATGAACAAGAAGAGACTGTGGAACATTTATTGATGTGTAGAAAAAGCAGAGAGTTAGTGAAGGAAAATACAAGAAAAGGAGTGGATGAGTTGATGATAAATATTGACGAGGGGGCGATTGTTGGAGAAGTAATAAAAATGTTAAGGGGAAAAATTCAAAAGGAAATATGTGCGGATTTCAGGGAAATTGAAGAGGTATGGATTAAAAGAAGTATGGAATGAGAGTTGGAGAGAATAGAGGAATGAGTGGGAAAGCGTGAGAGGGAGATGACGCAGATGTAAGGTTTAGAATTAAGAATACAAAAGAGATCATAAGAAACGTTAACGTTATACGAGATTTTTTAAGCTTTGTAAAAAACTTTTAAAAAGTTATGCAAATCAAACTATCTACATACATAATCTTTCACATTTTATAGTCGGGAGTAAAAATGAAGACCCGCGTAGAAAAAAAGAATCTTGTGAAGAATCTTTTAAAGAATCTTAAAAGAAGTCTTGAAAGAATCTTTGAAAGAATCTTTAAAGGAATCTTGAAAAGAATCACGTATAGGATCCGGAGCAAGATTCTTTCCAGGATTCTTTTCAAGATTCTTTCTATCCGAAAGCGTTCTGAGAATCTTACAAAGAATCTTCGAAAGAATCTTGAAAAGCGTCTTTAAAAAAATCGTGAAAAGATTCCGTCCATTAAACAGAAAAATCGTTGAAAGAATTTTAATGAAATTCTTCAAAGGAATCGAGCAAAACCTGTTGCGGCTTTCCCTTGGTGTTGAGACAGTATATTTCGGTATGTCTACGAAGGGTAAACCCCTCGTGTGTAGTCGAACTCAGAAAAGCTTTCCAGTCTTATATATACGCTGAGGCTTCAAACCACTTGCGAGAAACGCTCCCCGTCCGTTCGCCACCTAGTGACATCATACGAAACACTGGTGGACAATACTCCGCTAGATGGCGAGCGGTCGAAGCATTTCTCGCAAGTGACTTGAAGCCTGAACTTATATAAGACTGCAAAGCTGTCCTGAGTTCGACTATACACGAAGGGTTTACCCTTAGTTGACGTATCGAAATGTACTGTCTCGACACCAAGGGAAAGCAACAACAGGTTTCGCTCGATTCCTCTGAAAATTTTCATTAAGATTCTTTCAACGATTTTTTTGTTTAATGGATGGAATCTTTTCACGATTCTCTTAAAGACGCTTTTCAAGATTCTTTCGAAGATTCTTTGAAAAATTCTCAGAACGCTTTCGGATAGAAAGAATCTTGAAAAGAATCCTGGAAAGAATCTTGCTCCGGATCCTATACGTGATTCTTTTCAAGATTCCTTTAAAGATTCTTTCAAGACTTTTTTTAAGATTCTTTAAAAGATTCTTCACAAGATTCTTTTTTTCTACGCGGGGAATCATCATTAATAAAATATAAAACTGTTCTAAAGAATGATCTATTTGGCGAGGATGATTTGTTCTAGTGCTGTTTTCCATTGAACGATGCCTAAACGTTTAGATGAAATCTAAGAAATTTATCTACCACAACGTTTTGGCAGGTGTCTACTAACGAGACCGGCGAGCGTAACGGTACACCGCACGCTAATCGTTTTCTCACCTACACAACGATTGTAGCGACCTCGTGCTCCACGATTTGCGGCTATCGGCACGAGTAGAGCTGCAGACCACTTCCGCCTAGTTACAATGACGAGCAGAGAGGTAGAGTCTCATGAGCACAGGTTCAACTGAGCATGAGCAAGTCCGACCTAGTTTGGTTATAATATTAACCGTTTCTGTTTTCATTCTGCAGTCGTGACTCGAGTACAATTCGTTAGACGAACGTAATTTCAGTAAAGAGCAAGCCAATAGCTCAGAATCAGTGAATCATGGTCGGTGCGAAATTTGACAAGAATCGATAAATTCGTTCAAATTATATCGCAATTTGAATTTTTTCAAAATTCGCCGCTTTAACTCCTATAAATTTTGAGATATTTCGGCTGCAATTTTCAACATTAAATCACGATTATTAATTATCAATTATGTTGACAAAAATACAAAAATATTCAAAGGTAAAATCGTTGGTAGATTTTGATTTTGCTTGATAAAAAAGAAAAAAAAAAATGCTGGGATAAAAAAATTCTAATTTTTTACAGATTTCGGTTAAGTTTGGCTCATATATGGGCAACCATCGAACAAGGTTTGAGTATAAATTTGACCCAAATTTGTGAAGTTCAAATTTTATCGCATTCTGATTTTTTTCAAAATGTCTATATACCACCTGAACTCCTATAAATTTTGAGACATCTGGTTGCAATTTTCAACATTAAATCACGATTATTAACTATCAATTATGTTGACAAAAATACAAAAATAGTCAAAGATAAAATCGGTATGTTGGTACATTTCGATTTTGCTTGAAAAAAATGAAAAAAAAAATGCAAATTTTTTACAGATTTCGCTTAAGTTTTGTTCATATATGGGCAACCATCGAACAAGGTTTGAGTATAAATTTGACGCAAATCTGTCAAGTGGTTGAAATTTTATTCGAATTTTTTAGAAAAATGTCAAGCCGAAACAAGCAAAGTAGAACCTTGCAAATTGCTTCCAAATTATTTCTTTCCTTTTTACAAACCTTCCTCTATGAGCCAAGTCAAAATCGATCAACATAGAGATAGTTTTGTAAAGAGCAAAAATGTTATTAGAATTTTTTAGAAAAATGTCAAGCCGAAACAAGTTTGCAAAGTAGAATCTTGCAAATTGCTTCCAAATTATTTCTTTCCTTTTTACAAACCTTCCTCTATGAGCCAAGTCAAAATCGATCAACATAGAGGTAGTTTTGTAAAGAGCAAAAATTTTATTAGAATTTTTTAGAAAACTGTCAAGCCGAAACAAGTTTACAAAGTAGAACCTTGCAAATTGCTTCCAAATTATTTCTTTCCTTTTTACAAACCTTCCTCTATGAGCCAATTCAAAATCGATCAACATAGAGGTAGTTTTGTAAAGAGCAAAAAATAATGAGAGTGCAATTTGCCAAATTCTACTTTGCAGTTTTATTTGTTTTTTATATAATCGATATATAATTTTTTTTTAAGAGCTGCAGAGATCACTTCCGCCTAGTTACAATGACGAGCAAAGAGGTAGAGTTTCATGAGCGCAGGTCTAAACCCAGCATGAACAAATCGAATCTAGTTTGGCTGCAATATTTACCGTTTGTTTTCATTCTACAGTCGTGACTCAAGTACTGTTCGTAAAACGAACGTAATTTCAGTACAGAGCAGACCAATAGCTGGAGCTATCTACAGACACTGACGCGGTCATCGACAATCGCCCTGGGATGCTGATAGACGAGAGGTTCTTTTTTTAATGGGCAATAGCGAAGGCCTGCGACGTGAGTCATCGACTGAGTTTACTTCTCGCTTCGTCGCACGGGATTTCTTCTTCGTTCATCGTTCCCCACCTTCGACGATAACTGGGCAACTGTACCTCTCACTCGACACGATCGAGATGTTAAATTAGTCTTTTTTTTTTTGCATCTCGTAAACTTCTTTCGAGTTGATACCGATTGAGTCGCTATAGAATTGGCAGACGAGAAACCGACAGAAATGTCTATTACATTGCGATGAAGCAATTGCAGCTTTTTATTCCACTATATCTTTCTCAGAATTATTATCTTCTGCCTGTGGTGAAAGTTTGGTCTATATTTTTGTTTTTTTACAGTAGATTGACTTTTCGTTTGACATTTAAGAGGAGCCAAAAGGTCGGAATGAGATCAGAATTATCGTTCAAGATCGTAACGATTCCAAACGAAAGGAAAGAAAGCTTTTTACTACAAGTATAATATAGTCACCATTTAGCTTTTGGGATGAATTTTAGTTATTGATGAGAATATTGTTTTAAAAGACTGCAGATATTTTTCTAAATTTTCATTTCTCAGCATCATCTAAAACAGTTACAATGTGAATTAAGTAAATGCTAAATTTAATTATTTTGGAGGATTATGTTCTTAGTATAAAGAACAAAAAATAATAATAAATTACCGGAATATCGTAAAGTTCCATTTTTAAAAATCCCTGCAAAAAGTTTTTAAAAATAGTTTCAAATTTCAAATTAATTTAGAAATACACTCGAAGGTCTGTGGCTTTATATTTAGATTTTCACAAAATTAACATACAGCGATTATAATAAGAAATTTCCTTATAATACTCTACATATCTTTTTTGCTTCCTCATAGAGGAAGCTTTGTTTTCATGAAAAAAAAAATTTTCGAGATTTTTTGTCAGGACACTTAGAATTGTCCAAAACGTCCAGAAAAGTGATCTAGAAAAAATGTCCGTGTGTGTGTGTGTGTGTGTGTGTGTGTGTGTGTGTGTGTGTGTGTGTGTGTGTGTGTGTGTGTGTGTGTGTGTGTGTGTGTGTGTGTGTGTGTGTGTGTGTGTGTGTGTGTGTGTGTGTGTGTGTGTGTGTGTGTGTGTGTGTGTGTGTGTGTGTGTGTGTGTGTGTGTGTGTGTGTGTGTGTGTGTGTGTGTGTGTGTGTGTGTGTGTGTGTGTGTGTGTGTGTGTGTGTGTGTGTGTGTGTGTGTGTGTGTGTGTGTGTGTGTGTGTGTGTGTGTGTGTGTGTGTGTGTGTGTGTGTGTGTGTGTGTGTGTGTGTGTGTGTGTGTGTGTGTGTGTGTGTGTGTGTGTGTGTGTGTGTGTGTGTGTGTGTGTGTGTGTGTGTGTGTGTGTGTGTGTGTGTGTGTGTGTGTGTGTGTGTGTGTGTGTGTGTGTGTGTGTGTGTGTGTGTGTGTGTGTGTGTGTGTGTGTGTGTGTGTGTGTGTGTGTGTGTGTGTGTGTGTGTGTGTGTGTGTGTGTGTGTGTGTGTGTGTGTGTGTGTGTGTGTGTGTGTGTGTGTGTGTGTGTGTGTGTGTGTGTGTGTGTGTGTGTGTGTGTGTGTGTGTGTGTGTGTGTGTGCGTGCGTGCGTGCGTGCGTGCGTGCGTGCGTGCGTGCGTGCGTGCGTGCGTGTGTGTGTGTGTGTGTGTGTGTGTGTGTGTGTGTGTGTGTGTGTGTGTGTGTGTGTGCGTGCGTGCGTGCGTGCGTGCGTGCGTGCGTGCGTGCGTGCGTGCGTGCGTGCGTGCGTGCGTGCGTGTGTGTGTGTGTGTGTGTGTGTGTGTGTGCGTGCGTGTGTGTGTGTGTGTGTGTGTGTGTGTGTGTGTGTGTGTGTGTGTGTGTGTGTGCTACTCGGAAAATTCGAACGCCGATAACTCAAGAATGGTTTTGTATATCGCGTTCAAATTTGGCACACTAGTGTAGCAGCAGACCCTCTTCAACTGTTCCAATTTTCGACAAAATCTGTGCGAAGATTTCGATTTTATGCCGTTTTGAATTTTTTGAAAAAAGGACGTGGTCGCTCTAACTTTCGTAAAATTTAGTCTATTTTGCTAAATAGTTGGTTATAAGTGTAGGTGCACTCAATGCTGTTTGGTATTGAATTTGGCTCGAATCGGTAAAGTGGTTCAGATTTTATGGAATTTTGAATTTTTCAAAAAATTGACATTATCGCTCTATTGTAACTTTTGCAAAACTTGAAATAGCGTGCTCAAATTTAGTATATAAATGAAACAATATTCAGCCATTATATATGTATAATTTAGTGACAAACGGTATGAAATTTGTGATTTTATGGAATGTTGAATTATTTTTAATAATATACGTTATCACATTTACTTTCGAAAACGCTTTAATAATAACGAAATAACGGAATAACGAAATAGAAAAAGCGAATTCACAACATGTTTATTTATCTAATTTAAAAAAGGATGCAAAGTAGAACCTTGCACATTGCTTCCTCATTATTTTTCGCTTTTTACAAAGCTCCCTCTATGAGGAAGCCAAAATTGAATAACACACTGCTTCCTCATAGAGGGAGCTTTGTAAAAAGCGAAACATAATGAGGAAGCAATGTGCAAGGTTCTACTTTATTTTTTTACATGGTTGGTCGTGTAAATAATAAGTTACCGAGAGGAAAGTGGGCGAAGAGAGTGCGGCGGGGCTTGGAAGAAGAAGGGCAAAAGAGAAAGACGCAAAGCCCAAAGCAGAGGAGGAGCTGCTGCTGCTGCTGCTGCTGCTGCTGGTGCTGGTGCTGGTACGTGTCTCGGACGGATCGATATAATACGCGACGCAGGATGGGGTATAGGGTGACTACTCCCCTAGGCACCGTATATATATATACACTCGTCGTCCTATATACGTGCCACACCGCGTGTGTGCATTAGTAGCGCAACCCTACGTGTGCACACTGCGACCCCATATCGTATCGTCATACCTTACGTGGAATCGTATGTTATGCACGCATGTACGAACCTCTATCCCGCGGAAACTACTCCCATTAATGAAGCCAACCGAGAAGGGTGTGGGACTCGAGACTGAACGACGAGGCTCGGGCGACACGAGACACAAACCGCACCAAATAAATACTCCAACGTCTGTTTCCTTACATTTAAATATTTAACTCTCTCTCACTACCTGAACGTGATGTATTCAGTGTTTTAGTAAACCTCCATTAATTGAAGAGAGCAAGTTTCACGTACTGTCCATTTTGCATTACATTATTATTCTACAATAAACTACAGACCCAAATTAAAAAATTATATTGTAACAGAAAAATTAATTTCATAGTTTTATCCGGGTGGGGGGTCAAAATAACTTATGGTTAAAATAGTGAATTTCAAAATAAGGAACGTCTGAATCTAGAATGGTCATCATTATGAAATTCGCTGTTTTCATCATCGCTATTTTGAGCCCTAATCTTATTAAAATGCAATCAAAATAGGGAATGGATAAAATAACGAATTTCATAATGATGGCGATTCTATATTTAGACTTTGCTTATTTTGAAATTTGCTATTTTAAGGGATTTTAATTGGATACAGATTGTATATAAATTTTATGCAGACAATATATGCGCAATTCCATATGTCGGGCTATATATAATTTTTTTTTACTTGGGCAGTAACACCAGTTTTTATGTTTACGTCGGAAAAACCCCAAAAAACAGAAGCGACGCAGTGAGATATGACTTGGGACACATAAATGGCGCATTTAATAATACACAGCTCAAGTTTCTCTTTCCTCTGTCGGATGCAGATCTTTCTCTGTCTCCTGGACTAAAAATAATATCTTCCAGCGAAACACGTTGGCAATGGGATTCGCCGGTTGATGATCCACCGGTGACGACTATATAGAACTTGCGAGCTGTCCCATTGGTAACAGAGACACAGCCGGAAGCGTGGGATGCACGATTTACTCAAACTTTTGCGAATTTCATTTATTTGTTTTATCGGGAACTGAACGCAGCGGCTATTTTTAGAATATGAGTGGATGAGACTTTAATTCGCAGCGACTATTCGCTTTTTTTTTTTTTTACATTTCCCTGTCTTACATTTTTTAAGAGCCTTTTACTTTAGATGAGTCATATAATAAATAAATAAATAAATAAAATGAATCACCATAAATTCTGGTCTTGATCGGAGAATGAGAAAAATGTGCATTTCCAAGATTTCAAAAAATTACAATTATAACTTTAGCTCATCATCGTGGGATTCACGATTTACTCAAACTTTTGCGAGTCTCATTTATTTATTTTATAGGGAGCTGAGCGCAGCGTCTATTTTTGGAATATGAGTGGATAAGACTTTAAATTCGCAGTGATTTTTCACTAAATTTTTTTCTTTTTTACATTTTCGTGTCTTACATTTTTTTAAGGGCTTTTTACTTTAGATGAACCACCATAAATTCTAGTCTTGGTCGGAGAATGAGAAAAATGTGCATTTCCAAGATTTCAAAAAATTACAATTAAAACTTTAGTTCATCATCGTGGGATTCACGATTTACTCAAACTTTTGCGAGTTTCATTTATTTATTTTATAGGGAGCTGAGCGCAGCGTGTATTTTTGGAATATGAGTGGATGAGACTTTAATTCGCAGTGATTTTTCATTAAATTTTTTTCTTTTTTACATCTTCCTGTCTTACATTTTTTAAAGGGCTTTTTACTTTAGATGAACCACCATAAATTCTAGTCTTGGTCGGAGAATGAGAAAAATGTGCTTTTTACTTTAGATGAACCACCATAAATTCTAGTCTTGGTCGGAGAATGAGAAAAATGTGCATTTCCAAGATTTCAAAAAATTACAATTATAACTTTAGCTCATCATCGTGGGATTCACGATTTACTCAAACTTTTGCGAGTTTCATTTATTTATTTTATAGGGAGCTGAGCGCAGCGTGTATTTTTGGAATATGAGTGGATGAGACTTTAATTCGCAGTGATTTTTCACTAAATTTTTTTCTTTTTTACATTTTCCTGTCTTACATTTTTTAAGGGCTTTTTACTTTAGATGAACCACCATAAATTCTAGTCTTGGTCGGAGAATGAGAAAAATGTGCATTTCCAAGATTTCAAAAAATTACAATTATAATTTTAGACTCATCATCGTGGGATTCACGATTTACTCAAATTTTTGCGAGTCTCGTTTATTTATTTTATAGGGAGCTGAGCGCAGCGTCTATTTTTGGAATATGAGTGGATGAGACTTTAATTCGCAGTGATTTTTCACTAAATTTTTTTCTTTTTTACATTTTCGTGTCTTACATTTTTTTAAGGGCTTTTTACTTTAGATGAACCACCATAAATTCTAGTCTTGGTCGGAGAATGAGAAAAAAGTGCATTTCCAAGATTTCAAAAAATTACAATTATAACTTTAGCTCATCATCGTGGGATTCACGATTTACTCAACTTTTGCGAGTTTCATTTATTTATTTTATAGGGAGCTGAGCGCAGCGTCTATTTTTGGAATATGAGTGGATGAGACTTTAATTCGCAGTGATTTTTCACTAAATTTTTTTCTTTTTTACATTTTCCTGTCTTACATTTTTTAAAGGGCTTTTTACTTTAGATGAACCACCATAAATTCTATTCTTGGTCGGAGAATGAGAAAAATGTGCATTTCCAAGATTTCAAAAAATTACAATTATAACTTTAGCTCATCATCGTGGGATTCACGATTTACTCAAACTTTTGCGAGTCTCCTTTATTTATTTTATAGGGAGCAGAGCGCAGCGCCTGTTTTTTGAATATGAGTGGATGAGACTTTAATTCTCAGTGATTTTTCACTAAATTTTCTTCTTTTTTACATTTTCCTGTCTTACATTTTTTTAAGGGCTTTTTACTTTAGATGAACCACCATAAATTCTAGTCTTGGTCGGAGAATGAGAAAAATGTGCTTTTTACTTTAGATGAACCACCATAAATTCTAGTCTTTGTCGGAGAATGAGAAAAATGTGCATTTCCAAGATTTCAAAAAATTAAAATTAAAACTTTAGCTCATCATCTTGGGATTCACGATTTACTCAAACTTTTGCGAGTTTCATTTATTTATTTTATAGGGAGCTGAGCGCAGCGTCTATTTTTGGAATATGAGTGGATGAGATTTTAATTCGTAGTGACTTTTCACTCTATTTTTTTTTTTACATTTTCCTGTCATACTTTTTTTCAGAGCCTTTTACTTGAGATGAATTATCATAAATTCTAGTCTTGGTCGGAGAATGAGAAAAATGTGCATTTCCAAGATTTCAAAAAATTACAATTAAAACTTTAGCTCATCATTTTGGGATTCACGATTTACTCAAACTTTTGCGAGTCTCATTTATTTATTTAATAGGGAGCTGAGCGCAGCGTCTATTTTTGGAATATGAGTGGATGAGATTTTAATTCGTAGTGACTTTTCACTCAATTTTTTTTTTTACATTTTCCCGTCTTACTTTTTTTCAGAGCCTTTTACTTGAGATGAATTATCATAAATTCTAGTCTTGGTCGGAGAATGAGAAAAATGTGTATTTCCAAGATTTCAAAAAATTACAATTATAACTTTAGCTCATCATCATACAATTCATGATTTACTTAAACTTTTGTGAGTTTCATTTCTTATTTATTCTATAGGGAGCTGAGCGAAGCGTCTATTTTTGGAATATGAGTGGATGAGACTTTAATTCGCAGTAACTATTCACTCCATTTCCTTTTTTTTCTACATTTCCTCGTCTAACATTTTACTTTAGATGAATTTACATTATTTATATAATAACGATTATAGTTATCACCAAACTGATTATTTTCATTGTTGATTGTTCAGTTTAAAAATGCGCTATCCAGATTATAAAAATATTATATTATATTTTTGTATGTGGTGAACACGTCGCAGGTTCATACCCTTTAAATAATTATATCTTCGCAATGACAAAAACCTTCAAAATTAAAAAAAGCACTACATACCCAAGTGAAAATATTATATGAAGATTACATATAGATAGTTATATAGAAGCTATATGCGAAAATGGGCATATAGAATATTGATATATTTTGTATAGTCCATATGAATTTAAAGAATTAATTTTTATAGAACTATATAGAATCAAATATATTCTATATAGTATCATATATTGATTTTATATAGTTTTTTAAAAATTAGTTACACAAGTTCTTATGTACTATACAAAATATGTGAATATTCTATATGTCCATTTTCGCATATAGCTTCTATATAAATATTTATATATAATCTTCATATAATATTTTCATTTGGGTAGTCTTATGTATTCGATCAGAGGCTGGGTTGTTGTTTATCTTAGTAATAAACTTTAACTTTAATGCAAGCATTGTTACATGCAAACTTAGAATGACATTGAGTAAATGCACTGTCCTGATCTTCAAAGACACTAAACACTCCTGCTAATTCACACCGACCTCACAATGAATAGAAGACACACCGGCTGTCACTATCTGGCACTGTACCAACTTCTAGACATTATCAGAGCATGAATGGAATACATATGCGAAGAGATTAGGGTTCCTGACCAGTAATGTAAATCCCCATTACTTTAAGACCTAAATATCGCAGTACAATTCATTTTGTAGTTACGATTCTCTAAATAATAAACTGCTGCGATATTATAGAGTTATTTATTATTGTATACAATCAGAGTTGTAAATCCCCATTAATTCATGAGATATAGTTTACAGTACAATTTGTTTTGTAAATATGATTTCATGATAATAATATGTAGTGATTATAAAATAGAGTGTAAACATTTGAATAGCTGTAAAAAATACTTATTTTTGCTTTAATATTGCAAAAAATAGTGGAAGAAATAAGTAATGCATTACTTATTTTTTTCCATTTTTTCAAAATGATTACCGTGAATTTTTATTGAAAAATAATAATTTTTGCAGCCATTCCAAAGTTTAATCATCGTATTAAAATCGCTACGTGTTATTATTATAAAATCATAATTATAGAGCTGATCGTATTATCATTACTATTTCTATAAGTATTAGGCATTTACAACTCTGTATATAATTATTGTCAATCAAATGACAATGAGGTTTTCATTAATTTCGCAATGCATTAACTTCATTTATCAATTACAAAAAAAAAAAATAGATTACCACAAAATTTTATTAGTATATAATTATTGTCAATCAAATTTCTTTTTTAAATAAAATTTCAAATTTTATTAGTATATAATTATTGTCAATCAAATGACAATAAGGTTTTCATTACTTTCGCAATGCATTAACTTCATTTATTAATTACAAAAAAAATAGATTACCACAAAATTTTATTTAAGATGAATAGTTGTAATAACTATTCAAAAATTTATACATAATATTATAATCGCTGCATGTTGTTATTATGAAATCGTCATCATAAAACCATTTTTACCATCACGATGGTAATAAAGATGCATTTTTATTTTATTAAAAATTAGGGATTTACAACTCTGGTGCTGACAATTAAATTTGAACTTACCTCAGTGAGTTTGTTCTTAGTGACTACCACTTTTTTTCTGCTTTCATATAAACTGCTTGAATTCGTGGCACTGCGAATATTACAATGGACTCTAAGCGTGCTTCTATTTCTTTCGCTCTCGTGCGTAAGAGTAAGTTTCCTTATGAGTAACTAGAAGAGTTAAGGTCAAGCTCATGAGTTACTTCATTGGCTGAACGATTTATCGCTACTCGAGACTCCTTATCTATGTATATACATATATATATATAACGCTTTCTGTCATGCCACCTGACGGTTATGACAGCGACCAGTTGCTAATCCGGAATTCCCTGCGACCATAAAAAATGGCGTTTAAATATATTTTATTTTTATTATTAATGGCCATTTATTTTTGTACTTTTGAAATTTTAGAATTTTATTTAAAGATATTTTTGGTCAAACTCGTTCAACCCATGATTTTTTATTTATTTTAAAAAATATGGCATTTTTTTTTAAATATGGCTTTTTAAAGAGAATTAAAACAAGACTGAACATATTCTGGAAAATAAGTGTTGGATAAAATATCGTCAATATTTATCGAGAAAATTAGAAAGAATTTTTTTTTCCGTTTTATAAATATTTTATTTTTCAAGATTTTTTTAATACTTTGTGTAGAAACGAATTATTATTTCCTAAAATTCGTTGAATAATTTACGAAGATTTATCCAATGCTGTTTAGATTCTAAATTCTCCAAGATAATATTAATTCATAGCTATAATTTAAAAAACGTGAAAATCGTATGACGTTATACTAATTTTTACATTATGGCTGTACAAAAATTACAGATCACTATGGATACTTAATCAGTTTAAAATACAAGTTTTCCAAAACATATTATGTATAAAAAGAATTTCCTCGTGTTCTTCATTGACTTTTCAAATTCTCTGTTTCTTTAAAATCAAAGAATTTCTACATCGAGAGAAAAAGTTTCATTGATTCACGGAAATCTTTGCCAATGAAATGAAATACTTCCCAAGTAAAAAAATTATATATAGAGTATATAAAAAATATATATAGTTTTAAACATAGAATTGGGCATATATAATTTTTATAAAATCTATATACAATTTATACATAAACCCAACTTTACAAGTGATCTTATATATAAACTGCATATAGATTGTATATAGAATTTATACAGACTGTATATGGCCAATTCCATATGTCGGACTAGATATAATTTTTTTACTTGGGTTGAATTTCAATACTATCTTTTCTTTGAATGATCTCACTTAATGAAAAGTAGTAACATTGATTCGAAGAAACGTTTCTTTAAACCAATTAACGTTTTTCATTGATTTCAAAGATGTCGTCTCTGATTCAATGAAACCTTCTTCTTACCACCTCAAAATTTCGAAACCTATTTTTTCCTGAAGTACGCGGCAGATAAAGTTCAAATTTTGTGAGTATGTAAGAAAATACGGCAGAAATAAGCTAAGCTTCTGTCTCCTCGAAAATCGAAGCCGTTCGTTCGGGAGAACCGGAAAACGAAAAAGTGAGGTTAGGTGCGAGAGAGAGATCAATGAAAACGTTTCTTTGAACCAATGAAGCTTTTTCATTGATTTCAAAGATGTCGTCTCTGATTCAATGAAACCTTCTTCTTACCACCTCAAAATTTCGAAACCTATTTTTTCCTGAAGTACGCGGCAGCTAAAGTTCAAATTTTGTGAGTATGTAAGAAAATATGGCAGAAATAAGCTAAGCTTCTGTCTCCTCGAAACTCGAAGCCGTTTGTTCGGGAGAACCGGAAAACAAAAAAGTGAGGTTAGGTGCGAGAGAGAGATCAATGAAAACGTTTCTTTGAACCAATGAACCTTTTTCATTGATTTCAAAGATGTCGTCTCTGATTCAATGAAACCTTCTTACCACCTCAAAATTTCGAAAGCTATTTTTTCCTGAAGTACGCGGCAGATAAAGCTCAAATTTTGTGAGTATGTAAGGAAGTATGGCAGAAATAGGCTAAGCTTCTGGCTCCTCGAAAATCGAAGCCGTTCGTTCGGGAGAACCGGAAAACAAAAAAGTGAGGTTAGGTACGAGAGAGAGATCAATGAAAACGGTTCTTTGAACCAATGAAAACGTCTCTTTAAAACAATGAAACTGTTTCTTTATTATATGCTCACTAAGTGAATCTTTATTTACAGGGAATGAAATGTTCTCTTTGAAATTCAAATGTACTGTTTCATTGAAATCAAAGAAATATTTCGTTTCGATTCTCATTTCTTTGGCGTCAATGAAATCTTTTCTCTCGGTGTATTCCTCGATTCAATATCACCTAAATCAAATTCATACGTTACACATTTATGCACGTCCATAAATATAAAAAAAACAACCCCCAAACCACATCTTTCTCAAACTTTCTCACGTTTCACAACAATGAGTTGGAAAAATGTCCATTCGTCACCGCTGAGTCAGTTCTAAAAAAGGCAATGAAAAGAGTAGATATTTTTGGATCCATATAACCGGTAATATTTCTTAGTTGGACAGAACTATTTGGATGCTGCTATGCGGTAGAAAAGACCCACGCGATGCTCGAGGTACTGCAGTGGGAAAACGAGAAATGCTGAAGCAGCAGCAACAGCAGCAACAGAAAAATAATTTGGTCAGTGGCCAAGCAGCAACTCTACGCCCCCGACAAAGAAAAATAAAATATTTTCCAAGGAATGCCTTATGACTGATGAATAATTTGTTTATCATCATTTGGCGATCGTGGCTTTTTTAATCCCGATTGGCCGCAGGGAAAAAAAAACGGCAGTATTTTTTCACTGGTAGGGCACAAATATGGCTATTTCTATTAATACAATGTTTTCTAAAAAGGTTTAAGGAGCCATCTTTTTTTCGTGGGTTTTTTCAAAAGGATGAACCTTAATAATAATCGAATTAAGCCAAGCAATGGCTCATTTTGATTATCGGTTAATTCTTAATCGATTGACCGTCTAGATTTTAAATGGTATTAGTTGTTCAAAAGTTACAACCATTTGTATGAACGATGTTAGGTGAGGACAGGATAATCAAACGGTTCCATCTTTCGAACTACAAATACTATTAAAAATCTAGACGGTGAATCCATAAATCATTTTTCAATATACATCAAGCGCGTGATAATCTTTTAGTAATCTTAAATCAACAGAACTATTATTGAAACCCATCAGGAACTGCAGAACTATGCGAAGGGAAATCCACTTTTTTAAATTGATATGCCGACTTTTGATATGCTAACTTCATACACATGAAATGCCACAAGATGGCTGCCATTTTTGCCTATTCTGTGACTCACTTCACAGCTCTTATGGTGAAGTATTAGAATTACTGTAAAAACGATGAAATAAATATATTTTCGTAAAAATCAATTGCAGGGCAGGGAAAAAAGCATTGGAGAGAGCAAAGCCCTCTTTGTTTTAGCAGGTTGCGTGTATTGATCGTGGGGTTTGTTCTCCCGGTATCTCGTAATATTTGTTGCCACCGCCACCACCGTTTCATAGCTGTCGACGACTGAGCGTAACGTCTATTGCATACGATTGTTACTCTTGCGCAATTGTCCTCAATCTTCCGCGTAATGATTTCGTTTCTCGCGGGAATTCTCACCAGCATTGTAATTCATAATATAAAAGAAGCTGCATGGAAGGAAATGCAGTACCGTCTGGTGGATAAATGGTTATTATCGCGCGCACGTCAATCACGTAAATTTCTACAATACCGACGTACCGTCGATAACTCATCTGGCGTCGAATAGTCAGCGACGCGCATTAACTATAGTCGATCACGAAGGTTTTACACGACGCAGTTATACGCATATATGGAATTGTATCCGTTGCTATTTTTTGTCACATTAATATTTATCTTGTCATTTATTTATGTTATTATTTTGCAGGAAAAAGAATGGACCCTCAAGGATTTGAATATTGGCTTAAAATGTGAATTTTGAAATGAGTACAAAATGACATTCGAAAACCTTTTGCATCCAGCGAGTTTCGCTGGAGCAAGGCATTTAATCAGCAATAAAAAAAAAAATAAAGTAAGCGATGTTTATGACTGGTTGACCCAACATGATGCATATACACTACATAAACCTTCGATAATTATTATAATTATCTCGAAACTTATAAAAAGATGTTGCAATTTTTGAAGAGCTAAGAGAATAAATGGGTCATGAAATATTACAGAATTTTAGATTGAATAATGCGACAATGTAGTTGATGCATTCAAAAATAAATTGAACCTTCATTTGTTTTTAACGATTTTTTAAGACAAATATTTACTTTTTCAAGTTTTTTTGAAGTTTCTACAGGTTTTTTTGTTAACGGAAATTTTATTTTATTATTATGAAATTAATTATACCGTAAATATTCATTTGATACATTTCTTTTCATTATCTATTGATTTACTTTTTTTCGTGAAATGTTAACATTATTTGCCTTTCATTTAGCCTTTTTTTTTGGTAATTAAGTCAGCCCGCATTATATATTTTTATTATTTATCGCATTTCAATTTCGAAAACGCACAAAAACAGTTTGTGCATTTAGCAAAATTAAATTTTTTTTTGTAACGTTAGAAGCGAAAAAAAAGTTTACTGTTATCGAATTTATAAAAATGATATTATAGAATTTACAAATTTATTTTTTCGTAAAAAACGACCATAATATACAACATTTTTAACCTTTTTCCTTAGTTTTTTTTTTTTAATTAACAAAAAATCTCTGTGGTCGTTTGTGAGCAAAAAAATTCGTTTAAAGTACAGAAATTCAATTTATTTCTTGGTGTGTCTAGTCGTTGGAAAATTTACTCAGGGAAAAGATAGTTATTTTCGAAGTATGTAAAGTACAGGTTATTTTTTTTAAACGCAAATTGTATTTTATTATTATGGAATTAATTATACCGTAAATATTCATTTTATAAATTAGATGTTACAACTTTGGTTACAACACCCCCGTTACTTTTTTTTATTTTTCATTATCTATTCATTTACTTTTTTTTCGTGAAATGTTAACATTATTTGTCTTTCATTTAGCCTTTTTTTTTGGTAATCAAGTCAGCCCGCATTATATATTTTCATTATTTATCGCTTTTCAATTTCGAAACGGCACAAAAACAGTTTGTGCATTTAGCGTAATTACAATTTTTTTTTTTTGTAACATTAAAAGCGAAAAAAAGTTTACTATTGTCGAATTTATGTAAATGATATAATAGAACTTACAAATTTATTTTTTCGTAAAAAACGACCATAATATACAACATTTTTAACCTTTCTCCTCAGTTTTTTTTTTTTTTTAAATTAACAAAAAATCTCTGTGGTCGTTTGTGAGCAAAAAATGTCGTTTAAAGTACAGAAATTCAATTTATTTCTTGGTGTGTCTGTTCGTTGGAAAATTTACTCAGGGAAAAGATGGTTATTTTCGAAGTATGGAAAGTGAAATAGGATAGATCGAATTCAGTGTCGGTGCATGATAGAATAGGGTTGTTTGGAGTGCAGGAGGGATGTGCAGCAGGAGGTGGAGGCGGTGACAAAGGGTCTGAGCCCCTCCCGGCTGGGAGGTTTGCGTGGGCGCCGTAAAGTCTACGTCGTCATCCGCCACGAGCTTGCACGACATTTAGACGCCTTGCACTATCTTTCCTTTTATTTATCGAGAAAGAAGCGCACCAGAGCACATTTAACGTGTGTAAACGCTGTAGTAATACTTAGGCAAGGGCCTTTTTTTTTTAAGAGCATTGTTACGTCCGCCTTGAGATTAAAAGTAGAGAAAGCCCATGACGCGGAACGTGTGCGATCGGTATTAAGTGTCGGGCGTCACACTTCAAGATACCAAACGACATTGCAACGACAATATATATACGAATTTCTTTGATACTCTATCACGTTACTAAGGTATTCTGTGACTGAGATATCGTCTTACCAACTTCAACTCTCTTGGGATTTAACCTCCAAGTAACTTTTATCTCTCGCTACTTTGGACTTTGGATTTCGATTTTCAATTATCACTAGTCTATTTTAATATTTTAAAAGCGAAGCCTTAAAATAAAACAAGAATGCTAAGTAGAACCAGGGATGGACATTAATTTTATGAAAATGGAAATGTCGAGGAAAAAAATACATGAAAACAAAGTAAAATTAGTCGAAATAATTTTTTTATTTATTTATTTATTTTTATTAGTTGTCATTCCATTTTGGTTAAATAATTTTAATAATTATTTTGAAATTAGATTTACAATTCAATTTAAGAGCTTAAAATAAAAAGTGATCCAAGTAACTTTTATCTCTCGCTACTTTGGACTTTAGATTTCGATTTTCAATTACCACTAGTCTATTTTAATATTTTAAAAGCGAAGCCTTAAAATAAATCAAGAATGCAAAGTAGAACCAGGGATGGACATTAATTTTATGAAAATGGAAATGGCGAGGAAAAAAAATTCATGAAAACAAAGTAAAATTAGTCGAAATAATTTTTTTATTATTTATTTATTTATTTTTATTAGTTGTCATTCCATTTTGGTTAAATAATTTTAATAATTATTTTGAAATTAGATTTTCAATTCAATTTAAGAGCTTAAAATAAAAAGTGATCCAAGTAACTTTTATCTCTCGCTACTTTGGACTTTAGATTTCGATTTTCAATTACCACTAGTCTATTTTAATATTTTAAAAGCGAAGCCTTAAAATAAAACAAGAATGCAAAGTAGAACCAGGGATGGACATTAATTTTATGAAAATGAAAATGTCGAGGAAAAAAATACATGAAAACAAAGTAAAATTAGTCGAAATAATTTTTTTATTATTTATTTATTTATTTTTATTAGTTGTCATTTCATTTTGGTTAAATAATTTTAATAATTATTTTGAAATTAGATTTTCAATTCAATTTAAGAGCTTAAAATAAAAAGTGATCCAAGTAACTTTTATCTCTCGCTACTTTGGACTTTAGATTTCGATTTTCAATTACCACTAGTCTATTTTTATATTTTAAAAGCGAAGCCTTAAAATAAAACAAGAATGCAAAGTAGAACCAGGGATGGACATTCATTTTATGAAAATGGAAATGTGGAGGAAAAAAAATTCATGAAAACAAAGTAAAATTAGTCGAAATAATTTTTAGTCCAATAATAATAAAATTCAGTACAATTGTTAGTTATCATTCTATTTTGGTTAATTAATTTTAATAATTATTTTGAAATTAGATTTTCAATTTAATTTAAGAGCTTAAAGTAAAAAGTGATCCAAGTAACTTTTATCTCTCGCTACTTTGGACTTTAGATTTCGATCGTTCAATTATCACTAGTCTATTTTAATATTTTAAAAGCGAAGACTTAAAATAAAACAAGAATGCAAAGTAGAATCAGGGATGGAGATTAATTTTATGAAAATGGAAATGTCGAGGAAAAAAAAATCATGAAAACAAAGTAAAATTAGTCGAAATAATTTTTAGTCCAATAATAATAAAATTCAGTACAATTGTTAGTTATCATTCCATTTTGGTTAAATAATTTTAATAATTATTTTGAAATTAGATTTTCAATTCAATTTAAGAGCTTAAAATAAAAAGTAATCCAAGTAACTTTTATCTGTCGCTACTTTGGACTTTAGATTTCCGATTTTCAATTACCACTAGTCTATTTTAATATTTTAAAAGCGAAGACTTAAAATAAAACAAGAATGCAAAGTAGAACCAGGGATGGACATTAATTTTATGAAAATGGAAATGTCGTGAAAAAAAATTTATGAAAACAAAGTAAAATTAGTCGAAATAATTTTTAGTTCAATAATAATAAAATTCAGTACAATTATTAGTTATCATTCCATTTTGGTTAAATAATTTTAATAATTATTTTGAAATTAGACTTTCAATTCAATTTAAGAGCTTAAAATAAAAAGTAATCCAAGTAACTTTTATCTCTCGCTACTTTGGACTTTAGATTTCGATTTTCAATTACCACTAGTCTATTTTAATATTTTAAAAGCGAAGCCTTAAAATAAAACAAGAATGCAAAGTAGAACCAGGGATGGACATTAATTTTATGAAAATGAAAATGTCGAGGAAAAAAAATTCATGAAAACAAAGTAAAATTAGTCGAAATAATTTTTAGTTCAATAATAATAAAATTCAGTACAATTATTAGTTATCATTCCATTTTGGTTAAATAATTTTAATAATTATTTTGAAATTAGTAATTCAATTCAATTTAAGAGCTTAAAATAAAAAGTGATTTTTCTTGAATAAAAATCTTGAAGGAAATAATTTGAGATAATTGTTCTTTACAAATCTTATCATTTTGCTCGGTATTAAAAATGTTACCGATTTTTTATTATTTTTTATTCGGATATGATTGATTCTTGGATTAGAGCGCCGAAAGCCTGGACACAATAGTAGCTATTCGACGTTTTTACGTAACGTTCGTATCATTTGCCTCGTCCAGACGTGATTTGCACTATGCACAGGCTGAAGTTCGTCCTCGTGGAAATCGCAGCATTGTCACGATATTGCGCTATCTTCCACCGTTGTATATCAGCGCGCGATCACGAATTTTCGTTGCGTCATGCTTGCTACTTCATATACCGAGAGACTCGCCACTCAAGAATCGCTTCTTACAATAATCCTGTACATGAAAAAAAAAATTGTAATTCTCCGCATCAAAGGCGAGCATTTAGTGTAATGCGATTACGTAAAAACCACTAACTGACTCACGTTGTTACGTATTTCAGAGCAATAATTTTTTTTCATGTCGATTAAAGCTAACAAGTACAATAAAATAATTTGACAATAGACTACTGATAAAATTGTATGAAAAAAAAGTCGTCAATATCTTAACGACGAAAATTAACAAAAAAAAATGCTAAATTATTTTTTGCTATTAAATGAATCGATAGATTCGATTTTGCCATTACTACAATTTCAACTTCATAACATTCTTTTTATTTATAAAATTTAGTAATTTATTAACAGAAATAAACGTCGCTTATGAAAAAATTTTATTTTTACAAAATTACTTAATGCAGCGTAGAAATTCATGTTATCGGTTGTTCATTCTCTGTGCGCTGCATTTACTGTCACAAATGTCTCGATAATTATAACACAAGATGGCAATGACACGAATAACGAGCGGAGCGAATTAGGAATAAAATTAAGTACGACGAAGTCAAGAATACAGGATTATTATTTCAGTAATATGTAATTCTTGAGCCTCTACCTGCTCATTACTTTCGCCCGAAAAGCTCTTAATTAATTACTAATTGCAATTAGTCGTAATGTGCGTGTTTCTCGACGGTTGAACGTCACTTTTTTAAGTATCGAATTTACCACCTGGAAATGTTATACTCTTGCACAATTAAAGGTAGTTCTGTCGTGAATGCAATCCAAACTCATATACATGAACTTTTTACATGTTGTAATTTAGCTATTCAATTTTACTTGCACAAAATCTTGAAGGCTTTTACCGAGTATTTGAATGAACAATTAAAACTTGAAAATCGATCTTTTTACACGGCGCGAACGGGAGGGCTGGAAAAATTGATCTTTAAATCGAAAATTAACATAATTAGATCAAAGATAGAGAAAAAATAAAAAGTACTACGGATTCGCAAATCATTTAGGAAAACGTTAAGTCTCCGGAATAATGTTTAATTTAACCAAGGTCATAGTAAAAATGAAGTCAAATCCGCACTAAACATATTAACTATTTACAAATAATCGTTTTAATTTGATTACGACAATTTCGAAGGATTCTCGATTATTTTGCTTCATCATAGAGGAAGCTTTATTTTATAACTCAAGAATGGTTTTGTATATTGCGTTCAAATTTGGCACACTAGTGTAGCAGCAGACCCTCTTCAACTGTACCAATTTTCGACAAAATCTGTGCGAAAATTTCGATTTTATGCCGTTTTGAATTTTTTGAAAAAAGGACGTGGTCGCTCTAACTTTCGTAAAATTTAGTCTATTTTGCTAAATAGTTGATTATAAGATTAGGTGCACTCAATGCTGTTTGGTATTGAATTTGGCTCGAATCGGTAAAGTGGTTCAGATTTTATGGAATCTTGAATTTTTCAAAAAATTGACATTATCGCTCTATTGTAACTTTTGCAAAACTTGAAATAGCGAGCTCAAATTTTGTATATAAATGAAACAATATTCAGCCATTATATATGTATAATTTAGTGACAAACGGTATGAAATTTGTGATTTTATGGAATGTTGAATTATTTTTAATAATATACATTATCATATTTACTTTCGAAAACGCTCTAATAATAACGAAATGACGGAATAAGGAAATAGAAAAAACGAATTCACAACATGTTTATTTATCTAATTTAAAAAAGGATGCAAAGTAGAATCTTGCACATTGCTTCCTCATTATTTTTCGCTTTTTACAAAGCTTCCTCTATGAGGAAGCCAAAATTGAATAACATACTTTTTTGCTTCCTCAGAGAGGAAACTTTGTAAAAAGCGAAAAGTAATGATGAAGCAATGTGCAAGGTTCTACTTTGCATTCTTTTTTAAATTAGATAAATAAACATGTTGTGAATTCGCTTTTTCTATTTCGTTATTTTTTATATTATTATTAAGGCAGTCAAAGTGATGCGTATGATTATTTTTTACTATCATATAGACTCTGAGATTTATGACTCCGGCGTACCGACAGAACTACCTTAAGGAGGTTCCTGGGCTTCACATTATTCAAATGAGGGCTAATTTTTCATAAAACATTTCTAAAATTTCCAATATTATTACGTAGCCGAGATTAGCACGTCGGTCTATTTACAGTCCCGTCCGTGACGTGTCTATATACCTGAAAAATTGTTTTCCATTTTTGTACGTCTCTCGTAGAGCGATGACTGACCTATAGTCAAGTCTATTTACAAAGTAGCTCTGTCATAGTAGATAATGAAAAGGCAATAGCGATGACAATGAGTGTACTTAATGAGAGATACAACATCGTCTATTGTTATTGAAGAGTGAGTAACTAATTTCAGTCCAGACAGCGGGTTAAGGACCCAAATAAAAATGTAATATATATTTTTTAAAATACCAGAATCTGAGATTTTTGGGGCGTTTATCTCAAAAGCTTCGAAACCTATGATCTGTGCGACAATATTTAGAGCCGCCTTTTCTTTTGACTTATTAAGATTCCAAAATATAGATATTTTTAGCAATTAAATTAGCAATATATTTATTACGACAAAACGGTAGTAAAAAAAAATTGTATCGTCTTGGGGGTTCACAAAAACTTTAATTTCATATTGAATAACGAACATACCATGAGGTTTGGCGCAGCGAGCTTTTTGAAAATTGCGGTTTGTGTAATTTTTTCGTGTTTTTAAACATTTCAAGCGTCAGTGCTAAATATTGTTTTACAAACATCGCCTTTGGCGAAAATTGTTCTTTTGCATTAAATTTCAAGAATCTCGATGAACAACCAAATGAAAAAAATATTAGCCTTTTTTAACTGGTCTATTATGCCCAATTCTATGTTTAAGGATGTTCGACTGTTTCACACTAGTCAAATCAGTGCCAAATTTTTGTAATTGTTTAATTAAAGTTTAATGCATTTAATAACTGTAGTGGAGCGTTGATTTGTATTGAAGCATGTACACTTAACCAAGAGAAAAATAAATAGTGACGGATTTGAATAAATATTAAATGGTTAACGTTACTTTCCGATGGGATATATTTTCGTTCAGTTTTTTTCCAAGAATAATCTATAATGTTTTGCCAATTTTGATGAGTGATGGCTTATTCTCTTTCTTAAAAGATGCTCTGCAAACTGACCGACTGGATATTTTATATTATTGATCGTTTAATAATTATAGTTGTTTGTTTATGAAAGTATTTTGATCTTTGTTAAACAACAGACTATAATTATTAAACGATCACTAATATCAAATATCCAGCCGGTTAATTTGTAGAGCATATTTTAAGAAAGAGAATGAGTCATCGCTCATCAAAATTGGCAAAATATGATAGATTATTCTTGGAAAAAATTGAACGAAAATGTATCCCATTGGAAAGTAACGTTAATTAGTTAATCTGTATGCAAATCCGGCACTATTAATCTTCCTCTGAGTTAAGTATACATGCTTCAATTCAGAGTTGTAAATCCCCATTAATTCATGAGATATAGTTTACAGTACAATTTGTTTTGTAATTATGATTTCGTAATAATAATATGTAGTGATTATAAAATAGAGTGTTAACATTTGAATAGCTGAAAAAAATACTAATTTTCGCTTTAATATTGCAAGAAATAGTGGAAAAAATGGAAGAAATAAGTAATGCATTACTTATTTTTTTCCATTTTTTCAAAAGGATTACCGTGAATTTTTATTGAAAAATAATAATTTTTGCAGCCATTCCAAAGTTTAATCAGCGTATGACAATCGCTACATGTTATTATTATAAAATTATAATTATAGAGCTGATCGTATCAGCATCATTATTTCTATAAGTATTAGGCATTTACAACTCTGCTTCAATTCAACCTACTCTCTACTATTGATATTTAATGCATTAAACTTTAATAAAACAGTTACAACAATTTAGCACTAATTTGACTACTGTGAAACTGTCGAACATCCTTAAAACTATATAAATTTTTTCTCTATACACAATTTTTTTTAATTTCGTACCGCCCAAAGCCTATCGCAAAGTGCGGTAATCTGGGATGCGCAAAACAATGGAAGTAAACCGATGAATCGCCAGGAAGGCTGACAGGAGTCCACTTCAGCCGTGAAAAGGGAGGGGCGTTAGTGCAAAGGGCACGGGAACGTTAGCAATAGCATATTGCTTAGTGCAATCAATTCAATAATTGATATTTAATGCATTAAACTTTAATAAAACAGTTACAACAACACGGAAAAAAAAGATTAGTTGCCATAACCAAGAAATAAGTTGACACAACCAATCGATTATTCTATTTATCTTACAACTCAAATGGTAATACCAACAATTCGAATGATAACACCGACGATTCGAATGGTAGTTCCAACTATTCGAGTGGTAGTCTCAACGATTGGATTAGTTAACCTAACTAATCTCGCGAGAACTAATCGTGAATAGTTGAGGTTACTATTCGATATGGTTGAGGCAACTAATTTTTTAGACATTGTGTACAGCAAATCGAAAACGTAGTTGCCACAACCAAACATTTCTTTCCGTGAAATTAGCACTAATTTGACTACTGTGAAACTGTCGAACATCCTTAAAACTATATACATTTTTTCTCTATACACAATTTTTTTTTTTTACTTCGTATCGCCCAAAGCCTATCGCAAAGTGCGGTAATCTGGGATGCGCAAAACAATGGAAGTAAACCGATGAATCGCCAGGAAGGCTGACAGGAGTCCACTTCAGCCGTGAAAAGGGAGGGGCGTTAGTGCAAAGGGCACGGGAACGTTAGCAATAGCATATTGCTTAGTGCAATCAATTCAATAATTGATATTTAATGCATTAAACTTTAATAAAACAGTTACAACAATTTAGCACTAATTTGACTAGTGTGAAACTGTCGAACATCCTTAAAACTATTTACATTTTTTCTCTATACACAATTTTTTTTTTTTACTTCGTACCGCCCAAAGCCTATCGCAAAGTGCGGTAATCTGGGATGCGCAAAACAATGGAAGTAAACCGATGAATCGCCAGGAAGGCTGACAGGAGTCCACTTCAGCCGTGAAAAGGGAGGGGCGTTAGTGCAAAGGGCACGGGAACGTTAGCAATAGCATATTGCTTAGTGCAATCAATTCAAAAAGGATGCAAAGTAGAACCTTGCACATTGCTTCCTCATTATTTTTCGCTTCTTACAAAGCTACCTCTATGAGGAAGTATGTTATTCAATTTTTGGCTTCCTCATAGAGGAAGCTTTGTAAAATGCGAAAAATAATGATGAAGCAATGTGCAAGGTTCTACTTTGCATCCTTGTTTTAATTAGATAAATATACATGTTGTGGATTCGCTTTTTCTATTTCGTTATTGCGTTATTTCGTGATTATTAGAGCGTTTCCGAAGTGAATGTGATAATGTATATTTTTAAAAATAATTCAACATTCCATAAAATCAAAAATTTCATACCGTTCGTCACTAAATTATACATATATAATGGCTGAATATTGTTTTATTTATATACAAAATTTGAGCTCGCTATCTTAAGTTTTGCAAAAGTTACAATAGAGCGATAATGTCAATCTTTTGAAAAATTCAAAACATCATAAAATTTTTACGGCTCAACCGATCTTAACCAAATTCAATAGCGATCATCGGCATATGAAAGCTCAAATTCATACCAATTTTTAGATCAATATCTCGAAAATTGCAAGAGTTATCGCGTAAACAGACATTTTTCAAAAAATTAAAAAACGCGTAATAATTTAACGTTGAAGTGGATTTTAACAAAAATTTGCATGAACGATGAGGCTTGATCCCTCTATCTATGGTCCAAATTTCAGCTTGATATCTCAAGGCATTCCCGAGTTATAAAGGTTTACATTTTTCGATTGTGTAACATACACACACACATACACACACACACACACACACACACACACACACACACACACACACACACATACAGACATTTTTTCTAAATCACTTTTCTCGATGTTTTGGACCATTCTGAGTGTACTGACATGAAAATCTCGAAAAAAAATTTTTTCACGAAAACAAAGCTTCCTCTATGAGGGAGCAATAATTGATATTTAATGCATTAAACTTTAATAAAACAGTTACAACAATTTAGCACTAATTTGACTACTGTGAAACTGTCGAACATCCTTAAAACTATATACATTTTTTCTCTATACACAATTTTTTTTAATTTCGTACCGCCCAAAGCCTATCGCAAAGTGCGGTAATCTGGGATGCGCAAAACAATGGAAGTAAACCGATGAATCGCCAGGAAGGCTGACAGGAGTCCACTTCAGCCGTGAAAAGGGAGGGGCGTTAGTGCAAAGGGCACGGGAACGTTAGCAATAGCATATTGCTTAGTGCAATCAATTCAATAATTGATATTTAATGCATTAAACTTTAATAAAACCGTTACAACAATTTAGCACTAATTTGACTACTGTGAAACTGTCGAACATCCTTAAAACTATATACATTTTCTCTCTATACACAATTTTTTTTTTACTTCGTACCGCCCAAAGCCTATCGCAAAGTGCGGTAATCTGGGATGCGCAAAACAATGGAAGCAAACCGATGAATCGCCAGGAAGGCTGATAGGAGTCCACTTCAGCCGTGAAAAGGGAGGGGCGTTAGTGCAAAGGGCACGGGAACGTTAACAATAGCATATTGCTTAGTGCAATCAATTCAATAATTGATATTTAATGCATTAAACTTTAATAAAACAGTTACAACAATTTAGCACTAATTTGACTACTGTGAAACTGTCGAACATCCTTAAAACTATATACATTTTTTCTCTATACACAATTTTTTTAAATTTCGTACCGCCCAAAGCCTATCGCAAAGTGCGGTAATCTGGGATACGCAAAACAATGGAAGTAAACCGATGAATCGCCAGGAAGACTGACAGGAGTCCACTTCAGCCAAGAAAAGGGAGGCCCAAGTGAAAATATTATATGAAGATTATATAAAAATATTCATATAGAAGCTATATGCGAAAATGGACATATAGAATATTCACATATTTTGTATAGTACATAAGAACTTGTGTAACTAATTTTTAAAAAACTATATAGAATCAATATATGATACTATATAGAATATATTTGATTCTATATAGTTCTATAAAAATTAATTCTTTAAATTCATATGGACTATATAAAATATATCAATATTCTATATGCCCATTTTCGCATATAGCTTCTATATAACTATCTATATGTAATCTTCATATAATATTTTCACTTGGGGGGGCGTTAGTGCAAAGGGCACGGGGACGTTAGCAATAGCATATTGCTTAGTGCAATCAATTCAATAATTGATATTTAATGCATTAAACTTTAATAAAACAATTACAACAAATTAGCACTAATTTGACTACTGTGAAACTGTCGAACATCCTTAAAACTATATAAATTTTTTCTCTATACACAATTTTTTTAAATTTCGTACCGCCCAAAGCCTATCGCAAAGTGCGGTAATCTGGGATGCGCAAAACAATGGAAGTAAACCGATGAATCGCCAGGAAGGCTGACAGGAGTCCACTTCAGCCGTAAAAAGGGAGGGGCGTTAGTGCAAAGGACACGGGAACATTAACAATAGCATATAGTACAACAGGCTATAATTGTTAAATGATCAATAATATCAGATATCCAGCCGGTTAATTTGTAGAGCATATTTCAAGAAGGAGAATGAGCCATCGCTCATCAAAATTGGCAATAAATAATAGATTATTCTTGAAAAAAATTGAACGAAAATGTATCCCATTGGAAAGTAACGTTAATCAGTTAATCTGTATGCAAATCCGGCACTATTAATCTTCCTCTGGGTTAAGTATACATGCTTCAATTCAAACTACTCTATACTATTGATATTTAATGCATTAAACTTTAATAAAACAGTTACAACAATTTAGCACTAATTTGACTACTCTGTCAAACATCCTTAAAACTATATAAATTTTTTCTCTATACACAATTTTTTTTTACTTCGTACCGCCCAAAGCCTATCGCAAAGTGCGGTAATCTGGGATGCGCAAAACAATGGAAGTAAACCGATGAATCGCCAGGAAGGCTGACAGGAGTCCACTTCAGCCGTGAAAAGGGAGGGGCGTTAGTGCAAAGGGCACGGGAACGTTAGCAATAGCATATGTATAGTACCTACACAGCGGGGCGCTGCTGATAGCGACGGTAGACTCGAGTCGAGCTCTGAAAACGAGGAGGGAGAAGAGGGCCGACCTCTCCGGCTCGAGCGGACCGATCGATAAGAGCCTCAGTTCTCAGTTCGACGTGCACGAGTCACGATCTACTACACAACTCGCCAAGACCTAATTATACCGCAACTAAGCTAACCAATACCCTATGCAATCGCACAGTCTCACAACTGCAGTGCATAACAAATAAAAACCTTCATTAAAACTATATAGTATAATAATATTGCCTTACTATAATACACTGTTTTAATAGGGAAACGCGTTGCTGGTGCTGCCGTTCGCCCCACTTCTTCTCTTATCGCGCAGTTTTGCTTTTCCGTCGAGTCGCCGCAACGCGCCGCGCGCGACAAACGACGCACTTGTGCGCCGGCAACCTCGTGACGTTAACGTACGCGCAAGTCCGTTATAAAAGTTACTTTTTACCTTTTAATTTAACTCTCCCAAACGACAGTTTCCAAACGAAACCAGAGAGTCGCGCATTACCAAATTATTTGGCTTAATACTCCGAGCTTAGGAGTGAAGAATCGTTGCTAGGAGTGAATATATACGTTTGTATATCGCTCGTGTGTATATTTGACCGCAGATCTTATTGATTCCGCGTATTTCGTGCGTGCTTTTATCGCATTTATCGTGAAACTGTGCTGGTGCGCGAAGTGTTTATAAAAGCCTAAGAAGGCTTTGCCCTTGAACGGATCTTGAGAGTGGTTAAGACTTAAAAAAAAAAAAAAACACACACAGTTTATCCAAAGATGGAAGCGGAAGGAACGCCACAGTCGTGCAGTTTGCCGAAAGAGGTGCCGCACTCGAACGGCGCCGATGCTGATCCTCCGAGCTGCAAGAGAAACTCGTCCAATTCCACAAACGGCACTCCTTGCTTCTGGAATATCCT
This sequence comes from Ephialtes manifestator, assembly GCA_963970395.1. NCBI lineage: Eukaryota > Metazoa > Arthropoda > Insecta > Hymenoptera > Ichneumonidae > Ephialtes > Ephialtes manifestator. Next base: position 25,914,858 of record OZ019981.1, on the reverse strand, counting down.
TGACCCCCGTAAGGATTAATCTACAATGTTTTTTTTCGGTGGTTTCTTCCTCGCATTCACTAAATAATAAGGCAGATTGATGGTGATTGGATGCCTGGATTTTTGTATCATGCCTCGGGCGCGCATTCGATCGATCCAAGTTTTTTTTTTTCATACGCATTGCTGAGCTCATTGTTCATCATACTCGTGGGACAGCTCATTTTCCCTAAAGCACGAAAGTGGAAAAGTAGCGCTGATTACACGCAAAGTGGAAACAAAGAAATTGGTATTAGTCGTGGCTGCGATATTTCTACACGACGAAAAAATAACTAATTTTGTCGCGCTTAAATAGATTTTTATGTATCGTTGTCGAGTCCAATTAAAAAGGAAAGCAACGAATCTTTAATAACTAATTATATTTTGTAGTTCAATAATTATATTTTTCGGTTATTCATTCACGAAAGTATTTAAAATATATGCAATTATTCGGCAAAACAAAGATATTATATAGATGATAAGAATTTATAATTATATTTTTTGCTCCAATAATTATATTTTTCGGTAATTCATTCACGAATATATTAAAGTCCCGAAAGTATAAAAAATATATGCAATTATTCGAAAAAAATAGATATTTTATAGATGAAACGCATTTTATAATATTTTGTGCTCCAATAATTATATTTTTCCGTAATTTATTCACGAATATATTAAAGTCTCGAAAGTATAAAAAATATATGCAATTATTCCAAAAAAATAGATATTATATAGATGAAAAGCATTTTATAATGTTTTGGGCTCCAATAATTATATTTTTCGGTAATTCATTCACGAATATATTAAAGTCCCGAAAGTATAAAAAATATATGCAATTATTCGAAAAAAATAGATATTATATAGATGAAAAGCATTTTATAATATTTTTTGCTCCAATAATTATATTTTTCGGTAATTCATTCACGAATATATCAAAGTCCCGAAAGTATAAAAAATATATGCAATTATTCGAAAAAAATAGATATACAGATGAAAAGCATTTTATAATATTTTGTGCTCCAATAATTATATTTTTCGGTAATTCATTCACGTATATATTAAAATCCCGAAAGTATTAAAAAATATATGCAATTATTTGAAAAAAATACATATTATATAGATGAAAAGCATTTTATAATATTTTGTGCTCCGATAATTATATTTTTCGGTAATTCATTCACGAATATATTAAAGTCACGAAAGTATAAAAAATATATGCAATTATTCGAAAAAAAATAGATATTGTACAGATGAAAAGCATTTTATAATAATATTTTTTGCTCCAATAATTATATTTTTCGATTACTCATTCAAGTCCCGAAAGTATAAAAAATATATGCAATTATTCGAAAAAAATAGATATACAGATGAAAAGCATTTTATAATATTTTGTGCTCCAATAATTATATTTTTCGGTAATTCATTCACGTATATATTAAAATCCCGAAAGTATTAAAAAATATATGCAATTATTCGAAAAAAATACATATTATATAGATGAAAAGCATTTTATAATATTTTGTGCTCCAATAATTATATTTTTCGGTAATTCATTCACGAATATATTAAAGTTCCGAAAGTATAAAAAATATATGCAATTATTCGGAAAAAATAGATATTATACAGATGAAAAGCATTTTATAATATTTTGTGCTGCAATAATTATATTTTTCGGTAATTCATTCACGAATATATCGAAGTCCCGAAAGTATAAAAAAATATATGCAATTATTCGGAAATAATGGATATATTATATAGATGAGATGAATTTTATAGATATTTTGACTAATACATTGTTAAAACGTCGTAGATTTAGTTATGAGGCAACAAGGGAATAAGTAATGGAATTAATGGAATTGTGAAAACAGTTGTTTTGTCTAGTTGTCAAACAATATAGCAACTCGCAGAAGATCCATTATTTAAGGGGATTAGAAAAAAGTTCTCTGTGTTCGTTTCGAAGTTATTTAGTTGGCATAGAGCGCCGAGAACGGATGGGAGAAATAAAGGGGCTGCTAACGAAAATGACTGGCTGCTGCTGGGTAATAATGAGCCTAGTTGGCAGCGAAAGAGCTCACTTGGTCAAGTGTGGCTCTCTTTGAATCTATCTTTGTATTCCAGGGCAAGATTTGGCTCTGGTATGTTCGTTCTTGTTCGAAAGAGTGCTGATGATGAGTAGTAGTAGACTGACCCATTGGTTTCGTTGGTTAAGCCTCCGCATATATATCAAACTAGGTTTGGTAGAATATTACGAGTATTTCCAAGATAAAAAATAATATACGATCTTATACGATCTAATTATATACAGTAGAATAGAATACATATGCAATCTATATAATTTATATTCAATTTATAATTTATATATATATATAAATTATATATAGATATAATATATTATATATAGATTGCATATGTATTCTATTCTACTAATATATATATATATATATTCATTAAATGTAATCGAATTACAAATTAAAAAAAAAGAAAGCGATTAGCTGATCGCTTTCTTACTCACTCAGTGGCCGCTCGAGCGCTGGCGTCGCGAGATTCGCCTGGGGTACGCCTGGGACGTGCGATCAGCTGATCGTCTCGTTACGCACGCAGTGGCCGCTCGAGCGCTAGCGTCGCGAGATACGCCTGAGGCGTATAGTAATTTTGTTATTTTTTTAACTTAATCGGAGAGGTCCATATAAGTGAAATGGGACCTTTTTTTGTAAAAGACGCAACGAAAATACAATTTAAAAAATTTGTAATTCGATTACATTTAATGAATCGAATACATCTACATATAAAATTATGAAAAAAATCACATAAGCTCCTTTTAATATTACCAATTACATAAAAAAATACGCAGAAGATTGGAAGAAAATTAAAAAAATCAATTACCCGAAATATTTTTTTAAAAATCGGTAAAATGCGTTCTCCATCTTGGGCTTGTGCTTAAAATGTTTGGGACTCCATGTAGTATATTCGTGATTTTTTGTATTGAAATCGGAGGGGGCCAAATTAGCGAAATGGTACCTTTTCTTGGTAAAAGACATAAATAAAATAGAAGTTATGTTTATTTTTTATTTTTATTATTTTTACCGTAAACTGTGTTGAATTACGAAAATTATGACCTAGTTATTTTTGTCGATATCATTATTCCACTTGACGTCAGATTTTTTTTCATTTTTTTCACCTTTTATTTTATGGCTCGTCGAAATATAAGAATAAAATTCTCAAAAAATTCACAGATGCACCGTTTGACATAGTCAACAATATAAAAAAATTAGGCGAAAATTGGAGTCGGTCGGGTTTTTTTTTTGTGCGAAATCCCGTGGAATGACCCATATATATATATATATATATATATATATAACTGTGAAGTTGAGTTTATGTATAAATTGTATATAGATTGCATATATAGCGTATGCAGACTATATATATGATCAATTCTGTGTTTAAAACTATATCTATTTTTATATAATCTATATATAGTATTTTTAGTTGGGTTTTAAGCTAGAGAAAATCATGAGGTTGATGCTACTATTTCGATTAGTGAAAACCTCGTTAATGGACTCGTCGCGATGACCTCGATTTTAACGGCCGAATAACACGACTTTTTCAGTAGTTCGTGTATCACATTGTAGGAAAATCTGGCACTTAAATTTTCATCAAAGATCATTTTCCTTCTCGAGCTAAATTTTTTTCTGCGATTTGGTTTTATACTTAATTAAAGTTTCGAATTTTTATCGACGTAATTTTGTTGAATTTAACGAAGGTCGAATGTTAAAGCAGTGAAATTTTTATCAAAAATCATTTTCCTTCACTAAATATATTATTTATGTCCGGGTTTAAAATTTTATGTTATTGTGGGAATTACTGGAAACAATTTCAGCTATTGGAAAGGAGAATTTGATACCCGTGGAAATCTAAATGCCACAAAATATTCACTTATTTAATGTACGTAAAATTCTCGATTAAAATAGCTGCTAATCTGCTGATTTTCATTTTAAAAAAATAGTCTTTTCATTTCGACTGTAAAAAAATGAGTCTTTACAACCGTCTTTACTTTTATAAGCTAAACCAGAGATAACTCCTGACTTTATGTGCAATAAGTTTGTACACTTGGAGAGTAAACAAAGGTTTTTAAATAATGTTACCTCCCAACGGTTTTCGGAACTCATTTGTTCGGATAATCGACGTTCTACTGTAATTATTTTATGTATAATATACACTATAGTCTTCAGCTACTTTGGACTGCTTGTGACGTCGTCAAAGAGGATTTTTCTCCCGCTCCTCCGCATCTCCTTTCGCCTGCAGTGCGTGCGCGATGACAAAGTCCATGACCTTCGGTCACACCCATAGTCACATAGTAACTAAACAGTAGAAGTCCGTGACTAAGCTCATCGAGTAAACCTCTACATAGTATTCTTTCCACTGTTTACTACGCTTTAGGACGTCGTAACCTTTTTTTTTTTTTTTCAATCTTCACTCTCCGAGTGTACAAATTTACTACATCAAATAAACTTTGATTATCAGGAGACAGTTTTTGGTTACTGATTTAAAAAAGTCAAGATTATCGTCAAGATACGTCTTTAGCTCAATTGTTTTGTTTGCTTGTTAATTCTTATTATTTTTTTAACACTATGTTTAGGTTAATAAGAGAGAAAATAGCCGTAGTAATTGATCTAAACTGATATCAAATGTTAAAATAGCAAAGATAATATACCGTACTCAGCCGGAAGTCGGATATTAGAATAACATACTTAAGGTAGTTCTGTCGTGAAGGCAATCTAAACTCATATGCATGAATTTTTGACATGTTGTAATTTAGCTATTCAATTTAACTTGCACAAAATCTTGAAGGCTCTTACCGAGTATTTGAATGAAAAATTAAAACTTGAAAATCGAACTTTTTACACGGCGCCAACGGGAGGGCTGGAAAAATTGATCTTTAAATCGAAAATTAACATACTTAGATCAAAGATAGAGAAAAAATAAAAAGTACTACAGATTCGCAAATCATTCAGGAATTGATGGATCATGAAAAAAGGTGAAGTCTCCGGAATAATGTTTAATTTAACCAATGTCAAAGTGCACGATACCGGGCTAAATGACGTTTCCTAACCTAATTATCGTAAAAATGAAGTCAAATCCGCACTAAACATATCAACTATTTACAAATAATCGTTTTTATTTGATTACGACAATTTCGAAGGATTCTCGATTATTTTTGACATTATTATTGAGGCAGTCAAGGTGATGCGTATGATTATTTTTTAATGTCATATAGACTCGGAGATTTATGACTCCGGCGTACCGACAGAACTACCTTAAGATACTAGTAAGAAAGATTAATAATTGTAATAGGCCCAAGTAAAAAAATTATATATAGATTCTATATAATAATAATAATAATTCTATATAATCTTATATAGATTCTATATAATAAAATTATATAGAATTGGGCATATATATTTTTTATAAATTCTATATACAATTTATATAAAATGTATACATAAACCCAACTTTACAGGTAATCTTATATACAAATTGCATATAGTTTGTATATAGAGTTTATACAGACTATATATGCCCAATTCCATATGTCGGACTATACATAATTTTTTTACTTGGGGGTATTTACCTGTATACAATAAACACTCAATTACTCAATTCTTATGATTTTTTACAGGTACGAAATAAGTAAATATTCTTATAAATAGAAAAATCTCATAAATTTGTATGTTATTATTGATACAATTATAAACAATATAAAAGCAGCCAACTGTACAAGGAAATATAGTTAGTCACAAAAAATGGTTCTTAGAATAAAATTTAAGTGGTTCAGATTTGATCCCATTGAAAGCTACAAATTATTGTTATGAAATTTCGAAATTTTTCTACATTGTGATACTAAATTATATATATATATATATATAGATTATACAAACGAAAATTATATATAGTCCGAGATATAGAATTGAGTATAAAAAATCTGCCTAAATCTATATACAATTTATACATAAAACCAACTACTTACACTCCCAAGTAAAAAAATTATATATAGAGTATATAAAAAATATGCATAGTTTTAAACGTGGAATTGGGCATATATAGTTTGCATAAACTCTATATATAATCTATATAAAAATTGTACATAAACCCAACTTCACATGTGATGCTATATATATATTCCATATAGATTATATATAGAGTTTATACAGACTATATAATGCCCAATTCCATATGTCAGACTATATATAATTTTTTTACTTGGGCTGTTAAAGATGCAAGTAAATTTAATATAAAAAACGATATGAGATTTACGAATCGGGTATATCAAATTCCATATATTAATATTTATTGTAAATTTAAGAATAGTATAAAAATTCTACGATACTGGTATTTAAATATTACAGTATTTTAGTATTGTAATCTTCATTTTAATATACCAATACTGTATTTGTCAATAACAAATGCATCTGAAAATTAATATACGAATTTTTCAATTAATATATTAATTTCGAAATAAAGTGTATAAATAAATTGCACATAGATTCTGAATAGACTATATATGCAAAATTCTATGTTGAAAACTATATATACTTTTTACGTACTCTATTTTTTTTTTACTTGGGAATCGACGTTCTACTGTATTTAGGATTACAGTTGCAGTTGCAGCAGCAACACGTGTACTCTGACGTATATTAAGAGAAATAAAAACGACTGTTACGGATGAGACTGGTAGAGTTACAAGTGCAGGTCTGGTGCTGAAAAGCACCGGCTGGCTGCGTTGTACGCTCATTGAGGCCGTAGAGCACTTTTCTGCTTTGCTCTGTGGGTGTCGTTCGACGATCCACGCATCCCACCCAACCACTTGGGTCAGTGGATCGCGACTATGTTCTATCCGTAATAAATTACTCAATTTCATTCAATTATTACCCCAAGTAAAAAAATGTAATATATAGTCCGACATATGAAGCATTCTCTGTCAATTCAGCCACATTTTTTTTCGACCCTCTCCGATTTGCCCTGTAATTGAATGAATGTACCACTAAAAGACACTCTATGTGAATTTTTTCAGATTTTTAAAAATAATTTTTCAGAAAATGGCTTTTTTTATTCAAGTGCCAATATCTCAGAATTTTGAAGTTACTGAAAAAAAATGTCTGCACATAAAAGTTGTCGTTTATTGTTAGCTTTCGAGCGGAATATTCCAAATAATTGTCACGTTCCTGTGAGTATGATTTTTTTCCGAAAAATCGAGGAATTATTTTTTAATTAAAAAAAGGATATTTTTTTTTACTGAAAAAATTACAGAGTATTGCTACATGACTGTTGATATCACAAAAAAATCCCCAGAGTGGCACCGATAGATCTTCTGGTATTAAAAAATGCATTTGTGTGAAAGTTCCGAAAAACGGGGGTATTATTATTTTTTTGATAAAAAAAGGTTACTTTTTTTTGGCGAATAAAATTACAGAGTATTCTTGCATGACTGTAGATATTGCAAAAAAATCATCAGGGTGGTACGGATCGAGCTTCCGGTATAAAAAAAATAATTCCCCCGTTTTTCGAAACTTCCACACGAATAATTTTTCGAAAATGGCTTTTTTTATTCAAATGCCAATATCTCAGAATTTTGAAGTTACTGAAAAAAAATGTCTGCACATAAAAGTTGTCGTTTATTGTTAGCTTTCGAGCGGAATATTCCAAATAATTGTCACGTTCCTGTGAGTATGATTTTTTTCCGAAAAATGGAGGAATTATTATTTAATTAAAAAAAGGATATTTTTTTTTTACTGAAAAAATTACAGAGTATTGCTACATGACTGTTGATATCACAAAAAAATCGCCAGAGTGGCACCGATCGATCTTCTGGTATTAAAAAATGCATTTGTGTGAAAGTTCCGAAAAACGGGGGCATTATTATTTTTTTGATAAAAAAAAAGGTTACTTTTTTTGGCGAATAAAATTACAGAGTATTCTTGCATAAAAAAAAATAATTCCCCCGTTTTTCGAAACTTCCACACGAATAATTTTTTTTAATACGAAGTACGTTTTTAAGAAAAAACGAGCGGGGAAAGAAATTATTAATTTTTTTGTGCTTTAATGTGTCGCTTGGTGAAGCTAAGTAAATATTTTTTTTAATATGATGTATTTTCAACTTTCAGACATTATTTATAATTGTTTTCAAGGACTTGTCTCCTCCAATGTAATAAATAAATAAATAAAACTATATATATATTTTTATATGCAAATCGAGTCTGAACCATAAATATTTAATACAAAAATTTAAAGCACATGGACAGAATAATTTTTTATTTGTTTTATTTATTTTTATTTTATTTAAAGAGGTGAAAAAAAGTTTTATCACAGTAAAAGATATTTAGTACTGGAGAATTTATAAAACGTCATGATAACGAGTTATGTAATATATATGTGCGGTTGCCGAGCAGAATACGACAAATACTTTACACGGCTCTGACTGCAGTCGTTTTGGACTTTGGCAATCAGCCAGATAAATCTTCACGAATTAATCCAGTGTTTTTATCTTAAGAGGAAAAAGTATGACTCTAGACTATCGGATGCCTTTTGCACACTGAGAGAATAATATTATTGAATACATCATTTACTTGAGATCATTTAAATGCAATATGTATTTAAATCAATCATTAATTTCATTTCGCTATTTCCAAATATATTATTTAAAGTTCATTCAATTCTATTTACAACAGTTTTCTATACGATTTAACTATGATTGATTATTATGCAAAATAAAAAATTATGGATTATTAATTTATTATTCAATAAGCTTTGTCATTGAAATCATTGAAAAATTAGTAAATAAAAATTATGGGTTATTAATTTATTATTCAATAAGCTTTGTCATTGAAATCATTGAAAAATTAGTAATTAAAAATTATGGATTATTAATTTATTATTCAATAAGCTTTATCATTGAAATCATTGAAAAATTAGTAATTAAAAATTATGGATTATTAATTTATTATTCAATAAGCTTTATCATTGAAATCATTGAAAAATTAGTAATTAAAAATTATGGATTATTAATTTATTGTTCAATAAGCTTTTTCATTGAAATCATTGAAAAATTAGTAATTAAAAATTATGGATTATTAATTTATTGTTCAATAAGCTTTGTCATTGAAATCATTGAAAAATTAGTAATTAAAAATTATGGATTATTAATTTATTATTCAATAAGCTTTGTCATTGAAATCATTGAAAAATTAGTAATAATTAATGTATTTTTAATAGACTTTCATTGAATTAATGACCATCGCTGTAGGCGAAATTCGCGCAGTCTGTTAAATACGACGAAGAAAATCAATTTCTCCTGCTAGAGTGAAAAGAATTTGAGAATAAGATAGGACAGTGGAGGATAGCAAGGAGGAACACGTCGTTATGCGGTACTTGGCTATTTCGCTCTATAAGGAGCTTCAGCAGTGGCTCTCGAAGATTTTTCGAGTGGTATGACTAGGCACGAACGTCACGTATCCCGTTGTCTCGATGAGCAATCACTGAGCATCGTAAAATGTTCCACGTATACGCTGATTAAGAGGGACATCCGTGTAGATTTACAAAAAAAAAAAAAAAAAAAAAAATTTACTCCTTTAAAGAGGTTCGACAAATCATTGCTCAATTTTTGTAAACGATTCATTAAACGAAAAGTTATGAAGATAAAAATTTATGAAATATCCTGTTGTCTCGATAAGCAATCACTGAGCTTCGTAAAATTTTCCACGTTTACGCTGATTAAGAGGGACATCCGTGTCGATTTAAAAAAATTTACGCCTTTAAGGAGGTTCGACAAATCATTGCTCAATTTTTGTAAACGATTTATTAAACGAAAAGTTATGAAGATAAATATTTATAAAATATCTCGTTGTCTCGATAAGCAATCACTGAGCTTCGTAAAATGTTCCACGTTTACGCTGATTAAGAGGGACATCCGTGTCGATTTAAAAAAATTTACGCCTTTAAGGAGGTTCGACAAATCATTGCTAAATTTTTGTTATCGATTCATTAAACGAAAAGTTATGAAGATAAAAATTTATGAAATATCCTGTTGCCTCGATAAGCAATCACTGAGCTTCGTAAAATGTTCCACGTTTACGCTGATTAAGAGGGACATCCGTGTCGATTTAAAAAAATTTACGCCTTTAAGGAGGTTCGACAAATCATTGCTAAATTTATGAAAATAAAAATTTATGAAATATTCCGTTGTTTCGATGAGCAATCACTGAGTTTCGCATAAGAATTAAGAGGGATGTCCGTGTAGATTTAAAAAAAAAATTTACTCTTTTAAGAGGTTCGACAAATCAATGCTACATTTTTGTAATCGATTCATTAAACAAAAAGTTATGAAGATAAATATTTATAAAATATCCCGTTGTCTCGATAAGCAATCACTGAGCTTCGTAAAATGTTCCACGTTTACGCTGATTAAGAGGGACATCCGTGTCGATTTAAAAAAATTTACGCCTTTAAGGAGGTTCGACAAATTATTGCTCAATTTTTGTAATCGATTCGTTAAACGAAAAGTTATAAAGATAAAAATTTATGAAATAAAATGTTCCACGTTTACGCTGATTAAGAGGGACATCCGTGTCGATTTAAAAAAATTTACGCCTTTAAGGAGGTTCGACAAATCATTGCTAAATTTTTGTTATCGATTCATTAAACGAAAAGTTATGGAGATAAAAATTTATGAAATATCCTGTTGTTTCGATAAGCAATCACTGAGCTTCGTAAAATGTTCCACGTATGCGCTGATTAAGAGGGACATCCGTATAGATATTTAAAAAAAAATTTACTCTTTTAAGAAGTTTGACAAAATCAATGCTACATTTTTGTAATCGAGTCATTAAACGAAAAGTTATGAAGATAAAAATTTATGAAATATCCTGTTGGTTCGATGAACAATCACTGAGTTTCGCATAATAATTAAGAGGGACGGTCGTGTAGATTTTTAAATAATGTTACCACCTTAAAGGAAGTTCGACTGTTTTATACTAGTAAAATCAGGGATAAATGTTTGTAATCGATTAATTAAAATTTAATACATTACATAAGACTTCCGGTGGGATACGTCTTAAAATCCTTTATAAAAAAAGGATAAATAAATAAAATATAAAACTAGGAGTTTCAAGAAGTAATTTGTATATCATATTTATACAAAACCATTCGAATTTTATATTTCTAACCAACTCACTATGAAAAATAGTGACTTCCACAAATCGCATCAGTGATAAACATGATTGACATCAAGTACATTAACTTCGTGCGAATATGAATTAGCTCAGAATATTTAAATGCGAATCAATACACGTACAATAATATCTAAAAAAAATTCCAATCTATTAAACGAACACCGTAAAAAAATGTATAATAATTTTCATAATAAGAATTTTTACAGTGAAAAGTTATGAAGATAAAAATTTCTGAAGTTTTGCCGTTCAGCCCCTTAAGGTTACCTATTTTGTTTGTTTATGCTTGTTGGTGATTTCGTAATAAAAGCAAATTTGTTATTTGTTCTTCGTGTAATTAATAATATATAAATAATTTTTTTTTCACTTGCAATGCGTCACATTATCGGTATTTTTTGTATCTTGGGTTGCGTCGTTGAATAATAAATTTCGAGAGGTCGATAGAGCAAAAGGATTGTATATAACGCTGATTCTAAAGCGTTTAATAGTACGCCATGCGTTTCTATACCGAGAGAAAAGATTTCATTCACGGCAAAGAAATGGGTGGATTGATTTCAACGAAATATTTCTTTGATTTCAATGAAATAGTGCATTTGTATTTCAAAGAGAATATTTCATTGCCTGTAAATAAAGATTTACTTAGTGAGCATATAATGAAGAAACAGTTTCATTGTTTTAAAGAGACGTTTTAATTGGTTCAAAGAAACATTTTCATTGATCTCTCTCTCGCGCCTAACCTCACTTTTTTGTTTTCCGGTTCTCCCGAACGAACGGCTTCGATTTTCGGGGAGCCAGAAGCTGAGCCTATTTCTGCCATACTTCCTTACATACTCACAAAATTTGAGCTTTATCTGCCGCGTACTTCAGGAAAAAATAGCTTTCGAAATTTTGAGGTGGTAAGAAGAAGATTTCATTGAATCAGAGACGACATCTTTGAAATCAATGAAAAAGGTTAATTGGTTTAAAGAAATGTTTCTTCGAATCAATGTCATTACTTTTCATTGAGTTTGAGATCATTCAAAGAAAAGATAGTATTGAAATTCAAATATTTCATTTAATTGGCAAAGATTTCCGTGAATCAATGAAACTTTTTCTCTCGGTGTGAGTTGCGTCGTTGAATAATAAATTTCGAGAGGTCGATAGAGCAAAATGATTGTATATAACGCTGATTCTAAAGCGTTTAGTAAATACGCCGTGCGTTTCTATACCGAGAGAAAAGATTTCATTGACGCCAAAGAAATGGGTGGATTGATTTCAACGAAATATGTCTTTGATTTCAATGAAATAGTGCATTTGTATTTCAAAGAGAACATTTCATTGCCTGCAAATAAAGATTTACTTAGTGAGCATATAATGAAGAAACAGTTTCATTGTTTTAAAGAGACGTTTTAATTGATTCAAAGAAACATTTTCATTGATCTCTCTCTCGCGTCTAACCTCACTTTTTTGTTTTCCGATTCTCCCGAACGAACGGCTTCGATTTTCGAGGAGCCAGAAGCTGAGCCTATTTCTGCCATACTTCCTTACATACTCACAAAATTTGAGCTTTATCTGCCGCGTACTTCAGGAAAAAATAACTTTCGAAATTTTGAGGTGGTAAGAAGAAGGTTTCATTGAATCAGAGACGACATCTTTGAAATCAATTAAAAAGGTTAATTGGTTTAAAGAAATGTTTCTTCGAATCAATGTCACTACTTTTCATTAAGTTTGAGATCATTCAAAGAAAAGATAGTATTGAAATTCAAGTATTTCATTTAATTGGCAAAGATTTCCGTGAATCAATGAAACTTTTTTTTCTCTCGGTGTAGATATGAGACTGAAAAATCGTGGGTAGAAATAATCCAATTCTAGAGAGAATTGTAGAAATCTGCTTTACCGACATGTCTGTTGGATAAAACTTATCTCGTCAATTGATTGACATTTTAGTAATTGGTTCTGGAAGTTCCGGAGGGTTTTAATCTGTTATCCTGAGTTTTAATTGGAAATGAGAGTAAGAGGATTTTACGTCGATTAAAGGTACTCAATGTCACTTAAGTTTTAACTAATGGTGCGTTGTTAATTTTCTGTAAAAATTGTGTTTAAAAACTTTCAGAAGTTCCTTCGATTCATAATTCAGTTTTTATGATTATACAGAGATTCATTTTTATGATTAAGTATTGATTAATTAAAACGTGAGAGCTGAGATTAAATGATTTTATATCGCAGTTACGTTCATAAAATTGCTTCATCGCTGTTTAGTGAGATAAAAATCATATGCACAGATAAAAATTATTTTTAGCTTATCATATCATTAACATATTTTGCATTAACGTATTTTGCACACTGCACGCTGCTAAAAATGCGCAGTGTGCGAAAAACATCAACTATTTGTTGTTGTTTTTTCTCAATCTGTGACTCATGACCACCTGCAAAATTTATTGCAGCTGGACACCATGAGTCACATACTTTGACCACTTTGAAATTAAAATTGTTTATTCAACGGGTCAACGCTGGGCATTTAATGAAAAATATATATATATTTTTCATTAAATGCTTCATTAAATGCTTCAATATATATTTTTCATTAAATGCTGGGCATTTAATGAAAAATATATATATATTTTTCATTAAATGCCCAGCAGTTAAATAATTAAAATTTTCAGTGATGAATATCATTAATTTTAACCTGTTTACTTCCCCCTTAAGGATATACGTGCGATACAGTCTCGAAAAATTTTATTTTCAGGGAAAATTTCCAACATTTTTCGATGATACAAAAATCTGAAGAAAAAAAAACGAACACGTTGCATAATAATAATAATTTCAAAATGTTATTTTAGGATATATCTAGCATTATTTTAGCATTTTGCTCCTCTCAAATGATTTCTTTTTTTTTTTTTTTTTTTTTTTTTTTTTTTTTTTTTTTTCCATTTCTTGAATGAAGAAAAAAATGAGATCACGTTGCAAATGTGCCATTAGTGCGCATTCGTTCAATTTCAATCGTAATTATCTTGAATTGGAGCAGTTAGTTGAGTTTACATTCCACGCACAGTCAGATAGTACATTTTATTATGTATACGACAAACATATTCTCAAATAAATAATTATGCAAGCTTAAGACAATGTTGATATAAGTCTCAGACGAAGTCTCGTCTAATCCTTCAGAGCGCCAACTAATTCTTTTTGTTCAAGGCGAGTATCTATAGATAGAGAAAATAATATTCGTCCGAGCTCGTAGAGGAAAAAAAAGGAATTTTTGAGAATTTTTTTTTGGGAATATTTGTGCAGGTTTTCGAAAAGTTTATTACTTTACAAGTGAGAATATATAATTATTTAGCGTTTGAACAAGAACGAAAAAAAAAATTTCACAAAAAAATATTCAAAAAGAGCTGAGCAACTGATGTTTAAAATTGCCTCCTCAGAAATATGCGGATGGGAGAAAAATTAAATGAAAAGAAAAAAATAAAACAAAATTTCCGTTTAAATACTATAATACGCACATCATAAATCTAAATAAAAGTTCAAAATTTAAAAATTTAATGGTGTTTAAAAAAAAATCACCTTTTCAATTGTTAAAAACATTGATATTTTGATATTTTTTTTTTAAGTTCTAGGTTCATACAAAGGAAAATAAGTTAAAAAATGTGTTGAAAATTTTATCTCGATAGGTTAAAAATTTACTAAACTACATTCTTCATATTTTATAAGCAAAAATGCTATAATACGCACAGCATAAATCTAAATAAAAATTCAAAAATTCAATGGAGATTTTTAAAAAATTAACTTTTTCTTTTTCAATTGCTAAAAAAAATTAATATTTTGATTCTTTTTTTTTTTAATTTTTAGGTTCATACAAAGGAAAATAAGTTAAAAAATGTGTTGAAAATTTCATCTCGATAGGTTAAAAATTTACTAAACTACATTCTTCATATTTTATAAGCAAAAATGCTATAATACGCACAGCATAAATCTAAATAAAAATTCAAAAATTCAATGGAGATTTTTAAAAAATTAACTTTTTCTTTTTCAATTGCTAAAAAAAATTAATATTTTGATTCTTTTTTTTTTTAATTTTTAGGTTCATACAAAGGAAAATAAGTTAAAAAATGTGTTGAAAATTTCATCTCGATAGGTTAAAAATTTACTAAACTACATTCTTCATATTTTATAAGCAAAAATGCTATAATACGCACAGCATAAATCTAAATAAAAATTCAAAAATTCAATGGAGATTTTTAAAAAATTAACTTTTTCTTTTTCAATTGCTAAAAAAATTAATATTTTGATTCTTTTTCTTTTTAATTTTTAGGTTCATACAAAGGAAAATAAGTTAAAAAATGTGTTGAAAATTTCATCTCGATAGGTTGAAAATTTGCTAAACTACATTCTTCGTATTTTTACAAACAAAAAGAAAGTGAAATTTTATAAATCGAAATGTTTTTTCTGCCCCCTTAAGCTATGCGCTCGGTGACTCATAGTACGCAAAATGTTCACCGACATTTGAAATTATCACGTCGAAAGGTTACGCCACACATGCACCGCTACCCAAGTAAAAAAATTATATATAGAGTACATAAAAAATATGTAGTAATAAAAAAAATGTACTAATATGTACTAATAAAAAAATGTACTAATTTTAAACATAGAATTGGGCCTATATAATCTACATACGCTCTATATAAAATTTGTACATAAACCCAACAGCACAATTGGCCTTATGTACAAATTTTCCATAGATTTTATACAGACTATATATATCCAATTCCATATCTCAGACTATATACAATTTTTTTACCTGGGAAACCCTACGTAAAAAATATATATACCCAATTCTATGTTTAAAACTGTACATATTTTTTATATACCCCATATATATATATATATATACTAGCGACCCGGTCACGCTTCGCTGTGGCTTAGTCTGCTAATAATTATTAGAGAAGTAAATAAAAGTATGCTAGCGAACCTAAATTTTCATGAAATTTCTTAAAAGTCATAAAATAATCGCATCAATTTTAAATGTTGACATTATTTTATTACAATTTAAAAATGTTAAAGTATATTTCTTTGAATTAAAAAAAAAATTTGAAAAAAATTTTGAAACAAAATATTCTTGAAAAAAATTTTGAAACAAAAAATTTTTGACAAAATTTTTTGAATAAAATTAAAAAAAAAATTTTTGATAAAAATTTAAAAAAAAAAAAAAAATTGGAAAATATTTTGAACCAAAAAATTTTTGAAAAATTTTTGAAACAAAAAATTCTTGAAAAATTTTTGAAACAAAAAATTCTCGAAAAAAATGTTTAAAAATGTTTGAAAAAGTATTTAAAAATTTTTTAATTTTTGAAATTTTCCTTATTGGGAAAATTATTATAATAAGAAAACAAAAAATTTCATCAAAATCGGCTAAGCCGTTAAGGAGGAAAAGAATGAGGAACACAGTTACACTGTGTTTTTATATATAAAGAAAAAAAAATATTTCGTTCACGCTAATTAAGCGAATATGAAAAAGCAGTACTTGGAAAAGTTCACCTTTTAATTATCAAAATAAATATAAATTTACGTAGGTGTGATAGCCACTAACCAAGTATATATTTACATATACGGTATATAACGTGTTATATATTATATACGATGGGCCGTGACACCAGCAGCCAGTTACTCTTATGGCTACCAACTATTAATAGCTGCTGATACAAGAACAATAATCATCGTTGCCGTTGCCGACTCCTTCACGGTTCACGTCGCAATAACTTCGTCGTCACCTTCGTCCTTCGATACACTTTATTGCTTACTATAGAAGCGCGAGCGACGATTGACAGATATTCGTCGAGAATCGACGACTGACGTTTAATTAACTATATCGAGGAAAATGCGGAAATCGTATTATATAGCAAATAAGCAATTGCTTCGGTAACTTGCTCTAATCGTCGTTGCCAGAGTCGAAAAGACAGACTGGTTGTACATTATTAACATCTCGATGCTAATTGTCCGAGCTAAATTTAAAACGTCTAGCTCTCTCGAACAGTCGGTCAGCAATTTTCGAATAATTCTCTTTGTATTTTGCTGCACTGTTTAAGGCTGCGAAATTTTCTCGCTGCATCAACTTTTCAACTGTCACAAACATTTTTTTTTTAATATCGTCAGCAGTTGTTCCATTATTCATATATAAGAAACGACTAATCACTATTCAACCAATGAAGCATGTTTCTTCATTAATCATCATATTAACTTTTCATACGCAGAGAAAAGTATAGAAATACAGTCTCTTTATATTAAATACAGGAAAAGTGTATGAAAAAATAATTGTTATAGAATATTGCAAACTTCTGTAAACATAAATTTTTGTATATTAAAATAAAAAATATATTTTAGATTTTAGAGGGTTTAACATTTAGGTGAAAAAAATAGCAAATTATGGAAATAGTATTTTTAGTGAATTTTTTTATTTTGGGACATTTTTTAGTACATAATTGTCCAATTTATTTTCAAGAGCATATATGTGGCATTCTCTGTCAATTCAGCCACTTTTTTTTCTTTTTTATATGAATGTACCACTAAAAGATACTCTATGTGAATTATTTCAGATTTTTAAAAATAATTTTTTAGAAAATGGCTTTTTTTATTCCAATGCAAATATCTCAGAATTATGAAGTTACTGAAAAAAAATGTCAGCACATAAAAGTTGTCGTTTATTGTTAGCTTTCGAGCGGAATATTCCAAATAATTGTCACGTTCCTGTGAGTATGATTTTTTTTCGAAAAATGGAGGAATTATTGTTTAATTAAAAAAAGGATGTTTTGTTTTTACTGAAAAAATTACAGAGTATTGCTACATGACTGTTGATATCACAAAAAAATCGCCAGAGTGGCACCGATCGATCTTCTGGTATTAAAAAATGCATTTGTGTGCAAGTTCCGAGAAACGGGGGCATTATTATTTTTTTGATAAAAAAAAGGTTACTTTTTTTTGGCTAATAAAATTACACAGTATTCTTGCATGACTGCAGATATTGCAAAAAAATCATCAGAGTGGTACGGATCGAGCTTACGGTATTAAAAAAAATTATTCGTGTGGAATTTTCGAAAAACGGGGGAATTATTTTTTTTTATATCGGAAGCTCGATCCGTACCACTCTGATGATTTTTTTGCAATATCTACAGTCATGCAAGAATACTCTGTAATTTTATTAGCAAAAAAAAGTAACCTTTTTTTATCAAAAAAATAATAATGCCCCCGTTTTTCGTAACTTTCACACAAATGCATTTTTTAATACCAGAAGATCGATCGGTGCCACTCCGGCGATTTTTTTGTGATATCAACAGTCATGTAGCAATACTCTGTAATTTTTTCAGTAAAAAAAAAATATCCTTTTTTTAATTAATCAATAATTCCTCCATTTTTCGGGAAAAAAATCATACTCTCAGGAACGTGACAATTATTTGGAATATTCCGCTCGAAAGCTAACAATAAACGACAACTTTTATGTGCAGACATTTTTTTTCAGTAACTTCAAAATTCTGAGATATTTGCACTTGAATAAAAAAAGCCATTTACTGAAAAATTATTTTTAAAAATCTGAAAAAATTCACATAGAGTGTCTTTTAGTGGTACATTCATATAATCAATTACAGGGCACATCGGAGAGGGTCGAAAAAAAAAGTGGCTGAATTGACAGAGAATGCTTCATATAAGAAACGACTAATCTATTCAACCAATGAAGCATGTTTCTTCATAAATCATCATATTTTCATACGCAGAGAAAAGTACAGAAATACAGTCTCTTAATATTAAATACAGGAAAAGTGTATGAAAAAATAATTGTAACAGATTATTGCAAACATCTGCAAACATAAATTAATGTATATTAAAATAAAAAATGTATTTTAGATATTAGAGGGTTTAACAATTAGGTGAAAAAATAGCAAATTATGGAAACAGTATTTTTAGTGATTTTTTTTTTATTTTGGGACATTTTTTAGTACATAATTGTCCAATTTATTTTCAAGCGCATATATGTAGCATTCTCTGTCAATTCAGCCACTTTTTTTTTCGTCCCTTTCCGATTTGCCCTGTAATTGGTTATATGAATGTACCACTAAAAGACACTCTATGTGAATTTTTTCAGATTTTTAAAAATAATTTTTTAGAAAATGGCTCTTTTTATTCAAGTGCAAATATCTCAGAATTTTGAAGTTACTGAAAAAAAATGTCAGCACATAAAAGTTGTCGTTTATTGTTAGCTTTCGAGCGGAATATTTCAAATAATTGTCACGTTCCTGTGAGTATGATTTTTTTCCGAAAAATGGAGAAATTATTTTTTAATTAAAAAAAGGATATTGTTTTTTTACTGAAAAAATTACAGAGTATTGCTACATGACTGTTGATATCACAAAAAAATCGCCAGAGTGACACCGATCGATCTTCTGGTATTAAAAAATGCATTTGTGTGAAACTTCCGAAAAACGGGGGCATTATTATTTTTTTGATAAAAAAAAGGTTACTTTTTTTGGCTAATAAAATTACAGAGTATTCTTGCATGTCTGCAGATATTGCAAAAAAATCATCAGAGTGGTACGGATCGAGCTTACGGTATTAAAAAAAATTATTCGTGTGGAATTTTCGAAAAACGGGGGAATTATTTTTTTTTATACCGGAAGCTCGATGCGTACCACTCTGATGATTTTTTTGCAATATCTACAGTCATGCAAGAATACTCTGTAATTTTATTAGCAAAAAAAAGTAACGTTTTTTTTATTAAAAAAATAATAATGCCCCGGTTTTTCGGAACTTTCACACAAATGCATTTTTTAATACCAGAAAATCGATCGGTGCCACTCTGGCGATTTTTTTGTGATATCAACAGTCATGTAGCAATACTCTGTAATTTTTTCAGTAAAAAAAAATATCCTTTTTTTAATTAATCAATAATTCCTCCATTTTTCGGAAAAAAAATCATACTCACAGGAACGTGACAATTATTTGAAATATTCCGCTCGAAAGCTAACAATAAACGACAACTTTTATGTGCTGACATTTTTTTTCAGTAACTTCAAAATTCTGAGATATTTGCACTTGAATAAAAAAAGCCATTTACTGAAAAATTATTTTTAAAAATCTGAAAAAATTCACATAGAGTGTCTTTTAGTGGTACATTCATATAATCAATTATAGGGCAAATCGGAGACGGTCGAAAAAAAAGTGGCTGAATTGACAGAGAATGCTTCATGTAAGAAACGACTAATCTATTCAACCAATGAAGCATGTTTCTTCATAAATCATCATATTAACTTTTCATACACAAAGAAAAGTATAGAAATACCGTCTCTTAATATTAAATACAGGAAAAGTGTATGAAAAAATAATTGTTACAAAATATTGCAAACTTTTATAAACATAAATTAATGTATATTAAAATAAAAAAAATATTTTAGATATTAGAGGGTTTAGCAATTAGGTGAAAAAATAGCAAAATTATGGAAACAGTATTTTTACTGAATTTTTATTATTTTGGGACATTTTTTAGTACATAATTGTCCAATTTATTTTCAAGAGCATATATATTGTGTATTAAAATGAAAAAATGTTTTGGTAGTTTACAGATTGTTTGTCATCTGCAAAGAATTTAGAAATTATGAAAAACCTTGGCAAGATTTAGAGAAACAATTTTCACTTTTCTTTTTTTCTTCATATTTTCTGAAATTTGTTAGTACATTATTTTTCAATTAATTCTGTGTGATATATAATAATACTCTGCTATGATCTCTTCACTTATCTACTTTTCTTTCCCAATCGCTACCATAACAACAGGAGCTTTTATATACACTGTAAAAAAAAAAAATCTGCTGGAAATTTAATGTACAAGTACCGGAAGTTTTAATGCATAAACTGTTATATTAAATTAAATATATAACGAAAATGTAAAATTAATGTACGTTACAGTAATTTCAATAATTTCCTTTAATTTTACTGCAAAAGTACATTAATTTTCTAACACAATTGAACGTTAAATTAAATTGGCGAATTTATGCATAAAAAATTCTTGTCTTTTCTAACAGTATAATATTCTATTTCTAAAACTATTCTATTACTATTTCTATACAACTATGTGGTGATGGAATGTAGAATTAACGTATATTTCGTTGTATTGTTTACAGACGCATGGTTTAACCCAGAAAGACTGAACCCGAAAGGTAAGAGTAAACTTCGTAAAAAAAAAAAAAAAAAAAGAAAAGAAAAATGTTAGTAAAGTAGTTTAGAGCTTAAAATAGTAGTTTGCACTGCTTGTAGTTGCTTGAAATATAAATAAGCTAAACGAAACCCCGTAAGGCTGCATTGGGGTGGGTCAGGAATTGTCAATTGTAAACACAATTAATTTTCTGTATAAGCCCCTTTTATTCCGAGGGTTTTAACCCCTGTTTGAGCGTTTATACAGCTCGAGGGTCCTCCAGACTTCAATGCACTCTGTTGTACTCTTCTCCTACTCTTCCTAACTCATTGTTAGTCGACGAGACTCCCTTGCTGAGGTTATCACCCAGTTTCTTTCCCACTTTTTCACTCTTATCCATATTATATTCAACCACCGTTGGCTTTTATGCGGCCAAAAGATTCCGACTCTTTCCATTATGTTTTATTATCACATCTTCTATGAGGTTGTTGACCCTTTGGTAGCATAAATTCCAGTACATTGTACCGTAGATATAGCCTTTTAAAAAAGGTACTCTTGACTCTGAGCACCAGTCAATTCAGTACTAAAAGCTCAGCCTTTTTTGCCTGAAATCAATGGATTATTGATTTATTAAATAAAAATTATTGATTTTTTAATTAAACAAAGTAGAACTTTGCACATAGCTTCCTCATTATTTTTCGCTTTTTACAAAGCTCCCTCTATGAGGAAGCAGTATGTTATTCAATTTTGGCTTCCTCATAGAGGAAGCTTTGTGAAAAGCGAAAAATAATGAGGAAGCAATGTGCAAGGTTCTACTTTGCATCCTTTTTTAAATTAGATAAATAAACATGTTGTGAATTCGCTTTTTCTATTTCGTTATTCCGTTATTTCGTTATTATTAGAGCGTTTTCGAAAGTAAATGTGATAACGTATCTTATTAAAAATAATTCAACATTCCGTAAAATCACAAATTTCATACCGTTTGTCACTAAATTATACATATATAATGGCTGAATATTGTTTCATTTATATACAAAATTTGAGCTCGCTATTTCAAGTTTTGCAAAAGTTACAATAGAGCGATAATGTCAATTTTTTGAAAAATTCAAAATTCCATAAAATCTGAACCACTTTACCGATTCGAACCAAATTCAATACCAAACATCATTGAGTGTACCTACTCTTATAACCAACTATTTAGCAAAATAGACTAAATTTTACGAAAGTTAGAGCGACCACGTCCTTTTTTCAAAAAATTCAAAACGGCATAAAATCGTAATTTTTGCACAGATTTCGTCGAAAATTGGTACAGTTGAAGAGTGCCAAATTTGAGCGCGATATACAAAACCGTTCTCACAGAAAGCTTCCTATGAGGAAGCAAAAATTAATGGATTATTGATTTTTTTAATAAAAAAATTAATGGATTATTGATTTTTTTTATAAAAAAAATTAATGGATTATTGAAAAAAATCAATGGTTTCATTGTGTAATCATTAAAATTCCGAACTCATTAATGTTTTCCAACACAGGTTTTTTTTTATTTATTTTTTTGGCATCTTCCGTCGATCGATTATTTTTATTTCAAACAGTTTTTCATAATTTTTCGTGAAATGTACTAGCTATTAATTGTGTATCAAGAATGTGCAGCTATACAAATTTCCTAGAGTTCTCTCAAAAATATTCAAAATAGTTTTTGAATATTTTTATTATTTTATTTATTTATGAAAGTAAAAAAGACACATTTACACTGCTCAAATATACATAAATATTTTTGTACCCAAAATAAAAACATATTTTGGGTACAAAAATAACGTTTCTGCTTCCAAAACTTGAAAAAAATATTTCAATTTGTAATTTTGGATAAAAAATATACAGCTATAAAAATTATCTAGAGTTCTCTCAAAATTTAGTCGCAATTAAACAACTAGTTTTTTAATATCATTATTCTTTATTTATTTATTAAAGTACAAAAGATACATTTACTTTCTTAAATATATACATAAATATTTTTGTTTTAAAACAAAAACCAAAATAAAAATTTAAAAAATACCAAAATTGAAACAAATATTTTAATTTTTGTCACCTCAAATGTGACTTGGGAGGGGGGGAAGTTTTGTTGCCTTAAGAAAAAAGCTGTTTCCTTAAAAAAAAACAATAATTCGAGATTTCATCGTCAGGATGCTTAAGATGACTTAAAACACCGAAAACAAAGATTTAAAAAATGAAATGTCTGTATAAATATTTGTGTGTGTGTGGGTGTACGACTAGGCTTGCCAAATTTACACTTGTATGTCTCAAGAACGACTTTATTAATCGAGTGAAAATTTGGCACGTGGATCGAGCAGTTACCCTTCTTTGTTTGGATTATTTGGACATTAATTGAACTGCATTTTCGTTATTTTTCAATTTTTCGAAAAATTCATAAATTTACGTTAAATTTGTGAAACACCCTATTTTATTTATGTTAATTCGAAACATCAGTTACAGGTTTTGTGAAGTATAGAGCCAGACATGGATTAAAATGGACAGTCTAACATCTGTGGAATTTTCAAACGTCCCAATAGCTCACGAAGTCCCAGGAGTTCGAAGGGGACAGGTTTCGAGTCCCTTCTCCATATTCTACCTGCCAAGAATTTTCATGGAAGGGGAAATACCAATAGAAGAGTCTCCTGAAAGAGTATTTCTTCCACTAGAGTTCCTGGCGAGCCCTTTACTATTCTTCAGTCTCTTTCGACACGATCTCGACAAGCATAGAGATCCAGTGTGTCTGCAATCTTAGCTGCGTTTCCTCATCTCACATATTTAACACAGTTGTAAATTCCCAATAATTCACGAAATTTCGTTCAAAGTACAGTTTTTTTTTCTAATTGTAATTTCATAATAAATAACTAGTGATTATAAAATAACTAGTGATTTATAATCTAGTGATTGTAAAATAAAGTGTAAACATTTGATGAAAAGCTGCAAGAAATAATCATTTACTTTGAAATATAAGTTGCTCCATTATTATATTCTCTAATACATTGATTATGTTTTCCAATATTTTTTTTAAAGAATTCAACGATTGTCTAATTGGTTTTTTATTTATCTTTATTTTTTTCTAATTGTCATTTCATAATAATAACCTCTAGTAATTATAAAATCAAGTGTAAACATTTGATGAAAAGCTGCAAGAAATAATGATTTACTTTCAAATATAAGAATAGAAAAGCACGTTGCTCCATTATTATATTTTCTAATACATTGATTATGTTTTTCAATATTTGTTTAAAAGAATTCAACGATTGACTAATTGGTTTTTTATTTATTTTTTATTTTTTTCTAATTGTCATTTCATAATAATAACCTCTAGTAATTATAAAATCAAGTGTAAACATTTCATGAAAAGCTGCAAGAAATAATGATTTACTTTCAAATATAAGAATAGAAAAGCACGTTGCTCCATTATTATATTTTCTAATACATTGATTATGTTTTTCAATATTTGTTTAAAAGAATTCAACGATTGACTAATTGGTTTTTTATTTATTTGTATTTTTTTCTAATTGTCATTTCATAATAGTAACCTCTAGTAATTATAAAATTAAGTGTAAACATTTGAATAGCTAAGAAATAAAATTTACTCTCAAATATTGAAAGAAATAGTGAAAAGAATAGAAAAGCACGTTGCTTCATTATTTTATTCTCTAATACATTGATTATGTTTTTCAATATTTTTTTTAAAACAATTCAACGATTGACTAATTGGTTTTTTATTTATCTTTATTTTTTTCTAATTGTCATTTCATAATAATAACCTCTAGTAATTATAAAATCAAGTGTAAACATTTGAATAGCTAAGAAATATAATAATTTACTCTCAAATATTGAAAGAAATAGTGGAAAGAATAGAAAAGCACGTTGCTCCATTATTATATTCTCTAATACATTGATTATGCTTTTCCATTTTTTTGAAAAAGAATTAGCATAAAATTTTCCTGAATTGTAATTATTTTTGCAGATATTCAAAGATTCACACATTGTATTACAATTGCTACTAATGTTATTATTATAAAATCATAATAATATAACGAATCGTATAATTATCTTTATTTATATAATTATTAGGCATTTATTATTCGTTTTGATTATGCTTTTCCATTTTTTTGAAAAAAGAATTACCATAAAATTTTCCTGAATTGTAATTATTTTTGCAAATATTCGAAGATTCACACATTGTATTACAATTGCTACTAATGTTATTATTATAAAATCATAATAATATAACGAATCGTATCATTATTGTTATTCATATAATTATTAGGAATTTATTATTCGTTTTGATTATGCTTTTCCATTTTTTTGAAAAAGAATTACCATAAAATTTTCCTGAATTGTAATTATTTTTGCAGATATTCAAAGATTCACACATTTTATTACAATTGCCACTAATGTTATTATTATAAAATCATAATAATATAACGAATCATATCATCATCTTTATTTATATAATTGTTAGGCATTTATTATTCATTTTGATTATGCTTTTCCATTTTTTTGAAAAAGAATTACCATAAAATTTTCCTGAATTGTAATTATTTTTGCAGATTTTCAAAGATTCATACATTGTATTACAATTGCCAATGTTATTATTATAAAATCATAATAATATAGCGAATCATATAATTATCTTTATTTATATAATTATTAGGCATTTATTATTCGTTTTGATTATGCTTTTCCATTTTTTTGAAAAAGAATTACCATAAAATTTTCCTGAATTGTCATTATTTTTGCAGATATTCAAAGATTCACACATTGTATTACAATTGCTACTAATGTTATTATTATAAAATCATAATAATATAGCGAATCGTATCATTATCTTTATTTATATAATTATTAGGCATTTATTATTCGTTTTAATTATGCTTTTCCATTTTTTTGAAAAAAAGAATTACCATAAAATTTTCCTGAGTTGTAATTATTTTTGCAGATATTCAAAGATTCACACATTGTATTACAATTGCTAATGTTATTATTATAAAATCATAATAATATAGCGAATTATATCATTATCTTTATTTATATAATTATTAGGCATTTATTATTCGTTTTTAAAAGCAATTTTTCGTCTGCAAGGAATTTTCTTTGTAGTATGACTATCTTTATTTCTATTATTATTGGGCTTTTACGACTCTGGTATTTTATTCTGATACACACGTAGAGAATATACGAGACAGAGTGAAGCGGGGGCGTCCAATAGGCGTTAAAGTCGCAGTCGCGGTGCGTTCAGTTTGTTCCTAGTGGAAGCTGGGGAATCCAGAAAAGATATAATACAGGGTGGAAAAGTGAGAGAAGAAGGAGAAAAAGCAGAGGAGTAGGAGAATCCGCACGAGGTGAAACGAAAGATCGGTCGGTAGCTCGGATAAACTAAATATAACGCCGAGCCAGGTTGGTTGCTGGTGCGTTGCCAAACGTCTCGGGATTTTGCTTTTGAGTCGGCCGCAGTTTCCTCTCGATCAAGTGGTCCCAAAGAACGCGACCGTCGGGTTCGTCTTTTCTGCCATTAAAATCAGACAAAACTGACGGTACATTGTGGGAAAAAAAATCAAAATTTCCATCTTAGATGTCTGTTTATTTTTTTGATAAATCTTTAATCACTCCTTTATTCCTCTGCTACGACTCGAGTTTTTTTCTTCATTTTATATCAAGCTTGGGGCTATAGTGTGGCGACTTAAGCGTTCGATTCTACGTGAGGAAGTACGATTATTTAAAATAACAACGCTCAGTCAACGAATCGTGTGAAAATGGCTATCACCAGAGAAGAATGTAAGTAGAGAGTGCGGTGTACTTATAGTGGTAATTTTGTGGTGGGGGGTGAAAGAGAAGGGGTGGGAGTGACGCTGCAACTGGACCGAGCGAACGCGAAAGATATTCAATCAACCGAGCGCGTATAGAGAAGGAAACACGAATAAGAGCGCGCCGACTATCGTTGGTTTTTTTTTTCATTTTTCTTTTTTTTCATCTGGATTTATAATAGTTTTGCTAAAGCTTAAAATCTTCCGCTCCGTTTATTTTTGGGGGAGCAAATAGACGGGTCAACGATTACGTAAAGTCTCGCCACTGCGATTCGGTCTAGCTGAACGACTTCCTCTCGTCTCGCAATCTCATTTTGCTTTCTTTCTTTTTTTTTTCGTCCCTTTTCTTTACATTAACGTTGAAGATTTTTTCAAAAATTATACAAGTGTAAAAAAACGTATTTATCATGAATTTGTTGAAGGAAAATGAAGAGCATTGATAATTTCGAAAAATAGATGAATGAGAAAATATTAATTGAAGATGGTACGAGGAAAAATGATTTATAACGTATAAAATAAAATATAATAATAAAATATAAAAATAGTTTTGTAGCAATTACGATTTTCTCAATTATTATTCATTTTAGACGATATTTACCGATTTATGAAAAAGGAAATTTGATAAATTAGCAATTGGAAAGAAAAACAAAATTTTTTTACAAATCCAATACATTTTTTTAAATGTCAAATAATTCTCGAAGAAATTTCATTGTTTTGTATAATTAAAATACTTTTAACAAGAATCAATTGAATAGAATATTAAAATTATCTTTTAACGTCCTAAAATTAATAAAAAGCACTTTTTTTTGCCTTAAGTTGATGGATTATTGATTTTTGATAAAAATAAATGATTTTATTGTTTAATCTTTAAAAACCAGCGGTCATTAATTTCTTCAAGAATTTTTTTCATTAATTATTTTATAATTCTTGGATTATTCTCTTTTACCTGAGAAAATCGCCTCAATTACAATCAGTAGCTTAAAGTTACAATTTATTATTGTTCCCTTTTTAATAATTGACAGATATCTCACTTGTTTATCTGCTGATATGATTGTTTAAAAAATATATCTTCTTTTAAGCCCTGAAACAAAGATTGTTTTGGTCTATGGGAAAAGTATCTAAATATCGAAAATGGGCTATAGGAAATTTATGGGTTAGCAGAGTTGTAAATGCCTAATAATTACAGAAATAATGATGATGATACGATCAGCTCTATAATTATGATTTTATAATAATAACATGTAGCGATTGTAATACGATGATTAAACTTTGGATTGGCTGCAAAAATTATTATTTTTCAATAAAAATTCACGGTAATCCTTTTGAAAAAATGGAAAAAATAGGTAATGCATTACTTATTTCTTCCATTTTGTTCCACTATTTCTTGCAATATTAAAGCGAAAATTAGTATTTTTTTCAGCTATTCAAATATTTACACTCTATTTTATAATCACTACGTATTATTATTATGAAATCATAATTACAAAACAAATTGTATTGTAAACTATATCTCATGAATTAATGGGAATTTACAATTCTGATATGTAGACTATAAATGCCCAATTCTATGTTTAAAACTATACATATTTTTTATATACTTTATATATCTTTTTTTTTTACTTACATATTTTACTTATTTTAAATGTATTTTAATATGTAAATAAAATAAATAAAATATACATAAGTATTTTTTATTTATTTTAAATTAAATAAATAAAATATACTTATATATATTTTATTTATTTTTAATAAAATAAATAAAATATACTTATATATATTTTATTTATCTTAAATAAAATAAATAAAATATACTTATATATATTCTATTTATTTTTAATAAAATAAATAAAATATACTTATATATATTTTATTTCTTTTAAATAAAATAAATAAAATATACTTATACATATTTTATTTATCTTAAATAAAATAAATAAAATATACTTATATATATTTTATTTATTTTTAATAAAATAAATAAAATATAAATAAGTATATTTTATTTATTTTATTTACATATTTTTTATATACTTTATATATCATTTTTTTTTCTTGCACACTTTGTAGCTTCTTCTCTTAATGCGAAGATATAGTGGTCGGAGTTAGTCGCTAAAGTTAGAGTTGTTCGATCCGAGTGGGATATTTCCTCGGACGAATGGTATTATAGTCTAGGTCACTATAGATAGATTACGACACAGTATTTGTGTGTGTATATATATATATATATGTAGATGCATGTGATAGAGGCTGAAGAGAATACATGCGTATAGGTGTGTCATGTTAGCGTGCGATTATGGCGTGGGGTGCTGGAAGAGGGAGCGGTTTTGCGCCCCGTCTACTCCACCACTAACATCGAATCAATAACCACCAGCTACGTAGAACAAACAGTGGAAGAGCGGGCTTAAAAAAAAGTATCCCTGCAATTTGTTTTTTTTTTTACCAAGCAAATATTCTATTGAAAGTTGACAACAATACTGCGAGCTAAAAATTTTTTTTGCCCAACATTGTATTATGAATTTTCATCATTGATTAAACGGAGTGTTTCACGATTTTTTTAAAATCCAATAGAAATAATAGTTAAAATTCAAGTGCAATTTAAAAAAAAAATTCAATCCGTAATAAAAATTGTTATCATCGACAAAAAAATTAGCTGGATTTTCCGACCGGATGTCGAATCTAAGAATTCTGGAATCAGAAACGGAAAAAAGTAACTTTTTTTATAATCATGATAAACAAGGATGCAAAGCAGAACTTTGCACATTGCTTCCTCATTATATTTCGCTTTTTACAAAGCAACCTCTAAGAGGAAGTATGGAAATCGATTTTGGCTTCCTCATAGAGGAAACTTTGTAAAAAGCGAAATATAATGAGGAAGCAATGTGCAAGGTTCTGCTTTGTATCCTTGTTTTAAATAAATATAAATAAGCGCACACTCTCGCTTTGTGAAAATATAATAAGGACAAACGGTCCAGAAACACCCTCGAATACTCTATCTTCTCTGGTTTTTTTTTGTAGAACACGATAGAAATCGGTGATTTCCGAAATTTCATTGGGAAGCAAGGATATGGCTAGTTTATACGACATAAATCGCTACTTTTCGCAATATAGACTGTACAACATCGCTATGAAAATATGTTATGGTTCAACATTTTTGGGCTATATCTGACGTATTTTTCTGTTAATCATGAATTTGGCACTCATTTGACTCCCAGCTCGATATTTGATACCAAAATTCGCATCGCAGAAAAAAAATCAAAAAATTCAAAAAATCAAAATCTCATAAAATTTTAACGTTTCAACCGATCTTAACCAAATTTAATAGGGATCACCGGTGTATGAAAGCTCACGTACATACCAATTTTGAGCTTAATATCTCGAAAATTAAAAGAGTTATCGCGTTAACAGACATTTTTGAAAAAATTCAAAACCGCGTAAAAATTTAATGATCATGGGGATTTTTACAAAAATTGGTATGAATGATGAGGATTGACCCCTCTATCTATGGTGTAAATTTCAGCTCTATATTTCGAGGCGATCCCGAGTTATAAAGGTTTACATTTTTTGAGCGTGTAACATACACACACACACACATACACACATACAGACATTTTTTCTAAATCACTTTTCTCGACGTTTTGGACTATTCTGAGTGTACTGACATGAAAATCTCGAAAAAAAAAATTTTCACGAAAACAAAGCTTCCTCTATGAGGACGCAAAAAAACAAAAAAAATGCAATCCATAATAAAAATTGTTACCACCGACAAAAAAATTAGCTGGAATTTCCGACCGGATGTCGGATCTAAGAATTCGGGAATTAGAAACGGAAAAATGCGACCTTTTTTAACATCATGGTAAAAAGTCTTGTAACCGGTATTTTCTGGGGTAGAATATGCGACTTGAGAATGATAGTAAAGGCCAAAATTCGGCATCTTAAAGAAAAAAAAATTTGGTTTGGATTTTTCGACCGTAAGTCGGATTTGTGAATTCTGGAATCAGAAATGGAAAAAAAGTTACTTTTTTTTTATAATCATGATAAAAAGGCATGTAACCGGTATTTTCTCGGGTAAAATATGCGACTTGAGAACGATAGTAAAGGTCAAAATTTGATGTCTTGAAAAAAAAAAATTACGTTGGATTTTCCGACTGAAAGTTGGATCTGTGAATTCTGGAATCAGAAACGGAAAAAAAGTAACTTTTTTTACAATCATGATAAAAAGGCATGTAACCGGTATTTTCTCGGGTAAAATATGCGACTTGAGAACGATAGTAAACGTCAAAATTCGATATCTTGAAGAAAAAAAAATTACGTTGGATTTTCCGACTGAAAGTTGGATCTGTGAATTCTGGAATCAGAAACGGAAAAAAGTCACTTTTTTTAAAAATCGTGGTAAAAAGGCGTGTAACCGGTACTTTTTAAGGTAGAATGTGCAACTTGAGAACGATACTGAAGTTCAAAATTCGATATCATGACGTGAAAAAAAAATTTGGTTGTTTTTTCCGACCGAAAGTTGGAAATTCTGGAATCAGAAACGGAAAAAAGTAACTTTTTTTAAAATCGTGATAAAAAGGCTTGTAACCGGTACTTTTAAGGTAGAATGTGCGACTTGAGAACGATACTGAAGTTCAAAATTCGATATCTTGAATTGAAAAAAAATTTGGTTGAATTTTCCGACCGAAAGTTGGAAATTCTGGAATCAGAAACGGAAAAAAGTAACTTTTTTAATAATCATGATAAAAAGGCTTGTAACCGGTATTTTTTAAGGTAGAAGTGCGACTTGAGAACGATACTCAAGTTCAAAATTCGATATCTTGAATTAAAAAAAAATTTGGTTGAATTTTCCAACCGAAAGTTGGAAATTGTGGAATCAGAAACGGAAAAAAATAACTTTTTTTATAATCATGATAAAAAGGCATGTAACCGGTATTTTCTCGGGTAAAATATGCGACTTAAGAACGATAGTAAAGGTCAAAATTCGATATCTTGAAGAAAAAAAAATTAGGTTGGATTTTCCGACCGAAAGTTGGATCTGTGAATTCTGGAATCAGAAACGGAAAAAAGTAACTTTTTTTAAGTCGTGGTAAAAAGGCTTGTAACCGGTATTTTTTAAGGTAGAATGTGCGACCTGAGAACGATAATGAAGTTCAAAATTCGATATCTTGAATTGAAAAAAAATTTCGTTGAATTTTCCGACCGAAAGTTGGAAATTCTGGAATCAGAAACGGAAAAAAGTTATAGCTATAAACTAATGATTCATTAATTACTGAAAAATGCAATAAACAAAAAAACTATACACGTGATAAAAATTCTAGTCCGCTTTATATCTTTCTAAACTGAAATAACATGTAATATTCTTAAATAAACTTGAAACTATAACATCGATCCTCCTTCTAAATACGCTAATTTCAATAATTTTTATCACTCATTTATTAATTATTTATTACCACTACCAATTGTAATAAATCCGAAATAAAAAAGTACAATGATATTCTCAACATAAACGAGCTCAGATATATACTCTTCGGAAATTCCAACTTATCCGCTCTCGTTAAAGTCAATTATCGTTTATGTCATTTCAACCGATCATACAGCGTAGCAGAAGCAACATAACAACCAAAACTTTAATAAAACGATTAAAAAAATTTGACGTTTACCCATCAAAACATATGCTATTTTTATATCTTCATTTATCTTCACATCGACACATCGACGAGAATAAAAATAAATAAAAAAAAGAAGCCAACATGTTTCCAATCGGTAGGAGGTAAAAAAGCGAGCTCAGAACGTGTGTCTACTGCTGGTCACGTGACTACGTCGTGGAAGTTTGTTGGGTTACGCGTGGCGCCAACCTGACTGCGACTCGATAGCTGCTGCCTCTAGTGTCGAACCTCGAGTTGCAATCTCGTTGATCGGCCACGTTGGATTAATTTCTCCTTTCCTCATGACCCCCTATTATTTATCATAAGCCACAAATCACTTCTGTCTCAAATATCTTTCTCCCACTTAGCCAATAAATTTTTTGTTAAGACCACAAAAAAAAAAAAAAAAAAAAAAAATCCAACGCCTTGGAATATTTGCAAATTTATTTAAACAAAATTTTTGGCTTCAATTTATTGAAATAATTAACCGAATATTTGAAACATAGAAATTCATATGTTTGCATCTGCTCAATATATTTTTTATTTAGCAAAAAATTAAAAAAAAATTGTATGTATATTAAATAAAATGGCATTGAATATTTAGAAATTTATTTAAACAAAAAATATGCCTTGGATTTATTGAAATAATTAATCGAATATTTAGAACATTTTTAGTAGACATTTAAAGTAGAAATTCCTATGCTTGACATAAATGAATATAATTTATACCAAAAAAAAATGCCATTGAATATTTACAAATTTATTTAAACAAAATTTTTGGCTTCAATTTATTGAAATAATTAACCGAATATTTGAAACATAGAAATTCATATGTTTGCACCTACTATATATTTTTTCAATATTTTTTTATTTAGCAGAAAATTAAAAAAAAATTGTATATATATTAAATAAAATGGCATCGAATATTTAGAAACTTATTTAAACAAAAAATATGCCTTGGATTTATTGAAGTAATTAATCGAATATTTAAAACAATTTAGTAGACATTTAAAGTAGAAATTTCTATGCTTTACATAAATGAATATAATTTATACCAAAAAAAAAATGCCATTGAATATTTACAAATTTATTTAAACAAAATTTTTGGCTTCAATTTATTGAAATAATTAACCGAATATTTGAAACATAGAAATTCATATGCTTTACATAAATTAACATAATTTAGCAAAAACAAAAAAGGCCATCGAATATTTACAATTTTATTTAAATAAAAAATTTGCCTTAAATCAATTGAAATAATAAACCAAACATTTGAAACATATAAATTCCAATGCACAAGTTTACTCAATCAATCCCAAATAAAAAATCATCGAATATTTACGAATTTATTTAAACAAAAAATTAGCCATACATTATTGAAAATAATAAATAAATATTTGAAGCATATAAATTTCAATGCTTTACACAAATTTACTCAATCAATCCAAAAAAAAAAAATCATCGAATATTTACGAATTTATTTAAACAAAAAGTTAGCCTTAAATTATTGAAAATAACAAACCAAATATTTGAAACAAATAAATTCCAATGCTTTACACAAATCTACCCAATCAATCCCAAAAAAAAGCCATCGAATATTTACAATTGTATTTAAACAAAAAATTAGCCTTAAATTATTGAAAATAATAACCCAAATATTTGAAACAAATAACTTCCAATACATAAATTTACCCAATCAATCCCAAAAAAAAAACAATGAATATGTGCAATTCTGTTTCAACAAAAAATTAGCCTTAAATAAATTGAAATAATAAACCAAATATTTGAAACAAATAAATTCCAATGCTTTACATAAATTTACCCAATCAATCCCAAAAAAAACCATCGAATATTTACAATTGTATTTAAACAAAAAATTAGCCTTAAATTAATGAAAATAACACCAAATATTTGAAACATAAATTCCAATGCTTTACATAAATTTACCCAATCAATCCCAAAAAAAAACCATCGAATATTTACAATTATATTTAAACAAAAAATTAGCCTTAAATTAATGAAAATAACAAACCAAATATTTGAAACATATAAATTCCAATGCTTTACACAAATTTACCCAATCAATCCCAAAAGAAAGCCATCGAATACTTACAATTGTATTTAAACAAAAAATTACCAACTACTAGAAAGGAATGTTAATGCAATGGAAAACCTAGGAAACGAATAAATAAATAAAAAATAAAAAATAGAATAAATAAATAAAGTAAAAAATAGAATTAAAAAAAAGCATTCGACAGTCCCAGTGTCGTATCAGAGTTTTTATCTATTTATATCTATACAATTTAATGTAAAAACAATTAATGTAAAACTCATGGCTGAAGGACTACAAAGGACTGCAAAGAATTAGCGTTAAATTAATAAAAATAACAAGCCAAATATTTGAAATATATAAATTCCAATGCTTTACACAAATTTACCCAATCAATCCCAAAAAAGCCATCGAATATTTACAATTGTATTTAAACAAAAAATTAGCCTTAAATTAATGAAAATAACAAACCAAATATTTGAAACATATAAATTCCAATGCTTTACATAAATTTACCCAATCAATCCCAAAAAAAACCATCAAATACTTACAATTGTATTTAAACAAAAAAATACCAACTACTAGAAAGGAATGTTAATGCAATGGAAAACCTAGGAAACGAATAAATAAATAAAAAATAAAAATAAAAAATAGAATAAATAAATAAAGTAAAAAATAGAATTAAAAAAAAAAGCATTCGACAGTCCCAGTGTAGTATCAGAGTTTTTATCTATTTATATCTGTACAATTTAATGTAAAACCAATTAATATAAAATTCATGGCTGAAGGATTACTACAAAGAATTATCCTTAAATTAATAAAAAATAATAAGCCAAATATTCGAAACGTATAAATGCAATTGCTTTACATAAATCCCCGATGGCATAATTCTGCAACGGGACTCTCACGTATCTCCTTAAGCCACTGTGCATGAATTTACTTTCTTCTTTCCCCTTTCCTCCTCGTAGTACATCACCAAGTTGTTTTCCTATGGCGTCTGCATCGTTCGTCCGAGAGGCCGCAGCACTGCCATTGCCATTGGCCTCTCCACTATACTATTTTCTCTGTGCCTTACGCCGGTCTTTCAGGTTTTCCTCCCTCTTCTTCTTCCTTTCGCAACGCCACCATACTTCCGCTCTCTCTCGCTTTACCAAACCACCAGCAATGGCCCCCCCGATATTGTGCGCATGGCAAACACACACTCGCCACACTCTCCGACGTGCCTCAGTTCTCCAGCCAGTTTAGTTGCGCGTTAAGCGTCGCTCCTGTTACTACACATTTTTTTTCCTACACCTTTGCGCTTTTTTTCCACGAGATTTACGTTAAATAAAGAAAACATCGCAACTCCTTCGAAAATGGTGCGAAAACAGAATTTTGGTAGACGAACGGTTGAGGATGAACTTCCGGAAAGAGGACCCGGTGAGTTAGTCCCACGATTTACGCGTTTACCCTTTTTTTTAAATTAATCCAACGCTCGTGAGAGTCTAAAGAAACCGGAACATATGGTTCGGTACCCCAACGAATCCACGTGGTGCAATTTAAACACGTTACTTTTTTATTTTGTTGTTGTTATTATGGAGTAATTTTTTTGTAAACTTTTTAAAGCTGTTTTTTGAATTATTGAATTTTGGGTTTTTTTTTAAATTGGAATAGGAATATTTTTCGATGGATATTTTGTGATGGAAAATAATTTGATATCTGTGGTTTGGATGGTAGAGAGAATAATGGATTTATGAGTGGTTTTTTAAATTGTCGTGAATAATTGGTGGATTTTTTATTCATGATTTTTTTGGGGATATATTTAATTGCGAGGAGAAATTTAAAGACAAAATTATTTCTGTGGTTTCCATATTGTAGAAATAAAAAGTATGATAATGGATTTATTATAGGCAGATTTTTAAATAGTGTTTAATAATTGGTATATTTTTTAGTCATGATTTTGGGAGTGAATTTAGTGGCGAGGGAAAATTTGGAATCAAAATTATGTTGATGATTTTCATACTGCAGAAATAATAAGTATAATAATGGATTTATTACAGTGTTGAATAATTGGTATATTTTTTATTCATGATTTTGGGAGTAAATTTAGTGGCGAGGGAAAATTTGGAGTCAAAATTATGTTGATGATTTTCATACTGTAGAAATAAAAAGTATGATCGGTTTGTAATACAATCTCAAATAATTTTCTATACATTATTTAATTCACGTTTTCATATTATAATCAATTAAATTAGTCACTTGGTGGCAATATGAGCTTCAAAAATGTTCAATGTAATTTCAAAATACTTTCCATAATAAAGAAAAAAAAAAAAAAATGATTCCCGTTACTGAAAATAATTTACTATGCATATTTAATTTTCCATCTCAGACAACAAATAAAAACAACAGAAAATCATAAAATACACAAAACACAATTTTTCCACAAGAAATATTCTAATCGATGCATCTTAATTTTATTATAACTTATTTTTATTTTTCTGAAAAACAAAAAAAAAACGCAATCTAGTCGTAAATTTAATTTTTTTCAGTCAGTGCTACGACATATTTTGGTTTATCAATTAAAAACAAAATTTTCCATTTCGCACAACAAATAAAAAATCATAAAATGCCCAAAACATAATTTTCCACAAGAAATATTCTAATCGATGCCTCTTAATTTAACTATAACTTATTTTTATTTTCTCAAAAAAAAAAAAAAAAAAAAAAAAAAAAAAAAAAAAAATCTAGTCGTAAATTTAATTTTTTTCGGTCAGTGCTTCGGCATATTTCCGTTTATCAATTAAAAACAAAATTTACCATTTCGCACAATAAATAAAAATAGATAATCAAAAAATACACAAAACATAATTTTTCCACAGAAAATATTCTAATCGATGCCCCTTAATTTTATTAGAACTTATTTTTATTCTCCCACAAAAAAAAATCACAATCTAGTCGTAAATTGAATTTTTTTCGGTCAGTGCTACGACACTATTTCCGTTTATCAATTAAAAACAAAATTTACCATATCGCACAATAAATAAAAATAGATAATCATAAAATACACAAAACATAATTTTTCCACAAAAAATATTCTAATCGATGCCCCTTAATTTTATTAGAACTTATTTTTATTCTCCCACAAAAAGAAAAATCACAATCTAGTCGTAAATTTAATTTTTTTCGGTCAGTGCTACGACACTATTTCCGTTTATCAATTAAAAACAAAATTTACCATTTCGCACAATAAATAAAAATAGATAATCATAAAATACACAAAACATAATTTTTCCACAAAAAATATTCTAATCGATGCCTCTTAATTTTATTAGAATTTATTTTTATTCTCCCACAAAAAAAAAAAAAATCACAATCTAGTCGTAAATAAAAAATTTTCGATCAGTGCTACGGCATATTTTCGTTTATCAATTAAAAAAAAATTTAACATTTAAATTTTCGCAAAACAAAGAATAACAGAAAATCATAAAATACACAAAACATAATTTTTCCACAAAAAAAAAAAAAAAAAAAAAAAAAACACAATCTCGTCGTAAATTAAATTTTTTTCGGTCGGTGCTCCGGCATATTTTCGTTTATCAATTAACGGTGCTTCGTATTTGTAACTATAATAAAATATAACGGAGTAGTAAAAAAAAAAAAGGAATTAGCATGAATTTTAGTATGAATCGAAGGTGTACCGCGACGAACGGCTAAAGCGATTGGCCAAGGCCAACGGGCATCCTTGCCACGCCATCGCTACGTTGGATGAGATGCTCCACAAGTGCGCGACCGTGATCCGTGTCTCCGACGCGTCGCAGTGCCACCGACGTTCTCTCCCACTAGTATTTCTCCGTATTTTCTTCTATTTCTTCGTTTCGCACATCTCTCTTTTTATCTCATTCGTCAGAGTCTCTTGACTCTCCGAACTCTCCGTTTGAAACTGCAGAAAAGTCATAGGTTGTTCTAGCTTTTATTTTCCACGCACCGACGATTTAACGACGTTGAACTTGAACCGGTATTGCAACACAGAGAGTACAACAAACTCTATGCTAATATCGCGTGTCGTTACTCGATATCCGTAGGAAATCAAGAAAAAAGAAATTCATATATAGAGTATATAAAAAAATATGTATAGTTTTTAACATAGAATTGCCCATGTAAAAAAGTATTTTGAAAAATTCATATATAAAGTATATAAAAAAATATGTATAGTTTTTAACATAGAATTGCCCATGTAAAAAAGTATTTTGAAAAATTCATATATAAAGTATATAAAAAAAATATGTATAGTTTTTAACATAGAATTGCCCATGTAAAAAAGTATTTCTTTAAAAAGTATTTTAAAACAATTCATATATAAAGTATATAAAAAATATGTATAGTTTTTAACATAGAATTGCCCGTATAAAAAAGTATTTTTTTAAAAACCATTTTAAAAAATTCGTATATGAAGTATATAAAAAAATATGTATAGTTTTTAACATAGAATTGCCCATGTAAAAAAGTATTTTTAAAAATTCATATATAAAGTATATAAAAAGTATGTATAGTTTTTAACACAGAATTGCCCAAGTAAAAAAAGTATTTCTTTAAAAACTATTTTAAAACAATTCATATATAAAGTATATAAAAAATATGTATAGGTTTTAACATAGAATTGCCCATGTAAAAAAGTATTTCTTTAAAAAGTATTTTGAAAAATTCATATATAAAGTATATAAAAAATATGTATAGTTTTTAACATAGAATTGCCCAAGTAAAAAAAGTATTTCTTTAAAAAGTATTTTAAAACAATTGATATATAAAGTATATACAAAATATGTATAGTTTTTAACATAGAATTGCCCATGTAAAAAAGTATTTCTTTGAAAAGTATTTTTAAAAAATTCATATATAAAGTATATAAAAAATCTGTATAGTTTTTAACATAGAACTGCCCATGTAAAAAAGTATTTCTTTAAAAAGTATTTTAAAAAATTCATATATAAAGTTGAGACAGCTTTATTTTATTTCTTAATATTTTACCTAAATAAAGCTAACACTCGGCGCGGCCTGGGTCAATGGCTGCCGAGGCTCTATATACTCTTTGTCTAATTAAATCATTTAGGGCGCCAATTAGTTTTCAAGACCTAATAACTTGTCTAATCACAGCTAGCTCTACAGAGATGGACATCCACAGGGAGGGTAATGGAAAGACCCAAGGAAGTAAAGCACAGAATCAGAAGAGAGATCTGTTCGGAAACGTGAAATATAAATAGTCGTACTCACGTAATTTTATCCAACTCGAATTTTATTTATTATTTGACAACAATTTAGTCTCCTTATCTTTTGTCAAAATTCCTTGATCCTTTTGTCTATTTGTCTGATTGCCAGAGTGCCAAACCACCAACACTCGTCGATTACAAATTTTGTCACTTTGTCTCGGTATCTTTAATCTCGAGGGGCTACAATAAGCTGGGACGATACCCTTCACCTCGAGCGCTGACCTCCTTGCCCGTTCGCTACGAATCGAGAAGTGTCATAGATCGCGCTCGATGTGGCCCTTCAATGGACTCGTGGGAAAATCGATACTTTGACGCGTGCGCTATCGACTTCTGTTCCTTCCGTCCGGTCGGGACGCGTGGCGATGGTGTGTTCTTTTGAACCGAGGTTTTGACGATTCGGGATGCTACAATCTTTGACAAATAATCTCAATCATAATTAACAAAAGTCGCAGAATCACACAGTCTTATGCGTTGTACGCTATTTAGATATTACTTTAATGCGCAATTAGCCCTCGAGGTGAAAGTCTGGCGTGTGACGTCGAGGAAAGACTTATAAATATAAATTCTCCTGTCACACTCTTCCCTCCCAGACCTTGACGTCACAGGCAAGACATTGGCGTTGGTTGGTGGCTGCAATTGTGGTATCGCAAATCGCGGAATTTATAGTTCACGCCGGAACAAACCTCTCCGAGTACAATATGATTCAACGTAATGATTCTGCACTTTAGGTACGTTTAGGAATAATGGGATTGACACAAAGATATGATGAAGAGGTGTATTTGCCGATGAACATAAGAGGCACAAGTAAACAGTTATGTTGTCAAAATCTAATGCGTCGCACTTATGTTTAAGTCGATCGTCGTTGATTGAATAGAACAAAATAATAAAACGGTAATGCCGCCAAGAGAACAATATGGCGTATTCATAATTAATTGATCGTAGTTGAGTTAATCTTGGCGAGACGTTTATTGGATTGTACTTTTACACGGCAATCTACTTTATGTCTTAATTCGTCAAATTGAGCTATTCTTTTTACCCAGTTATTTACCAGATCGTCAGTAATTATTTGACTTTTGTCCATGGGGTGCTTTCGTGGGCTCACCTTCGGTTCCCGCGCGTAGTTCAAATAGAAAGGTGAAACTCTACTACCAGAATGTGGTACGGTATTGTAGGCGAGTTGGAGTTTTGACAATTTCCGATCCCATTCAACCGGAGAGTCCTTTATGAACGCTGCGATCATATGTTTCAATGTCCTGTTGACGCGTTCTACCAGATTTGCTTGCGGGTGTGCTAACGGCATGGTGATATGGTTAATTTTCTTCGCAGTTAGAAGTGCTCGAACATCTTTGTTGATATACTCTGTACCATTGTCTGTGATTATTAATTCCGGGATGATCCCCCATTTGTCGAATATCGTATCTAAAATACCAACTACGATTTTGCCAGTCTGATTT
Organism: Ephialtes manifestator; assembly: GCA_963970395.1. NCBI lineage: Eukaryota > Metazoa > Arthropoda > Insecta > Hymenoptera > Ichneumonidae > Ephialtes > Ephialtes manifestator. The sequence continues at coordinate 25,873,251 of OZ019981.1, read as the reverse complement.
CGTACTGGAAACAATTCGACAAATTTGGTATAGAGGTCCTGGACCATGATTACGTACATATTACCTCTTTTTGATCGCGTCACAGGCCCAATTGTGTCGATCGATAACTGCGTCCAAGGCGCGAGGAGAGGTCCCGTCATTAATGGTCCTTTCACTGGGTGTTGATTGAATTTGACTTTTACACAAGCATCACAATCTTCCACATATGTTTTGATGTCTCGTGTCATGCTTGGCCAGTAGTAATTTTGTCTTATGTGGTCAAAGATTTTATCTCTATCTAAGTGACCGGTCTGTGGGGTCGCATGATTTTCGCGTAGGACATCTGAGACTTCATCCGATCTTAGCACTCTTTTCCACGGATTTTCGTTCTTAATAAGCAGTTTGGCATAATCTGGTCTATGGTAGTATAATTCGTCATTTTCGATTTTCCACTCTGGGAATCGGGCTGGTTCCTTGGTAACGAGTTGGCGTTTTACGTCGTACCAATCCTGATCACTGATGTCACTCAATGCGACCCGATCATGAATTGTTCTTTCGACGATTTCCTCCCAGCCGAGAGGGTCGACGTCGACATTTTCGCGAGTGGTGAGAGTCGACAGCCTGACAATTTCTTCTCTAGGATCACCTGAGATTGTCGGTTCCGTCAGATCTAATTCTTCATCTGTCGATTCCAAGTCGCTGGACAACTCTGTGATGACATCTAATTGAGTAGTCGTTTTCTGCTGTTCGGGTGGTGGTATTGCATTGACGCATGTATCCGCTTTGTCCAATGATTTGATTTTTTGGATGTTGAGTTCGGTTCGGTTTCCCTTCTTCTTGCCCTCTAAAGCAGTGAACTGGAGGGTCGTTACTGCGGGCTGTTTTCGTTTCCCGACATTGTTGGGCAATCTTTATTTGTATGACCTTTGATTTTGCACACATGGCACACGACCTCTCGTTCTGCGTTACAGGAGCGAGTCAAATGTCCCTTATCGCCGCAATTGTAGCAAAACATTCTCGCTGGATCTGGTGTGTACCTTGACGTTTGGTCTCTCGCAAAATTTGTCGTTTTCTTGTTAGTTTTGTCAAAACGTGAGAGGTTATTTTCGATTCTCTGATGGACGAGAGTCTTGGAGGGAGCCGACTTGGTTCCGACGCGATTGGGGTTTTGTTGTACCGCGGTTAACTTGGTTGTCTGTTCATCGTTACATTTGCTGTCGGTTGTCAAAATATCGCCATCTTCTTCTGCGTTATCTTGCAAATACTTCAACCCGGTCTTGTACTTGTCTCGCGAACTCTTTTGCAATTCCATAGATCTTTGCTGTAAATAACTCCGTTCATTCAGGTAATGGAGGAGCTCATCGTAGTTGTTGATTGGCAAGTTAAGTATTTCAAAAGCTAGACGCGGATTAAATTTGACCAAGATGTGTTTTATTTGTTCGCGAAAAGGTGGAGGATGGTACATCATCTCAAAGATGAGGCGTGCGCGACAAGCAAATTCCGCTAACGATTCTCCCTTCTCCCGAGTCAAATCACGTACTTCTAGGAAAAGGACCCCATCATCCTTTTTGACTCCCCATTGGAACCGGAAGGCTCTTGTAAAATCTTTCCATTTTTGCCAACGATGTTTGTTCAATAAATACCATGATCGGTAAGGACCCTCGAAAATATTCGACAAGCAAGGTACAAATAAGTTTTTCTTAATACCGCTCACATTTAGCTGATCCTCCAATATCAGCAGGAATTGTTCAGGATCTTTTTCAGTCTTTGGGAAAACGATTTTCCAATTTGACACTATTCGACCGATCTTCATTGCCGAATCGAGATCTCTGTGGTACGGACTCGCAAACCGGTTAATATTGTTTCGATAATTTGTCGAAAGGTAATTTTCCCTGGGCAGCGGGTTATGAAAACTGCGTGGTATTTCTTCATCGGTATCGCTGGACTCACTGCTTCTCCAGGACAGTGCACCCCTCCTGAGTGGTTGTTGATCGCGTTTCGGTCGATTTTTCCTCTGTAACATCCGTTGGTATTCCACACTAGATACGTAGCTTTCTTCAGTTCTCCAGTCACCATCAGGCGTCTTCCGTGTTACTGTTAATTTGACCTGGTTTTCTAAAAGACCACTATTTTGTCGGTTGAATTGATCGGTCGATGGTTGCCGAACCTTTTGACTGTTCACATTGTCAAATTGTGGTCTTGAGTCCTCGTTGTATCGTGAAGTGTCCCATTGGTTCGGTAATGCTTCGTTCGAGAACCGTACCTGTCGGAGTTCTATATCAATTGAGCCTAAGGAAGCTTCCATGTTTTGTCCATTCTCAGTCGATGCGTTGAATCTCGGTACGTCTTGGTTGTTTTGTAGGAGGAAGGGGGCAAAAGCTTCGGGCACTATTCCTCCTTGCGACGTGCCGTTATTATTCGTCAAGTTATTTTGTTGACGAGTTCCAATTATTCCAGACCCCTGAGGCAGGCTTGGCAATACCGTGTTTACTTCTTGGTTTTTGTCAATACCTAGTGAATTTAATTTTCCGATTAGTATGTCTAGTTTACTCTCCAGTACTCCGATACGCGTTAATCGAGTTTCGATTATCTCTAATCTTTGAGACAATTGCGATATGGTAGTTTCTACTGGCGAAAACCTTGACATTTCGCCCGGATTTGGTGTTATTGTTCGCGATCCTCTTCCCCTGCCGAGAGGCACAAAACCACGAGTAGGCACTGAGCCCGTGGAGGATGTACTAACATTATGTCTTGTCGTTTTTGTCGTGCCTATATTTTGAGTGGCCGACGAATGTCCTGCTAGAGCACCATCACCGGGTGGGGGCGGCAAGTGAACCTCAGACATGTTCTTGGTTGGAGCGTTTCCCTCAACAGACGAAGTAGAAGTCGTTTCGCCCACTGATATTGACGAAACTGTTTTATCTAACGAACTTTTATTACTGACTTTTGTTTCTATTACTTTTGAACCTCTTCGAGTAACTCTTTTAGGAGGTGAAAAAAACATTGTTAGCATAATATGTCATATTATCTTTTTTTTTTTCCGTCTTGCCAAGATTACGTTGGCAACTCTTGGGATTGCAATATTTTCTAGCCCGTTGTATAATATTATAGTTTCTTATGTAATATTATATAATTGTAATGTTTGACAATTTAGTTTTCAACGAAATTCGTGATTATGCCGATAATCGTCTAAACAAATTACGACCAAATTATGTTGGTTAATAACAAAATAACTATAAATAAATAAGTAACAGTTTCACATTCAAAGTATACAGAAATATAGACAACAGAAAAGTAATGCAATAACGTTACACGTAGAATAATAAGTATAGTAACTAAAGCGTAAACACAGTAATATAATATAAAGTCGAGTAGAGTGAAGAATAATGAGAGAAATAGAAAGATAGTAAAGCCGTGAACGCTTGCCCGTTGAGCGTTCGATTGTGTTTATGTTTACATCGGCCGGCGTTCGGCAAGTCAGCCCGCTATTGTTAACGCACGCTGTCCTCGACGCGTGTCTACACTCGACTCGCCGATACTTGTTAACTTGAAATTATTTTTGACTATAGTGGTTCGAAATCGTTAATATCGATACGATTTAAACAATATAATTCAACATAAATTAACTTTTGACTATTGTTATTCTTGATATCGTTGACGACAATGCGATTTATAACGATATAAATTAACGAGAATTACTTTTGACCATTTTGATTTTCGATATCGTTAACGGCAATACGATTTACAACGATATGAATTAACAAAATTATACTTTGACAATTTTGATTCTAAATATCGTTAACGGCGATACGATTTACAACGATATAAATTAACATGGATTACTTTTTGACAATTTTTTCTTTCGATATCGTTAACGGCAATACGATTTACAACGATATGAATTAACAAAATTTTACTTTGACAATTTTGATTCTAAATATCGTTAACGGCGATACGATTTACAACGATATGAATTAACAAAATTCTACTTTGACAATTTTGATTCTAAATATCGTTAACGGCGATACGATTTACAACGATATAAATTAACAAAATTTTACTTTGACAATTATGTTTCTCGATATCGTTAACGACAATACGATTTACAACGATATCCTTTAATATAAATTGATTTTTGACATTAATTAATTTCCATCGGCCCCACGTTGGGCGCCAAATGAGACAGCTTTATTTTATTTCTTAATATTTTACCTAAATAAAGCTAACACTCGGCGCGGCCTGGGTCAATGGCTGCCGAGGCTCTATATACTCTTTGTCTAATTAAATCATTTAGGGCGCCAATTAGTTTTCAAGACCTAATAACTTGTCTAATCACAGCTAGCTCTACAGAGATGGACATCCACAGGGAGGGTAATGGAAAGACCCAAGGAAGTAAAGCACAGAATCAGAAGAGAGATCTGTTCGGAAACGTGAAATATAAATAGTCGTACTCACGTAATTTTATCCAACTCGAATTTTATTTATTATTTGACAACAATTTAGTCTCCTTATCTTTTGTCAAAATTCCTTGATCCTTTTGTCTATTTGTCTGATTGCCAGAGTGCCAAACCACCAACACTCGTCGATTACAAATTTTGTCACTTTGTCTCGGTATCTTTAATCTCGAGGGGCTACAATAAGCTGGGACGATACCCTTCACCTCGAGCGCTGACCTCCTTGCCCGTTCGCTACGAATCGAGAAGTGTCATAGATCGCGCTCGATGTGGCCCTTCAATGGACTCGTGGGAAAATCGATACTTTGACGCGTGCGCTATCGACTTCTGTTCCTTCCGTCCGGTCGGGACGCGTGGCGATGGTGTGTTCTTTTGAACCGAGGTTTTGACGATTCGGGATGCTACAATCTTTGACAAATAATCTCAATCATAATTAACAAAAGTCGCAGAATCACACAGTCTTATGCGTTGTACGCTATTTAGATATTACTTTAATGCGCAATTAGCCCTCGAGGTGAAAGTCTGGCGTGTGACGTCGAGGAAAGACTTATAAATATAAATTCTCCTGTCACAAAGTATATAAAAAAAGATGTACAGTTTTTAACATAGAATTATATATAACACTAATTGTGAAATTGAATTTATGTATAAATTGTATATAGATTGCATATAGAACATAAACTATGTATGCGGCAATTTTATACTTAAAACTATATATATTTTTTATATACTCTATATATCATTTTTTTCCTTGCGTGGGAATATATAGTATATATATACTCTATATACAATTTATACATAAACCTAACTTCACAGGTAATTTTTTATAGCAAATTGCATATAGTTTGTATATACATTTTATACAAACTGTATATGTCCAATTCCATATATCGGAGTATATTTAAGTTTGTACTTGGGATTAATTTTAATATAACGTAATACATAGGTAATGTAATTCGAGTGTGAAGAGATTTGACGTTGTATCGATATCTTCCGGCTCGATGGAAAGATCGACACGCGTCAAAGAATCTCACACACACTTCCGTTCATGGAAAGTCTAAAGCGAAAGCTCTGATAATTTCAAGACACTCGAATGAGAGAGTAAAAGTCTCGTTGCTTTTAAGCACCGCGAATTTTGTTCAAGCACTTCCTTAATTTTTCAACTTTTTCTTATTAACTATTTTTTTCCGTCCTCCGTCTTGAAAAGTGTACTTTTCGCAAGCTGTTTGTTAAAATCACATTTTACTTTGTACTGAAAATATTCGATCAACACTCATGAGAAAAACTTTCATATTTTATTTTTTTATTTTTGAGGAGACGACTAAAAATTGATAAACATTTTTTTACTGCCTGAAAAATTTGTTATAAAAAGATGATAAAATGGCAATGAAATTTGCATCAGTAAGTGGTGAAATAAATCTTTCCATGATTGGATTTAGAAAAGCTTTTTCTTGTCTGATTAATCGTATTAATAACGAGGTCGTTATTCACAATTTAATTATCTTTGAACGGAGCAACGAATTTGCAAGTTTTGTACACGCAGCTGGAAATTTCGTACGTGTAGACACGTTTATGCATACGCTTAAGCAGAATATAAATGTGGACACGTTCGAGTCGGTTTTAGGAACAGCTTTAGCAAATTTGGGGTACACTCTTTTAGTCTTCAGAAGCCTAGCGACGCCAGTCTGTTGCTAGGCTTGGAATAACGGGTTGCACAATCACCCGACTTGTCAACGAGAAACTGTCGACAATCCACAGTTCCATTAGTTGATTGTTATTTACACAATAAGAGTTGGAAACCTCTTTAAAAACAAATATCTATTTAATCTTTAAAGTCCTATACATAAAAAAAGTCATTTAAAAATTCTATAAATTCAAACGATGAGGAACATAATAATGAGCAAAACTGCAAAAACTGTTAATTTATAGAACTTTATGTTTTGTACTTTCTGAAAGTAACCGACAGATTATTTATTACTACCTTTAAAATATTTTACATTGCCTGTTTTTTTTTTTAAATATTATTAGCCTGCATTTTTGTTATATATAAATAGTGACCCAAAGCACGCTTAAGAGTATTCAATATCCTGCCTAGTATTTAAAAATAAATAAGTCGATTATTATTTACACGATAAAAATTAGAAATTCCTTTAAAAACAAATATCTATTTAATCTTTAAAGTCCTATAAGTAAAAAAAAAAGTAGTTTAAAAATCCTATAAATTCAAACGACGAGAAACATAATTTCCATTAGTCGATTATTATTTACACAATAAGAGTTGGAAATCTCTTTAAAAACATATATCTATTTAATCTCTGAACCCCAATAAGTTTAAGAAAAAAAAAGTAATTAAAAAATCCGATACATTCAAACGACGAGGAACATAATAATGAGCTAAACTGCACAAACTGTTAATTTATAGAACTTTATGTTTTGTACTTTCTGAAAGTAACCGACAGATTATTTATTACTACCTTTAATATATTTTACATTGCCTGTTTTTTTAAATATTATTAGCGTGCATTTTTGTTATATATAAATAGTGACTCAAAGCACGCTTAAGAGTATTCAATGTCCTGCCTAGTATTTAAAAATAAATAAGTCGATTATTATTTACACGATAAGAATTAGAAATTCCTTTAAAAACAAATATCTATTTAATCTTTAAAGTCCTATAAGTAAAAAAAAAAAGTAGTTTAAAAATCCTAAAAATTCAAACGACGAGAAACATAATTTCCATTAGTCGATTATTATTTACACAATAAGAGTTGGAAATCTCTTTAAAAACATATATCTATTTAATCTCTGAACCCCTATAAGTTTAAGAAAAAAAAAGTAATTAAAAAATCCGATACATTCAAACGACGAGGAACATAATAATGAGCAAAACTGCAAAAACTGTTAATTTATAGAACTTTATGTTTTGTACTTTCTGAAAGTAACCGACAGATTATTTATCACTACCTTTAATATATTTTACATTGCCTGGTTTTTTTTAAATATTATTAGCGTGCATTTTTGTTATATATAAATAGTGACCCAAAGCACGCTTAAGAGTATTCAATATCCTGCCTAGTATTTAAAAATAAATAAGTCGATTATTATTTACACGATAAGAATTACAAATTCCTTTAAAAACAAATATCTATTTAATCTTTAAAGTCCTATAAGTTAAAAAAAAAGTAATTTAAAAATCCTATAAATTCAAACGACGAGAAACATAATAATGAGCAAAACTGCCAAAACTGTTGACTTACAGAATTTGATATTTTGTAATTTCTGTACCGATAGATTATTTATTATTACCTCCAATGTATTTCATTCTGCCTGTTTTTTTTAAATATTGTCATCGTACATTTTTTTTATATATGGGTCATTCCACGGGATTTCGCACAAGAAAAAACCCGAATTACAATTTTTAAAATTTGTATTTCGATTACATTTAATGAATCGAATACAATTTTTAAAATTTGTATTTCGATTACATTTAATGAATCGAATACATTTACATATAAAATTATGAAAAAAATCACATAAGCTCCTTTTAATATTACCAATTACATAAAAAAATACGCAGAAGATTGGAAGAAAATAAAAAAAATCAATTACCCGAAATATTTTTTTAAAAATGGGTAAAATGCGTTCTCCATCTTGGGTTTGTGCTTAAAATGTTTGGGACTCCATGTAGTATATTCGTGATTTTTTGTATTGAAATCGGAGGGGGCCAAATTAGCGAAATGGTACCTTTTCTTGGTAAAAGACATAAATAAAATAGAAGTTATGTTTATTTTTTATTTTTATTATTTTTACCGTAAACTGTGTTGAATTACGAAAATTTTGACCTAGTTATTTTTGTCGATATCATTATTCCACTTGACGTCAGATTTTTTTTGCATTTTTTCACCTTTTATTTTATGGCTCGTCGAAATATAAGAATAAAATTCTCAAAAAATTCACAGATGCTCCGTTTGACATAGTCAACAATATAAAAAAATTAGGCGAAAATTGGAGTCGGTCGGGTTTTTTTTTGTGCGAAATCCCGTGGAATGACTCATATATATAATCAGTAAGCTTAAGAGTATGCAATATTTTGTCTAGTGTTTAAAAATAAAAAAGTAGAAATGTGTATTAATAATATTATTAATTAATTGCAGTGGCCGCGCTAATCTACTGGCGTCAACCGGAAAAGACTGGAGTTGTCTTTGGTGCAGTTCTTGGAGTGCTTTTGTCGCTGGCCTACTTCAGTTTGATCAGCGTCTTCGCGTATCTCTCGCTTCTCACACTCACGGCAACCGTGGGCTTCCGTGTCTACAAAACTGTGATGCAAGCCATTCAAAAAACATCAGATGGCCATCCGTTCAAGTAAGTATTTCAAAATTAGCGCTTGAAACTTCAGGTTCTTTTTTTTTATGATTTATTTATGAGACGGTATTGATGAATAATTTGTACTATTTTACAGAGACATTCTCGATGTAGACCTCGCGCTACCGTCGGAGAAGGTGCACGAAGTTGCTGATGTCGCAGTAGCGCACGCTAACGCTGCAGTCGCTGAATTACGCCGACTCTTCCTCGTCGAAGACTTTATCGATTCGCTCAAGTTCGGTGTTGTACTGTGGTGCTTCACCTACCTCGGCTCTTGGTTCAACGGCATGACCCTCATCATCATTGGTTAGTACAATATTATCGACCATTTCTATTTATTTACAGCTTTACAACTATTCATCATTTTTAAAAACATTCATTAAGAATTTCATATAAATAATTTCAGTCGAAAACTGAGGGATTGAAAATAGAAGAAGCTTGGAAATATTTATTTCCAAGCTTATGGAAATATTTATTTCCTAGCTGAATTTTAAGAATATTTTAATCTTTCCAAAAAAATGAATATAAGAAAAATTCGATTTCAACTAAAAAATCAACACTTTTGTAAATAAAAGTAGTGAAAGAGAGAATTTTGAAAAACTTACTTTTTACCTTTTTACGTGTCGCGTTTCGATGTAAAATTAAAGAAATTAAGCATCTACTTATAATGGAAATTCACAGGTTGGCAAAATTGTGGAATGAGATTCTTGAATAAAAATTACATAAGTCCTGAAAAATAATTACTCTTCATCATTGGTTAGTGCAATATTATTGATCATTTCTATTTATTTACACTTTTACAACTATTCATAATTTTTAAAAACATTCATTAAGAATTCCATATAAATAATTTCAGTCGAAAATTGAGGGATTGAAAATAGAAGAAGCTATTTTTTAGTTGAAATCAAATTTTTCTTATATTCATTTTTTTGAAAGATTAAAATATTCTTAAAATTCAGCTTGGAAATGTTTATTTCCAAGCTGAATTTTATTTATTTCCAAGCTGAATTTTATTTATTTCCAAGCTTATGGAAATATTTATTTCCAAGCTGAATTTTAAGAATATTTTAATCTTTCAAAAAAATGAATATAAGAAAAATTCGATGTCAACTAAAAAATCAACACTTTTGTAAATAAAAGTAGTGAATAAGAGAATTTTGGAAATCTTACTTTTTACCTTTTTACGTGTCGCGTTTCGATGTAAAATTAAAGAAATGAAGCATCTAATTATAATGGAAATTCACAGATTGGCAAAATTGTGGAATGAGATTCTTGAATAAAAATTACATAAGTCCTGAAAAATAATTACTCTTCATCATTGGTTAGTGCAATATTATTGATCATTTCTATTTATTTACACTTTTACAACTATTCATAATTTTTAAAAACATTCATTAAGAATTCCATATAAATAATTTCAGTCGAAAATTGAGGGATTGAAAATAGAAGAAGCTATTTTTTAGTTGAAATCGAATTTTTCTTATATTCATTTTTTTGAAAGATTAAAATATTCTTAAAATTCAGCTTGGAAATATTTATTTCCAAGCTTATGGAAATATTTATTTCCAAGCTGAATTTTATTTATTTCCAAGCTTATGGAAATATTTATTTCCAAGCTTATGGAAATATTTATTTCCAAGCTGAATTTTAAGAATATTTTAATCTTTCAAAAAAATGAATATAAGAAAAATTCGATTTCAATTAAAAAATCAACACTTTTGTAAATAAAAGTAGTGAAAAAGAGAATTTTGAAAAACTTACTTTTTACCTTTTTACGTGTCGCATTTCGATGTAAAATTAAAGAAATGAAGCATCTACTTATAATGGAAATTCACAGATTGGCAAAATTGTGGAATGAGATTCTTGAATAAAAATTACATAAGTCCTGAAAAATAATTACTCTTCATCATTGGTTAGTACAATATTATCGACCATTTCCATTTAGTTACAGTTTTACAACTATTCATAATTTACAAAAAATATTTATTAAGAATTCGATATTATTTCGGTCGCAAATTAAGACATTTATAATAGAAGAAACTTGGAAATATTTATGACAAACTGAATTTTAAGAATATTTTAATCTTTAAACAAATTATATATAAGAAAAATTCAATTTCAATTCTTTAACGGTTAAATTTCATTCCTGTTGAATAAAAAAATCAACACTTTGGTGAATAAAAGTAGTGAAAAAGAGAGAATTTTGGAGAACTTACTTTTTAAGTTTTTACACGTGGCGTTTCTCTGGGAAATTTTTGAAACGTAACATGAACATATAATGGATTCCCACAGATTGGCAAAATTTTGAAATAAGATTCTTGAATAAAAATTACGCAAGTCACGAAAAATAATTGCTCATCACTGGTTAGTACAATATTATCAAAGAGTTGCATTTATTTGCAGTTGTGCAAAAGTTTGTGATTAAAAAATATTGATCATGAATTCCATACTTATTTCAGACGAAAAGCAAGATATTGAAAATGGGTGAAGCTCGAAAAAAATCAAAGTTTTGTAACTTTTAAGGGGCGAGCCTCTTTCTTGTTCAGAAAACGTCTATAATTTTCAAACCTTTTGCAATAAAAAATAACAAAAAAGTGGTATTCTTAAAACCGAAGCATAAACTTTTTACAAAATTCCACAGATCGTTAATATTTTCCAGATTTCTGTAATCAAAGTTCAGGAAATTAAAAAAAAACAGTTATTCCTGCAATGCAGCAAATATGCTATAGTTAACAGGATTAAAAATCAAGTAAAAATTGCACAATTACACAATTTACTAATTCCTTTAACAAATTTGTTTTTTAAATGTTTTTCCAGGAGTGGTCGCGCTTTTCACGCTTCCCAAGGTGTACGAGACGAACAAGGCGCAAATTGACCAGAACGTAGCTCTGGTGCATGGAAAGATCAACGAGATCACAGCTAAGTAAGTTTTTCGAACGACATGACAAAATTCTGTATTAAATTATCAAATTTTTAACGAAACACTAATTTATTTTCTTTTCTTTATTACAGAGTCAAGGCAGCCATTCCCCTCGGCAAGAAAGCCGAGCCCGCGAAGGAGGAGTAAGGTTAGAATTAACGCGCAGCGATAATTCAGAGTGCAAGAAAGGTGTCGAGAGTTTATTGAGGCAAACGGCGAGCGAATGAATTGAGGGGTGATTGCATTGCCATGCGATCGGCCGCAAAGAAAAAGTCATGAGCAACGATGAGCGATTGCAAAAAAAGCGAATGAAAGAAAGATCGAAGGAAAATCGCGGAAAAACCGCGCGTCTTCTCGACAAATTCAGCAATCTCGTGAAAGGAAAAAAAAAACAACACGAGTCGGAGGAAACGAGTGATGGGCAACAACAACACACACAAGAAGCTAGGACCGATATAAGAAGAAGAAGAAGAAAATAAAAATTCTAGAGCGCGCGTTCAGCATCATTCTGAATATAAAATGAATAGCTCTCGTAAGAAATAAAAGAAAAGTAATTTTAGCGATTAATTAATTGTTCGGTATTACGATACGATAACGATGGTGTAATAATTACAGTGCAATGGGAAGACACGTTTCCGGGATAGTCTTTTTTCTCTCGTAAATCGTGATGAAAAGCATTATTTACGAAAAAAAAAAAAATGAACAGGGAAAGACTTCCCTAACGTTACCACAAAATCCCGCCCGCCCTCCCACTTGTCCGCTCCTCCGCTATTTTCGTCGACCCGTCCTTCGAATGAAAAAAAAACAAGAAAAGTAAAAAAAAAAAGAAACGCAAAAAAACTTGAATATCCATAAGTATTAATGATATTAATCACTCAACTCGCCGCATTGTCACACGACGACCACTCGAGCATCAAAGCATATGTATATCGTAAAATTGACGAGGATTCACGTTTTTTCTATGCAGTGGAGGTAAGCTTTCGTTATTGTTGTGAGTGTGCACGTAAAATTGCAAGACGTTAGAGATTTATCGATTACGATAAAGAAGATAAAAGAAGAAGAAGAAGAAGAAGAGAATAGTTGGAGCGGCGGAGAGTTATAATACACTATGTGCTGTGTTAAGCCGTATGAGAACCTAGTTAAAAACAAAACCATCTAATAATGCGCTTGACGATATTGTTTCTTTTTTATCTTTAGTTTTTAAGACAATGCGTATGAAACAAACAAAAAAATTAAATAAACAGCCGTGCAGCGATAAATCCGCGTACTTTTTTTCTTTGTTGACGCGTTTTATGAAAGAAATAAATGGTTTAATAAAGTAAATACAAAATGAAACGAATATATTGTATCCGCGACACTTAATCATGTTGAGAATTGCGAAATATCATCTCTACTATTCTATTATTGTAATTATACACGTAATATATTGTACGGACGTCTGAATTACAAAAAAAAATAATAATTAAATAAACGAACGAAGAAGGAGAAGAAGAACAAATGAAAAACGCTGGAGTAAACGTGAGTAGCGCTGAATATGTTAGAAAAGGCTATTTGATGAAGATGCAACTTTATATTATATCACGATATCTATCTATAATTATTATCGAACCACGTGTTTTTATCGAGACGATGGGAGAAAAAACAACAACAACAACAAAAACGTGTTGAGAATGTGAATTGTAATACTACGCGTACCGCTTCTTGACGTTTTCATTATTGCATCTGCATCCGCACGATTAATTTATAAATAAAATGATATTAATAAGATTTTGAAGTTGGTAGATTAATTGATAGGACTATTGTTATTTATCCGGTTTATACACCCGTTTTCACCTTCGCTACAAGACATCGAGCTCGCTGAGACTCTGAGCTCGTAGATTTTAATACATACCCGACAACTGCCCAATTATTATGAGTATTAAATGAATTAGTGCCGAAATCTCGATAAATTCTTTACGAAATGTAGATTGTAGTAAAGTGATTGCTTATGGGAGTTGTGCAGAGTTGTAAATCCCCATTAATTCATGAGATATAGTTTACAGTACAATTTGTCTTGTAATTATGATTTCGTAATAATAATATGTAGTGATTATAAAATAGAGTGTAAATATTTGAATAGCTGAAAAAAATACTAATTTTCGCTTTAATATTGCAAGAAAGAGTGGAAAAAATGGAAGAAATAAGTAATGCATTACTTAATTTTTTCCATTTTTTCAAAAGGATTACCGTGAGTTTTTATTGAAAAATAATAATTTTTGCAGCCACTCAAAAGTTTAATTATCGTATTACAATCGCTACATGTTAGTATTATAAAATCATAATTGTAGAGCTGATCGTATCATCATCATTATTTCTATAAGTATTAGGCATTTACAACTCTGGAGTTGTGAATGTTTTTCATATGCGAGAATTTGTTCCAAACTACCTTGGTTAAAATAAATTATAGAGACTGATAGAGATCGATAAAATTTGAATGAGATTTAATCGTATTTTAGCATCTCTTTCTATGCAGACTTTGATCAATTTATACAAATTGTGTCGTTATTAGCTTCCTATAGTTTTCCAATTTTTTCAAAATTTTATAAGGCACCGGCGCCTTATAAAATTAAAAAAAAAATAGAATCCATTAAATGAATATCTAAAAAAAATTGTAAGCGTTACGAGATGAAATGAAGAATTTAATTAATTTTTTTTTATTCCGACATTCTCGAAAAACAGTATTTTACTTTTCAATTGTTAGTAACAATAGTAAATTGCAAGTTTATAATTGCATGAATATTATTTTATGGACTCTCATTCTTTTGACTTTCTAAAATTTTGCCTTAGAAAATTTATAAAAAAATAGGATCCATCAAATCAACATCTAAAACAAATTGTAAGCGTTACGGAATGAAATGAAAAATTTAATTAAATACATTTTTTTTTTTAAATTCCGAACTTAAAAAAAAAGTATTTTACTTTTCAATTTTTAATAACAATGGTAATTTGCAAATTTATCATTACTTGAAAATTATTTTATGGACTCTCATTCTTTTGACTTTTTAAAATTTTATAAGGCTCCGGTACAGCCAAGGCAGCCGGTGCCTTATAAAATTTAAAAAAAAATAGAGTCCATCAAATCAACATCTAAGACAAGTTTTAAGAGTTACGAGATTAAATGAAGAATTTAATTAAATAATTTTTTTTATTCCGACATTTTCGAAAATCAGTATTTTACTTTTCAATTGTTAATAACAATAATAATTTGCAAGTTTATAATTACTTGAAAATTATTTTATGGACCCTTATACTTTTAACTTTTAAAAATTTTATACAGCTGAGGCAGCCGGTGCCTTATAAGATTAAAAAAAAAAATAGAGTCCATCAAATCAAAATCTAAAACAAATTGTAAGCGTTACGGAATGAAATGAAAAATTTAATTAAATACATTTTTATTAAATTCCGAACTTAAAAAAAAGTATTTTACATTTCAATTTTTAATAACAATAGTAATTTCCAAGTTTATAATTACTTGAATATTATTTTATGGACCCTTATACTTTTAACTTTTAAAAATTTTATACAGCTGAGGCAGCCGGTGCCTTATAAAATTAAAAAAAAAAATAGAGTCCATCAATTCAAAATCTAAAACAAATTGTAAGCGTTACGGAATGAAATGAAAAATTTAATTAAATACATTTTTATTAAATTCCGAACTTAAAAAAAAGTATTTTACATTTCAATTTTTAATAACAATAGTAATTTCCAAGTTTATAATTACTTGAATATTATTTTATGGACCCTTATACTTTTAACTTTTAAAAATTTTATACAGCCGAGGCAGCCGGTGCCTTATAAAATTTAAAAAAAAAATAGAGTCCATCAAATCAAAATCTAAAACAAATTGTAAGCGTTACGGAATGAAATGAAAAATTTAATTAAATACATTTTTATTAAATGCCGAACTTAAAAAAAAGTATTTTACATTTCAATTTTTAATAACAATAGTAATTTGCAAGTTTATAATTACTTGAATATTATTTTATGGACCCTTATACTTTTGACTTTTTAAAATTTTATACAGCCGAGGCAGCCGGTGCCTTATAAAATTAAAAAAAAAAATAGAGTCCATCAAATCAAAATCTAAAACAAATTGTAAGCGTTACGGAATGAAATGAAAAATTTAATTAAATACATTTTTATTAAATTCCGAACGTAAAAAAAAGTATTTTACATTTCAATTTTTAATAACAATAGTAATTTGCAAGTTTATAATTACTTGAAAATTATTTTATGGACCCTTATTCTTTTGACTTTTTTTAATTTTATAAGGCATTGGTACAGCCAAGGCAGCCGGTGCCTTATAAAATTTAAAAAAAAATAGAGTCCATCAAATCAAAATCTAAAACAAATTGTAAGCGTTACGGAATGAAATGAAAAATTTAATTAAATACATTTTTATTAAATTCCGAACTTAAAAAAAAGTATTTTACATTTCAATTTTTAATAACAATAGTAATTTGCAAGTTTATCATTACTTGAAAATTATTTTATGGACCCTCATTCTTTTGACTTTGAAACGCTCACTGGTTCATCTTCCTAGGACAAATAGAACCGGAGATATTAATTTTTGAAATTGGCCATGCACTCGTTTTTAAAAAAAAATAGAACATCCCATAATTAAAAAAAAAAAAATTTGGCCAAACAAAAAAATACGGGTATGTTCTTTTTGTCTAAAAAAAAATGTCATTCGAATAAAAAAATGCGAGATCAAAAAACACCCAAAATCCGGTTGATTTCATGTGGAATTACTCATACAAGATTTCGATAATAAATTTATTACAATACTTCGTAAATTCGCGACGCAAATGTTCGTATTCGAGGCGATAGAATTTCTTAAAATCGTTCTCTATCATTTATTTATACCAGGCAACCTTGATCTCATCACAATTGCTCTGCGTTATCCAGTCGTTAAATCAGTCTCGAGAGTCGTGCACGCAATTCAAGGAACGTCGGCGTTTCATCTACTTCCATACGAAACATTACCAATGCAGTGTAAATACGAGTGTTAAAAATGTCGAATGTCGTAAGCGATTTCCAAAAGAAGAAGCAGATTTCGGTGCGAGGAATCGTCGAAGTGGAAAATGTCTTCAATTTTAAAAAGACGTTCAACAGACATCTTCACTTCACTTTGGTGAAGGACCGAAATGTTGCAACAATCAGAGACTATTTTTTTGCTCTGGCTTACAGCGTTAAAGACAATCTCATTTCGAGATGGATTAGAACTCGTCAACATAACAACCAAGTCGATCCGAAGGTAACGCTAAATCTCTTATCCTCAGCTTGAGGAAGTTATATAAATATAGATATATTATATAAATATAGATATATTTAAAAAAAAAAAGAAGATAAAAAAATCATATCTATAAAAAAAGTGATTCACGCTCAACACAAAAATATTTTCCTCTGTTGTTGCTAAGTCAACGTGAATCACACGTGTATTTTTTTGCACATTTGGAATTAAATTATAGAGGATGAACTCTCGACTATTATCGTCAAGAACGATGAATATTATAAAATGAGGTCAAAGATTATATCACAGCTTTAATTATAGCGTTAATAAATCTTTGGCTCGAATTTAATGTTGCAAATGCGTGGAATTTTCTTCTTGTTATTTCTCAGACGCTATTTTGACCTAAGGCAACGCTAAATCTCTTATCCTCAGCTTGAGGAAGTTGATCTATTAATATAAATATATTTAAAAAAAAAAAAATAAGATAAAAAAAATCATATCTATAAAAAAAGTGATTCACGCTCAACACAAAAATATTTTCCTCTGTTGTTGCTAAGTCAACGTGAATCACACGTGTATTTTTTTGCACATTTGGAATTAAATTAAAGAGGATAAACTCTCGACTATTATCGTCAAGAACGATGAATATTATAAAATGAGGTCAAAGATTATATCACAGCTTTAATTATAGCGTTAATAAATCTTTGGCTCGAATTTAATGTTGCAAATGCGTGGAATTTTCTTCTTGTTATTTCTCAGACGTTATTTTGACGTAATAAGTATTATCGAAATGCTGATAACGATTTTTGTGCTTAACTCAGGGGTTTTAATAATTATTATGTAAGAAATAATGTAATAAGAAAAAGGGGAAGCTCCTCATGACCTCGAAGATCTTTAGAGGTTCAATTCGTTAGGTTTTTTTTATCCAGACAATACGGAAAATAACAACGTTATCTGAAAGGCTATTTGATAACGTTAAATCTTGTTTGTTACACATTTATTCACCTCATGATACATTTATACAGGAAATTTTAACACAAATAATATTTCGGCTCAAATTTAATGTTGCAAATGCGTGGAATTTTCTTCTAGTTATTTCTCAGACGTTATTTTGACGTAATAAGTATTATCGAAATGCTGATAACGATTTTTGTGCTTAACTCAGGGGTTTTAATAATTATTATATAAGAAATAATGTAATAAGAAAAAGGGGAAGCTCCTCATGACCTCGAAAATCTTTAGAGGTTCAATTCGTTAGGTTTTTTTTATCCAGACAATACGGAAAATAACAACGTTATCTGAAAGGCTATTTGATAACGTTAAATCTTGTTTGTTACATATTTATTCACCTCATCGATACAGTAATACCGGAAATTTTAACACAAATTATATTTCGTCTAGACGTGTTTTTCTTAATATCGCGTCTTCGACAACAACGAGTTAATATGTCCTTATGTAGATTAACTAAGAGTATAGTTAGTGCGAAAGAAGTGATCTGCTGTACCGACTGTCGTCAAAGTGGCACGTGATCACTTCGGGCTTCGGAAAAGATAAGTCTTTTAACAGCTGATACCTCTTACATCGTCAATAAGTCTTAATTATTGTCTTCCTGTAGTTGCTACACGAGATTAAGGAAACCGTTAACCACCACAACTTTCCTCTAATTCGGTATCTTATCGTAATCAAATTTGACAATTCCATGACTTTTAAACTCACTGTATTGTTAATTTATTTTACCAGTGTGGTAAAAATAAATAATAGAAAACGATATTTAAAAAATCCTATCTTTTCAAATACGAATTTTCGTTTGCAAATTTACGAATTACTATCTTAATAAGCTCGTAGGAGTAATATTAATAATATCGGGGCATTCCATGCCAACTCGGTTAACGTGAACCACAATTTTTTCTTTTTTATCGGCAATTTTTTTATGTTATTCTTCCAACTGAAGATAATATAAAATAAGAATAAGTCTTTTAACAGCTGATACCTCTTACATCGTCAATAAGTCTTAATTATTGTCTTCCTGTAGTTGCTACACGAGATTAAGGAAACCGTTAACCACCGCAACTTTCCTCTAATTCCGTATCTTATCGTAATCAAATTTGACAATTCCATGACTTTTAAACTCACTGTATTGTTAATTTATTTTACCAGTGTGGTAAAAATAAATAATAGAAAACGATATTTAAAAAATCCTATCGTTTCAAATACGGATTTTCGTTTGCAAATTTACGAATTACTATCATAAATTTATTTCGGAATCCTATACGTTTCTTCCATACTCTATATTAATAATAAATATATGCGTTCGTAGGAGTGATATTAAAAAAATTGAGTTAACTCGGTTAACGTGAACCGCAATTTTTTCTTTTTTATCGGCAATTTTTTTATGTTATTCTTCCAAATGAAAAATGCATGCAGCCATTTTTTCAGATTTTTTTAAATCGAAATTTCTGAGTTATAAATAATTTAAAAACGCCCTAATTTTAGAAAACTTAAAAAATTCGAAAAAATACTATGACACGCAACAAAACGTTTGAATCATAGGCCAGAGTGGGCCGAGACGTCCGGCTATTTTTTTTTCTTCATTTTATAACATTATTCAAAGGTTTTTTAAACGTAAAATAGACAACGCTTTGATTGGAAAGATCTATAAAAAATCTTAAAAATACTGTAATAACACACTAATATGTATGTAGATAGTTTTATTTGCATAACTTTTTGAAAGTTTTTTACAAAGCTTATAAAATCTCGTATAACGTTAACATTTCTTAAATAACACTAACAATAATAATAACAATAACAAATTATGGTAAAAATTAATTACTGCATTAATAAAAATAAAAATTAAGTAAAAAATTATATATATATATATATATATATATATATATATTATTTTTCACTTACTTTTATATATAATTTTATATATATATATATATATATATATATATATATATATATAGTATATAATAATTATATATATATATATATATATATATATATATATATATATAATTATTTTACTTAATTTTTATTTTTATTAATGCATTAATTAATTTTTACCATAATTTATATTAACTTACCCCAATATAGATTATTTACTAATCTACTATTTCATAAAGTGCTTATAAAAAGATTGTTGTACTTTTTGTGAAACTATTAAATTATTGATATTGACAACTTTGATGTTACAACGATCAACAAAATAATTGACCCAAAATTGAAGAAATACACTGTAAAAAAAATCTACTTTAAATTTAATGTACAAGTGCTGAAAGTTTTAATGCATAAACTGGTGTATTAAATTTAATATACAAATGTGATGTAAAATTAATGTATGGTACAACAAATTCAATAATTTACTTAAATTTTACAGTAAAAGTACTTGAATTTTAATCATTTTTAAAAATTTCTCCACAAAAGTATTTGCACGTTAAATTTAGATGACGAGTTTATGCATAAGAACTTCCATCTTTTTTTAACAGTGTAGTGTTTGTCGAAAATTAATAGCCCCGATCGTAGCAATGCGAGTGCCGGGTGCTACGGATCCAATCGAAAGTCGCTCGAATTCACTTACATATACACCCAAATATATTTCTACATAATAGCGGCGTGAACACGTGCGACAATAGTGACTGAAGAAGAAGAAGACGAAGAAGAAGAATAAGACGAAGAAGAAGAATAAGACGAAGAAGAAGAATAAGACGATGGAGCGATAGGGCCACCGGATTGGTCATCGGCCCTCCTCGAGACACAACAACGATGAAGAAGAACAGCTGCTCTTCAGCGCATGCGCGACCTTCCGACAAGGTGACCGTCGTCGTATCATCCACCGATGGGTAATTCGGCTTGCTCTGTAGCTGCCGTCACATCTCACGTTCCCGCTAGTCGCACTTTCGCACTCCGAGAGTCGTGAACGTAAAACATAACCAACATAACGCGAGGCGCGGTTCCAAACATATATATATATATATACTTATATATTAGAATCGCCGACGACGGTGTATAAAAGATAAAGGAAAAATCCTAGTGCGAGTCAAAATGTCGTCGAAGGACGCTGATCACGAAAAGAGAAAGCAAATCTCGGTACGGGGTATCGTCGACGTTGAGAACGTATCGAATTTCAAAAAAACTTTCAACCGTCATCTTCATTATACACTCGTGAAGGATCGTAACGTTGCTACGAGCAGAGATTACTATTTTGCTCTCGCCCACAGCGTTAAGGACAATCTTGTCTCGAGATGGATTCGCACACAGCAGTATTACTACGAAAAAGATCCAAAGGTTAGTGTTTTGTGCGTGGGAAAAAAGAAAAAAACGATAGGGTAGAATTTATCATATATAAATTTAGTTTAAATAGCAATTTTTTCATTTTTCGTGTATTCACTTATTTTTAACGAGATTTAGCTATATTTTTAGATAATTTTATCGCGTTTTGTTGTCGGCTTTGCGAAAACGAAAAATTTTGATATTATACTAATTTTCTTATATAAATCTAGTTAAAATAGCGATTTTTGCCATTTTTCGTGTATTTACTTATTTTTAACGAGGCCTCGCAATATTTTTAGAAAATTTTATTGCCTTTTGTTGTCGCCGAAGCGAAAAATTTAGATATTCCTTATAAATTTAGTTAAAACAGCGATTTTTATCATTTTTCGTGTATTTACTTATTTTTAACTTGTTTTATTAAAATTTTTCCAATAATTCGTGGTATTTTGTTGTCAACTTTACAAAAACGAAAATTTTAGATATGTCTTATACAATTTATCATATCATATATAAATCTAGTAAAAATAGCATTTTTGTCAATTTTTCGTGTATTTACTTCTTTTTAACTTGTTTTATTACAATTTTTACAAAAATTCGCGGTGTTTTGTTGTGAACTTTACGAAAACGAAAATTTTAGATATGTCATATATATAATATAATTTATTATATTATATACAATATATATATTATATATAATATATATATTATATATTATATATATATAATTTATGTATAAATCTAGTAAAAATAGCGATTTTTGTTATATACCGTGTATTTACTTATTTTTAACGTGATTTATCAACATTTTTACAAAATTTCGTCGCGTTTTGTTGTCGACTTTGTCCCCCCAAGTGGTAGTTGAGACGTTTTCATCTCTCGGAACACCCGCTACTGTCGTAAGGGCGGATGACCTTGTCCCCGATGCTTCAAAGGCATCACAACTCGCGATATACAACTTTCGCACTCGAGATAAAATTACTTTGGTTTGATCCAATTTATTGTATGTGTCGTATGTCAAGGCGATTGTCGAACGCCGGCTTTGCTAATTCGTTGCAGCGCTGGAATTTTACACGTGCTTACCGGCACGGTTGTTTCAGACAATGTGAAAGATATTTTCTATGTTTATCTATCACTCGGCCGTGTGCGACCAAATAAAAAAATTATATATAGTCTATATAAAATATATATATATAATCGTAAACATATAATTCGTAAAAATAAATTATAGAGACTGATACAGATCGATAGAATTTTAATGAGATTTAATAGTATATTATCATCTCGATCTATTTAGACTTTGATCAATTTCCTATGATTTTCGTTTTCTATGATTTAAGTACGATAGATACGTTTTTCGAACGAATTTATAATATTTTATATTGAATATATAAAATATTATAAATACTATAAAAATATAAAATATTATTTATAATATTTTATTATAATTATTTAAATTATAATATATATATTTATATTTTATATTAAAATATATAAATATATAAAATATTATTTAATTATATTATTTATAATATTTTATATATTTATATATTTTAATATAAAATATAAATATATATATTATAATTTATATAATTATAAAATATTCAATATATTCAATAAATTCAATATAAAATATTATAATTACGAATTTAAAATATTTTATATTGAATTTACGTTTCGTCACTAGTAAATTTTTATCCGTTTGTGGTTTATCGTGTTATATCGTAAAAATATGATGATTTTATCATTTTATATCGTCTCACAATTATAGAAACTATCATATTTTGAAGTAAAAAAAAAAAGTTGCCATATTTTTCGAAGTGGTGGGGAAAGTGATGTAATGCCTCTTAATTACCTTATCGATAATCGATATACTGTATTGAGTCTCAACGCTCAATTGTGACACAATGTGAGATGGAATGAAAAATATGCAATTCCGATTGTTTTTTTCTGTAACATTTGGCGGATGTCTCTGGTAAATATAAATGATAAAAAAAAACGATTTTAAAAACATTCTATCGTCCCGAATACGGACTTTGGTTCGCAGGCGAGAATGTACAGCCAACAAGTAGCACGGATCGCAACTACTCTTTCTATTTCAAGACGGATTTAATGCTGCGAATGTAATTGTTGGCCACGTCGTCGACCCATCGTCACTGTTATGATATAACATGTAGGACTACTTTTACTTTCAATTTCTTCTCACTACATAGATTCGGCTAATGCATAGACATAACCGTCACCACTCACTTTAGAGATATTTATTTCGAGCACATTCCCCGTGTCTTCTCTCACCAGTCAATCGTCTTAACACACACACACACACAACCTGCATCTCTCTACAACTCATCATTTTTTATTGTTCCCAATGTTGTACCAAATTGTACCAAATTGATCCAAAGTTAAAAAAAATAATATACAGTAGAGCGTCGATTATCCGAAACGATGATTTGGTTTATCCGAATCTTCAATTATCCGAACAGCGATTTGGTTTGTCCGAATTTTCGGTTTTCCGAACGAAAAAACCCGAAAAATCCTCGATTTTTTCCCAAGAAAGTAGCATATTATATAGAGTCCAGCGGTTTTATCAGAATATATAATATATACTAACAATGATATATTAAAAATATTAATTTTCGATAAATACATACATATTATAATATATACATATATGTATTATATTATACGTATATATTCTAATGTTTTAAGCGTTTCACACTGAGAGAAAAAACTGGTAATTTAAAAAAAAATATAGTTAGACCGGCGATAATCTAACTATAAACTATAATTCCCAGGAGGAACGTCTATGTTTTATGGTTATAACAAATATAAGAAAATAGTTGGATGAACCATTAATATAATTCCCAGGAGGAACGTCTATATTTTATGGTTATACCAAATATAATTATAGTAGCAATCATCAAAATGATAATAGTTTCAAAAATTATTCTAATAGTTTCAAATATGGCGTTTAGTTGCATATACGATTTCAACGTTTGTTTCCAATAATCTTGCAAGTATCGTTTATTGAACCATATTATCATCGCTTCAACCATAAAACATTACAAGACTTCCTATATTCGTTTTATCATGCGAAATCGTTCAATCAACAATATGCTTTTCTCTCAGTGCAGTTTATCTCTCCCCCTTCACAAAATATTGATGTTCGATCATTCGAATTTTCGATTATCAAAACGATAGTCGCTCCCAATTAGTTTGGATAATCGACGCTCTGCTGTATAGTCAATTGTAGTATGAACGTGAGGTACGAAAAAACTAGAAAATTCACACGGATTTGTCTAAGAAATAGTGTTAGTATCGACGTACAACATCACTTTTTATTGTTCCATATGTAACCCAAATTGATACCAAGTAAAAAAAGTTGCAAAGTTGAACTTTGCACACTGCTTCCTCATTATTTTTATTTTTTTTCACAAAGCGATCTCTATGAAGCTTATTTACTAATTTTGGCTTCCTCATAGCGGAAGCTTTGTGAAAAATGTAAATTAATGACAAAGGAATGTACGAAGTTCAACTTTGCAACTTATTTCGTTACTTTTCATTTTTTCAAAATTTCAAAATCACGTAAAATCTTAATCGCTTTACCGATCATTACCAAATTTTGTACGTAGCAGCGCTGAGTATTATTTATTGTCTGTATAAAATTTCAGCTGATTTGTTAATATGTAACGTGAGTTAGAGCAAAACATAAATTTTTCAAAAAATTCAAAATCCTATATAATCCGAACCCCTTTACCGATCATCACCAAATTTGGTACATAGCAGCATTGCATGTTATTCTTCATCTGTAGAAAATATCAGTTTATTTCGTGAGATTTTACAGGAGTTAGAGCAAAACGTAAATTTTTTGAAAAATTCAAAATCTCATAAAAACGGAACCTATTTGTAAATTCGCCCCCAATTCAATACCGATCCTTCTTTAAGGCTGCTTTATGTATAAAAAATTATTTAGCTCTATAGCTAAAAATTTGCGGGAGCTAGAGCGCGTACAGACATTTTTCGAAAATTGCAAAGTTAAATAAAATTTGAACATATTTTTGAATTTTTTTTGAAAATTATCACAAGCAATGGCGTATACCTGCCGCACATGCGTGCCAAATTTTAGACCGAATGTTAAAGCCGTTCTTGAGATATGCAAGTTTGAATTTTGAATGCCGTTCACACACACACATACACACACACACACACACACACATCCATACATACATTTATTCTAAATCACTTTTCTCGACGTTTTAGACAATTTTAAGCATACTGACATGAAAATCTCGAAAAAAAAAATTTTCACGAAAACAAAGCTTCCTCTATGAGGAAGCAAAAGAAAAAAAATATAGTCAATTGTAGTATGAACGTGAGTTACGAAAAGACTAGAAAATTCACACGGATTTGTCTAAGAAATAGTGTTAGTATCGACATACATCACCACTTTTTATTGTTCCAAATGTAACACAAATTGATCTCAAGTAAAAAAAATACATATAGTGAAATAGAAACAAAATTTATTATGAAAAGACTAGGAAGTTCATAGGAATTTGTCTAAGACATAGTGTTAGTCTCGACGTACATTATCACTTTTTATTGTTCCTAATATAACCGGCTACTACTAAATTGATCATACGACTCTAATTCGTCATTAGTTGTAACATCATTTTTTTTTCTCATTGCGATTAAACTCATCATCACGGTTCGTTACAGGCAGACACATTTTTAACATTATCATTAGTTTCTCGGCCCATTTATAACTCCCATAAATTTAGCTGGCGAAAAATATTCTCACGACTTTAAAAAAAAAAACATCGTAATTCAGGCCTTCCGATGTTTCTACCAGTATTGAAATTTCTCCAAAAATATAAGTTCTGGAAAAAAAGTATAACCGAAAAATATACGTAAAAATATATAATTTTTTTTGGGCTATATTTTCGCAAATATGCTATATTTGCGAAAATATATATTTTTTCGGTACATATCTATTAGATATATGTCTAAATACATGAAATGGGAACAAGTTTTTATTTTAAAGAGTATCTTTAATACATGTAAAAATATATTTCCCCATACACGTTTTTCTATGTATTTTCACAGAACATGATTTATATTCTTGATAACTGGCGTCACTTGCTTACAGTTTTGGAATGTTGAAGAGACGTTTCTTAATAGAGATATAAAATGGTAGACTTTTAGCTCGAGTCTCAATTATCGCTCAATGATGTTATCAGGAAGATCTAAATTTAGAGTCGTAAATCCCCATTCTTTTGATAAATAAACCCCACAGAATATTTCGTTTTGTAGTTATAATTTCATTATAATTATCAGTGATTATTAAATTATGTATAAACTTCTGAATAGCTGCTAAAAAAAAACCTTCTAAAACATTAACAAAAAAATTTAAAAAAATTTACAAAAAATGTCAGCATTATATTTATCATTCCAATATCTAGTATTCTTTGTTTATTTCCTAATAATTGCACGTTTCGTTATCTGCGAGGAAGCGTGCCGATTACTTTTAGAGCGTTTGCCAAAGATTTTGAAATCTTGGCTCGCGCTCGCGGAACAGAAAATGCCGTCGCCACGCTATTTCGTAAATGCGCCTCTGGCATCGTCGTAGAATTAGTGAAAATTCACTGGGAGGTGCTAAAGGACGAATTCCGGACGTTAGACTCGAGAGCGAGTGATCGCACGAAAAATAAGAAAATGCGAGATATTTATTAGGGCAATAACCCCGTTGGGACAAATCACCAGAGAGGAGTTTTATTTATATAACAAGGGTAGGATATATTCTCCGAGTGTTTGCAAAAAAAATTTGAGCTTCTATCTTCGGAACAGATACATATATATTACATAAAGAATATAGATACTCGCGATAGCTGCGATTCTAAAGATAAAATCTATAGTTTCATTATTCCCTTTTCAACACACAGCTTATTGCTGTAAGTTCGTAATCTGAGTAAAAAAAACTGTTCACTATTGTAAAAGAACATTTCTTTACAGTTATTAGATCTCTCAATAACTATAAAATAATAGTAATATTATAAACAGAGTTGTAAATCCCCATTAATTCATGAGATATTGTTTACAGTACAATTTGTTTTGTAATTATGATTTCATAATAATAATATGTAGTGATTATAAAATAGTGTAAACATTTGAATAGCTGAAAAAAAAATACTAATTTTCGCTTTAATATTGCAAGAAATAGTGGAAAAAATGGAAGAATTAAGTAATGCATTACTTTTTTTTCATTTTTTCAAAAGGATAACCGTGAATTTTTATTGAAAAATAATAATTTTTGCAGCCATTCCAAAGTTTAATCATCGTATTACAATCGCTACATGTTATTATTATAAAATCATAATTATAGAGCTGATTGTATCATCATCATTATTTGTATAAGTATTAGGAATTTACAACTCTGATTATAAATATGTAATAAAACTATAATATAATAAACATATTATAATAAAAATATAATTGTATGTTGAATTTTATTAAATATTTGTTTGAATAACCATAAATGTTGTTTTTTTTCAGAGGGTCTACTACCTTTCATTGGAATATTACATGGGCAGATCTCTACAAAATACGATGATCAATTTGGGAATACAAGGCGCCTGCGATGAGGCAATGTATCAGGTAAGATTTTAGTTGAAAACAAAATCATAATTTTTCTGATACACACAATTTGTATAAATATCTACTATAAATATTACTATTCGTAGATGGGACTGGATATTGAAGAGCTTGAGGAATTGGAGGAGGATGCTGGTTTGGGAAATGGAGGATTAGGTCGTTTGGCCGCCTGTTTCCTCGACAGTATGGCAACTCTTGGCTTAGCAGCTTACGGTTACGGTATTCGTTACGAATACGGAATTTTCGCTCAAAAAATAAAGAACGGCGAGCAAATTGAGGAACCTGACGATTGGCTCAGGTATGGAAATCCTTGGGAGAAAGCGAGACCCGAATTCATGCTTCCCGTCAATTTCTACGGTCATGTGATTGACACACCCGAGGGCAAGAAGTGGGTGAACACGCAGGTCCGTTTATACTATTCCTTTAAACTTATTGAATTATAATTTAAGGGGAGGGAGTCAGGTAAAAAAAATTGATTTTGGAAGTTCAATATCATCCAAATTCTATTGCATATAAAAATGCCCAATGCACTATATTGTTGGTGCTCGATGAAAGGATTTTTTTATTATCGTCTGACTTGCATATGGGTCATTTCACGGGATTTCGCACAAAAAAAAACCCGACCGACTCCAATTTTCGCCTAATTTTTTTATATTGTTGACTATGTCAAACGGAGCATCTGTGAATTTTTTGAGAATTTTATTCTTATATTTCGACGAGCCATTAAATAAAAGGTGAAAAAAATGAAAAAAAAATCTGACGTCAAGTGGAATAATGATATCGACAAAAATAACTAGGTCAAAATTTTCGTAATTCAACACAGTCTACGGTAAAAATAATCAAAATAAAAAATAAACATAACTTCTATTTTATTTATGTCTTTTACCAAGAAAAGGTACCATTTCGCTAATTTGGCCCCCTCCGATTTCAATACAAAAAATCACGAATATACTACATGGAATCCCAAACATTTTAAGCACAAGCCCAAGATGGAGAACGCATTTTACCCATTTTTAAAAAAATATTTCGGGTAATTGATTTTTTAAATTTTCTTCCAATCTTCTGCGTATATTTTTATGTAATTGGTAATACTAAAAGGAGCTTATGTGATTTTTTTTATAATTTTATATGTAGATGTATTCGATTCATTAAATGTAATCGAATTACAAATTTTTTAAATTTTAAAAAAAGAAAGCGATCAGCTGATCGCTTTCTTACTCACTCAGTGGCCGCTCGAGCGCTGGTGTCGCGAGATTCGCCTGGGGTACGCCTGGGGCGTGCGATCAGCTGATCGTCTCGTTACGCACGCAGTGGCCGCTAGGCATGTGCACGAGCGCAAAAGCTCGAGCGCTCGCGGTTCAGCTCGAAATAAACGACGCTCGAGCAGACCCGAGCTCAGTGCCGAGCTTATCGAAAACTCGAGCGCATCGAGCCTGGTCAAAACTCGAGCGGCTCGAGCCTGACGAAAACTCGAGCGGCTCGAGCCTGGCGAAAACTCGAGCGCATCGAGCCTGGCGGAAGCTCGAGCGCATCGAGCCTGGTAAAAAATCGAGCGTCTCGAGTCTGGCGAAAACTCGAGCGCATCGAGCCTGGCGGATACTCGAGCGCATCGAGCCTGGCGGATACTCGAGCACATCGAGCTTGGCCAAAACTCGAGCTGCTCGAGTCTGGCGAAAGCTCGAGCGATCCCACATAGAAATAGAAATATATGCAACATAGAACTTTTTGGCGCTAAATATATATATATATATATATGGAATATATATATATATATATATTCCATATATATATCTAACATATTTTGCATATATTTTTGCACGCATATATGTAAAATATATGCAGCATATAGAACTTTTTGGAACCATATATTAAGCATATATGATACATATATATTTTTCTATCTGGGACTCGAGCTTACGGTAGGTTCGGGCAGCTCAACTATCGATACACGAAATACATTTTTATGAAAATCGAACGCTAGTATTGGTCGGTAAAAAATCTTTTTCGTTAAAATGCCATTTTTTCAGATAAATGTTGTTAGTTTTACATTAAATGCGAAACTTATAGGTTTTTTGGTCGCTGATAGAAAATCTGAATTCCAAACGTGAAATGTCAGCCTTATGAAAAACACACACTATATAGAAAAAAGGACAAGGATAAAGATTCGATGAAAAAATTATGGGGTTATAAGTTATTTAACGGAGATTTCGCGCAAAAACTAAGCGACTTGGCCGCTTTGCTTGGGAACTGAATACGCAGCTGTCTCTCTCCCACAACGACCGCACCGCACACCGCGCGCCACCTAGTCATCCCGCCGCCTCACCCCGCACTGATTAACAACCTTAAACGTTTTAGAGAAAATTGTACTAAATTCATGACGATGAAATTGTAATATTTATACAAATATCAAACTTTTATATATAAATTGATAAATCCACCAACTAATATTAAGAAGTTGATTTTATTTTTACAATCGTAGTCATGTAATAACTGGATTGCTACAGACGTTGTGTAATTTCTATACAAATATTTTTTTTAATTATCTTCACGTGTATAACTTTACCCTACTGTTATTAGTTTTACATTAAATGTCACATTAATCATTATTCCGCATACCAGTTTTGTAAATTTCGTATCTCTTGACACAGTAAATTTGCTTTTATTTTTTAGTGTCTGTATATAACTTTTGTAGATTTTGAAGTATGTGGTAGCTATATTCTCCTTAAATTCATGATAATTTATTATAAAAGATAAGTTTGGTCCAAGGTATAGGCGTCGTGATGGTAAATTTTCACTTTACTGGAAAGAAATATAAGTTATTCTCGCAAAAATGAAATAAAAATTTTTTCACCAGTTTGTAAAAAGTTTGGCTCACACATGAAATACTATGAAATACAGTTTGCCTCCGGATTTGACGTAAACGGATTTAAATTTTATTGCACTTTGAATTTTTTGAAAAATATCCTCGGAAATTACTCGATGTCAAGCTGAATTTTCTACACAAATATTAAACCATGATTTGCGTTACATTTGGTGAGAACCTATAACGTGGTTTTAATTTCACTAGAGTTGAAGATTTATGCAAAATAATAGTAAACATTAACTTGTCCTTATCGCATGCAGAACATGCAGCAAAAGATTTAATTCGGAAATCGACAACAGACAATAAGATGAGTTGATACGAGATACGTGCAATTCCAATACCATTCGAGTTTTAACTTAATTTAATAAATTTAATAAGTCTGCATAAAACTCGTCAATTCGCTAAAATATAAATATTTTTTTGTTACTTTTCGAATTTAATAAACAATTCGATGAATACAAACAAAATTGTCAAATTAACAAAATAATGTTTACCCACGAAATTTTGGTTTCATCTTCACAAAATTATTTCAATTTCAATTATTTAACACAAGCGCATCGAGCCTACCGAAAACTCGAGCGCATCGAGCCTACCGAAAACTCGAGCGGCTCGAGCCTAACGAAAACTCGAGCGGCTCGAGCCTGGCCAAAACTCGAGCGGCTCGAGCCTAACGAAAACTCGAGCGCATCGAGCCTGCCCAAAACTCGAGCGGCTCGAGCCTAACGAAAGCTCGAGCGCATCGAGCCTAACGAAAACTCGAGCGCATCGAGCCTGGCCAAAACTCGAGCGGCTCGAGCCTAACGAAAACTCGAGCGCATCGAGCCTGTCCAAAACTCGAGCGGCTCGAGCCTAACGAAAACTCGAGCGCATCGAGCCTGGCCAAAACTCGAGCGGCACGAGCCTAACGAAGACTCGATACATTGCTCGAGTCTACTCGAGCAAAGAAAGCGAAGACCGAGCCTGCTCGAGCAGGCTCGTGCACACCCCTAGTGGCCGCTCGAGCGCTAGCGTCGCGAGATACGCCTGAGGCGTATAGTAATTTTGTTATTTTTTTAACTTAATCGGAGAGGTCCATATAAGTGAAATGGTACCTTTTTTTGTAAAAGTCGCAACGAAAATACAATTTTTAAAATTTGTAATTCGATTACATTTAATGCATCGAATACATCTACATATAAAATTATGAAAAAAATCACATAAGCTCCTTTTAATATTACCAATTACATAAAAAAATACGCAGAAGATTGGAAGAAAATTAAAAAAATCAATTACCCGAAATATTTTTTTAAAAATGGGTAAAATGCGTTCTCCATCTTGGGCTTGTGCTTAAAATGTTTGGGACTCCATGTAGTATATTCGTGATTTTTTGTATTGAAATCGGAGGGGGCCAAATTAGCGAAATGGTACCTTTTCTTGGTAAAAGACATAAATAAAATAGAAGTTATGTTTATTTTTTATTTTTATTATTTTTACCGTAAACTGTGTTGAATTACGAAAATTTTGACCTAGTTATTTTTGTCGATATCATTATTCCACTTGACGTCAGATTTTTTTTCATTTTTTTCACCTTTTAATTTATAGCTTGTCGAAATATAAGAATAAAATTCTCAAAAAATTCACAGATGCTCCGTTTGACATAGTCAACAATATAAAAAAATTAGGCGAAAATTGGAGTCGGTCGGGTTTTTTTTTGTGCGAAATCCCGTGGAATGACCCATATGCTTTTCAATATTACCTTAAGCAAAGTTTTTACGTTTTCCATTCTGCGCATGATTCAAATCAAACTACTAGACAGATTGGAATGGTTGACGTCTCATTTTCTTCTTCATGAAAAGATACACCGGCTAAATGGAGCAAACTATTTTTTTTCATTCTGCAAGCAAAGTTAATCACTGATTTAAAAAATAGCATAAAATTTATTTATTAATAATTATTTCACTTAAAAAATACTACATTTTATTAACATTTGCGCCATTTAGCCGGTGTATCTTTTCATGAAGAAGAAAATGAGACGTCAATCATCCCAATCTGCCTAGTAGTTTGATCTGAATCATGCGCAGAATGGAAAACCTAAGAACTTTGCTTAAGATAATATTGAAAAGTATATGCAAGTCAGACGACAGTAAAAAATCCTTTAATCTAGTACCAACAATATAGTGCGTTGGGCATTTTTATATGCAATAGGATTTGGATGATATTGAATTTCGAAAATCATTTTTTTTAACCTGACTCCCTCCCCTTAATATCGTCGATCTGAAATTCTCTAATTATATCGTCTATTTTTCAGGTCGTATTCGCCATGCCCTACGATAATCCTATTCCCGGATACAAGAACAATGTCGTCAATACTCTGAGACTTTGGTCTGCAAAATCGCCGATTGAATTCGATCTCAAATTCTGTAAGTCTCGATAAGATATCACTTAATTATTGGAAGATTCTAAATGACGATCTACGATATTATTACTACATTGACGTTTAAAGATACTACGCAGTAAAAATGTTGTCATTTTTATTTATTTTGTTACAAATTTTAGAAATAAATCAAAAACAATTCAGCGAGTTCTTTTTGGCCAATATACATTGTTATCTGCTTTAAAGAAACGTTAGTATGACATACTGATCAATCAATTTTATCGTTCTCTTGTGGTTCGACCGAGTCGAAAATAAATACCAAAAAAAAACGACGATCCTATTTTTTTTTGCGGAATTTTCTTTTGACTCGAACGTTTCCAGTGAAATGATGATTTAAAACAAAAAATTGAAATGATTTTATTTAAATACAGGGCCATTTTATTGCCTGTTTTTGTAAATTAATGAGTTCTGAAATAAGAGCAATAAATGTTGGGTGAAAGGATATATTAGGATTTACTTGCATTTCTCTACAATTGCACCGCGAAAAAATATTTATGAATGTTGTCTTTTTCAGTCAACGACGGTGATTATATTCAGGCAGTGTTCGACCGAAATTTGGCTGAAAATATCAGCAGAGTTCTCTATCCAAATGATAACTTCTTCGAGGGTAAAGAGCTGCGATTAAAACAAGAGTACTTCATGGTTGCCGCGACTCTCCAAGACATCATTCGCCGCTACAAATCCAGCAAGTTTGGCTCTCGCGATCATCACAGGACAGACTTTGACGCCTTCCCCGAAAAAGTGGCAATTCAGCTTAATGACACTCATCCCTCACTCGCTATTCCTGAGCTCATGAGGATTCTGCTCGATGTCGAGGGTCTTCCATGGGAAAAGGTCCGCAATTTACCATAAATTTTTCAATTTCGTAAATCTGGTCATTATCCATGTAACCATTGATCGCGTGAAGAATTGCACGAATTTTTACCAAAATCCATCGTAAGTTTAAGTTGACAATTTTTTATTTTACAATTTTTTTCCGCAAATTTAGCTAACTTAGGAAATGTATAGAATTCATTGAAATTTATGCATAATTTGAGTTAAAGCAGACAGAAAGTTCAGTGTAATTTTTTATGCGAATGGATTAAGGGATTGAAAAATTATAAATTTTTCAAATAATTTTTTTTCACTTTAAGTGAGATTTAAAAAAAAAATGTTTCTTAAACATTTTTTAGGCCTGGGATATAACTACTCGAACATGCGCATACACCAATCATACCGTTCTGCCTGAGGCTCTGGAACGTTGGCCTACTAGCATGCTCGAGAGCATCTTACCAAGACATTTACAAATCATTTATCATATCAATTTCCTTCACCTGCAAGAAGTCGGTGCCAAGTACCCGGGCGATCTTGACCGTTTGAGACGCATGTCGCTGATCGAGGAGGACGGCGACAAGAGGGTCAACATGGCCCACTTGTCGATCGTTGGCAGTCATGCAATCAATGGCGTCGCCAGAATTCATTCCGAGATTCTCAAGGACAGTGTGTAAGTTTTTCGATCGTAAGGTTTGGCTAATCGACCATTGAACACAGCAAATACGATTGGCAAATAGCTAAAACCGTGTAAAATGTGACGGTCGGGAAGGTCGTCAAATAAACGATTAGACTCTTTTAAGTGTAAAATATGTATATTGCCGAATACTACTTGAGGGAGTGAACGTGACAATGGTTCGGGATGGGGACGGTAGCAAGCTTTGGTATTTAAACTAGAGTTCTGTTCAACCTCCGTTCGCAACTAATGTCATGACCAAGTCCCGACGCAGTCGTGTTCGACTGCGGCCGATGTATTAAGGCGAAAATCGACCATTTTTTACATCGGTCGCAATCGAACACGACTGCGACCGATGTAAAAAATAAGTTGGGTACGCCGTAAGTCAACGCAACGCAGAATGATGTGAGTTGGGCACGCTGTAAGTTAGACGCAACGGAGAATGAACGTTTCCTGAGATCGACCATTTTTACATCGGCCGCAGTCGAACACGACGGCAGTTGAACGCGATGTGAGTTGGGCACGCTGTAAGTTAGACGCAAAAGAGAGTCAATGTTTCCTGAGATCGACCATTTTTACATCGGCCGCAGTCGAACACGACGGCAGTTGAACGCGATGTGAGTTGGGCACGCTGTAAGTTAGACGCAACGGAGAATGAACGTTTCCTGATATCGACCATTTTTACATCGACGGCAGTTGAACACAACGGTGGCTGAACGCATCGGGACCTGGACATGACATCAGTTGCGAACGGAGGTTGAACAGAACGCTAGTTGAAATATCGGAGCTTGCTATCGTCCCGTTAGACGCGACGGAGATTGAACGTTTCCTGAGATCGACCATTTTTACATCGACGGCAGTTGAATACAACGGCAGCTGAACGCGTCGGGACCTGACATGACATTAGTTGTGAACGGAGGTTGAACAGAATGCTAGTTGAAATATCGGAGCTTGCTACCGTCCCGTTAAACGCGATGGAGATTGAACGTTTCCTGAAATCGCCCAGCTTTACGTCGACGGCAGTTGAACACAACGGCAGCTGAACGCGTCGGGACCTGGAAATGACCTTAGTTGCAAACGGAGGTTGAACAGAACGCTAGTTGAAATACCGGAGCTTGCTACCGTCTCGTTAGACGCGACGGAGATTAAACGTTTCCTGAGATCGACCATTTTTACATCGACGGCAGTTGAACACAACGGCAGCTAAACGCTTCGGGATCTGGACATGACATCAGTTGCGAACGGAGGTTGAACAGAACGCAAGTTGAAATATCGGAGCTTGCTACCGTCCCGTTAGACGCGACGGAGATTAAACGTTTCCTGAGATCGACCATTTTTACATCGACGGCAGTTGAACATAACGGTGGCTGAACGCATCGGGACCTGGACATGACATTAGTTGCAAACGAATGTTGAACAGAACGCTAGTTGAAATATCGGAGCTTACTACCGTCCGGTTGGTCGCGACGGAGATTGAACGTTTCCTGAAATCGCTCAGCTTTACGTCGACGGCAGTTGAACAGAACGGCAGCTGAACGCATCGAGACCTGGACATGACATCAGTTGCGAACGGAGGTTGAACAGAACGCTAGTTGAAGTATCGGAGCTTGCTACCGTCCTGTTAGACGCGACGAAGATTAAACGTTTCCTGAGATCGACCATTTTTACATCGACGGCAGTTGAACACAACGGCAGCTGAACGCATCGGGACCTGGACATGACATTAGTTGCGAACGGAAGTTGAACAGAATGCTAGTTGAAATATCGGAGCTTGCTACCGTCCCAGATAACTCCAACGCTGGGTCCGTTAAGTTGGGCCCGCTGCATATTCCTGTGCAAGCGATAAGACGATCGTCGCGCGCTTGGATGCTGCGCGGCGGTCGTCCCC
Organism: Ephialtes manifestator; assembly: GCA_963970395.1. Lineage (NCBI taxonomy): Eukaryota > Metazoa > Arthropoda > Insecta > Hymenoptera > Ichneumonidae > Ephialtes > Ephialtes manifestator. The sequence goes on along the minus strand of OZ019981.1, from coordinate 25,836,697 downwards.
GAGCGTGGAATTTATATAAAGAAAGATTAAATATGCAATATTAAGGGGCCGTCACAAAAGTGTTTTTTCGACCCGGCATTTTCTGACAAATTTCTGTGGCACAATTTTCTGAAGACTTCGACAAAATTCGAGTAGATTCGACTAAAATTTATTTAAAGTGTTGTTTTTTAAGTATCATCTTAATGTTATTAATTAATTTCCACCATCAATACGTTATCTGTAACTTTTATTTATTTTTCCTTTTAGGTTCCGCGATTTCTACGAAATGAATCCCGACAAATTCCAGAACAAAACTAACGGCATAACTCCGAGGAGATGGTTGCTGCTGTGCAATCCCAACCTTTCCGACGTTATCGAAGAGGTTTGGCTTGTTTTTTCAATCTTTTTACGTTTAAATCATCAAACAATATTCAATAAATAATAAAATGTTGATTACTTTAAACATTTCGACACAATGTTTAGATACTTTACCAATTTCAATGGAACAGGAAATTCGAGAAAAAGAATAAATATTAGAGATTAGAGGGTCACAAAAGTCACTTGTAAATTATCAAATTTTTGAATTATCTAAATTGCTTCACAGAAAATCGGAAGCGACTGGACCGTTCATCTTGAACAGCTTCAAAAGCTCAAGAAGTTGGCCAAAGATCCTTCCTTCCAGCGAAGTATCGTAAAGGTTAAGCAGGAGAACAAGCTTCGTCTTGCTGAACTTCTCGAGAGTGATTACGGCGTTAAAGTAAATCCAGCTTCGATCTTTGACATTCAGGTGAGAAATATATGAAATTATAAAATTGGGGATACTTCTACGATTCCTAAAATTTATTTGTAACAAACCTACAATTACAAAATTAATTGTCGTCGTATTTCATCAGGTCAAGCGCATCCACGAGTACAAACGCCAGTTGCTTAATTGTCTACACATTATCACTCTCTATAACCGAATAAAGAAGAACCCATCGGCGCCTTTTGTCCCGAGAACTGTGATGATCGGTGGAAAAGCCGCTCCTGGTTATCTCTTGGCAAAGAAGATCATTAAATTGATCTGTAGCGTTGGCAATGTTGTCAATAACGATCCCATCGTCGGCGACAAACTCAAAGTCATCTATCTCGAGAATTATAGAGTTACGCTTGCCGAGAAGATCATTCCTGCTGCTGATCTCAGTGAACAAATCTCTACGGCTGGTACCGAAGCATCCGGCACTGGCAACATGAAATTTATGGTAAGAAACTGCCTCTAAAATGTTCCATTTGAAAACAAACTCTTTATTTCAATTAATCACTCAAAAATTTATTTCTAAATTGCATTTTTTTCTCAAAGTCCAGTTGTAAATTATTTTATATTTGATTTTAAGATTTCTTTTGTCTACGATGAATTGCAATTTCAGTTTATTCTTGAAATCATTTTTCAATTTTTCTAGAAAAACGTACAAAACAATTTTTTCGATAAAATTAAAGAACATTATTATTTAAACTACAAAACTACAAACATTATAATTTAAATTACAGTGACAAATATTTTCTGCACTTAAAATTTTACGGATTTAACATATTTTTATTTTTTTGTAGTTGAACGGTGCACTGACCATTGGAACTTTGGACGGAGCAAACGTGGAGATGGCCGAGGAGATGGGCAACGATAATATATTTATCTTCGGTATGACTGTCGATGAAGTTGAGGCCCTTAAGAAGAGAGGCTACAATGCCTGGGATTACTACAATAAATTGCCGGAAGCAAAGCAGTGCATCGACCAAATACAGGGCGGATTCTTCAGTCCGAATAATCCTGACGAATTCAAAGACATAACCGACGTATTAATGAAGTGGGATAGATTTTTCCTTCTCGCCGATTACGAGAGCTACGTAAAGACACAGGATCGCGTGAGCAAAGTTTACCAGGTCAGTTAACTCTCTTTTCCTCCTTCGATGATCTCATCATCACTCAAATCTTGAATTGGGTTGTTAAAAAAAAATAGTGCATTAATGACACCAAAACACGAAAGTACTAACAGATTTTTAAAAAATTTTTAACCTGTAAATTATTATTAATAATTTTATAATCGTAAAAATTCATATTTGCCACGTGATCGAGAAAGGCCACATCAATTTCGGATGTTATCGGCGCGTCGCCGACCGAATTTGAAACAAGATTTTTGCAACGTCTATATTTTCGTTAATATTGAAAAAATAAATATACAAATATTTTTTTTTAACGCATGTAAACTTCAAAATTAAAAAAATTATAATTATCGATATTTCTGTCCCCACAGGACGAAAACAAATGGGTGGAAATGGCGATTCACAACATCGCATCTTCTGGAAAATTCTCGTCCGATCGAACGATCGAGGACTACGCTCGTGAAATTTGGGACGTTGAGCCCAGCTGGCAGCCTCTTCCAGATCCCCACGAGCCCCGCGACATGTAAAAAAATCGTCGTTAATGCTCTCTAGAAAAGTATTTTTGTGATTTGTTGTTTCCTCGCTGAAAAATCTCTCTAAAGCAGCAAGGAGTCTCGAATGTTTACGTGTTTTCAATGTAGAATAAGCCAAACAACCGTGTAAGGCCCAATGAAATTTATACAACGTTTTTGTTGCCAGTCAGATCAAACATTACACGATTAAAAAAACGTTTTTCGAGAGTCCCAAAGACGAAACGTCAGCGAGGTTCGCCGAAAAATAATTTGCAGAGCTCGCTCGCACAATATCTCAAACTCTCATCTTGCAAAATGTTATTTCCAAGGTGTTTGAAGTTTGCTCAATCGACAGATATATAAATACAATTATTACTCAATGATCTATCGCAAAGTGATAGATCGTTTGATCGTCGCACGATTAACAATTAACGGCTGATTTTTTGTTTCGCCGGGTGATTTATCCGTCCGTTATCGAAAACAGTCGTACCTGGCCAATATTTAACAGTGAAGAAAAAGAGAATTATAATTGCATGCGTCTCCAGACGATTTTTGGAGAGCTCACTCTTCAATCTCTATTTTCAGCGCAGACTATGAATCATATATTTTTTTAATGATCGCACATACAGGCGAAATACTGCCGCAGAACCAATGAATAATCTAGGTAGGATCCTAGGAATTTGGAATGGAATTTCCTCGCATTAGCGTGTAAAAAGCGAAATTTCTTGGATTCCTAGATGATAATCATTTTTTGCTGCATGCAATGGAATCTCTTACATGATAATCGACGAATGTCTCAGAGATTTCGAAATTTTTAAGTCGTTTGACGAGCGTTCTGACTTAATTTCCACTGCAAAAACTCGCGAATTTCGTTAATATATCGCAGTGTAAAAATTGTTGGAACTTGAACATCCAACGACTTAAAAAATTGACAGAAAGTTCACAAACTCTCAAGATCGTTTAAAGATTAGACCTTGGCGACTTAGATCATTTTTTTTCTATACATAATGAGATTCTGTGTGAGTTCCTAAGTAAAACGTACGTCCTAAATGCAATAACACAAAAAAAAGAAAAACTGAACTACAATAAAATGCTACATATAATTTTATTCCCACCTACGATCCTCCAGATTTTTCTACTGGGATATTCATCTGTGTCGCCACTCGCGACTCAATCCTACAACGAAAAAAAATAATAATACATAAGTATAAAGTACTTCTAAGTAAAAAATTAAAATCCACTCAGCTTCGAAATCAAAATAACTTATAGTGTGCACGCGTAGCTGTATTTGTGATCGTAAGTTCGTAGCTTAATCGTTCCGTCTTCACAATATTGTTCAACACCCGAAAATGAAGTTTTTTTTTTTTTTTTAGCTTGTAGAAAAGAAAAAATTGTTTCGTTGATGAATAAAACGAGTTGTTTTTATCGATAAACGATGTTTTATTATTGTTCTACCTTGGTAAAGATAAATTATCGAGAAATTCTTCATTTCATCCCGTAACGCTTGCAATTTTTTTTTATATGTAAATTTTCGAAATTTTTTTTTATTTCCAATTCCTAATAACAATAGTAATTTGTAAGTTTGCAATTGAAAATTATTTTAAGGGACTTCATTCTTTTGACTTTAAAACACGCTCTGGTTCATCTTCCTAGGACAAATAGAATCGGAGATATTAATTTTTGAAGTTCGCCATGCACTCGTTTTTTCAAAAAATTGAACATCCCATAATTTTTTATAAATTTTTTTTTTGGCCAAACAAAACAATACGAGTATGTTCTTTTTGGGTATAGCTTGCGTAAAAAAAAGTTTCATTCGACTCAAAAAATTCGAGGTCAAAAAACAACCAAATCCGTCCGATTTCATGTGGAATTGCTCATATATGAGGCATTCTCTGTCAATTCAGCCACTTTTTTTTCGACCCTCTCCGATTTGCCCTGTAATTGATTATATGAATGTACAACTAAAAGACACTATGTGAATTTTTTCAGATTTTTAAAAATAATTTTTTAGAAACTGGCTTTTTTATTCAAGTGCAAATATCTCAGAATTTTGAAGTTACTGAAAAAAAATGTCAGCACATAAAAGTTGTCGTTTATTGTTAGCTTTCGAGCGGAATATTCCAAATAATTGTCACGTTCCTGTGAGTATGATTTTTTTCTGAAAAATGGAGGAATTATTTTTTAATTAAAAAAAGGATATTTTTTTTTTACTGAAAAAATTACAGAGTATTGCTACATGACTGTTGATACCACAAAAAAATCGCCAGAGTGGCACCGATCGATCTTCTGGTATTAAAAAATGCATTTGTGTGAAAGTTCCGAAAAACGGGAGCATTATTATTTTTTTGATAAAAAAAGGTTCCTTTTTTTTGGCTAATAAAATTACAGAGTATTCTTGCATGACTGTAGATATTGCAAAAAAATCATCAGAGTGGCAAAGATCGAGCTTACGGTATTAAAAAAAATTATTCGTGTGGAAGTTTCGAAAAACGGGGGAATTATTTTTTTTATACCGGAAGCTCGATCCGTACCACCTTGATGATTTTTTTGCAATATCTACAGTCATGCAAGAACACTCTGTAATTTTATTAGCCAAAAAAAAGTAACCTTTTTTTTATCAAAAAAATAATAATGCCCCCGTTTTTCGGAACTTTCACACAAATGCATTTTTTAATACCAGAAGATCGATCGGTGCAACTCTGGCGATTTTTTTGTGATATCAACAGTCATGTAGCAATAGTCTGTAATTTTTTCAGTAAAAAAAATATCCTTTTTTTAATTAAAAAATAATTCCTCCATTTTTCGGAAAAAAATCATACTCACAGGAACGTGACAATTATTTGGAATATTCCGCTCGAAAGCTAGCAATAAACGACAACTTTTATGTGCAGACATTTTTTTTCAGTAACTTCAAAATTCTGAGATATTTGCATTTGAATAAAAGAAACCGTTTTCTGAAAAATTATTTTTAAAAATCTGAAAAAATTCACATAGAGTGTTTTTTAGTGGTACATTCATATAACCAATTACAGGGCCAATCAGAGAGGGTCGAAAAAAAAGTGGCTGAATTGACAAAGAATGCTACATATGTAGAACTTCGATTGTTACTGAAATTATTCGTGTGGAAGTTTCGAAAAACGGGGGAATTATTTTTTTTTATACCGGAAGCTCGATCCGTACCACCCTGATGATTTTTTTGCAATATCTACAGTCATGCAAGAATACTCTGTAATTTTATTAGCCAAAAAAAAGTAACCTTTTTTTATCAAAAAAATAATAATGCCCCCGCTTTTCGGAACTTTCACACAAATGCATTTTTTAATACCAGAAGATCGATCGGTGCCACTCTGGCGATTTTTTTGTGATATCAACAGTCATGTAGTAATAATCTGTAATTTTTTCAGTAAAAAAAAATATCCTTTTTTTAATTAAAAAATAATTCCTCCATTTTTCGGAAAAAAATCGTACTCACAGGAACGTGACAATTATTTGGAATATTCCGCTCGAAAGCTAACAATAAATGACAACTTTTATGTGCAGACATTTTGTTTCAGTAACTTCAAAATTCTGAGATATTTGCATTTGAATAAAAAAAACCATTTTCTGAAAAATTATTTTTAAAAATCTGAAAAAATTCACATAGAGTGTCTTTTAGTGGTACATTCATATAACCAATTACAGGGCAAATCAGAGAGGGTCGAAAAAAAAGTGGCTGAATTGACAAAGAATGCTACATATGTAGAACTTCGATTGTTACTGAAATTATTCGTGTGGAAGTTTCGAAAAACGGGGGAATTATTTTTTTTTATACCGGAAGCTCGATCCGTACCACCCTGATGATTTTTTTGCAATATCTACAGTCATGCAAGAATACTCTGTAATTTTATTAGCCAAAAAAAAGTAACCTTTTTTTTATCAAAAAAATAATAATGCCCCCGCTTTTCGGAACTTTCACACAAATGCATTTTTTAATACCAGAAGATCGATCGGTGCCACTCTGGCGATTTTTTTGTGATATCAACAGTCGTGTAGCAATAGTCTGTAATTTTTTCAGTAAAAAAAATTTTCCTTTTTTTAATTAAAAAATAATTCCTCCATTTTTCGGAAAAAAATCATACTCACAGGAACGTGACAATTATTTGGAATATTCCGCTCGAAAGCTAACAATAAACGACAACTTTTATGTGCAGACATTTTTTTTTCAGTAACTTCAAAATTCTGAGATATTTGCATTTGAATAAAAAAAACCATTTTCTGAAAAATTATTTTTAAAAATCTGAAAAAATTCACATAGAGTGTCTTTTAGTGGTACATTCATATAACCAATTACAGGGCAAATCAGAGAGGGTCGAAAAAAAAGTGGCTGAATTGACAAAGAATGCTACATATGTAGAACTTCGATTGTAAATTTATGATAGAACTTTGTAAATTCGCAAAGCAAAGTCCGCATTCAGATCGATACGATTTTAGTTTATTAGTATATTTAGTTTATTAGCTCTGCCGCACTATGGAGTACAATTAGACTAATGTAAGATTGTTCACTTTTTTGAACTTTATGAAAGCTCTAATTCTCGAACGAAGTTTCAGATCGCCTTAAAATTTTAACAACATATCCTTAGTATCATCGCCCATTGTGTGAACCACAGGAACAAAAGTTTCAATGACACAAAAAAATATAATAAATAAAACACCGACAGAAAAGTGAGTAAAAAAATTTTAAGTTTCCAATTTTTATTACAATAATTTTAAAAAATATTATTGTCAGTTCACACTGAAGATACATTCATTATGCAATTATAAATATGTTCATTTTTTGTTTCAGCCATCCACCTCGATGCTGAGAACTTTTACCATCAACGCGCGTGCAAAAAAAAAATACATTGCTTTATTATGTTATATCTTCGCCATTTGTTAATAATACCGATTTTTTTTGCATATACTTAACCATGTGCATAAATGATCTGTAAAAAAAAATGTTAGCGATATATGCGTCATTATTTGTTAACCGCGTTTAGAAATACCTTCGAAAATCGCCGAAATCGCGTACACTGTTAAAAAAGTTTGTAAATTTACTGTGACAAGTAACATGAAATTAGCACAACTGGTGTATGAAATAATAATTATAGTATAACATTCACTGCAACATTAACGTACGTGAAGATTAAATTTATAAATATTTTTATGAAAATTATAAAACTTCCGTAGTAAAAGCTGATGGCTTTTGATTTTATATAAAACATGTGCACGAAATTTATAAACGACATACAAAAAAAAAAAAAAAATACAGAATGTAAATTCCTATTATTTTGTAACAGTAAATTTACAAATTTCTCAAATCTATTTTAGTACATATTGTTATTTTAAATATCTAATACAGATGGTCAAGAAATTTCTGGTACAGATTGTGACTAAAAATTTCCAGTCCGGTATTGTAATTTTCTGGACATTTTTTTTTAATGGTGTATATGAGGCCTTAAATGAATTATATGTTTCCTCATGTAAAACTCGGAGTCAGCACAAGTGGCTGCGTCTATTGGCACATGAACGCGTTGATATCTCGTCGAGCTCGGACCGACAGTCGCGTTACACGTTCGGATAGCACGAGTGGTACACCGTTCGTATATAGTGTCACAAATAACAAGAACAAATAACGGTACCAATGGAATCAGCGCAGGGAGTTGTTGGTCATAGGCGAAAAGAAGCTCTCGCTAAATTTCGCTTGTTCGACACACAAGCCGAGCCTTTAGTGAGTAGATTTTTTAGTTTAAATCACTGTATTTCGAGACGAGCTAGAAACTTGATATGACTCACAACAAACATGATAATAAAACGATACATACTTAGTGGCTCGATACATACGTCGTTTATCTGATTCGTATGGTCTCGTGAATTGTCGGATTTCTTCGTTGCAGGCTTTGCGTAGATACAGTCACTCGTTCCATTCGATTCAGGCTCAGATGATGTAGAGCTGAACTCTCTTAAGTCGCGACTTAAGATTTATTTAGACTGTAGAGTAATATTAAAAAAAAAAATTATTGTTAATTTTTATTGGTCCGAATACTAGTTATTATTTGTAATTTAATTTTTTTTAAAATGAATTAAGGAATTTTATAAAGATAAGACTACATTTGGGAATGTAGAATTATGAGGAGGTCCTTAAAATAATTTAGGTTTTTTTTTGGGTTTATGCGAAAATATTTGCAAAGTATTAAGCAATTAATAAGATTTAAAAAATAGTGACGTCTAATGTTATATGTACTAAGCTGAATTTTTTCTTATGTACATAAAAAAATGGTGTTGCATAAAAATAAATAATATAATAATGTAAAATTATAAAAATATAAGTATATTTGGAAAATATATTAGAAGCAACAGAATAAAGATAGATCCTAATTGTAGATTAATATTAATAACTAATATTCGAGATTTAATTTTTTTAAAATGAATTAAGGAATTTTATAAAGATAAGACTACATTTGGGAATGTAGAATTATGAGGAGGTCCTTAAAATAATTTAGGTTTTTTTTTTGGGTCTATGTGAAAATATTTGCAAAGTATTAAGCAATTAATAAGATTTAAAAAATAGTGACATCTAATGTTATATGTACTAAGCTGAATTTTTTCTTGTGTATATAAAAAATGGTGTTGCATAAAAATAAATAATATAATAATGTAAAATTATAAAAATATAAGTATATTTGGAAAATATATTAGAAGCAACAGAATAAAGATAGATCCTAATTGAAGATTGTGAATTGTTATTGGTCCGAATATTAGTTATTATTCAAGAGATATAATTTTTTTTTTCTTCGAATGAATTAAGGAACTTTATAAAAATAAGACTAAATTTGGCAATGTAGAATTATGAGGAGGTCTTAAAATAATGTCGGTTTTTTTTTTTGGGTTTATGCGAAAATATTTGCAAAGTATTAATCAATTAATAAGATTTAAAAAATAGTGACGTCTAATGTTATATGTACTAAGCTGAATTTTTTCTTGTGTATATAAAAAATGGTGTTGCATAAAAATAAATAATATAATAATGTAAAATTATAAAAATATAAGTATATTTGGAAAATATATTAGAAGCAACAGAATAAAGATAGATCCTAATTGTAGATTAATATTAATAACTAATATTTGGACCAATAACAATTCAGTTATTGGTCCGAATATTAGTTATTATTCGAGATTTAATTTTTTTCAAATGAGTTAAGGAATTTTATAAAGAGAAGTCTACATTTGGGAATGTAGAATTATGAGGAGATCCTAAAATAATTTAGGTTTTTTTTTTTATCTATGCGAAAATATTTGCAAAGTATTAATCAATCAATAAAATTAAAAAACTTGTGACGTCTAACGTTATATGTACTGAGCTGAATTTTTTTTTATATATAAAGAAATGGAGTTGCATAAAAATAAACAATATAAAAATGTAAAATTTCTAACTATAAGTATATTTGAAAAATATATTGGAAGCAACAGAATTAAGGTAGATCCTAATTTGTAGATGTTAGATTGTTAATTGTTATTGGTTCGAATACTAGTTATTATTCAAGAGATATAATTTTTTTTTCTTCGAATGAATTAAGGAACTTTATAAAAATAAGACTAAATTTGGGAATTTAGAATTATGAGGAGATCCTAAAATAATTTAGGTTTTTTTCTGGGTCTATGCGAAAATATTTGCAAAGTATTAATCAATTAATAAGAGTTAAAAAATAGTGACATCTAATGTTATATGTACTAAGCTGAATTTTTTCTTATGTACATAAAAAATGGTGTTGCATAAAAATAAATAATATAATAATGTAAAATTATAAAAATATAAGCATATTTGGAAAATATATTAGAAGCAACAGAATAAAGATAGATCCTAATTGAAGATTGTGAATTGTTATTGGTCCGAATATTAGTTATTATTCAAGAAATATAATTTTGTTTTCTTCGAATGAATTAAGGAACTTTATAAAAATAAGACTAAATTTGGGAATTTAGAATTATGAGGAGGTCCTTAAAAAATTTAGGTTTCTTTCTGGGTCTATGTGAAAATTTTTGAAAAGTATTAATCAATTAATAAGATTTAGAAAATAGTGACGTCTAATGTTATATGTACTGAGCTGAATTTTTTCTTATATACATAAGAAAATAGTATTGCATAAAAATAAACAGTATAATAATTTAAAATTAGAAAAATAGAAGCATATTTGGAAAATATATTAGAAGCAACAGAATAAAGATACATCCTAATTGTAGATGTTAGATTGTTAATTATTATTGCACCGAATACGAGTAATTATTCGAAAGCTATAATTTGTTATCTTTGAATGAATTAAGGAATTTTATAAACATTAGAATTTCATTATTTCGATATCGATTCCACAGTCACATTGATTGTTTTTTTTTTAAATAATTTAACGAGCGGTTTCATATTGCCGTTCTTTGAAACAAAAACAAAAGTCACTCGTGTTTCTTTTGACGTTGTTCAATATCAACGAAATTGTCAGTTACTCCATTTCCAAGAGTCTGGTAATAATTTTTTCCTCAAATGTTTCAAAGAAGTATAAAAAAAGCAAAATTTCTCGCAGGGACCGTCTCAATTATTCGTGAGTTGCATTAATCCACATTTAACAATATTTTCTCTTTAATTTTCTGCGTTTCTTGACTCCACTTTTAATGATAAAAAAAAATAAATAAAACATTGTAAAAAATGTAGATAAAGCGATTAATTTTTTTTTTTAATTTCCAAGTAGGAAGATTAATATTTAGTAAGGAAATTTCGATGATGATAGGCTAAAAACTTCTGGAATTATGGGCTTTCTGTGCTCAAAAGGAATTTGGAGTGTTCGGCAAACGCGATGTCCAGTCGACTTGATTGATCGGGAGTTTCACACGTCGGATTTTAATAACGACTATCACGACTATCTATGTACGAACCGAGGAAATAATCTCCGAAGGTTCGACGAAAAAATAATTAATCAAATTAGTGAAATGAGAAAATAATTTGTCTGTTGCAGAATGTGTCGGCGCCGTCGATTCCAATAAAATTGAAACCAACATCAGCGATCATCGTGACTGGTTACATTCCAGGGCAACTTACTGGGTAAATTTTCTACATTTTTTTTTACGTCCACTTAAAAAAAAAAGAGCTTGAAATTTTTATTCGTTTATCTGTCATTTTTTTATTTACAGATTCACCATAAATCTGACATGCAAATTGGCCGGAAATACTGCTCTACATTTTAATCCTCGATTGGACAGAGGATACGTTGTCAGAAATACGAAAACTCGTGGCTCTTGGGACAACGAAGAAACTTGCTCGCCAGCTGTACCGAGTTCCTGTATTTTTCGTCGCGATGCCTATTTTCACGTTACTATTTTTTGCGGACCTTATGATTTTCAGGTATGTAAAGAAAAATAATCATATTAATTAAAGACATTTTAGAGGCAATAGAATTTCATTTTTTATCAGTAAAAAATATCCTACAATTAATTGGCGATTGATTGCAACGATTAGAATAATAATAATAAATGTTTGCGATTATCTAAAAAAAAATTAATAACGTCTTTAGAAATTGTAGTTGGAGTAAATGGTTTCGTAACATTTTTTTAATCAAAAGAAACTAAACTCCTTCATTTTTTTTTCTTCTTATGAAAAAGTAAAAATTACATTTGACATAGAATTTAAAAAAAACAGTAATTACTGCAATTTACTAAATTAGCACGTGGACATTTTTTTTATGTTTTATTTTACAAACAGTTAACCGTGAAAATTTTTCATTCAATATTTTTATCGTTAGAAAATAATACTGAAAGGTTTAGAAAGTTTTAAAAGTACAAGAAATGATTCTATCACTTCTTTTTTGCTCTTTTAATTTTTAATTTATGATTTAATAAAAAAAACACGATCTCCTTTAATTTATTTTCTTCTTATGAAAAATTGAAAATTATATTTGACGCTGAATTAAAGAAAAACAGTAATTACTGCAATTTACAAAATTAGCACGTGGACATTTTTTTATGTTATATTTTACAAACAGTTAATCGTGAGAATTTTTCATTCGATATTTTTATCATCAGAAAAAATCAGAAAAAAATCATCAAAAAAAGTTTTAGAAAGTTTTGAAAGTTAAAGATATCATTTTATCACTTTTTTTTTGCTTTTTAGATAGCAGTTAATGGCGAACACTTCTGTGAGTTCCACTACAGACTCCCGCTGGAAACGATAACTACTTTGGAACTCTTGGGCGGTATCGAGGACGCTAGAACTCGCTTGACCAACCTGTGCATTTATCCAGATCCGAAGATCTACAAAGTATCAAGAAATCTAAGCCTCACTGAGCAAAAGCCTGTATTCGACGATTTGGTAATGCACTTTATTGACTCTAAGATATTACTTGTTCCAAGGATGAATTCTCATTCCTTTTGCTTCCTCATACAGGAAGCTTTGTTTTCATGAAAAAATTTTTTTTCGAGATTTTTATGTCAGGACACTTAGAATTATACGAAACGTCCAGAAAAGTGATCTAGAAAAAATGTCCGTATGTGTGTGCGTGTGCGTGTGCGTGCGCGCGTGCGCGTGCGCATGCGCGTGTGCGTGTGCGTGTGCGTGTGCGTGTGCGCGTGCGCGTGTGCGTGTGCGCGTGCGCGTGCGCGTGTGCGTGTGCGTGTGCGTGTGCGTGTGCGTGTGCGTGTGCGTGTGCGTGTGCGTGCGCGCGTGCGCGAGCGCATGCGCGTGTGCGTGTGCGTGTGCGTGTGCGTGTGCGTGTGCGCGTGTGCGTGTGCGTGTGCGTGTGCGTGTGCGTGTGCGTGTGCGTGTGCGTGTGCGTGTGCGTGTGCGTGTGCGTGTGCGTGTGCGTGTGCGTGTGCGTGTGCGTGTGCGTGTGCGTGTGCGTGTGCGTGTGCGTGTGCGTGTGCGTGTGCGTGTGCGTGTGCGTGTGCGTGTGCGTGTGCGTGTGCGTGTGCGTGTGCGTGTGCGTGTGCGTGTGCGTGTGCGTGTGCGTGTGCGTGTGCGTGTGCGTGTGCGTGTGCGTGTGCGTGTGCGTGTGCGTGTGCGTGTGCGTGTGCGTGTGTGTGTGTGTGTGTGTGTGTGTGTGTGTGTGTGTGTGTGTGTGTGTGTGTGTGTGTGTGTGTGTGTGTGTGTGTGTGTGTGTGTGTGTGTGTGTGTGTGTGTGTGTGTGTGTGTGTGTGTGTGTGTGTGTGTGTGTGTGTGTGTGTGTGTGTGTGTGTGTGTGTGTGTGTGTGTGTGTGTGTAGAACTCCGAAAAATCGAACGCCGATAACTCAAGAACGGTTTTGTATATCTCGCTCAAATTTGGCACACAAGTGTAGCAGCAGACCCTCTTCAACTGTACCAATTTTCGACAAAATCTGTGCGAAAATTTCGATTTTATGCCGTTTTGAATTTTTTGAAAAAAGGACGTGGTCGCTCTAACTTTCATAAAATTTAGTCTATTTTGCTAAATAGTTGGTTATAAGAGTAGGTGCACTCAATGCTGTTTGGTATTGAATTTGGCTCGAATCGGCAAAGTGGTTCAGATTTTATGGAATTTTGAATTTTTCAAAAAATTGACATTATCGCTCTATTGTAAGTTTTGCAAAATTTGAAATAGCGAGCTCAAATTTTGTATATAAATGAAACAATATTCAGCCATTATATATGTATAATTTAGTGACAAACGGTATGAAATTTGTGATTTTATGGAATGTTGAATTATCTTTAATAATATACGTTATCACATTTACTTTCGAAAACGCTCTAATAATAACGAAATAACGGAATAACGAAATAGAATAAGCGAATTCACAACATGTTTATTTATCTAATTTAAAAAAGATGCAAAGTAGAACCTTGCACATTGCTTCCTCATTATTTTTCGCTTTTTACAAAGCTTCCTCTATGAGGAAGCCAAAATTGAATAACATTCTTTTTGTTTCCTCAGAGAGGAAGCTTTGTATTATCTTTTATTCCTGTAACGAATCGTTTCAGAAAGTACCAGTTACCGTAACGATCGCCCAGGAATTTAACCATGGAGCACGGATTTTTATCAAGGGGAGGCTCAAGCTTCTTCCTCATTCGTAAGTAAAAATAAAAATTAAAAAACTCCCTTAAAAAAAAAAAAAATGAAAGTAATTGATTAATAAATTGGATAATGAAAAAATTATGAAACAATAATTATTCGCATCTCTCGTTTCTCTTGTCATCATTTCATAGCTATAGAAAATCTATCATAATGAATCTTGAATATTATAAATATATGAACCCAAAGATTTGTGGATGAAATTTTTTTTTAATGACAAATGTAATATTATTAATATTATTTATTATAAAAATTATATTATTCGTAATAATATTATAGGACATGGAAGAAACATATAGGATTTGGATGGTAAATTTATGATAGAACTTTGTAAATTTGCGAACCAAATTCAGTATTCGGAACGTTAAGATTTTTTTAAAAACGTTTTCTATAATTTATTTTTCCCAGAGAGGAAAAATAAAATAAATTTCTCGTTTATTTATTTAATCAACTATATTTTTTAACATAATCATCTTATCTTTTTCAGATTTTACGTGAATTTGCAAAAAGGCGATATGGTATATCCTCATCCGCAAATCGCATTGCATCTGAATCCTCGATTTTTATACGGTAATCGGCCGGCATGCGTGGTGATGAATTGTTGGGCAGAAGGCGCTTGGAGCAACGAGGAACGACACGAGGGACAATTATCTTGGGGTCCCGGTCGCGATTTTCTATTAACGTAAAATATCCTATTTATTATTATTTTTTTTACCTCTTTGACCACGAATATTTTTTGTAAAATATTCTTTTATTTTAAGAATATTTTTTTGTAAAATATTCTTAAAAAATACTGGAAGTTTTTATGCATAAACTCGTAATCGAAATTTAATATACAATTGTGGTATAAAATTTACCAAGAATATTTTTTACCAGAAATATTCTTACCAAATATTATTTAATATTTAATAATATTTTTTACCAAAAATATTTTTACACTGTTAGAAAATACTGGAAGTTTTTATGCATCAATTGGTAATCGAAATTTAATTTAATTTAATTTAATTTAAATTTCAAGTAGATTTTTTTTACAGTGTTTCTACAGTAGAGTCTCACGATCTAATATAAATTGTTTTTTTTTTTTACAGTATACGCTGCGAATACGACAGCTTTGCAATATGGCTGGGTGACAAGATGATCGGTGAATTTAGGCATCGATTGCAGCCAACGATTGTCGACACTTTAAAAATATCCGGTGACGTCGTGCTCTACGAGATTGCCATGAGTTACGCATAATGTATTATTGCTGCAGCGCCGAACGACGGGCGTTCTGTTTTAAGAGACGCTTTTTCTTTTATCAAGTCAAGTTACCTCAAGTTTCCAATCTCCATTGTAGCGTGGAGCATTTTTTAAATGTATATTTATTACACATGTTCTCGAGAAATATGCGCGTCTCGTCGTCCTGTGCTGTTAATTATGTTTATTTTTTTCTTCGTCCTTGTATTATTATTATTATATATAAAACGCTTTCACGACAATTTATTTACGTTATCTTAGACAATAAAGTAATTTGTCAAAAACTTAGGTCAACGTTTTTTGAGATTATAGAGATTTATCAATTTTGTACATTATTTTATCCGAAAATGAAAAATTTTGAGCTTTGCAAATTTCGGTCCATTTCGATAGGGAAATTAAATTTGTATAATTATCATTTATTAATTATGTCATCTGTTTTCCAAAATTTCGAGCATTATTTTCTTTTCTTGGCGATACGAAAAACAAAAGTAAAGTGCGATTACAAATATTTTTAGAACGCTTTCATATTTACGAAATATAATAAATAGGATTTACGAATGTTAAGCTTGTAAAAATGTGTTCCAAAATTTAGCCTCACTGATGAAGAATTATTGTGATAGGGATTAAAATTAATTAATAGTGCGTAGAATTCTCGAAAATTAACAGAGATTCTAGATAAAAGAAAAAAGCTTAAAGTACAGTGCAAGTTTAAAACAATTAATTCAAAGGATATATAAATTAAAGGCTCTATTTTCCGCTTAAACGATTGTGGAAAATTTTCAAGTGAGACAAACCATAGCCATAATTGCAAATATTACAGAAAATAGATAAAACGTCAATCGGTCGATCGCCGTAGCCGCGAGAATCCATTCGAATTGTGCGGTGCTCATTGTTGGCGTTATTATATTTTCCCTTTCACCGTTATCAGAACAATTTGACGACAGCGAATTCGATTGATGATAAGTGTTTGTGTCTGCTGCATGACTCTCCCTTAATTCTTGTTCTCCAATTGGTCTACGTGAGTTAAGCTGTGGAAGAAAAAGATTTTGTTACATTTTCCTTTATTTTTGTTAGTAATTATAAGAACGCGTTAAAATTATAAAATTTTCAAAATCGCTCGATTTTCAATATTACCAAAAATATGAGATTATTGAGATGTCGAGGTCAGAATTTTTTGTACAATTAATACATAGTTTTTGTCAGCCAAAAAGGCAAGAATGGCTAATAAGTGTAATTTAAAAAAAATGGTAGTCTTTTTCAAGTCTTAGTTTTTTTTTTAAATTAAGAAATTAAACTGTGGAAGAAAAAGTTTTTGTTACATTTTCCTTTATTTTTATTAGTAATTATACGAGTGCGTTAAAATTATAAAATTTTCAAAAACGCTCGATTTTCAATATTACAAAAAAAAATGAGATTATTGGGATGTCGAGGCCAGAATTTTTTGTACAATTAATACATAGTTTTTGTCAGCCAAAAAGGCAAGAATGGCTAATAAATATAATTTTAAAAAAATGCTTAGTCTTTTTCAAGTCTTAGTTTTTTTTTAATTAAGAAATTAAGCTGTGGAAGAAAAAGTTTTTGTTACATTTTCCTTTATTTTTATCAGTAATTATACGAGTGCATTAAAATTATAAAATTTTCAAAACCGCTCGACTTTCAATATTACAAAAAAAAATGAGATTATTGGGATGTCGAGGTCAGAATTTTTTGTACAATTAATACATAATTTTTGTCAGTCAAAAAAGCAAGAATGGCTAATAAATATAATTTTTTTAAATGCTTAGTTTTTTTCAAGTCTTAGTTTTTTTTTAATTAAGAAATTAAACTGTGGAAGAAAAAGTTTTTGTTACATTTTCCTTTATTTTTATTAGTAATTATACGAATGCGTTAAAATTATAAAATTTTCAAAATCGCTCGATTTTCAATATTACAAAAAAAAGAGATTATTGGGATGTTCAGGTCAGAATTTTTTGTACAATTAATACATAGTTTTTGTCAGTCAAAAAAGCAAGAATGGCTAATAAATATAATTTTTTTAAATGCTTAGTTTTTTTCAAGTCTTAGTTTTTTTTTAATTAAGAAATTAAACTGTGGAAGAAAAAGTTTTTGTTACATTTTCCTTTATTTTTATTAGTAATTATACGAATGCGTTAAAATTATAAAATTTTCAAAATCGCTCGATTTTCAATATTACAAAAAAAAGAGATTATTGGGATGTTCAGGTCAGAATTTTTTGTACAATTAATACATAGTTTTTGTCAGTCAAAAAAGCAAGAATGGCTAATAAATATAATTTTTTTAAATGCTTAGTTTTTTTCAAGTCTTAGTTTTTTTTTAATTAAGAAATTAAACTGTGGAAGAAAAAGTTTTTGTTACATTTTCCTTTATTTTTATTAGTAATTATACGAATGCGTTAAAATTATAAAATTTTCAAAATCGCTCGATTTTCAATATTACAAAAAAATATGAGATTATTGGGATGTCGAGGTCAGAATTTTTTGTACAATTAATACATAGTTTTTGTCAGTCAAAAAAGCAAGAATGGCTAATAAATATAATTTAAAAAAAATGCTTAGTCTTTTTCAAGTCTTAGTTTTTTTTTAATTAAGAAATTAAGCTGTGGAAGAAAAAGTTTTTGTTACATTTTCCTTTATTTTTATTAGTAATTATACGAGTGCGTTAAAATTATAAAATGTTCAAAACCGCTCGATTTTCAATATAACAAAAAAAAAATGAGATTATTGGGATGTCGAGGTCAGAATTTTTTGTACAATTAATACATAGTTTTTGTCAGCCAAAAAGGCAAGAATGGCTAATAAATATAATGTTTAAAAAATGCAGTCTTTTTCAAGTCTCAGTTTTTTTTTAAATTAAGAAATATTGATAAACAATGAAGTTATTTAAATAAAATTTATCTGTTTATACCTTAAGATAATCTTTAAAGGATTATTCATAGCTATTTAAAGGAAAGAGTATTCTGAATTAGAATTTATTCGAATATTGCTCATTCCTATTATAAAGCCAGTGAGATTTATATAAATGTGAACGAACCAATTGAATGTGATCAAAAAGAGCCAAGTACTGTCCAGGTCGACCCACGAGAAATTTCTTAATCCCACGTGGAAGTGGTCGACAGTGTGGACGACGCGATAAGTTTATCACAAAGGCCGATATTATTAGGGATATTGTCACGAGATATAGACACCCACTGTAGAAACAAACTGAAAACAGATTAATTAATATAGAATTAATTATCTAAAGTTACACGATTTTGTACATGACGTCCCAGTGCAAAAAATCCACCCTTAAAAATCGTATTATTAATTTACTTATTGTTCATTACGTTACCTTAAAAGTTCCAGTGTGTTAATTTCAATATAGTACTCAATTTTTCAAATAATTTTGCAAGTGTTGGAATTTCCCAATTTGAATATATTTGTTCAAATTAAAATTAACAGAATATTAATCAAATCTGTCAGAACAAAATTACTTCTAAATTAAGTTAAAAAAAATAATATGTTAAATTATGTATTATTAAAAATAATCTGTCTATATCAATTTAGCAGTGATTTGACTAGTGTGAAGCGCCGAAACCTCCCCCAAAAAATCTACCCTTAAACATCGTATTATTAATTAATTTATTGTTCATTACGTTACCTTAAAAGTTCCAGTATGTTAATATTAATATGGTACTCAATTTTTCAATTATTTTTATACAATAATTTTGCAAGTGTTGGAATTTTCCAATTTAAATATCTTTTTTCAAATTAAAATAAACAGAACATTAATAAAATTTGTCAGAATAATATTACTTCAAATTTAATTTTAAAAAAATATATATGTTAAATTACGTATTATTAAAAATAATCTGTCTATATTATAAAAAGATCTTGCCGTGACATAATTTAGCAGTGATTTGACTAATGTGAAGCGCCGAAACCTCCTTAAAAGTTCTTCTATTTAAAATTAACAAAATATTAATCAAATTTGTCAGAACAAAATTACCTTTAAATTAATTTAAAAAAAATATAAATGTTAAATTACTTTTATATTTTTCATAATATGTATTATTAAAAATAATCTGTCTATATTATAAAAAGATCTTGCCGTGACATAATTTAGCAGTGATTTGACTAATGTGAAGCGCCGAAACCTCCTTAAAAGTTCTTGAGTAGCTTATTAGTACATTTATAATGGTCTTACTTAAAAGTGGTGGTTTGTCAGGAAGCGCAGGTACTTTGTGACCAAAGTATATCAGAAATATCGATATAATCAATGCGGTGCCGCCGCACAATGTTATTTTCTCACTGCTCTGTGGTGGTAACCAGAAGATGACAAGTATGAGGAAGACGATTGCTGAAAAAAGCAGCAAAGCATCAATTAAGTGATTTATCATTTTTTTTTTTTCAAAATGCAATAATGCAAGTGTAACTCACTGGCAGCAGGTGCAATGACAGTTGCATAATACATCGGCGAGTGTCGGCTTACAGTTAGATTGTAATATAATTTTATAATGTCGTAGCCGTGGAAGTTTCTTCTCACTCGAGTTTTTGTTATTGCTATTAAACGCCACTCTGTGTATTGGTGATGTTCCAGCGGCTGTAATTTTTTATTTTTTAAATTTTTTTTATTTTTGCTTCCTCATAGAGGAAGCTTTGTTTTCATGAAAGAAAAAAAAATTTCGAGATTTTTATGTCAGGACACTTGGAATTGTCCAAAACGTCCAGAAAAGTGATCTAGAAAAAATGTCCGCATGTATGTATGTGTGCGTGCGTGCGCGCGTGAGTGCGTGCGTGCGCGCGTGCGTGTGTGCGTGCGTGCGCGCGTGCGTGTGTGCGTGCGTGCGCGCGTGCGTGTGTGTGTGTGTGTGTGTGTGTGTGTGTGTGCGTGCGTGTGTGTGTGTGTGTGTGTGTGCGTGCGTGTGTGTGTGTGTGTGTGTGTGTGTGCGTGCGTGTGTGTGTGTGTGTGTATGTGCGTGCGTGTGTGTGTGTGTGTGTGTGTGTGTGTGTGTGTGTGTGTGCGTGTGTGTGTGCGTGCGTGCGTGTGTGTGTGCGTGCGTGTGTGTGTGCGTGCGTGCGTGCGTGCGTGCGTGCGTGCGTGCGCGCGTGCGTGCGTGCGTGCGTGCGTGCGTGCGTGCGTGCGTGCGTGCGTGCGTGCGCGCGTGCGTGCGCGCGTGCGCGCGTGCGTGCGTGCGTGCGCGCGTGCGTGCGTGCGTGCGTGCGTGCGTGCGTGCGCGCGTGCGTGCGTGCGTGCGTGCGTGCGCGCGTGCGTGCGTGCGTGCGCGCGTGCGTGCGTGCGTGCGCGCGTGCGTGCGTGCGTGCGTGCGTGCGTGCGTGCGTGCGCGCGTGCGTGCGCGCGTGCGCGCGTGCGTGCGTGCGTGCGTGCGTGCGTGCGTGCGTGCGTGCGTGCGTGCGTGCGTGCGTGCGTGCGTGCGTGCGTGCGTGCGTGCGTGCGTGCGTGCGTGCGTGCGTGTGTGTGTGTACAACTCCGAAAATTCGAACGCCGATAACTCAAGAATGGTTTTGTACATCGCGCTCAAATTTGGCACACTAGTGTAGTAGCAGACCCTCTTCAACTGTACCAATTTTCACCAAAGTCTGTGCGAAAATTTCGGTTTTATGCCGTTTTTAATTTTTTGAAAAAAGGCCGTGGTCGCTCTAAGTTTCGTAAAATTTAGTCTATTTTGCTGAATAGTTGGTTATAAGAGTAGGTGCACTCAATGCTGTTTGGTATTGAATTTGGTTCGAATCGGTAAAGTGGTTCAGATTTTATGGAATTTTGAATTTTTCAAAAAATTGACGTCAGAAATCATCAACTTCGTCAATAATTTTCATATTTCGCAAAGCTTCCTCTATGAGGAAGCCAAAAATGAAATAAGGAAACTTTCTCATAGAGGCGGCTTTGTAAAAAACGAAAAATAATGAGGAAGCAATGTGAAACGTTCTACTTTGCATCCTTTTATTTTTTTCAGTAAATTAATATTCTCACCTCAAAGTTGCCTTCTCCCAATTCGACAATTCGCAGATCTATTTCATCACCCACATACATCCAAGAACCCAGCTTAAGAACGCAGTTTTGGGTATCGAAGGGCCATAATCGAAGATCCAAATCGCAAAGTGCTACAAATTGCGTCGGTGGAGTCCAAAGAACAGTTCCGTCCGGATAAATAATACAATGAGTGTCTCCGTAGTATTCTATCGATGCTCCAACTACGCTGTATTTCACAACGATATTTAAAATACTAAATTTTAGTAATGTCGGTAGATATACTAATTTATGCTATTAAATAAAATTAAAATAAATAATTTTATTTTTTAAAAATATTTTTTAATTTTATAAATTAATAATTATAAAAATTATAAATTAAAAAATATTTAAAAAAATAAAATTATAAAATAATTATAATTATATTGATATACCTGTTATACAGAAGTATATCTGGTTGCCAGACTTCATGATTGCCCACGTGAAGCTGATGCAGCCCTCCATACACTGAGGCATTCCATTTGAGTTTCTCGTCCATCCATTTCTGTACAGGTCGCAAAAAATGTAATTAAATTATGAACCATATGTTATACATATATATTGCAACGTTTACACGAACCATTTTCACCCACGCTTGAACGATTATCGATGATTTGAAGTCGTCCTGAAAAAAAACAACGTCAACTGCACGTGAATATTAGAAAATAAAATTGTATCTTTTATAAAAACAACACAGAAAAAAAGTAATTTAAAGAATGTTACATTTTTTCAATAGCCAAATATAGTTTGTGAAATCTTTCGCATTTTACTATTGAAATATAATAAATAAATAAATAAATAAATAAATAAATAAATAAATAAATAAATAAATAAATAAATAAATAAATAAATAAATAAATAAATAAATAAATAAATAAATAAATAAATAAATAAATAAATAAATAAATAAATAAATAAATAAATAAATAAATAAATAAATAAATAAATAAATAAATAAATAAATAAATAAATAAATAAATAAATAAATAAATAAATAAATAAATAAATAAATAAATAAATAAATAAATAAATAAATAAATAAATAAATAAATAAATAAATAAATAAATAAATAAATAAATAAATAAATAAATAAATAAATAAATAAATAAATAAATAAATAAATAAATAAATAAATAAATAAATAAATAAATAAATAAATAAATAAATAAATAAATAAATAAATAAATAAATAAATAAATAAATAAATAAATAAATAAATAAATAAATAAATAAATAAATAAATAAATAAATAAATAAATAAATAAATAAATAAATAAATAAATAAATAAATAAATAAATAAATAAATAAATAAATAAATAAATAAATAAATAAATAAATAAATAAATAAATAAATAAATAAATAAATAAATAAATAAATAAATAAATAAATAAATAAATAAATAAATAAATAAATAAATAAATAAATAAATAAATAAATAAATAAATAAATAAATAAATAAATAAATAAATAAATAAATAAATAAATAAATAAATAAATAAATAAATAAATAAATAAATAAATAAATAAATAAATAAATAAATAAATAAATAAATAAATAAATAAATAAATAAATAAATAAATAAATAAATAAATAAATAAATAAATAAATAAATAAATAAATAAATAAATAAATAAATAAATAAATAAATAAATAAATAAATAAATAAATAAATAAATAAATAAATAAATAAATAAATAAATAAATAAATAAATAAATAAATAAATAAATAAATAAATAAATAAATAAATAAATAAATAAATAAATAAATAAATAAATAAATAAATAAATAAATAAGTTTAAACTTGCCATTGAGACTGCTGTGACTTCCATGTCGAAATATACAATTGTTGCGTTAAAGTGTTCGGCAGGCCTCGCAAATTTGTCGTACCTGTGAAGAAGATCTCGCTTAAGGCGATCAGTCCAGGTCTCATTCCAAATTGGGGCAACTAAAAAATATATTTAAAAAAATCATTTTCACCGAGCATCTCTCCTATACATTTCTAAGTGCAGCTGCACTTAGCACCATACGATTTTTCGGCATGCATATTCCACGCACTGTTATTCTTATTGCTATATGTAACGATAGAATGCTCTAGTGTTGGACAGTCGAAGAATGAATGCTCGGTAACTGGTACTCTGGTCCTAAGTGGATAAACGGTAAATGTTAACTGGTTCGTACTATGCTCAGCCGGTGTTGCCTAGGAAAATCCTTGTTAATGCGAGCTACGACGATTTTCAACGCGTTTATCATGTGCAAGCTTAAAAACAAAAAAAAAATTGTAAAAATGGCAATTTCATAATAAGACATTTGTAGAAAATATTATTTACTGACTTCAGGATTATAATAATTTTTACAAGTCTATTGTTTTTTTAAATAAAATTTACTACAATAATGCTTCAATAAGAATGACAAGAAAACTTGTGTTTTTAATTTAAGAGATGCGAATTGGGTCATAATCAGTAATGTTTGCTCATAAATATCTTCACTTGTTTGGCTGCTTTTATTTTATAAATAAAATAAAATCATCTGGGGCTACTTTGAGGCACCTCAAATTTTTGTTGCTTTTACACCCTGCGATCATTTTTATGGCAAAAAATACGTGCCCGCCGAAAATCGACGAGTTTTTAATTAATTAAAATTTAAAAAAATAGCTTTTCAAATCGATGGCTTTTCCTCAATTATATTCAGTATTAAATTAAATTTTTTAAAAATAAATTAAATTTAATATGTTTTCTTATAAAAGTGTTCGGAGTATTAAGAAAAAAAAATAAATAATGCAGATACAAAATTTTTTAAACAATTTCTTCATTAAGGGGGTCAACGACCCATTTCTCATTATCCATATCACATCAGCACCCAAAAAACGGGAAATAAGCATAAAATAATAGCACAATAATATTTTTAAATAAAAGCTCAGATTTCTTTTTTTTTCAGTTTAGTAAAAAACGATTTTCAATTAAAACCATCATTGTACACTACAGAAATAATAAAAATTGTGTATATAAATTAAAGAAATAGTAAAAAATGAATTTTTGAATTTTATGGCAATTTCTGATCAGTGACTAGTAGATTTTTTACTCACATTGAGTTCGAGCTTCGACAGATTTTCCATTGGAGACGATAAAGGTGAGGAAGATAAAAGTAAATAGCGCAAAAAATGGCCAGGTGAGAAGTCCAAGCGACGTTGATCTCACGGAAATACGAGGGACGGGCATTACGACTAGCACGGAAAAATTTATGTTCGTTCCGGGATCGTCTCACTGTGAGC
This sequence comes from Ephialtes manifestator, assembly GCA_963970395.1. NCBI lineage: Eukaryota > Metazoa > Arthropoda > Insecta > Hymenoptera > Ichneumonidae > Ephialtes > Ephialtes manifestator. Next base: position 25,811,677 of record OZ019981.1, on the reverse strand, counting down.
TCGGGATCCCACTGAACTGCTTCGCACTCGTCAGTGATGCTTTACACGCTGATCTATGAGTACGAGAAGAGAGAGACGATCAAAGGCCTCTCTCCGGACCAATCGTCGCATGAAAATTGTAATGGTTACGCTTAGGACCCATGAATTACCATTACATGTAATATCACGAAGGGGAAGCTTGCCATAAGAAAATAAAATTAGAACCACTTTATAGATTCTCACCAAATTTGGTACACATCATGGTTTTATGGTAGTCCATGTACATACAAAATTTCAGCCCGATATCTCTTAATTTGCAAAAGTTATAGGGTGAAAACGATTTTTTCAAAATTTTCAAAATGCTGTAAAATTTAAATTTTTCAACCGATTGGCGTCAATTATAATCTCAAATGTTGTTGTATGACAACGCACTTGCGTACCAAATTTGAAGAAGATACATCTAAAATTACTACGGTTATCGTGTTTACAAGGAAATCTTGTAGTTTTGGACCATTTTGGACCGATTTTGGACCATTCTGAGTATCCTGACATGAAAATCATGAAAAACAAAAAAAAAATTCAAGAAAATGAAGTTTTCTCTGTGAGGAAGCAAAATATTTGGTCAGTTTTGACATTATGAAAAATTCGAATTAAAAGAAATGCCATAATAAAATAAAATTAGAACCACTCTATCGATTCTCACCAAATTTGGTACACATCGTGGTTTTATGGTAGTCCATGTACATACAAAATTTCAGCCCGATATCTCTTAATTTGCAAAAGTTGTAGCGTGAAAACGATTTCTTCAAAATTTTCAAAATGCTGTAAAATTTGAATTTTTCAACCGATTCGCGTCAACTATAATCTCAAATGTTGTTGTATGACAACCCACTTGCGTACCAAATTTGAAGAAGATACATCTAAAATTACTACGGTTATCGTGTTTACAAGGAAATCTTGTAGTTTTGGACCATTTTGGACCTATTTTGGACCATTCTGAGTATCCTGACATGAAAATCATGAAAATCAAAAAAAAATTCAAGAAAACAAAGCTTTCTCTGTGAGGAAGCAAAATATTTGGTCAGTTTTGACATTATGAAAAATTCGAATGAAAGAAATGCCATAATAAAATAAAATTAGAACCACGCTATAGATTCTCACCAAATTTGGTACACATCATGGTTTGATGGTAGTCCATGTACATACAAAATTTCAGCCCGATATCTCTTAATTTGCAAAAGTTGTAGCGTGAAAACGATTTTTTCAAAATTTTCAAAATGCTGTCAAATTTAAATTTTTCAACCGATTCGCGTCAATTATAATCTCAAATGTTGATGTATGACAACCCACTTGCGTACCAAATTTGAAGAAGATACATCTAAAATTACGACGGTTATCGTGTTTACAAGGAAATCTTGTAGTTTTGGACCATTTTGGACCTATTTTGGACCATTCTGAGTATCCTGACATGAAAATCATGAAAAACAAAAAAAAAGTTTCAAGAAAACAAAGCTTTCTCTGTGAGGAAGCAAAATATTTGGTCAGTTTTGAAATTATGAAAAATTCGAATTGAAAGAAATGCCATAATAAAATAAAATTAGAACCACGCTATCGATTTTCGTCAAATTTGGTACACATCGTGGTTTGATGGTAGTCCATGTACATACAAAATTTCAGCCCTGTATCTCTTAATTTGCAAAAGTTGTAGCGTGAAAACGATTTTTTCAAAATTTTCAAAATGCTGTAAAATTTGAAATTTCCAATAGATTCGCGTCAAATATAATTCCAAACGTTGTTGTATGACAATCCACTTGCGTACCAAATTTGAAGAAGATACATCTAAAATTACGAAAGTTATCGTGTTTACAAGAAAATCTGCACATACACACATACGGATAGTTTTTCTAAACCACTTTTCTCGATGTTTTGGACCATTCGGAGTATCCTGACATGAAAATCATGAAAATAAAAAAAATTTCAAGAAAACAAAGCTTTTTCTGTGAGGAAGCAAAATATTTGGTCAGTTTTGACATTATGAAAATTTCGAATTAAAAACAAATTAGAACCACTCTATCGATTCTCGCCAAATTTGGTACACATCATGGTTTGATGGTTATCCATTTACATACAAAATTTCAGCCCTATATCTCTTAATTTGCAAAAGTTGTAGCGTGAAAAAGATTTTTACAAAATTTTCAAAATGCTGTAAAATTTGAAATTTCCAACAGATTCGCGTCAAATATAATTCCAAACGTTGTTGTATGACATCCCACTTGCGTACCAAATTTGAAGAAGATACATCTAAAATTACGAAAGTTATCGTGTTTACAAGAAAATCTGCACATACACACATACGGATAATTTTACCAAACCACTTTTCTCGACGTTTTGGACCATTCTGAGTATCCTGACATGAAAATCTCGAAAAAAAGAAAAAAAATTCAATAATACAACGCTTTCTCCACGAGGAACCAAAATATTTGGTCAGTTTTGACATTATAAAAAATTGGAATAAAATAAAATAAAAACTACGACGGTGATTTTACTTTATGTTACATTTGTCTTGTCTACAATAAAAGATATATACACGATGCAGTATTAAAATTATTTATTGAAAAAAAAAGACAGTTGCGATATAATGTCTAACTAATTTTTTTCTGTCAATGATATCGATAATAACCTGTTGACGGTTTAGATATTTGGACATTGTCCATAAAAATTATTGCTATGACTGACAAAGGGCAACGTTCATCACAGCAGCAACATGGTAATCGTCAACATCGCCGTCAAAATCCCGAGAAAGCAGAAGTGAAAAGGAAAACAGGGAACGAAAATGGTATTTTAAAAACGAAACTTTCTCCTCCGATTATAAATTAAGGAGGTTGGAGCGCTTCACACTAGTCAAATCAGTGCTAAATTTTCAAAAGCGTTTCTACAATTTCAGATTGTTTAATAATCTGTTCCAAGGTGTTAATCACATAGCAGGATTAGTTCTTGATATTCAAATATATTCACAGTTGTCATATGAACAGTAAAACGATCAATATTTCCAAATTTCCGATGTCATGTTTTTTCATCCAGTTTTGTAAAAGGGTAAACCGTAATATCAGTCCGATTATGACTAAACATAGCTCATTTTGATCAGTGGAAGATCCTTAATCGATTGACCGTCCGGATTTTCTATAGTATCAGGCGTTCAAAAGTTACAGCCATTTGTATACTTGATGTTAGGTTATGATAGGATAAACAAACGGTTGTATCTTTTGAACTACTAATACGATTTAAAAAAATAAACGGCCAATCGATAGAATATCTTTTAGTAAAGAAAATGAGCTATTGGTCGTCATAATCGGACTGTTATTACGGTTTACCCTTTTAAAAAACTGGATGAAAAAACATAACATCGGAAATTTGCAGATATTGATCGATTTACTGTTGATATCACAGCTGTGAATGTATTTGAATATCAAGAACTAATGCTGCTATGTGATTAACACCTTGGAACAGATTATTAAACCATCTTAAATTGTAGAAACGTTCTTAAAAATTTAGCACTGATTTGACTAGCGTGGAGCGCTCCAACCTCCTTAACAAACGTCATACAGGAGGCATTTTTGTACGTAAATATTTTTACTAAAAACATTAATAACAAGCGTAAAAAAATAAAAAAATAATCAAAAGACTTAAAAAACGATTTTGTAGTACGCATGTGGCAATCTGATAAATTTATCGTTAAATAAAATCGTTATTGCTATAAAATGTTATTTACATTGATTATTTACAATTATTTATCACATTTAAAAAATTAGAACCACAAGCTTCGAAGATTGATTTACCAAATCCTCCGGAGAAATTAGAGGTAATTAAATAAATAATATTACTGCACTCTCAGAAAATTCTGTCGTCGGTAATTATAAAGTGACGGCAATTCATTTTAATGCGACTATTTTTTATAGTTACGATAATCGAAAAATAGTCATCGCAACTATAAGAATATATTTACAAGAATTTTTTAGTAGTCGTAAGAAGAAAAAAAATATGGATTGAAAATCAATAGCTATGCGATCTTATTTTTTATAGTTACGATAACCGAAAAATAGTAGTCGGAACTATAAAAATATATTTAGAAAAATTTTTTAGTTGCCTCAACGAGAAAAAAAAGGTGCATGGTTTAAAAAATTAATATGCGACTATTTTTTATAATTACGTTAACCAAAAAGTAATCGTCGCAACTATAAAAATATAGTTAGAAGAATTCTTTAGTTGCAATAAACAAAAAAAAAAAGTTGCATGGATTAAAAATTAATTGCTGTCACTTTGTCGTTACCAGGACTTTTCTTTTTTAATTGTTTTGAGTATAAATGTGAGTTCTTGAGTTTTTATTATAATTTACGTTTGTAGACTGGCGCCGGTGGAACGAAGCATCGAGACAAGAAAGAAGAAAAACGGGCGACGATTAAAATGCCAGATTTTTTGACCGACAGACGAGTTTCCAAGACTGAAATGCAGAGACGTCACACCTGGTTGCAAAAGACGAGACTGAGCGTCGCAACAGCCAGAAATCGTTTCCGCGTTACTCATGAGGTTCGATTTCCGGAAACATTCAATGGATTATATTGCGCACGTTTTTCTCCCAAAGGCGAATTTTTAGTGACGACCTTCGGAACCGGAGCAATTCAAGTTAGTCCTGGCTGAAAAATAATAGAATAATAAATCTTCATTAGTATTATTTTTAAAGAATAGGTAAGAAACGGAGAAACTGGCGTTCTCAGAACGACATTGAGAAGCGCCACGGAAACTGCGTTTCCCGTCATGTGCTGTCGATTTAATCCCGTTCGTACAGATACTTTTTATGCATCCAGCGCATGTGGAAATATTTTTGTATGCACCACAGATACCAATGATTTTGGACGTTTTATCGAAGGTATTTATGAGGTATTTTATTCACTCATTCCAATCCGTTCCATGATTTTTTATATTATTGTGACTGTTAAAAAAATTACTGATATATGAAAAACAAATTTATCGCTTATATATTTAAAAGACCCAATTTTGGCGATAATTAAAAATTTGAAAGTGATTTTAAAAAAAACACACGAGGAGGTCCTAAACCTACAACGCCTAATCCTACATGTGTAATATCCTACATCGAATTAATTTCATCTAAATGAGCATTTTGTTTTACATTCGTAATATTCTACAGGAGTAAAATCCTACATTCGCAATATTCTACATGAATAAATCATGGAGCGAACGAATTTGGCTCCGATATAAAATCCTACACGCGTAATATTCTACAGGCGTAAAATCCTACATTCGTAATATTCTACAGGAGTAAAATCCTACATTCGCAATATTCTACATGAATAAATCATAGAGCGAACGAATTTGGCTCCGATGTAAAATCCTTCACGCGCAATTTTCTACAAAAGTAAAATCCTGCACGTGAAATATTATACAAAAGTAAAATCCTACACGCGTAAAATTCTACAGGAGTAAAGTCCTACAATGCGTAATATTTTACAGGAATAAAATCCTACATTCGTAATATCCTACATGAATAAATCATGCAGCGAACGAATTTGGCTCCGATATAAAATCCTACACGCGTAATATTCTACAGGCGGAAAATCCTACATGCGTAATATTCTACAGGAGTAAAATCCTACATTCGCAATATTCTACATGAATAAATCATACAACGAACGAATTTGGCTCCGATGTAAAATCCTTCACGCGCAATATTCTACAAAAGTAAAATCCTACACGTGAAATATTATACAAAAGAAAAATCCTACACGCGTAAAATTCTACAGGAGTAAAGTCCTACAACGCGTAATATTTTACAGGAATAAAATCCTACATGCGTAATATCCTACATGAATAAATCATGCAGCGAGCGAATTTGGCTCCGATATAAAATCCTACACGCGTAATATTCTACAGGCGTAAAATCCTACATTCGTAATATTCTACAGGAGTAAAATCCTACATTCGCAATATTCTACATGAATAAATAATACAGCGAACGAATTTGGCTCCGATGTAAAATCCTTCACGCGCAATATTCTACAAAAGTAAAATCCTACACGTGAAATATTATACAAAAGTAAAATCCTACACGCGTAAAATTCTACAGGAGTAAAATCCTACAACGCGTAATATTCTACAGGAGTAAAATCCTACATTCGCAATATTCTACATAAATTTATTCATGTAGAATATTACGAATATTATGAATTTATTCATGTAGAATATTACGAATATTATGAATTTATTCATGTAGAATATTACGAATATTATGAATTTATTCATGTAGAATATTACGAATGTAGAATTTTACTCCTGTAAAATATTACGCGTTTAGGATTTTACTTTTGTAGAATATTGTGCGTGAAGGATTTTACATCGGAGCCAAATTCGTGCGCTGTATTATTTATTCATGTAGAATATTGCGAATGTAGGATTTTACTCCTGTAGAATATTACGCAAGTAGGATTTTACGCCTGTAGAATATTACGCCTGTAGGATTTTACACCGGAGGTAAATTCGTTCCCTATATGATTTATTTATGTAGAATATTACAAATGTAGGATTTTACTCCTGTAGAATATTACGCGTGTAGGATTTTACTTTTGCAGTATATTTCGCATGTAGGATTTTACTTTTGTAGAATATTGTGCGTGAAGTATTTTACATCGGAGTTAAATTCGTTCGCTGTATGATTTATTCATGTAGGATTTTACTCCTGTAGAATATTACGCATGTAGGATTTTACGCCTGTAGAATATTTCGCGTGTAGGATTTGACAATATGCTCATTTAGAGGAAATTAATTCGATGTAGGATATTACAAATGTAGGAACTTGCACATGTAGGATTTTACATTCCTGCCGGTTTTTTGTAGGATATTACACATGTAGGATTAGGCGTTGTAGGTTTAGGATCTCCTCAAACACACTAGTGATAACATTCAATTATCGAATTTTCCGAATTTCGATTGGCGAAAATTTCTAATGTACTGTAATTTGTAATAATTTTGTAAAAATACGAACAGAAATGTATAGTTTATATATCAAATTCGATATTTTTTATACCAAATTTGTAGACAATTATCCACAGTACTACATAAAAATGACAATTCTCCTAATTTTCTGCTCGTTAAAAAAAAAAAAACAAAATTATATTGATACAGATTTTTGCAAAAAAGGATTTAGTGTAATTTAACAAATGTAAATTTTACATAATATAATGTTTATGGTTTTTTTTCTTACAATTTGTTTGTTTCGAAGAACCTAAGAATGAGATCAATTCGATAGACGTGAGCCCAGGCGGTGAATACATAGTTTCCGGTGGTAAAGATGCTGCGGTTAGACTATACGACGCGGAACTCGGTAAGGTAATCAGAATTATCAAGAGTTTTTTTACAAAGTGACAAAAATTTTGCCACGAAGCTCATAGTTATTGGCACTTACAGCTCATAATGATTTATAAGAAAAGCGAGGCTGATCTGCATCCCGAAAAAGTTAGCAAATATCATAGGATGAGGATTTTTGCTTCTAAATTCCATCAATCTTATCCTGAGCTAATTATTACCGGAGGCTGGGATGACACTGTTAGGGTGAGTATTAGGGTGGTCCATTTTGGCACAATATATTTTTTTCTTGCGTGACACCCCTGAAAACTGTTCTCTATTATGAAAAAAAAATCCTTATAAATCATAGATGCGATAAAAAAATATGTAGAGGTTGCGACGGAATTGTTATTACGGAATTATGCAAAATGCCATAAAATTTCAATCCCTAAGAGAATTAATGCCAAATTAAATCCCAACCTTTGTCTGATAATATTCTACCTGTAAACCAAATTGAAGTTAGATATCTAAATAATTATGGATCTTTGAACAAAAACAAACTTAAAAAAAAATTATAAAATTATAATTATAAAATTATAAAATTATCTCAGTCAATCTCTATCTGTAGAATATGATGTATTTATCCCAAAAAACCTATTATATAAAAACTACAAAATTCTCGTAAAAAGAGCGAATGATAATAGTAAACATTTGAAGGTTTCGGACAATTATTGTTGTTATAGAGTGTCTCATAATGTACTTAATTGTTTCCGGCATCTCGAGAATGTAATTTGTTAATCCTGTGGCCAAATGTTTATCATTATCATTCACTGTTTTTACGAGAATTTTTTAGTATTGATATAGCACAGTTATTCTGTGATAAATATGTCACATCACGCCGGTAGCGAAGTTTGTAATTTTTTTTAAGTTTGTTTTTGTTCCGACTTCCACAATTTTGCAGATATCTTGCTGAAATTTGGTACACAAGTATACTATTATCAGACAGGATTTGGGATTTAATTCGGCGTTAATCGGCTTAGCGACAAAAATTTTATCTCATTTTGAATTTTTTGAAAATATCTGCTCATCCTCTAATTTTCTCTTTCACAGCACACATTTTTCGCAGTTGCAATTATTTTGTACTCTAAAGGTACCATAAAACAATAACGGACTGTCGAAGTGATATCCAGTATCTTTACACTCATGTAATGCAAAAAATGTAAAGATATACATGAGAATCTCCACTGAAAATAATGTTTAAAACGAGAAAATTTTAAAATTCCGTCGCAACCTCTACATATTTTTTTATCACATCGATGATTTACCAGGAATTATTTTTCGTAATAGAGAACAGTTTTGAGACGTGCCGCGTAAAAAAAAAATATCGTGCAAAAATGCACCACGCTAGTGAGTATTCACTGTTAGAAAAGATTGCAAGTTTTTATTCATAAACTCGTCATCGAAATTTAATATACAATTGTGGTATAAATTTCATGTACTTTTTCCAGTAAAATTAAAGTAAATTATTAATATTAAAGTACTTTTACTGTAAAATTAAATTAAATTATTGAATGTGCTGTGCCATACATTAATTTTACATTACACTTGTATACTAAATTTAATATACTAGTTTATGAATAAAAACTTTCAGTAAAAGTATACTAAATTTAAAGTAATTTTTTTTACAGTATTGTTCAAGTGTCGTTATTTAAAATTCGTGAAAATTTCGGCTGGCCTTCATAGCATCATCAATATTAACTTTTTTTGTTTTAATTCTTTCAGATTTGGGACATTCGGGTGGCCAATGGTTCCATAAGGTCGATCAAAGGACCACACATCTGTGGAGAATCAATAGACTTAAGAGTAAGCAACATTAATCTTACATTAGCAAAGCTTTCAGTATGCAGAAAGTCTGACCTGATACAATTTACGAAATCAAAGCTTACACTAAAAAATTAATGTATAAAATTGAAATTTTAGACTTGGAAATAATAAACCTCGTTGTGTTACATTTATTTTTAAAAATTGACAAATCGTACAAGGTTTGTATTTTTGAATTAGAAGTGACACAAAAAATGGTGTCAAATTAACGCTAAAGTTTCTGTTAAAATCAGTAGACTGAAAATTAATGATAAATTAACCAAAATTTCAATTAAATTTTGAAATTAATATTTTCAGTTATAAGCAAAATTTAAAGAAAAAAGAAAAACAAAATCAAAAGACTGAAAGCTCCAGTCTAAAAGTAAAAAAAAGAATATTTCAAAATTGGAACTCTAGTAAAATCATCAAATAATTCTAAAATTGTTAGTTGCTTCATAAAATGGAGTTTTAATTTTCTGAAGAAAAAATAGAAAATCATAAAATTAAAAAAGTGAATATAAATTTAGCGCCAGGCGAACTCTGACGCTTGAAAAGATACTTTGCCTCATGAAAAAAAAAAAAAAAAACGTTAGGGCGTAACGGCGTTAAAATAACAGAGTCCATCGGACCTGAAGTACTCGCGTCTTCTTAGAAGAAAATTTATTAATAGGTGTTGATAGAATATTGCTGCGCTCATCGTTATTCTCGATGCATTAGCTCGACTCAGCATTTACGATTGTTATACAACGTGTCGGGTTTTGTCGCACGCGTAGGATACTCAGATATTGACCGGCTCGTGGGTCGTTAGAGGGAGCCTTCAGTTATGGGATATGAACAGTGGCAAGCTCGTCGAAACTATAATTCCAGAGAATAGACCGACCACCCTCGACGGTGAATTTCTCTACGCCGTACAATATTTCGACGGAGATCCTTATGGGGAAACTGTACTGGCTGGTGGCTCTGGAACTGGAGCGGTGGAAATAATTAGTCTGAAAGAAAAAAGAGTAATTATAAAAAACGAAAAATTAATGCAATGTTTATACTATAAAAAATGGTTCAATAGTTTCACATAAATTAATTTCACTAATATTGTAATATTAATAGAATTTAAGGAAAAATTTTAATTAACATTAATTTTTATTTTATTTTATAAAATTCAGTCGATGATTTAATAGTTTTACGTAAATTAACATTTTTGTCACTAATATTGTGATATTAGTGGAGTTTAAGAAAAAAAAATTAATTGACATAAAATTTATTTTTATTTTATAGAATTCAGTCGATGATTTAATAGTTTTACGTAAATTAACATTTTTGTTACTAATATTGTGATATTAGTGGAGTTTAAGAAAAAAATTTAATTGACATAACATTTATTTTTATTTTGTAGAATTCAGTCGATGATTTAATAGTTTCACATAAATTAATTTCACTAATATTGTAATATTAATAGAATTTAAGGAAAAATTTTAATTAACATTAATTTTTATTTTATTTTATAGAATTCAGTCGATGATTAAATAGTTTTACATAAATTAATTTCACTAATATCGTAATATTAATAGAATTTAAGGAAAAATTTTAATTAACATTAATTTTTATTTTATTTTATAAAATTCAGTCGATGATTTAATAGTTTTACGTAAATTAACATTTTTGTCACTAATATTGTGATATTAGTGGAGTTTAAGAAAAAAAATTTAATTGACATAAAATTTATTTTAATTTTATAGAATTCAGTCGATGATTTAATAGTTTCACATAAATTAATTTCACTAATATTGTAATATTAATAGAATTTAAGGAAAAATCTTAATTAACATTAATTTTTATTTTATTTTATAAAATTCCGTCGATGATTTAATAGTTTCACGTAAATTAACATTTTTGTCACTAATATTGTGATATTAGTGGAGTTTAAGAAAAAAATTTTAATTGACATAAAATTTATTTTTGTTTTATAGAATTCAGTCGATGTTTCAATAGTTTCACATAAATTAATTTCACTAATATTGTAATATTAATAGAATTTAAGGAAAAAATTTAATTAACATTAATTTTTATTTTATTTTATAGAATTCCCTCGATGATTTAATAGTTTCACGTAAATTAACATTTTTGTCACTAATATTGTGATATTAGTGGAGTTTAAGAAAAAAAATTTAATTGACATAAGATTTATTTTTATTTTATAGAATTCAGTCGATGATTTAATAGTTTCACATAAATTAATTTCACTAATATTGTAATATTAATAGAATTAAAGGAAAAATTTTAATTAACATTAATTTTTCTTTTATTTTATAAAATTCAGTCGATGATTTAATAGTTTCACGTAAATTAACATTTTTGTCACTAATATTCTAATATTAGTGAAGCTATTTAAGAAAAATTGAAATTAATGTAAAATTTCTTTTAATTTCAGACAATTCAGTCTATTATTTGCTGAGATATTTAGATATGCAGTTGAAATGCAGAGATAATTGTTGAGAACATTTGTCAAATAATTTAATTCGGTTTCAAATATTTTCTGTAATTTATTTGAATTTAAAAAATCTACTAATGAATTTTGTTTATGATGAGGCTGTGAAAATTAAATTAATTATTATGATATTTTACGCCAGAGCTTTAAATAAAAAGTTTCTTTTGTAACTAGGAAATTTCGACAAATAGAATATTTTAACTAAATGCTAATTAATAAATTAGCATTTAGTTAATCTATTATTTTAGTTTATTTATTTATTTATTATTAGTTATTCTATTCACTATTTGTCGAAATTTCCTAGTAATAATTATAATTATAATTATTTTATAATAATAACCTACAGTATTTATTAAAAAGTGTTTAATGTTTTTAATAACTTCAAAAAATAATTAATAAATTAGCATTTAGTTAAAATATTCTATTCACTATTTGTCGAAATTTCCTAGTTATAAAAGAAACTTTTAAATTGTAATACAATTTAAAAGAAAATTTGACTGAAATTGTAATGAAAAATGAAATTGTAAAATATTACAATTTCAGTCAAATTTTCTTTTAAATTGTATTACAATTTTGGTAGACTTTTGAAAAATTTCTATAGTCTGTCAAATTAACATAATTTCATTAATTTAACTAATAATATTTTTTTTTTCAACAGGTAATGGGAAGTTCGAGCGTAAATAAAGCAGTGGTGACAGTTGACAGTTGCAGAACATCAATAGTTTTCGGTGGAATGGAATCGCTATTGAGACTTGCAGATTATAGTTAACAATACGAAAAGCTACTGTACCATTTGTACCATATTTACAAGAAAAACAAGAATTAGAAACAACAAGTAATACCACAGAGTCATTAATCACTCATAGTATAAAGATTATGTCAGCTGGAAACTCACGAGGAACATCCGCACGTGACTTATCCATCCATCTCTCGCTGTCCGTGTGGCCGCCCGCGAGTTTCCGTCTGTTAAACCACGCAGCGTCTTCTCTGATGTCTTTCCTGCACAAAATTATCGATGAGCGGTTGACGCCGACATATTGCCACATCTATGATAATAAAAATCGATTTCACAGCTTTATTTTACCGGTTTTTCTTGCTTAATTATAAATTCCATTATAAATTCGATATTACAACTCGAAGGTCCACAAAATTGTGGGTAAAAAAATTCTTTCTACGTTTTCATAAAAAAATTTACAGGTAAACAGTCGAAGTCGAGATTTTAACGATTTTTCTAATTTTATAAATTTATGATAAAGTTATGTTGTTAATTATTCTATAATTATTACTTACAGTATTTATTAAAAAGTCATTAATGTTTTTAATAACTTCAAAAAATTAATAATATTTTCAATGCAATTTTACTAAATGTTGTATGAAAAAAATTAGAGTATTCGCTTCTCCATTTTTTTTTCAGTCATTAAATAGTATGACAATTACCTACAATTTTTATTAAAATAATAAATATTATGACAATTACCTACAATTTTTATTATTTTAATAAAAATTGTAGGTAATTGTTGTTTTATATTTTTAATGTTGTTGTTTTATAATTTAATTATTTTTATAATTTATAATAATTATTTTTATTATTTTAATAAAAATAATAAAATTAATAAAAATTAATAATAAATTTAATAAAAATTGTAGGTAATTGTTGCAAAATAATAATTCTTGAGATAATTATACAATAATAATTAAATAAATGAGGTCAACAAATTTATTTCTTTGCTCCTCATTCTCAAAATTATCGATGAGATGCTGATGCTGCATCGATGATAATAGACGGTCATTTGGCAACATGTACCTTTATTCTAACAGCTGCTCTAACTTATAGTTAATCGACTTTGACATCAGGCCACGAGAGTGCACAAAATTATCAACAAAATGGTATTTTTTCTTCTCATTCTCAAAATTATCGATGACAGGTTGATATATATAGGCTGATATATGAAAAACAAATTTACCTTTTCTATATTTAAAAGACCCACTTTTGGCCATGATTAAGTTATTGAAATGGATTAAAAAATAAATAAAAAACATAAAATTTAAGCCTATGATAAACATTTTTTTCTTCGGTTTTCGAAGATTTCCGATTATTGAAAATTTTCAATATGCTATAATTTGAACAATGTTCGAGCGAACGAACAAACATTTTCAAAGCAGTACATAAAAATGAAAATATTTTTTAGCTTATTTTTTGCTCGTTGAACAAATTTACCTTTTCGATATTTAGAAGACCCAATTTTGTCCATAATTAAAAGATTGAAAGTGATTTTAAAAAATAATAGTACAAAATAATAAAGAATAAAGAAAAAAATATAAAAGAATAAAAACAAGTGTTGAATAGCATAAAATTCTTCGTGTTTGCAAGATTTCCCATTATCGAAAATTACTAATATGCTATAATTCAAACAATTTTTTATCAAATAAAAAAAAGGATGCAAAGTTGAACCTTGCACATTACTTCCTCATTCTTTTTCGCTTTTTACAAAGGCGCCTCTATGAGGAAGTTTCTTTATTTTACTTTTGGCTTCCTCATAGAGGAAGCTTTGCGAAAGATGAAAATTATTGACGAAGTTGATGATTTCTGACGTTTTACAAAATCCAGAGCGACACCAATAAATTTTTTAAAAATTCAAAATCACGTTAAATCCGAACCGCTTTACCGATCATCACCAAATTTGGTACGTAGCAGGGCTGAATGTTATTTTTCCTGTGTAGAAAATTTTTGTCGATTAGTTGAAATTTTATCTGAATTAGAGCAAAACGAAATTTTTTCGAAAAATTCAAAATCTCATAAAAACCGAACAGCTTTACCGATTTGGCCCAAATTCAATACCAAAAGTCGTATCACTTTGTTCAATTTTAATACGAAGTTTCAGCCCGATAGCTAAAAATTCGTTCGAGCTAGAGCATTTACGTACTTTTTTCAAAATTTCAAAATTCTTATAAAAATGAAATGCATTAAGCGATTTTTGTAAAATTTATACCAATTGAAGATAAACCAGTAGTGTATATGTTGTTTAAATTTTAGCTGATTCGATCGAATACTTTATGAGTTACAGTTATATGAATTTTTGGCCTTTCATCACACACACACACACACATACATCCGGACAATTTTTCTAAACCACTTTTCTCGAAGTTTTGCGAAAGATGAAAATTATTGACGAAGTTGATGATGTTTGACGTTTTACAAAATCCAGAGCGACATCAACAAATTTGTAAAAAATTCAAAACCACGTAAAATCCGAACCGCTTTACCGATCATCACCAAATTTGGTATATAGCAGGGCTGAGTGTTATTTTTTCTGTATAGAAAATTTTAGTCGCTTAGTTGAAATTTTACCTGAATTAGAGCAAAACGAAAATTTTTCGAAAAATTCAAAATCTCATAAAAACCGAACCGCTTTACCGATTTAGCCCAAATTCAATACCAAAATAAAAATTCGTTCGAGCTAGAGCATTTACGTACTTTTTTCAAAATTTCAAAATTCTTATAAAAATGAAATGCGTTAAGCGATTTTTGTAAAATTTATACCAATTGAAGATTAGCCAGTACTGTACATGTTGTTTAAATTTTAGCTGATTTGGTCGAATACTTTATCAGTTACAGTTATATGAATTTTTGGCCTTTCATCACACACACACATACATCCGGACAATTTTTCTAAACCACTTTTCTCGAAGTTTTGCGAAAGATGAAAATTACTGACGAAGTTGATGATGTTTGACGTTTTACAAAATCCAGAGCGACATCAACAAATTTGTAAAAAATTCAAAACCACGTAAAATCCGAACCGCTTTACCGATCATCACCAAATTTGGTATATAGCAGGGCTGAGTGTTATTTTTTCTGTATAGAAAATTTTAGTCGCTTAGTTGAAATTTTACCTGAATTAGAGCAAAACGAAAATTTTTCGAAAAATTCAAAATCGCATAAAAACCGAACCGCTTTACCGATTTAGCCCAAATTCAATACCAAAATAAAAATTCGTTCGAGCTAGAGCATTTACGTACTTTTTTCAAAATTTCAAAATTCTTATAAAAATGAAATGCGTTAAGCGATTTTTGTAAAATTTATACCAATTGAAGATTAGCCAGTACTGTACATGTCGTTTAAATTTTAGCTGATTTGGTCGAATACTTTATAAGTTACAGTTATATGAATTTTTGGCTTTTCATCACACACACACACACACACATACATACATCCGGACAATTTTTCTAAACCACTTTTCTCGACGTATCAGACGATTTTAAACGTTTTGACATGAAAATCTCTGCTTTTCGTGAGACATTTTGAAAAATCCCTATCGATAGAATTTTTGTATTTCGACTTTCGATCGGATTATTTTTTCAGCAGGGATCTACACGAGTTAAAGGGTTAAATGGGCGGAGTAGCTGACTGACGTGTCTGACGGAACGGTGGTGATAGTTGTGGTGGTGGAAAAGCTCTGCCGTTCGGTAGAGGTATACGTTAAGTCGAATGTCGAGTGATGCCAAAGTTAAATATAAATGTGGCGGCAAGAGAGTCGAGAGTCTTGGGGCGCGTAGCGACGCCAATCCTGGACGACGATGATCCAGTCTGTTCGTGCTCTTCGGCGTGGACCGGCATATCGTTAAGAAACGAACGATCGCTCGATATAATATAAATCCGCCTATCTCGGGACTACCTTATTCGCCAGAATTTTTTTTTTCGCCCGTCATCGACGCGCCTGAACCTCCAATTATTTTCCACTGTAAAACGATCTCCCGATTTCCTCATCTACGATTTTTTTCGCCACCCTCGGAGGATCAGCCGGTCTCACCTTAATCTCAATTTTCAATTTTTTTTTTCTTTTTTTTTTTTTCATATCCCTGCCGAAAGTCCTATTCAACGAGATAGTTGAACGTTTTTTTCCGATCGATACTCAGTTTTTGACCGATCGGCACTTTAACTACGTTCGCGGTTCGTGTGCACCGGGCTTCGAAAGGTGAGCTGTGATTATAATCGAGAAAAAAGAAAAAGAAAAGAAAGACTCTGTGGATTTACGCGAAGAAGAACCATGGATTAATATACATCGTAATTATGACTTTTTTTTAATACCGGTAATCTACAAATTACGACGAAAAAAAAAAACGTACTTAGATTTTCTAATTTTTGTTAATCGATTAATCGTTCTACATTTGAAAAATATGATGGGAAAGATTTATTTTTCTTTTACTAAGTAAAAAAGTAATAAGAGGATGCAAAAAAATTTTTTTTTGTAATTACAAATTACAAAAAAAAAGATTCTCTAATTTTTGTTAATGCAATCGTTTAATCGTTCTACATTTGAAAAATATGATGTGAAAGATTTTTTTTATTACTAAGTAAAGAGGTAATACAAGGCTGCAAAAATAATAGTTTTTGTAATTACAGATATTTTGATTTTCTAATTTTAGTTAATGTAATCGATTAATCGTTTGACATTTGAAAAATATGATGGGAAAGATTTATTTTTCTTTTACTAAGTAAAAAAGTAATAAGACGATGAAAAAAATTTTTTTTTTGTAATTACAAAGTACAAAAAAAAAAAAGATGCTTTGATTCTCCAATTTTTGTTAATGCAATCGTTTAATCGTTCTACATTTGAAAAATATCGTGTGAAAGATTTTTTTTTTACTAAGTAAAGAGGTAATAAAAGGCTGCAAAAAATAATAGTTTTTGTAATTACAGATATTTTGATTTTCTAATTTTAGTTAATGCAATCGATTAATCGTTCTACATTTGAAAAATATGATGGGAAAGATTTATTTTTCTTTTACTAAGTAAAAAAGTAATAAGAGGATGCAAAAAAAAGATGCTTTGATTCTCTAATTCTACATTTGAAAAATATGATGTGAAAGATTTTTTTTTCCTAAAAATAGTAAAAATAATAATAATAAAAGGCTTCAAAAAATAATAGTTTTTGTAATTACAGATATTTTGATTTTCTAATTTTAGTTAATGTAATCGATTAATCGTCTGACATTTGAAAAATATGATAGGAAAAATAAATTTCTTTTGACAAATTAATGTATTGATTAGATATTTTTCATTTGTTTTCATCTCACCAGTTGCAATTTTAAATAATTTTCTCTAGGTCAAATTTAATATAGCTACGATAAATTTTTGAATTTGGTTTTATAAAATTTATTGAACTAATATTTCTGGAGAATTTAGAATATCATCAAGTTTGCGGTTCAATGTGCGTGTTTCTCATAATAAGTGGCAAATTTTCAGGCGTTAAATCAGCGTTTTTGGTAGGACGTATTACTTGCTAATAAGAGTCGTAACGTTGTAACTTTGACGGTGCGTTTTACGAATCTTTTAATGTCGAGTTTTGCAGACTGTGAAGCACATTCACGAGGGCAAAAGTTGCCCCAGGGCAACTCGAACCGGCCAGCCAAGGCAGTTTAACGACCTCTCGTGCTTTTCTTGCCGTAGCACGTACATTTCCCTATATACATTGCTATAGATTATGCCGGCTAGCCAAATCCGAAATGGAGCTTTAGCCGGAGAGCGAAGAGAGCAGGAACGAGTAATTGTTCACCGCTCTCGACCGAATTTGGCACAACGACAAAGCGCGCGCGCTTCTATCATCAGTGTTAACGCTCCCTTATAGCGCCTTGAGTCATTTACGTACAGTAGAACAACGATTCTACGAACGTCAATTATTCTAAACGTCAATCATCTGAACGATGATTTGAACAATCCAAATTTTTTATTTATCCGAACTTTTTATTTATCCGAATTTTCCGAATTTTCGATTTATCCGAATTTTCCGAATTTTCGATTTATCCGAATTTTCCGAATTTTCGATTTATCCGAATTTTCCGAATTTTCGATTTATCTGAATTTTCCGAATTTTCGATTTATCCGAATTTTCCGAATTTTCGATTTATCCGATTTTACGATTTATACGAATTTTCGATTCATCCGAATTTTCGATTCATCCGAATTTTCGGTTTATCCGAATTTTCGATTTATCCGATTTTACGATTTATCCGAATTTTCGATTTATCCGAATTTTCGATTTATCCCAATTTTCGATTTATCCCAATTTTCGATTTATCCCAATTTTCGATTTATCCCAATTTTCGATTTATCCCAATTTTCGATTTATCCCAATTTTCGATTTATCCGAATTTTCCGAATTTTCGATTTATCCGATTTTCGATTCATCCGAATTTTCGATTCATCCGAATTTTCGATTCATCCGAATTTTCGATTCATCCGAATTTTCGATTCATCCGAATTTTCGATTCATCCGAATTTTCGATTCATCCGAATTTTCGATTCATCCGAATTTTCGATTCATCCGAATTTTCGATTCATCCGAATTTTCGATTCATCCGAATTTTCGATTCATCCGAATTTTCGATTCATCCGAATTTTCGATTCATCCGAATTTTCGATTCATCCGAATTTTCGATTTATGCGATTTTACGATTTATCCGAATTTTCAATTGATCCGATTTTACGATTTATACGAATTTTCGATTTATCCGAATTTTCGATTTATACGAATTTTCGATTTATCCGAATTTCTTATTTATCTGAGTTTTCGATTTATCCGAATTTTCGATTTATCCGAATTTCTTATTTATCTGAGTTTTCGATTTTCCGTACGATTTTCTCGTAATTTGCCAGCGTAAAAAAGACTGTCGTAAAGCAGAAGAAAATCCTTGAGTTTATTCTAAGAAAATAGAAGATTAAATAGAATCCGTTATCAAAATTTAGAAAATACGCTAATAATTTAATATTGAAAATATTAATTGTCTTAAAATATGTGTATTCTAATATTTTTTTTAGTCGGTCCCAGTTAGTTCGAATAATCGACGTTCTACTGTACATTATTCCTGCTTGGCCGTTTAACCATGTACAATTTCTCCGCTTAATCGTTTACGCGTTTCCGCGATACGTAAATCTGCAAGAAGACGATAAGAAAATATCCAATAATAATGCGACAGCAAAGTGAATGTAGGATGTACCTTACCAGAATTATTTCTGATCGTCAATTCGCCTCATTTTTGTAAAGTTTACAACAAAATTGGAAAATTAAAAAAAAAATTAAAGAATACATAATATAATATTGTAAAATTATCTGTAAGCATGAAAAATGTACATTTTGAAAATAAGGACAATCCGAGGCTCAAATAATGCAAATCATGTTGTAAAGCTTAAAAAAAAATTGAAAAATAAAAAAAAAATGGAAAGAATATTACAAAACTTGATTAAAAAGATTTTATCATTGAATTCGTGCGTAAATCTCGTAGTCCAAGATTCAGAGACAGAGCGAATCGACAGATTGGGGGTGTAAGTAAAAGTCGGAAGTCTCTTTGAAATCTAGAATATACACAAAGTTGTATTAGTCATGAAAGTAAAAAAATAAAAGAAAAAACGATAATTGGCTTCAAAAAGTCATTTCTTCTCACCGATTCTTGAAAAATCATTGAAAAATTATCTGCAAGTATGAGAAATGAACATTTGGAAAATAAAGATAATTCAACGATCAAATAATCATATTGCAAAGCTTAAAAAAAATTGGGAAATTTTTCAAAAATTTAAAGAATATTACAAAACTTGATTAAAAGGACTACATAAAAATGAAAATATTTTTTAGCTCATTTTTTGCTCGTTGAACAAATTTACCTTTTCTATATTTAGAAGACCCAATTTTGTCCATAATTAAAAGATTGAAAGTGATTAAAAAAAATAATAATACAAAATAATAAAGAATAAAGAAAAAAATATATAAAAAAATAAAAACAAGTGTTCAATAGCATAAAATTCTTCGTGTTTGCAAGATTTCCCATTATCGAAAATTTCTAATATGCTATAATTCAAACAATTTTTTATCAAATAAAAAAAAAGGATGTACAGTAGAACCTTGCACATTGCTTCCTCATTCTTTTTCGCTTTTCACAAAGGCGCCTCTATGAGGAAGTTTCTTTATTTTACTTTTGGCTTCCTCATAGAGGAAGCTTTGCGAAAGATGAAAATTATTCACGAAGTTGATGATTTCTGACGTTTTACAAAATCCAGAGCGACACCAATAAATTTTGAAAAAATTCAAAATCACGTAAAATCCGAACCGCTTTACCGATCATCACCAAATTTGGTACGTAGCAGGGCTGAATGTTATTTTTCCTGTGTAGAAAATTTTAGTCGATTAGTTGAAATTTTGTCTGAATTAGAGCAAAACGAAATTTTTTCGAAAAATTCAAAATCTCATAAAAACCGAACCGCTTTACCGATTTGGCCCAAATTCAATACCAAAAGTCGTATCACTTTGTTCAATTTTAAAACGAAGTTTCAGCCCGATAGCTAAAAATTCGTTCGAGCTAGAGCATTTACGTACTATTTTCAAAATTTCAAAATTCTTATAAAAATGAAATGCGTTAAGCGATTTTTGTAAAATTTATACCAATTGAAGATTAGCCAGTACTGTACATGTTGTTTAAATTTTAGCTGATTCGGTCGAATACTTTATGAGTTACAGTTATATAAATTTTTGGCCTTTCATCACACACACACATACATACATCCGGACAATTTTTCTAAACCAAAACTTGTTTAAAAGGATTTTATCATTGGGTTAGACGAAAGGACGATGAGAAAATATCCAATAGTAATGCGACAGGGAAGTAAGTTGCTGTAGTAGCGCGAATCTTCGTGGAGACATCCGCCTATCTTACCAGAACTATTTCTGATCGTCAATTCGGTAAGATTTTATTTTCGGATCGTCGACGAGTCCGCGATATCCCGAATCTCAGCTTCTGCGACTTATTCATTGAAAACCGATGCCAGGAAAAAAAATGGCAACGACCTGCAAAAATAAATTGAGATTAGAAAATGAAGTTTCCTTGATTCAAAGAAATTTCCTTAAAATACTAACCTATGAAACATTTCTTTGAAATCAATGATAAAATCAATATACTTGAGATGATATGTAGTGACATTGAATTGAGAAAAAATTTCCTTAAAACAAAAATCCATTTTTTGAAATATGCTACAACCAATGAAACATTTTCTTTGAATCAATAAAAACGTCTCTTTGATTATGTTGATTGAGTAAATGTTTCTTTAATGGCAATGAAATGTTCTCTTTGAAATTCTAACGCAGCGTTTTATTCGAAGTAAATATTTCATTGAAATCAAAGAAATTTTTTAAATTTTTTATTATTTATTATTTATTATTACCACTTTATTAAAAACGCGTTTCAACAATACAATTCAGCTGCAATATTCAAAATACAATATTTTTAAAACCACTTAAACCAATAAAATCTTGGAATAAAAAAATCGAAAACGGAGCAAAGTGAAACACTCCGAAATTTTTTTTTTTGCGTTTCTACAATTTAATTCAAGAAGGAAATCATAGCAACTCCACAAAATAATAACTTGAACAAATAGAAAGTGGATCACCGGGGCAAAATAGAACAGTTGTTTGTGGCAAAAAAAAAAAAATGTGGGCAAAGTGAAACACTCCGACATTTTTTGGAAAACGTGTTTCTGGAGTACGATTCAACCGAATTATTCAAAGTATCGTAAAGACAATTGATAATTTAATAATCTTCAACGCTGATGAGGTTCAGTGACACCCAGTTTAAAAAAATCATACATTTCCGAATTCGCCCCACTAAATTTATTATTTTGTCGACGCTCAAAATCGATTATTGGAATCGACATTTTTTTTGTGACAAGCAGTAAAAATACACTTTGAGTTTCGTGATAAAGTCATTTTTTGATTATGCGCTTCACTTTGCCCCATTTTTGCTTCCTCATAGAGGAAGCTTTATTTTGATGAAATTTTTTTTCTCGAGATTTTCATGTCAAAACGTTTAACATGATCTGAAACGTCGAGAAAATTGGTTTTCAAAAATTGTCCGGATGTATGTATGTGTGTGTGATGAAAGGCCAAAAATTCATATAACTGTAACTTATAAAGTATTCGACCGAAACAGCTAAAATTTAAAAAATATGTACAGTACAGGCTAATCTTCAATTGGTATAAATTTTACAAAAATCGCTTAACGCATTTCATTTTTATAAGAATTTTGACATTTTGAAAAAAGTACGTAACTGCTCTAGCTCGAACGAATTTTTAGCTATCGAGCTGAAACTTCGTATTCCAATTGAACAAAGTGATCCGACCTTTGGTATTGAATTTGGGCCAAATCGGTAAAGCGTTACGATTTTTATCAGATTTTGAATTTTTCGAAAAATTTTCGTTTTGCTCTAATTCAGGTAAAATTTCAACTAATCGACTGAAATTTTCTATACAGGAAAAATAACAATCAGCCCTGCTACGTACTAAATTTGGTGATGATCGGTAAAGCCGTTCGGACTTTACGTGATTTTGAATTTTTTCAAAATTTATTGGTGTCGCTCTGGATTTCGTAAAACGTCAGAAATCATCAATTTCGTTAATAATTGTCATCTTTCGCAAAGCTTCCTCTATGAGGAAGCCAAAAATAAAATAAAGAAACTTCCTCATAGAAGCGGCTTTGTAAAAAGCGAAAAAGAATGAGGAAGCAATGTGCAACCTTCTAATTTGCATCCCTTTTCCCTAATCGACCCATTTTTTCGAAACAACAACCAAAAATTTTTCTCTCGATGCGGAAATTACCTGAGGTCAATAATTTTTTAACTCACTGAGAAAAAAATATGTTAGAATAAACTAAATCGGCGTTCAACCTCGTTCAAATGAATTTTTAATGGGTATAACAAATATTTTGGTTACCCCAAATGTATTTTAGTCAACTGAATCAAATAATTATTGAAGACACTAAACACACGGAAAAAAAGGCTTGGTTGGAACAACCAAGTGCCTTGGTTATATATGCGCCAGACAATTAATTGGTTAGACCAACCAAGTTATTTCTTAGGCTACCAATTTCTTGGTTGGTCTAACCAAGTCTCTTGGTAAACTAACTAAGTGACTTGGTTAGACCAACCAAGAAATTGGTAGCCTAACAAATAACTTGGTTGGTCTAACCAATTAATTGTTTCTTTCTTAGTTGGACTAACCAAGTGACTTGGTAAGCTAACCAAGTGACTTGGTTAGACCAACCAAGAAATTGGTAGCCTAACAAATAACTTGGTTGGTCTAACCAATTAATTGTCTGGCGCATATATAGCTAACCAAGTCACTTGGTAAGCTAACTTGGTTAGACCAACCAAGAAATTGGTAGCCTAAGAAATAACTTGGTTGGTCTAACCAATTAATTGTCTGGCGCATAAATAACTAACCAAGTCACTTGGTAAGCTAACTTGGTTAGTTTACCAAGTCACTTGATAAGCTAACTTGGTTAGACCAACCAAGAAATTGGTAGCTTAACAAATAACTTGGTTGGTCTAACAAATTAATTGTCTGGCGCATATATAACTAACCCACTTGGTTGTTCCAACCAAGCCTTTTTTTCCGTGCATTTGGTTGTCCTAAACGAGAAATTCGTTTGAACGAGGGCAAACGCCGATTTAGTTAATTTCTACATTTTTTTCTCAGTGCAGAAGGTCAGAAAAATTCTCTATCGCGATTTTTAATAAGACAGTCGACAAGGGCAATTGCGATCCGAAACTGACAACGATATTCGTGTCAGTTTCCGAAATATCCGTTGGCTGGCGTGTAAACGAGTCATGGTAAATATGTCGAATTGTGGTGGCGGCAACGAAGACGACGACGACGACGACGACGACGGCGGTCGACGTGCTCGTGAGTCCCGCGTGTGGAAGAAGAAGCGCCGTCGACTGGTTGATTAAAATAGAAATAGCGCTATATTTAGCCGGCCTACACTCGGTATCCGGCCAAAAAGCTTTACAATCTCGGACCAGCAGCCGAATAGTCTGAGAACGAGCTGTCGAACTCTACCGATTATTGGAGAATTAAAAAAAAAAATACACACACACATAAAAATGGATTAAACTTTTTTTTTTTTTTTAAATAAATGTTACAAGCGCGCTGAAAAAAGTTGCAAAAGCAGTGGGTAAAAAATTTGTAATAGTTTTTTTTTTTTAAATTCATTGGGAGACAATTTATAAAATTAAAAAATTATTCTCCAGCAAGATGCGTTTATTTACGGAGTGACAGGGAACAAGCTCGTTCGCTCGAAGCTCGAGTAGTACAAGTAGCCCAAGAGCGAAAGATTTCTCGGACGTAGAGCCTAAAAGCTCCTATTTATAGTCGCTATGCCGCGCGCACGCGGCTTCTTGATAAAAGTCGTTGCTGTGACAGCTGTCCCCACTCCTCTATATTACGTACATCCAGCACCTACGCATCTTCTCTGTGTTTCGGACAATTTTTTTTTTATCACTATACTATACCGGCATCTGGTGATTTATCGTGGGCTAGGTTGAGTTATTTGGATATCGCGGGTTGGAGTGAGTTATATTGGTAATATTTTGGGATGACAGAGCGGTTCGACAGATTGGAGGATGTAAGCTAAAGTCCGGAAGTCACTTTTGAATCTTGGATATAAACAAAGTTTTATTGGTGATGAAAGGAAAAAAAATAAAGACAAGACGGTTAGCTTAAAAATGACATTTCTCCTTAAGGGGAGGGAGTCAGGTAAAAAAAATTGATTTTGGAAAATCAATATCATCCAAATCCTATTGCATATAAAAATGCTCAACGCACTATATTGTTGGTGGTCGATGAAAGGATTTTTTACTGTCGTCTGACTTGCATATGCTTTTCAATATTATCTTAAGCAAAGTTCTTAGGTTTTCCATTCTGCGCATGATTCAGATCAAACTACTAGGCAGATTGGAATGGTTGACGTCTCATTTTCTTCTGCATGAAAAGATACACCGGCTAAATGGAGCAAACTATTTTTTTTCGTTCTGAAAGCAAAGTTAATCACTGATTTAGAAAATGGCATAAAATTTATTTATTAATAATTATGTCACTTAAAAAATATTACATTTTATTAACATTTGCTCCATTTAGCCGGTGTATCTTGGGTATATAAATATGCCCAATATTTATATGCAATAGGATTTGGATGATATTGAATTTCGAAAATCAATTTTTTTTACCTGACTCCCTCCCCTTAACGATTCTTGAAAAATTATGCGTAAGATTAGAATTTGATATGTTGGGGAAAAATTTAGGTTGGACTTTCCGACCGGAAGTCGGATCTGTGAATTCTGGAATCGGAAACGAAAAAAAGTCACTTTTTTTTAAATCGGGGTAAAAAGCCATGTTATCGATATCTTCTGGGGTAGAATATGCGACTTGAGAACTATATTGAAGACCAAAATTCGATATCTTGAAGAAAAAAAATTTGGGTTTGATTTTCCGACCGGAAGTCGGATCTGTGAATTCTGGATTCAGAAACGGAAAAAAGTCACTTTTTAAAAAAATCATCGTAAAAAGGCATGTAACTTGTATTTTCTGGGGTAGAATATGCGACTTGAGAACGACAACAAAGGCCAAAATACGATATGTTCAAAAAAAAGAAATTCAGGTTGGATTTTCCGACCGGAAGTCGGATCTGTAATTCTGGACTCAGAAACGGAAAAAGTCAGTTTTTAAAAAAATCATCGTAAAAAGGCATGTAACTTGTATTTTCTGGGGTAGAATATGCGACTTGAGAACGACAGTAAAGGCCAAAATACGATATGTTGAAGAAAAAGAAATTCAGGTTGGATTTTCCGACCGGAAGTCGGATCTGTAATTCTGGACTCAGAAACGGAAAAAAGTTACTTTTTAAAAAAAATCATCGTAAAAAGGCTTGTAACTTGTATTTCCTGTGATACAATATGCGACTTGAGGACTATAGTGACGACCAAAATTCGATATCTTGAAGAAAAAAAATTAGGTTGGATTTTTCGACTGGAAGTCGAATCTGTGAAATCTGAAATCAGAACCGACCAAAAGTGACTTTAAAAAAAAATCATCGTAAAAAGGCATGTAACCGGTACTTTTTGAGGTACAATATGTGACTTGAGAACACTAGTGAATGCTAAAATTCGATATCTTGAAGAAAACAAATTTAGCTGGTTTTTTCCGACCGGAAGTGGGATCGGTACATTCTGGAACCAGAAATGGAAAAAAGTTACTTTTTTTTAAATTCTGGTAAAAAGGCTACCTTTTTGAGGTAGCAATATGTGATTTGAGAACGACAGTGAAGGCCAAAATTCGATATCTTAAAGAAAAAAAATTGAATTTACCGACCGGAAGTCTCTGAATTCTGAAATCAGAAACGGAATAATGTCACTTTTACACTGCATTGAATATCTTCCTCTATGAGGGAGCGAAAGGCAGTAAAAACACGTGTTTTTATGAATTACAGCGATGCTATCGAGTGAACGAGAGAACGAGTGCCACGGATCAAAGCAGTAAATAATGTCGCAACATCCGTCGAGACCTCCCGGGGGAGGAGGATGGCCCTCTCGACCAAATGCCCCGAGTCCCTTTCGTCCTGCCTCGCCTTACAGTCCCAGCCAATCTCCACATCCTCAGATGAATCAGCAACATCCACGTTCACGAGGAGGTCCTCCGACTCCTGTTTACCATCATCATGGAGCTTCGTCCCATGCCATGTCACCTCTGAGTTATCCACCGGGTATGATGCACCCTATGAGCCCTGTGCCCATTGGAATGCCTATCTCTCCCGGGATGTCGCCGGTTTTCGGTGGTCCGCCTCCTGGATATATTCAGTGCCCACGACCAAGATGGCCATCGCCGGTTTCCCCTGGAAATCAAGCGCCCAGACCATATATACCGGTTCATCAACCTCAGGTAAACTTACAAATAAATAAATAAGCCCCAAATTAATTCTGCACTGTTAAAAATATTTTATATCCATTTCCATTAATATATGAAAGCTCTTTAATAAAAACTGATACATTAAATTTGATATGTAAGTGAAATTTGAAATGGCTATACTTTCTACTAAATTCTATGGAAATTAGAATATTTTATATAAAAATTTATAATTTTACTAGACACGTGTATTAAAATTAATATATTTATTAACTTATTTATTTATTAATTAGGCCTTAAAAATAAAGATGAACAAAATATAAGAACAAGGATGCAAAGTAGAACCTTGCACATTGCTTCCTCATTATTTTTCGCTTCTTACAAAGCTACATCTATGAGGAAGTATGTTATTCAATTTTTGGCTTCTTCATAGAGGAAGCTTTGTAAAACGCGAAAAATAATGAGGAAGCAATGTGCAAGGTTCTACTTTGCATCCTTGTTTTAATTAGATAAATATACATGTTGTGGATTCGCTTTTTCTATTTCGTTATTACATTATTTCGTGATTATTAGAGCGTTTCCGAAAGTGAATGTGATAATGTATATTTTTGAAAATAATTCAAAACTCCATAAAATCAAAAATTTCATACCGTTCGTCACTAAATTATACATATATAATGGCTGTATATTGGTTCATTTATATACAAAATTTGAGCTCGCTATCTTAAGTTTTGCAAAAGTTACAATAGAGCGATAATGTCAATTTTTTGAAAAATTCAAAACATCATAAAATTTTTACGGTTCAACCGATCTTAACCAAATTCAATAGCGATCACGGGCGTATGAAAGCTCACATTCATACCAATTTTAAGATCAATATCTCGAAAATTGAAAGAGTTATCGCGTAAACAGACATTTTTCAAAAAATTAAAAAATGCGTAATAATTTAACGATGAAGTGGATTTTAACAAAAATCTGTATGAACGATGAGGCTTGATCCCTCTATCTATGGTCCAAATCTCAGCTTGATATCTCAAGGCATTCCCGAGTTATAAAGGTTTACATTTTACGATCGTGTAACATATACACACACACACACACATACAGACATTTTTTCTAAATCACTTTTCTCGACGTTTTGGTCCATTCTGAGTGTACTGACATGAAAATCTCGAAAAAAAAATTTTCATGAAAACAAAGCTTCCTCTATGAGGAAGCAAAAATAATTTAAAAAAATAAACTAAAAAAAAGACTTAGGTATATCAGCTGATAAATAAAATTTCTAATGAAAGCACTTTCACAGAAACTGGTATATTAAATTTGATATGCAAGTGAGATTTGAAATGACAATATTTTCTTTAATTATTAATTTCTATTAATTATTTTTAATTATTTATTTATTTTATGTGGATGGGACAAGCCCTAAAATATATATAATAACAATGGCAATAGAATTACGCCTTAAAAATAAAGATAAACAAAATATACAATAAATAATTACAAAAATAAAACCATGTGTCAGACACATTTTCTATTAATATTAATATTTCCTTTCTCTGTATTTTCACCGATAAAACTTGATTTGATATTGGTGTAAAAATCATCTTAATTGGTTTCTTTATTTTTCTGTAGATCTTGATAAATTTAATGAAACATAAACTTTTATCGTATTTTAAGGCAAAACGTATAAAACTGTTTTGATTCTGTTATTTTCAGCCATTACAATGTTACAAAGTGTGTCAACAACGAGGGCATTGATTTTACATGATAAATTCGTCTTATCACTGTTTCGGAATTAGCGAATAAGTCACGCGCTAATTCCGTAAACTAGTATTTTATTCCTATAAGCATTCAAGAGTTGGTATGTCATCAGTGGTGCTTACGCTTACCTACAATTACAGACTGAGTGTTTAATTAGGCAATTTATTATGCTAACCGACGGTGCCATTAAATGCCACAATTATATAATATTACGAGTGTTGGTTACTCGTTTAAAACCACTTTTCTATTTATTATGCAAAGCAGTAACGTTATAGGCATATGGAAAATAAAGTTTAGATCATATCAAATGAAATTTTCATTCCCATTTATACGGGAATGTCGTTTTTTGTAAAGCATGTTATAGAAAATCAACCTTGAACTCCATTAAAAATAGCGTGATACGTAATCACTGGAAAATTTCCGATCAGATTAGTTACCAATCGCAAAAAGACTATAAGATACAATGAAAAATACTGAAAATATTCTTGATTTATGATAAATCGTCTAATCCAGTCAAATTTAAGGGGTCTATAATCTTGAGGCCCAAAAAATCGTTCGTTGCTCAATATTTTTTTCTGATAATAGTATTGGGATTGGAAGATTTTATATATAATTAATACATAGTAGTGGAATTTAAAAAAATTGAAAAATATTGATAACCAATAAATTTATGAAGACATTTTGTGAGGGTTTAGAGGAAATTTAGATACATTTTGAAAAAAATGAAAAATGTTGAAAATATTATTGATTTATGATAAATCGTCTATTCCAGTGAAATTTAAGAGGTCTATAATCTTGAGGCCCAAAAAACCGTTCGATGCTCAATTTTTTTTTTTGATAATAGTATTGGGATTGGAAGATTTTATACATAATTAATAGATAGTAGTTGAATTTTTTTAAATTGAAAAATATTGATAACCAATAAATTTATGAAGACCTTTTGTGAGGGTTTATGGTAAATTTTTGATACATTTTTGAAAACGTCTAAGTTTTGCATTCTGTGTAATTGGACTTTCTTGAACAATTCTTGATTACTATTTTCAATGTCAGTGCATCAGTATCTAAATTTTAATAAATGTTTAAGGAATGATTTAAAAATTTTCAGGGTCCCAAGAAAATGGAAATATAGTCAATGCCCACTTTCTAATTAGGCTTGAAATGTTATTATTTGATACTTCATTTTTGACAATTTTTTCAGATTTTTAAAATGAGGCCAAAATTATGATTTTTGAAGAAAAAAAATGATAAAAGAAAAATGAGTTATCAAAGAATTTCGAGAAAAAAAAACTATGAGCGTTCTTTGTTTAGTAAAATAACCTAAAAAATAGGGGATCACACTGGGAAGTGTCAGGATCAATTATTTAACGAGTTGCCCTATAATACCCCATATGTATTTAGCGAAGACATATGTATTTTTCCAATATACAAAAAAAAATCATATGCGAACTCCGTTAAAAATCTCATGAGTAGAGAACTTTCATTAACAATTAAGTTCGAAAAAAAAACATCGTTTCAATGTCCAAAAGACCAACAAGATGTGGAATATTCAATTTTTCCAAATTATTTAAAAAATTTTAATTATTAAAAATTTTCCAAATCATTTTAAAAATTCCAAATTATCAAAAATTTTCCAAATTATTAAAAATTTCCCAAATTATTAAAAATTCCCAAATTATTAAAAATTCCCAAATTATTAAAAGTTCCCAAATTATTAAAAATTTCCCAAATTATCAAAAATTTTCCAAATTATTAAAAATTTTCCAAATTATTATAAATTTTCCAAATCATTTAAAAAATTCCAAATTATCAAAAATTTTCCAAATTATTAAAAATTTCCCAAATTATCAAAAATTTTCCAAATTATTAAAAATTTTCCAAATTATTACAAATTTTCCAAATTATTATAAATTTTCCAAATTATTATAAATTTCCCAAATTATTACAAATTTTCCAAATTATTATAAATTTTCCAAATCATTTAAAAAATTCCAAATTATCAAAAATTTTCCAAATTATTAAAAATTTCCCAAATTATTATAAATTTTCCAAATTATTATAAATTTTCCAAATTATTAAAAATTTTCCAAATTATTAAAAATTTCCCAGATTATTAAAAATTTTCCCAATTATTAAAAATTTTCCAAATTATGTAAAAATATTGTTTTCAGTAAAATCAATGTTTGCTGTTATAAAAAGGAGTTAATTGTCTCAAAACAAATGAAATACTCTCTTTTTGCAGAGTCCGATGGAAAGTGGTTCGGGTTCACCGGTTCCATGTGGTCCACCGGAGTATTTGATAGCTCCGTACAGATCAGGAGATTACGAATATGTTGGTGTACCTCTGGACCCTTCACGGGCCGATGACGAGGACAGTGGACCCAGCACAGCCGAGATCATTGCCAGTCAAAGTCAAGACTACGTCGACGAAAAACTGGCCGAGTATCAAGCCACCATCCAGCTACTACAAGGTCAGTAACAAAATACTATAAACACTCACTTAATTCCGAATATGTTGCTTGTGAATATCAATTCAAAACGTGGCACATATAAA
Source organism: Ephialtes manifestator (assembly GCA_963970395.1). Classification (NCBI taxonomy): domain Eukaryota; kingdom Metazoa; phylum Arthropoda; class Insecta; order Hymenoptera; family Ichneumonidae; genus Ephialtes; species Ephialtes manifestator. The sequence goes on along the minus strand of OZ019981.1, from coordinate 25,779,972 downwards.
AAGATTCCCCCAAGAGAAAATATCCTTCGCCCACGCAATGATATGCAACGAGTTGTTTGCGTTCCATACGAAAATTCGAACCTCTCGACACTCCCGGAAAATTCGTGGGATAACAAGCGATAATCTTGGCTCGAGGGAATCTCAATGAACGTCGTGCAATGTGACGATGCTGTCGTTGCCAAGTCTACGAGAGGTTGCAATACTGCGGCAAATGATGACTTAACCACTTCGCGGCCATTAAGATTATATCTTTGATCGGGAAACTTGTGATATACGTTTGAATCGAGAAATTACAACTATTGAAGTCAAAGTCATGACTTTGTCTTGAATATCGCATCCAACGAAAATCCATCGAACAGTAAATGAGCAAGGATTTTGTAGCTCTGAGAATTTTGCACCAAATACGTGTAAAAAAAAGGATGCAAAGTAGAACTTTGCACATTGCTTCCACATTCTTGATGGGGAAGTTTCTTTATTTCATTTTTGACTTCCTCATAGAGGAAGTTTTGCGAAAGATGAAAATTATTGACGAAGTTGATGATGTTTGACGTTTTACAAAATCCACAGCGACATCAACAAATTTGTAAAAAAATCGAAATCACGTAAAATCTGAACCGCTTTACCGATCATCACCAAATTTGGTACATAGCAGGGCTGAGTGTTATTTTTTCTGTATAGAAAATTTTAGTCGATTAGTTGCAAATTTTACCTCAATTAGAGCAAAACGAAAATTTTTCGAAAAATTCAAAATCTCATAAAAACCGAACCGCTTTACCGATTTGGCCCAAATTCAATACCAAAGGTCGTATCACTTTGGTTTTGCGAAAGATGAAAATTATTGACGAAGTTGATGATGTTTGACGTTTTACAAAATCCACAGCGACATCAACAAATTTGTAAAAAATTCAAAATCACGTAAAATCCGAACCGCTTTACCGATCATCACCAAATTTGGTACATAGCAGGGCTAAGTGTTATTTTTTCTGTATAGAAAATTTTAGTCGATTGGTTGCAAATTTTACCTCAATTAGAGCAAAACGAAAATTTTTCGAAAAATTCAAAATCTCATAAAAACCGAACCGCTTTACCGATTTGGCCCAAATTCAATACCAAAGGTCGTATCACTTTGGTTGTGCGAAAGATGAAAATTATTGACGAAGTTGATGATGTTTGACGTTTTACAAAATCCACAGCGACATCAACAAATTTGTAAATAATTCAAAATCACCTAAAATCCGAACCGCTTTACCGATCATCACCAAATTTGGTACATAGCAGGGCTGAGTGTTATTTTTTCTGTATAGAAAATTTTAGTCGATTAGTTGCAAATTTTACCGCAATTAGAGCAAAAAGAACATTTTTCGAAAAATTCATAATCTCATAAAAACCGAACCGCTTTACCGATTTGGCCCAAATTCAATACCAAAGGTCGTATCACTTTGGTTTTGCGAAAGATGAAAATTATTGACGAAGTTGATGATGTTTGATGTTTTACAAAATCCAGAGCGACATCAACAAATTTCTAAAAAATTCAAAAACACGTAAAATCCGAACGGTTTTACCGATCATCACCAAATTTGGTACATAGCAGGGCTGAGTGTTATTTTTTCTGTATAGAAAATTTTAGTCGATTAGTTGCAAATTTTACCTCAATTAGAGCAAAAAGAAAATTTTTCGAAAAATTCATAATCTCATAAAAACCGAACCGCTTTACCGATTTGGCCCAAATTCAATACCAAAGGTCGTTTCACTTTGTTCAATTTTAATACGAAGTTTAAGCCCAATAGCTCAAAATTCGTTCGAGCTAGAGCATTTACGTACTGTTTTTAAAATTTCAAAATTCTTATAAAAATGAAATGCGTTAAGCGATTTTTGTAAAATTTATACCAATTGAAGATTAGCCAGTACTGTACATGTTGTTTAAATTTTAGCTGATTTGGTCGAATACTTTATAAGTTACAGTTATATGAATTTTTGACCTTTCATTACACATACATACATACATCCAGACAATTTTTCTAAACCACTTTTCTCGACGTATCAGACGATTTTAAACGTTTTGACATGAAAATCTCGAAAAAAACAAATTTTCATGAAAACAAAGCTTCCTCTATAAGGAAGCAATAATAAATATACGACAATTGTTACGTTGTTGCTTAGCGAAGATTTAATATAAAAGCCACAGGAAAAATTGGAAATAATATGGTGAGAGTATTTGCATAATAAGTGAGTCGAAACGTGAAAAAGGAAAAATACTTTATTTTCCCTACGACCGAAAATTGCCGCAAAAACAAATCTGCAATTCTAAAAATCGGTCACGATATTGTTAAATGTTTGCTATTGAGCATTTTAAAAGTATGTAAAAAATGTTTGCTATTGAGTAAAGATTTTGTTACATAGGATAAACAATTCACGTGTATAAATCCTTGAATGATCGTTGCATGGGGAATTCATTGGAGTTTGCAAACTATTTTTAGTTTATCCCTTTAGCATATCTCCACGCAGAGATATTCGAGTTTAAACTCAAGCGCTAAGAGGTTTCGCTTAGACGGTAAGATTCAATTATCCGGTAATTGCTGGCAATCGAATTGCCGGGAATATCTCTAGTGGAAGTGTGGTTAGAACGACGTTCCACACATCCCGGTTTGGTAGTTTCTTACTCTCCGGTTTTGATAGAAAAAAACGTCAGACCAGTTGAAGGTTCGAAATAACAACATCTCTTACTTGGGAGAACGTTAATGTACCTAACATAAATTTAACGAGTCATTTTTAGTAATCATCTTGAGAAGATGAATGACGTGTGATTATTAAATTTAATATTAATATTAATAAATTCATAAAATAACGATTTTTGTAACAAATTTAGTAAACTGTACATCAATTTTACATAAAATTTATTAATATTAATATTAACTTTTTGATAATTTAATATTATAGTATATATAATATTTAATAATTTTTATGAAATAAAAATTAAATTTAATATTAATATTAATAAATTGATAAGAAAACGATTTTTGTAACAAATTTAGTAAACTGTACATCAATTTTACATAAAATTTATTAATATTAATATTAATTTTTGATAATTTGAATATTATAGTATATTACATATAATATTTAATAATTTTTATTAAATAAAAATTAAATTTAATATTAATATTAATAAATTGTTAAAAAAACGATTTTTGTAACAAATTTAGTAAACTGTACATCAATTTTAAATAAAATTTATTAATATTAATATTAATTTTTTGATAATTTTAATATTATAATATATTATATATAATATTTAATAATTTTTATGAAATAAAAATTAAATTTAATATTAATTTTTAATTAATTAAACTAAATTTGTTACAAAAATCGTTTTTTTGACATAAGTTAAATTTAATTTTATCACATGCATTTTATTTTGTATATTAAATTTAATTTCTTAACCTCATTCAGTAAAAATACAATACATAAAATTCCAATACAATATATGAATTTTCCAAATATTTTTTAATGTAAATTTAAAGGATCACCTTTTTGGTAATCATCTTGAGAAGATAAGTGACATGTGACAATATTCATGAGCATCTCTATGCTCAAGTAAGATAAAAATTGGCGGAGCGTAGAATGATTAAACAGTTTATCCGTTGCTCTTCTGTATGCAAATATATACTCTCTAGTATACTAGGAGTAAATAGCAGAACGTATATTATATATACTCTTCACGCTGGTGCCACCGTCATCTCGTTGACCATGTCGGGGAAAATACATAATAGAATAGAATACAGTATAGACTCATTCGCGACTACTGTGTGCACGAGGCGAGCGCAGTTTTATAAATAGAAATGACGAGCACCTGCCTCAGCCATTCACATTTGCAATTCGCCGGTTTCCTCGTCTTGTAATCGTCTGCTGCGCTTTTGCAATTTTTTTTTTACACTTTTATACCCGTCTTGACAGCAAAAGTGACGGGAAAAGGGAATCCAAACTATCCTGAGGATAAATAGTTTCATTTTAAGAGGATGCTGGAGTAGATTTTTTTACCGACTGGTCGGTAAAAATAGGCACTTTCGTAGTGTACACTATTTATCGAAAATATGCTACAAATATACATCAAAGTTTGCAGGGATGTAATAAAAACATTCATGTTTGGGTGTCCAGTCGAATTACTGTTCAAAACATACAAGAAATGTAAGAAATTGTATATTACTGAATCTCTCAAAAACCAATATGGCCGCTCGAAATGTCAACAGGTCCTTTGAGGTAAGATATAAACGTTACTGGAACTCAGATGTGTTAAATCAGACCGGACACCCATTCTTTGATTATTCCTGAACCTTTAAAAACCGTCGGAATGTCGATTACACAAACCAAATCCACGAATAGTGTATACTACGATTGCAAAGACTGTTTGCTTTTCGCACAGGCTCAGAGCTGGTAAAGAGCATGAATATAGTTCCGTCATTAGGAGACAGGTGGCGCTGACGTAGTCTGTTTACTTTTGGCAAAAGCTCCGAGCCTCTGCAATGCGACCGTAGTATACACCATATATGGATTTGGCTTGTGTAGTTAACATTCTGATGGTTTTGAAATATTTATAAATCATCACAGAATTGACGTCCGGTCCGATTTTACATATCTAATTTCCAGAAACAATTATATCTTACAGCAAAGGTCTGTTGACATATGGTGTGCGGCCATTTTGCTTTTCGGGAGTTTCGGTATCTTTTGCCAAAAGTAAACAGATTACTTTGGCGCCACCTGTGTCCTAATCGGGAAACTTACCGACCAAAGTCGGTATCAAAATCTACTCCAGCATCCCCTTAAAATATTGAACAGACAAATGCAATGTTGATGCACTGTTAGAAATTTTTGTATGGAAATTAATATAAAGTTTTGGAACTTTTTTTGCGGAACCGCGTATATTAAATTTAATATACAAATGTTAAATAATATACATAAAAATTGTTTTACCATTAACATACGGTATACTAAATATTTCATAACAATTTTATTTATATTATGTAATTTAATATAAATAAAATTTAATACACGATATATATTACACATAATTACGATATTATGATATTATTAATATACGATATATTTAACATTTGATATATGAGCAATTCCACCTGAAGTCGGCCGAAAATTCTGGAAATATCAAATTTCCAGAAACAATTATATCTTACATCAAAGGTCTGTTGACCTTTACTTTCTCTTTGTTCATTTGATGTGCGGCCATTTTGATTTTCGGGAGTTTCGGTATCTTTTGCCAAAAGTAAACAGATTACTTTGGCGCCACCTGTGTCCTAATCGGGAAACTTACCGACCAAAGTCGGTATCAAAATCTACTCCAGCATCCCCTTAAAATATTGAACAGACAAATGCAATGTTGATGCACGGTTAGAAATTTTTGTATGGAAATTAATATAAAGTTTTGGAAGTTTTTTTGCGGAACCGCGTATATTAAATTTAATATACAGATGTTAAATAATATACATAAAAATCGTTTTACAATTAACATACGGTATACTAAATATTTCATAACAATTTTATTTATATTATGTAATTTAATATTAATAAAATTTAATATACGATATATATTACACATAATTACGATATTATGATATTATTAATATACGATATATTTAATATTTGATATATGAGCAATTCCACCTGAAGTCGGCCGAAAATTGACCTCGCATTTTTTCTGTTTGAATGAAACTTTTTTTACGCATATTGTATCTAAAAAAAGACCCGTATTTTTTTGTTTGGCCAAAATATATATTTTTTTAATTATGGGGTATTCTATTTTTTGAAAAAAAACGATTGGATGGTGACCGAAAATTCTGGAAATATCCAATTTCCAGAAACAATTATATCTTACAGCAAAGTTCTGTTGACCTTTGCTTTCTCTTTGTTCATTTGGTGTGCGGCCATTTTGCTTTTTGGGAGTTTCGGTATCTTTTGCCAAAAGTAAACAGATTACGTCAGCGCCACCTGTGTCCTAATCGGGAAACTTACCGACCAAAGTCGGTATCAAAATCTGCTTCAGCACCCCCTTAATCATAATGTAATTAAATGCACTATGCAATTGAAAGTAATAAATTAACTTGTGATGCAATTGCAAATTAATAAAAGTAAATCGTGATATGCATCAAAAACATACATTTCTAATCAGAGATTGAAAAAGAAATTGGAATTAGCTATGTATACATATAAGGCATTCCACCGGTTCTCGACCCTCATCTTTTTTTTTCTTTCGAGATGTTCTCGAGCAATATAAAAAAAGACTGTAGAATTTTTTTTAGATTTAAAAAAAAATATGTGTTTTTTTAATTCCCCAAAATTTGATTTTCTCAAAAAAGTACGTCGACGATTTTTTTTTTTTTTTTACAGTAAATTCTGTGTCCAAAAACAAAATTTTTAACCCTAGGCCCAGAGTGGGGCGAGGCTTAGATTAGCAGCCAAAAAATAAAAATTAAAAAAAAAACCCCAAACTTGAATCTCACTAAAACTACATTGATGATTTTTATTCAAAAATTTTTACAATAAATTCTGTGTCTAGAAACGAAATTTTTGAGACTAGAAATTAAAGATTAGAAATTAAATTCTCCCGTAAAAGAATTATATTTTTTGTTGTCCAATATCAATAAAATGAAATTGTCAACATTATTGCATAATGATCAATTGTACAAGATAGATCTGTAATTAATTATTAATTTTCAATTTACAAGAAATGATTTTTTTAAAAAATTATTCAAATCGAAGATAGGATTTATTTCATGTTAATTACTCAACTGAAATAAAATAATTACAGTTCCAGCATTTAAATTAAAAAAAATATTTACGTTAAGTACTTTTATAAAGTGCTCGTTTTTGGAATTTTTGGAAAATGCCATTTGTACTTTTGATCAGTATTTGGCACTGAAGTGATGTTTAACGGTACTTGCTATAAAAAAAAGACAATAAAGAAATAGGGTCATGATCGCCATCGGCCACCGCAATCGCTTTGGCAATAAACCGTGTCACGAAGTCATTTGATCTACGAGCCCAAGATACCCATGCATTGTATGTTTATCCGTGTCGAGAAAGCAAAACGAACGTTGGGCGTGGGTGTGTTGAGTGAGTTCCGGCTGGTCTTACGACTTCGAACGGTGCGCGAATAATCTGCCCGACTATACGCCAACGTCTCTTCAAAATTACGACCCGTAAATGCAATCTCAGAGCAACATATATATTTTTCGTCCGATAAGATGTAAAAAGGCGTGGGGCGATCTAAAATAACGGAATATATTCGCAAATAAGTTCTTAACAGTAATTTCCAATCGTAATTTTGGACTTTCGTACAGATTTATCCTGTAATTAGTGTGCAATAATTTTTTTTTTATCTTAACGACGAGTCTGAAATTTATCGTTATAATTTATTTTTATACTGAATTTTTTGTTTGCGTATAATGCATTTTTTAAAAATTAAATTAAATCTTTTATTAATGTTGATGATTTTGTTTAATTTAATAAAATGAAAAGAGGCGTGGGGCGATCGAAAATAGCATAATAAAATATATTCGGAAATAAGTTCTTAACAGTAATTTCCAATCGTAATTTTGGACTATCATACAGATTTATCCTATAATTAGTGTGCAATCATTTTATATTATTTATTTTTATCTTAACGACGAGTCTGAAATTTATCGTTATAATTTATTTTTATACTGAATTTTTTGTTTGCGTATAATGCATTTTTTAAAAATTAAATTAAATCTTTTATTAATGTTGATGATTTTATTTAATTTAATAAAATGAAAAGAGGCGTGGGGCGATCGAAAATAGCATAATAAAATATATTCGCAAATAAGGTCTTAATAGTAATTTCCAATCGTAATTTTGGACTTTCATACAGATTTATCCTATAATTAGCGTGCAATCATTTTATTTTTATTTTTTTATCTTAACGACGAGTCTGAAATTTATCGTTAATTTATTTTTATACTGAATTTTTGGTTTGCGTATAATGCATTTTTTAAAATTAAATCTTTAAATTAAAATTAAATCTTTTATTAATGTTGATGATTTTGTTTAATTTAATAAAATGAAAAGAGGCGTGGGGCGATCGAAAATAGCATAATAAAATATATTCGGAAATAAGTTCTTAACAGTAATTTCCAATCGTAATTTTGGACTATCATACAGATTTATCCTATAATTAGTGTGCAATCATTTTATATTATTTATTTTTATCTTAACGACGAGTCTGAAATTTATCGTTATAATTTATTTTTATACTGAATTTTTTGTATGCGTATAATGCATTTTTTAAAAATTAAATTAAATCTTTTATTAATGTTGATGATTTTATTTAATTTAATAAAATGAAAAGAGGCGTGGGGCGATCGAAAATAGCATAATAAAATATATTCGCAAATAAGGTCTTAACAGTAATTTCCAATCGTAATTTTAGACTTTCATTTTATTTTGTTTTTATCTTAACGACGAGGCTGAAATTTATCGTTGTTTTATTTTTAGACTTAATTTTTTATGTCACATTTTTATTATTAAATATAATCTTTTATTAATGTTGATGTTTTTGTTCCATTTAATTGACTGAATTTTGAACGAACGACTTAATGTCCTTCGGAGAAGATTTCGACGCTGAAACAATAGTGAAAGTGAATATTGATGCGGCTCCGAGTATTTACAATTACTTTTGCTGCTCGAGACCCGATCGGTAATCATTACTTTTAAATTCACTCTACTTAATTACTTATTCCATGAATAATTTGATGTCAATTACTTTTGTACATCCTGTCATATTATCGCTAATAAAACGCATAAACGTTTAATTTATTCATTTTTTAAACTTTTTCTATTAATTCTTTTTAAAATACGCTACGAGAATCTTAATAATAAATAAATTATATTTTTAAATGAACTTATGAGGAAAATATGTTTTTTTAAATAAATAAAAAACTATAGAATTTATAAAAAGAATTTTTATTAAAATAATTATATTTCATTAAATTAAAAAATAATTTAACAATTTATCTTAATAATAAGTAAATTATATTTTTAAATGGACTTATGAGGGAAAAGATGTTATTTTAAATTTAAAAAAAACTATAGAATTTATAAAAAGAATTTTTATTAAAATAATTGTATTTTATTAAATTTAAAGATAATTTAACAATTTATCTTAATAATAAATAAATTATATTTTTAAATGGACTTATGAGGGAAAAGATGTTTTTTAAAATTAAACAAAAAAATTATAGAATTTATAAAAAGAATTTTTATTAAAATAATTATATTTCATTAAATTGAAAAATAATTTAACAATTTATCTTAATAATAAATAAATTATATTTCTAAATAGACTTATGAGGGAAAAGATGCTTTTTTAAATTAAATAAAAACTATAGAATTTATAAAAAGAATTTTTATTAAAACAATTATATTTCATTAAATTTAAAAATAATTTAACAATTTATCTTAATAATAAATAAATTATATTTTTAAATGGACTTATGAGGGAAAAGATGTTTTTTAAATAAATAAAAAATTATAGAATTTATAAAAAGAATTTTTATTAAAACAATTATATTTCATTGAATTAAAAAAATAATTTAACAATTTAACAATTTAAAAAAAGGAGCGAATAATAAATACTAAATTATTAATGAGGTGTGTTGAAAAGTAATGGTAAAGAATTCCCCTCGAGACGTCCTTAATTTCTTGGAGCGATGCCTGCGCTTTGGCGCGGCTCTGCATAAGCGCAGCAGGAGGCCAAGGTGCGGAATCGCTCCAAGACTAGTTGCGCCGAGCATTTATACAATCTGAATTTACAGGCCTCGCTATAACGGCCGTTTCTCACGGGCCGCAAGCTACGTCATCCAACTAGTAGTACATGTGTCACGTACACTTGCACTTAAGCCCACTCTTCGTGTACCTTAAGCGTTTCTATTTTTCTATTCTATTTTTCTCTAAACTACACACTGTTATAAGTATTTTTAAAAAATTAATATAAGTATTGGGAGTTCTTTTGCAGACACGAAATCTATTAATGCAAATTCAATAAATTCCTGCCTTACAAAATTAAAACAAAAAATAGAGTCCATCGAAACTCCATCTCAAAAAAATTATAAGCGTTACAGGATGAAACGAAGAAATTGATAAAATTAAAAATAGAAAAAAAAATGCCGAAACTTTCGAAAAAAAATTTCAGTCTTCAATTGTTAATAACAATAGTAATTTATAAATTATTGTGGACCCTCATTCTTTTGACTTTAAAACGCGCTGTGGTTCATCTTCTTAGGACAAATAGAACCGGAGATATTAATTTTTGAAGGTCGCCATGCAATCGTTTTTTCAAAAAATAGAATACGCCATAATTAAAAAAATATATATTTTGGCCAAACGAAAAAATACGGGTCTTTTTTTAGATACAATTTGCGTAAAAAAATTTCATTCAAACAGAAAAAATGCGGGGTCAATTTTCGGCCGACTTCAGGTGGAATTGCTCATATATCAAATATAAAATATATCGTATATTAATAACATCATAATATCGTAATTATGTGTAATATATATCGTATATTAAATTTTATTTATATTAAATTACATAATATAAATAAAATTGTTATGAAATATTTAGTATACTGTATGTTAATTGTAAAACAATTTTTATGTATGTTATTTAACATTGGTATATTAAATTTAATATACGCGGTACCGCAAAAAAACTTCCAAAACTTTATATTAATTTCCATACAAAAATTTCTAACAGTGTATCAACATTGCATTTGTCTGTTCAATATTTTAAGGGGATGCTGGAGTAGAATTTGATACCGACTTTGGTCGGTAAGTTTCCCGATTAGGACACAGGTGGCGCCAAAGTAATCTGTTTACTTTTGGCAAAAGATACCGAAACTCCCGAAAAGCAAAATGGCCGCACACCATATGAACAAAGAGAAAGCAAAGGTCGAGAGACCTTTGCTGTAACATCTAATTGTTACTGGAAATTGGGTATTTCCAGAATTTTCGGCCGACTTCAGGTGGAATTGCTCATATATCAAATATTAAATATATCGTATATTAATAATATCATAATATCGTAATTATGTGTAATATACATCGTATATTAAATTTTATTTATATCAAATTACATAATATAAATAAAATTGTTATGAAATATTTAGTATACTGTATGGTAATTGTAAAACAATTTTTATGTATATTATTTAACATTGGTATATTAAATTTAATATACGCGGTTCCGCAAAAAAACTTCCAAAACTTTATATTAATTTCCATACAAAAATTTCTAACAGTGCATCAACATTGCATTTGTCTGTTCAATATTTTAAGGGGATGCTGGAGTAGATTTTGATACCGACTTTGGTGGGTAAGTTTCCCGATTAGGACACAGGTGGCGCCGACGTAATCTGTTTACTTTTGGCAAAAGATACCGAAACTCCCGAAAAGCAAAATGGCCGCACACCATATGAACAAAGAGAAAGCAAAGGTCGAGAGACCTTTGCTGTAACATCTAATTGTTACTGGAAATTGGGTATTTCCAGAATTTTCGGCCGACTTCAGGTGGAATTGCTCATATATCAAATATTAAATATATCGTATATTAATAATATCATAATATCGAAATTATGTGTAATATATATCGTATATTAAATTTTATTTATATTAAATTACATAATATAAATAAAATTATTATAAAGTACTTAGTATACTGTATGTTAATTGTAAAACAATTTTTATGTATATTATTTAACATTTGTATGTTAAATTTAATATACGCGGTACCGCAAAAAAACTTCCAAAAATTTATATTAATTTCCATACAAAAATTTCTAACAGTGCATCAACATTGCATTTGTCTGTTCAATATTTTAAGGGGATGCTGGAGTAGATTTTGATACCGACTTTGGTGGGTAAGTTTCCCGATTAGGACACAGGTGGCGCCGATGTAATCTGTTTACTTTTGGCAAAAGATACCGAAACTTCCGAAAAGCAAAATGGCCGCACACCATATGTCAACAGACCTTTGCTGTAAGATATAATTGTTTCTGGAAATTAGATATGTAAAATCAGACCGGACGTCAATTCTGTGATAATTTATAAATATTCCAAAACCATCAGAATGTTAACTACACAAGCCAAATCCATATATGGTGTATACTACGGTCGCATTGCAGAGGCTCGGAGCTTTTGCCAAAAGTAAACAGACTACGTCAGCGCCACCTGTCTCCTAATGACGGAACTATATTCATGCTCTTTACCAGCTCTGAGCCTGTGCGCAAAGCAAACAGTCTTTGCAATCGTAGTATACACTATTCGTGGATTTGGTTTGTGTAATCGACATTCCGACGGTTTTTAAAGGTTCAGGAATAATCAATAAATGGGTGTCCGGTTTGATTTAACACACCGAGAGAAAAAGTTTCATTGATTCACGGAAATCTTTGCCAATGAAATGAAATTCTTGAATTTCAATACTATCTTTTCTTTGAATGATCTCAAACTCAATGAAAAGTGGTAACATTGATTCGAAGAAACATTTCTTTATACCAATGAACCTTTTTCATTGATTTCAAGGATATCGGCTCTGATTCAATGAAACCTTCTTCTTACCAGCTCAAAATTTCGAAACCTATTTTTTCCTGAAGTACACGGCAGATAAAGCTCAAATTTTGTGAGCATGTAAGGAAATACGGCAGAAATAGGCTAAGCTTCTCGCTCCTCGAAACTGGAAGTCGTTCGTTCGAGAGAACCGGAAAACAAAAAAGTGAGGTTAGGTGCGAGAGAGAGATCGCTGAAAACGTTTCTTTTAACCAATGAAAACGTCTCTTTAAAATAATGAAACTGTTTCCTTATTATATGCTCACTAAGTAAATCTTTATTTACAGGCAAAGAAATGCTACCTTTGAAATTCTAATGCACTATTTCATTGAAATCAAAGAAATATTTCGTTGAAAATCGTTCAATGAAAAAAAAAATCAATCCACCCATTTCTTTGGCGTCGATGAAATCTTTTCTCTCGGTGCACATCTGAGTTCCAGAAACGTTTATATCTTACCTCAAAGGACCTGTTGACATATCGAGCGGCCATATTGGTTTTTGAGAGGTTCAGTAATATACAATTTCTTACATTTCTTGTATGTTTTGAACAGTAATTCGACTGGACACCTAAGCATGAATGTTTTTATTACATCCCTGCAAAATTTTACGTATATTTGTAGCATATTTTCGATTAATAGTGTATACTACGAAATTGACTATTTTTACCGACCAAAGTCGGTAAAAAAAATCTACTCCAGCATCCCCCCTTAAGCCTTCAATTATTTTAAAATAGGCGTCTTCAAGTTCGATTTCCAATTCTCTTAAATCTTGAATAAATAATAAACCTGCGTATAAAGTACTCAAAGCTATGGATACAACCTACACATAGTTTTATACACTCGGATACGCGACCTGGTTACGCCCAAGTGCCTTCAATGCGTTCCCACAACCAGCTAAATTTTCGGAGCGCGGAGCTGTACGCTCGTATCGCCCGAAATGTTGCACGCGCATTTATACACACATATACTACGATGGGCTGCGCGTTAATAAATGTGCAACTTATACGCACACTATAAGCAACGGGCGTACGCACCTTTAGCCACTAGTCACATAAATTAGGGGAACGTTACGCAAGAGCGCCCATTGACGGTGGGTATATGGTTATAAGCAGGTAAAAATGTTACCTGCCTGTATATCTGATAATCTTATACTGGGTTATAACCAAGGTTTTTGGTTTAATATGCCAATTTTGTTTCCTCGTAGAGGAAGCATTGTTTTCATGAACATTTTTTATTTTTTTTCGAGATTTTCATTTCGTTTAAAATGGTTTGAAACGTTGAGAAAAGTGATTTTGAAAAATTGTGTGTGTGAGATGAAAGGCCAAAAATTAGTATAACTGTAACTTACAAAGTATTCGACCGAATCAGCTTAAATTTAAACAACATATACAGTACTGGCTAATCTTCAATTGGTATTAATTTTACAAAAATCGCGTAACGCATTTCATTTTTATCAGAATTTTGAAATTTTGAAAAAAGTACGTAAATATTCTAGCTCGAAATTTTTTTTAGCTATCGGGCTGAAACTTCGTATTGAAATTGAACAAAGTGATACGAACTTTGGTATTGAATTTGGGCCAAATCGGTAAAGCCGTTCGGTTTTTATGAGATTTTGAATTTTTCGACAAATTTTCGTTTTGCTTTAATTCAGGTTAAATTTCAACTATCTTTTCGCTGTAAATAAAAATTTACAGTAAATGCAAAAAAAAAACAGAATTAATAATTACTTTCCGCTGTAAATTTTAATTCCAATTTTTAGTAAATTTTTAAATTTTAATTCCAATTTTTAGTTATTTTTAGTAAATTTTAATTCCTATTTTCAAAGTTTTGGAAAATTTCAAATACAGCGGAATTACTTTTACGCTTGTTTACTTTTACTTTCCGCTGTAAATTTTAATTTACAGCGGAAAGTAATTGTTAATTCTATTTTTTTTCAAAAATTTTGGAAAATTTTGAAAAATTGTAGAAAAACACTTGGGTCAAGTGGATAACCGATTTTTTCGGAAGACACACTATTTTTATTTTTTATTTTTTTGTTTTGTTAAAGAAACAAAATCAACATATTTTACATCACGTTAAAATATCTCGTAAAAACAAAAAAAAAAAAAAAAAAAAATAGTGTGTTTTCGGAAAAAACTCGGCTACCCACTTAAGTGCTACAATTATATTTATCGATCCCATAAGAAATATATAATAGAAATATAATTTTCATGAGCGTACGTCGCGAGAAACGAAGAAAACCTTTGTTGTGTTTTGTTTGCCGCGTTACAAAGACGGGAAAATGTGTCCCTAAATTCTATTACTCATTGCCCCTTCTTCGTCGCTCGTCGTCGTCTCATGAATTGGGGAACGGTTACGCAACAACTAACTGCCTTGTCAGAGTAGCTCAGTCGCTCGGTCGCGCACTATAGAAAGTGCTGGCAGTCGAATTTGTGGGTCAATACCTCCAGCCGTCTACTGATACTACTCGACTACTCGGCTGTACGATGCGATTTGCCGGCAGCGCACACTGGCACACACTTATTCGATCCCTCGCGAGTACACGCTGCCTATCTCCTTCAGGCGTCTAGTCGCTACTACCTACTACCTACTAGCAACCTATAAGCTTCCCCACCGCGTATCGCAACGTTAAACACGCGTTTGGTACATACATATCTGTTAAAAGCTGTCGCGTGATAATTTTTCAGGACGTACAAAAATATTATTACTTTATTTTGTGAAAAAATGGCGGACATTTTTTTTCAAAAATTTCTCATTAAAAAGTACATTCGAAAACTTACATTTTGTACAGAAACAAATTTTTTGTACGATCGGTAATTTTTAATATACAGCAACTTGAAAAAAAAATCGTTATTAGATTTTGGGCTAATCGAAGGTGCTAAAATTCGGAAATAATTTATGGATGTTCGTTCGAAAATTTAAATTTTGTACAGGAATATATTTTTGGAAGATCGGTAATTTTGAATATACAAGTGGAAAAAAATTAAATAAAAAAAATCGTTATTAGATTTTGGGCAAACTATAGGTGATAAAATTCTGAAATCGTTTATGGATGTTCGTTCGAAAACTTAAATTTTGTACAGGAATACATTTTTGGAAGATCGGTAATTTTGAATATACGAGTGGAAAAAAATTAAATAAAAAAAATCGTTATTAGATTTTGGGCAAACTATAGGTGATAAAATTCTGAAATAGTTTATGGATGTTCGTTCGAAAACTTAAATTTTGTACAGGAATATTTTTTTTTGTACGATCGGTAACTTTGAATGTACGAGTTGAAAAAAAATTAAATAAAAAAAAATCGTTATTAGATTTTGAGCAAATCAAAGGTGCTAAAATTCTGAAATAATTTATGGACGTTCGTTCGAAAACTTAAACTTTGTACAGGAATATATTTTTTGTACGATCGGTAATTTTGAATAAACGAGTTGAAAAAAATTAAATAAAAAAAATCGTTATTAGATTTTGAGCAAGTCAAAGGTGCTAAAATTCGGAAATAATTTATGGATGTTCGTTCGAAAACTTAAACTTTGTACAGGAATATATTTTTGGAAGATCGGTAATTTTGAATAAACGAGTTGAAAAAAATTAAATAAAAAAAATCGTTATTAGATTTTGAGCAAATCAAAGGTGCTAAAATTCGGAAATAATTTATGGATGTTCGTTCGAAAACTTAAACTTTGTACAGGAATATATTTTTGGAAGATCGGTAATTTTGAATATACGAGTTGAAAAAAATTAAATAAAAAAAATCGTTATTAGATTTTGAGGAAATCAAAGGCGCTAAAATTCTGAAATAATTTATGGATGTTCGTTCGAAAACTTAAACTTTGTACAGGAATATATTTTTGGAAGATCGGTAATTTTGAATATACGAGTTGAAAAAAATTAAATAAAAAAATCGTTATTAGATTTCGGGCAAACTATAGGTGGTAAAATTCTGAAATAGTTTATGAATGTTCGTTCGAAAACTTAAATTTTCTACAGGAATATATTTTTTGTACGATCGGTAATTTTGAATATACAGCAAATTAAAAAAAAATCGTTATTAGATTTTGGGCAAATCAAAGGTGCTAAAATTCTGAAATAATTTATGAACGTTCGTTCGAAAACTTAAACTTTGTACAGGAATATATTTTTGGAAGATCGGTAATTTTGAATATACGAGTTGAAAAAAATTAAATAAAAAAAATCGTTATTAGATTTTGGGCAAACTATAGGTGATAAAATTCTGAAATAGTTTATGGATGTTCGTTCGAAAACTTAAACTTTGTACAGGAATATATTTTTTGTACGATCGGTAATTTTGAATATACGAGTTGAAAAAAATTAAATAAAAAAATCGTTATTAGATTTTGAGCAAATCAAAGGTGCTAAAATTCTGAAATAATTTATGGATGTTCGTTCGAAAACTTAAATTTTGTACAGGAACAAATTTTTTGTACGATCGGTAATTTTGAATATGCAGCGAATTTAAAAAAATTAAATTTAAAAAAAATCGTTAGATTTTGGGCAAATCAAAGGTGCTAAAATTCGGAAATAATTTATGGATGTTCGTTCGAAAACTTAAATTTTGTACAGAAACAAATTTTTTGTACGGTCGATAATTTTGAATATACAGCGAATTGAAAAAAATTAAATTAAAAAAAAATCGTTATTAGATTTTGGGCAAACCAAAGATGCAAAAATTCTGAAATAATTTATGGATGTTCGTGATACTCTAAACAACTTTTGAAAAAAATTATAAACACTTTTTGCGACCATGTTAAATTTGGGTGGTCCAGTTGGTATGGCATGACCCATAAATGTGTAAAATTATAGCAAATTATTAGAATTGAATTACTTTTACTGTAAAATTTAAGTACATTATTATTTTCCGTACCGACCCTTAATTCGGCATCACATTTTTATACATTTTGTATTTTGTGTTTTGTATTATGGTATTTTTAAATTATTCGTTTTTAAGTCATTCGCTTTTCTGCCTGCAAATTGTATTGTTTTCCAGGGCTTATCCCGTTTATTATAAATAAATATATTAATTATAATTTACCAGTTTATGCATATAAAAACCTCCAATATTTCTACATTAAATTTCATGTAGATTATTTTTCCAGTGTATCCCCTTCAGGCGTCTAGTCGCTACTACCTACTAGTAACCTAGAGACATCCCATCTCGTAGCGCAACATTAAACACGTGTTTGTACACATCGCCTTAAGGCCAATAGAATCCATCTCCTTTCGCTTCTGCCGCTACTTCTTTTTTTTAATTATCATCAGACAACGACGTTTCTCATTCCTACATATAATTTTGTCTCATCGTAGCATGATACATGCATAAAAAAAAAAAACTGCGATAACCCGTTGAGCGAGCAAATTGTGTGTTTTCGATTAGATAAGATATTGCAAATGCCGGGAGCGATTTTCTTCGTCATTCTAGATCATGGACGCAACTATTCTACAATGTCTTAATTTCTTATTGCATTTTTTTTTTTTTTTTTTTTTTTTAGTGATTGAAGCTGAAGAGCGATGACGTTATTCTATAAACGAAAGAGTTATGCGTTTTGCTTGCATTAATCACGTTTAATTGACCGTCATATGACGATATTACTTCACAAGAGATATGCACATCAAAGTTGTGGAATTGAAAGCCAAAGGCCATGTTATTTTTTAATTCTTGGCAAACAATGCGTTCATCGTCTCAAAATGGGATAATAATCTCCAAGTTGATGTGAAGAAATTTTATTGGACTTTTAGCTCTCGCAGTATGTGAAAGAAGATGATTTGAATATTATGGTCTGAGCGTCTCTCGCTGTTTCGATAATTTGCGGTGACCTTCCAAAAAATTTTGACGTCAGTTCGACTGCGTAATTTCTATGACGTTTCACATTAAAGAAAATAAGAAATCCTTGGTATTAAAAAGGCTTGGAGAGATTGTCGCTTCGATGTCTCTAAATAATATCGAATTCGATGAGATTGCGAGGAATTTTGTCGTGCATTTGCGATGGATTAATGAAAATAGAATGTTTTCTCTTATCGCCGGCTGATTGGCGACAAATTCGCTCATAACACGTACGATGATTACATATATCTTTTTGCTGATCGATGAAAATCGATCCCATAGGAATAATCGCTGTTTCTCTTTCGTCGCAGAAACTCGACGATCGTAAAGTAGACGAACGACCTTTTCCTGGTGACTATGTGACTTTACACGTGGATCAGATCGTGCAACAGTTTCTGAAAGAGAAAAATATATTTTTTATTTCAATGCACTTTCTCATAATTTTTTTTTTTTCGTTTTGATTTTTCGATTATTTAGAATTTATAATTATATAAATTTTAATAATCATAATTATAATTATTTATTTTATGTTGGAAAGTAATACATGAAGAAAAAGGAATTCTGTGATTTTGGATACAATATTGAATATTACTATTAATATTTATAGATGTTTATATAAAATATATATTATAAAAAGATCTCGCCGACGCCGCCGCCGTGTCAAGAATCAAAATTTTTTAAATTTTGAAATTTATTTGGAAATTTTTTAAATTTTTGGAAATTTTGAATTTTTTAAAATAAAATATATATAATTAATTTCTAATATTATTAATTATATAATTAACTATAATTAATTGTATGTTTTGTTTAGTTGATAAATATTTTGTGAAGACTCGGTGTGAGTTTAATTTTAACGGGAGTTGCTTAACTGTAGTTCTATAGATTTTTGAAAATTTTCGGATTTTTTCAGATTATTCTATATGTTACTATTAATATTTGTAGATTATACTGGAGATATGAATTTGAAACGTTCGTTAACCTGCTTTGGGAAACACTAATGAGAAACTAATGCGGTACCTTCACTTTTGCTTCATTAGGGAAGTCATTTAGCTGTCGATATCAATTATCAGTCGATATGTTTGGCACGAGCTTGGATCACTATGTCATTAAACCTCGTGATCCGATCGAAAAAACATAAGACATTACAATTTATCTTAATCATAACTGGCAAAAAGTAAGAGTCTGATTAAGTAGAGAATTTTCTTGTCAAGTCATAAATTTGTACAATTATTATCTACTTACATCGATGCTCGTCCGATCGTTTTATCCTCAATAAATAACATGGCTGAAACTTTTGAAGAAAAAAAAATTTAGGTTGGATTTTCCGACTGGAAATCGGATCTGTGAATTCTGGAATTTGAAACGGAAAAAAGTTTCTTTCTCAAAATCATCGTAAAAAGGCATGTAAAAGGTATTTTCTGTGGTAGAATATGCGACTTGAGAACGATAGTGAAGCCCGAAATTCCATATCTTGATGAAAACAAATTCGGATGGATTTTCCGGCCAGAAGTCGGATCTGTGAATTTTGGAGTCAGAAACGGAAAAAAGTTACTTTTTGCTTCCTCATAGAGGAAGCTTTGTTTTCACGAAAAATTTTTTTTCGAGATTTTTATGTCAGGACACTTAGAATTGTCCAAAACGTCCAGAAAAGTGATCTAGAAAAAATGTCCGTATGTATGTATGTATACAACTCCGAAAATTCGAACGCCGATAACTCAAGAACGGTTTTGTATATCGCGCTCAAATTTGGCACACTAGTGTAGCAGCAGACCCTCTTCGACTGTACCAATTTCCGACAAAATCTGTGCGAAAATTTCGATTTTATGCCGTTTTGAATTTTTTGAAAAAAGGACGTGGTCGCTCTAACTTTCGTAAAATTTAGTCTATTTTGCTAAATAGTTGGTTATAAGAGTAGGTGCACTCAATGCTGTTTGGTATTGAATTTGGTTCGAATCGGTAAAGTGGTTCAGATTTTATGGAATTTTGAATTTTTCAAAAAATTGACATTATCGCTCTATTGTAACTTTTGCGAAACTTGAAATAGCGAGCTCAAATTTTGTATATAAATGAAACAATATTCAGCCATTATATATGTATAATTTAGTGACAAACGGTATGAAATTTTATGGAATGTTGAATTATTTTTAATAATATACGTGATCACATTTTTTTTTAAATCACGGTAAAAATACTAATAACCGATATTTTTTGTGGTGGAATATGCGACTTGACAACGATAGTGAAAGCCAAAATTCGATATCTTAAAAAAAAAAAAATTAGGTTGGATTTTCCGACCGGAAGTCGGATCTGTGAATTTTGGAGTCAGAAACGGAAAAAAGTTTTTTTTTTCAATATCATCGTAAAACGGCATGTAACCGTTATTTTCTGTGTTACAATATGTGACTTCAGAACGATACTGAAGGCCAAAATTCCATATCTTGAAGAAAAAAAATTTAGGTTGGATTATCCGACCGGAAATCGGATCTGTGAATTTTGGAGTCAGAAACGGAAAAAAGTTTGTTTTTCTCAAAATCATCGTAAAACGGCATGTAACCTGTATTTTCTGTGGTAGAATATGCGACTTGAGAACGATAGTGAAGGCCAAAATTCAATATTTTAAAGAAAAAAAAATTTAGGTTGGATTTTCCGACCGTAAGTCGGATCTGCGAATTCTGGAATCAGAAACGTAAAAAAGTTACTTTTTTTGCAAATCATCGTGAAAACGCGTGTAACCGGTACTTTCCTATGTAGAATATGCGACTCCAAAACGATAATGAAGGCGAAAATTCGATATCTCAAAAAAAAAATGTACTTTGAATTTTCCTATCGGAAGCCTAAAAACTAATTCTAAATTTAAAAGAAAACTGAAACAAACCAAAGGAAGTCTTCTTCGAATCCTAAGCTGATTCTCCCGTATCGCCTACTTACATTAAACCCAAAAGAGAACCAAAAAAAAAAAAAAAATCATCAACCATCACATTTATCAATCCCCAACAAACAAAACAAAAAAATCCCTTTAAAGACCCCTAAGACAGTAAGTAATACATATATACATATACAGCGTCGCAAAAATAAAGGTCGTCGTGGTCGGTCGGTTTCTTCGGCAGCGAGAAACGCACGCGACCAATGTCGACCGGGACGAAGGCCCACAACCACACACATTCAGAGGATAAAGGGATTGATCGAAGTAGAGGGTTCTTCTCTCTCTCACTGTCAGGGAACGCGGTGGATATAGGAGTCGTCGGGCTTGGAATAAGGACTAGGACACGACCAAGTCTTGTCCGTGTATGTACGTGTGTGTTGCCGGGTGGGAAAAACGGTGCAGCACCGTCGGTGGGGCTCGTGCGCTGCGTCGTCGCCGTTGTGGCGATGCTAGCAACGTTATATAGCTTATGCTTTGCGAGGAGTGCCACCACCGAGGAGTTCTCCACTTCTCTACCGCTACGTTCAACGAGAACCGAACCAGCAGTATCGAACCGGCGTCTGAACAGGCCGCACGTATTACTTACATTCCAAATAAGGCATTTAGTTACGTTTTTTTTTTGACAAACCCATTCGCGTAGCGCGACTAAAAAAAAAACAAGAAAAAGCTCCACAAAGAGCTGATCAAAAAAATAGCGAGATTAGCTTTTGAGCCTCGCTCCAAAAAATTAAAAAAAGAAAATCCTCGTCCTTTGACTATTTCGCAGTGATAAAAAAACGGCAAAAACGCATATGAATAGGTGACAAAGTGTCGCGTCGATCGTGACAAGATTATTGCACCGGTACTTAATAAATAAACTGCGTTGTTGTTGCAAAAACAAGTGTACATTCCCTATGATAAAACACGCTCCATTCCAGTTTTTTAAACATTCCAACAATGTCGAATTCTCGTTGTTCGATTGATTTTACCTCAACCATGTAGAAATGTAGTGTTTACAAGTGAACATCTTATTCAGTGATACAAAGTGGATTAAAAAATAGATTAAAACGGAGAATGAAACGGGAGAGAGTGATTAAGACTTGAGATTTTCAAGTTGCATCCAGAGAGAAAGACGATATTAATGCCGGCAGATCAGCTGCTCGAGTACGAACTTTCTTTATTCTGCATCGAAAACCGCAACGCAGCGCCGGTATCGAACCGGCTTTGAGATTCTTCTTCGAGATACTTATTCATGACGCATTTTATCAAATTTTCGCTTCACGATTAATAATTATTATTCAAGGAACCAACAAGCCGCATGATTTACCGATATTATCGTCTTTGTATCGTTAATTGTGCTTGGGAAATGCGAAGATGATGATTTAGGTGCAAAGTTACGTCGTGGATGGTATTGATATGCTTTTTTACAGAACTTGATGACAATAGTGAGAGATTATCAAGAATATTGATATCATCAAACTTTTGCTTCACAATCAACAACTTTTATTCAAGGAAACGTCGCAATCAAGAAACTGCATGAATTACCGAAATTATCGTCTTTGTATCGTTAATTGTGCTCGGGAAATGCGAAGAAGATGATTTAGGTGCAAAATTACGTCGTGGACGGTATTGATATGCTTTTTTACGGAACTTGATGACAATAGTGAGAGATTATCAAGGATATTGATATCATCAAACTTTTGCTTCACAATCAACAACTTTTATTCAAGGAAACGTCGCAATCAAGAAACTGCATGAATTACCGAAATTATCGTCTTTGTATCGTTAATTGTGCTCGGGAAATGCGAAGAAGATGATTTAGGTGCAAAGTTACGTCGTGGATGGTATTGATATGCTTTTTTACGAAACTTGATGACAATAGTGAGAGATTATCAAGAATATTGATATCATCAAACTTTTGCTTCACAATCAACAACTTTTATTCAAGGAAACGTCGCAATCAAGAAACTGCATGAATTACCGAAATTATCGTCTTTGTATCGTTAATTGTGCTCGGGAAATGCGAAGAAGATGATTTAGGTGCAAAATTACGTCGTGGACGGTATTGATATGCTTTTTTACGGAACTTGATGACAATAGTGAGAGATTATCAAGGATATTGATATCATCAAACTTTTGCTTCACAATCAACAACTTTTATTCAAAGAAACGTCGCAATCAAGAAACTGCATGAATTACCGAAATTATCGTCTTTGTATCGTTAATTGTGCTTGGGAAATGCGAAGATGATGATTTAGGTGCAAAGTTACGTCGTGGATGGTATTGATATGCTTTTTTACGGAACTTGATGACAATAGTGAGAGATTATCAAGAATATTGATATCATCAAACTTTTGCTTCACAATCAACAACTTTTATTCAAGGAAACGTCGCAATCAAGAAACTGCATGAATTACCGAAATTATCGTCTTTGAATCGTTAATTGTGCTCGGGAAATGCGAAGATGATGATTTAGGTGCAAAGTTACGTCGTGGACGGTATTGATATGCTTTTTTATGGAACTTGATGACAATAGTGAGAGATTATCAAGGATATTGATATCATCAAACTTTTGCTTCACAATCAACAACTTTTATTCAAGGAAACGTCGCAATCAAGAAACTGCATGAATTACCGAAATTATCGTCTTTGTATCGTTAATTGTGCTCGAGAAATGCGAAGATGATGATTTAGGTGCAAAATTACGTCGTGGATGGTGTTGATATGCTTTTTAATGGAACTTGATGACAATAGTGAGAGATTATCAAGGATATTGATATCATCAAACTTTTGCTTCACAATCAACAACTTTTATTCAAGGAAACGTCGCAATCAAGAAACTGCATGAATTACCGAAATTATCGTCTTTGTATCGTTAATTGTGCTCGGGAAATGCGAAGATGATGATTTAGGTGCAAAATTACGTCGTGGATGGTATTGATATGCTTTTTTACGGAACTTGATGACAATAGTGAGAGATTATCAAGGATATTGATATCATCAAACTTTTGCTTCACAATCAACAACTTTTATTCAAGGAAACGTCGCATTGTGCTTGGGAAATGCGAAGAAGATGATTTAGGTGCAAAGTTACGTTGTGGACGGTATTGATATGCTTTTTTACGGAACTTGATGACAATAGTGAGAGATTATTGAAGATTTTGATAAAGAGAGGTAATAAAATATGTCGCGATCGGGCGAAAGCCCTGGAGGGCGGGGCGAAAGTCCTTTAGGATCACCGGCTGGTGGTGGAAGCCCCAGAACACCACGTGGCGGCCGGCTTCGAGACCGTGTGAGCTTTTTCGAGCAAATCTGGTCGTCAGGCGGAGCAACAAGAATTAACGACAGTTCTGAAGATATTGTTGATGATAATTCAATCGTTGTTGATGAGGGGCGTAGTCGAAGTCCAATATCGTTGGGAAATCCTCGATCATTGTCCCGGGCAAGTGATTCATCGTTTGAGGAAAGTTTTGAGCGTCTTGTTGAGGAAGGAGAACTAAATGGTGCCAAGGTTGTGAAATTTGAGAAAATGACGTTTAGGAAAAGTGTTAAAGAAGTTACTACGAGCTCGAGCAGCAGTGTTACTGTTTCGAGAAGCGTCGTTCCTCCTCAGCATCTTACTGAATCCAGTCGAACTCCTAGCGAGGAACACGCCCTTGAGGATTCGGCTTATCAGAGCCATCATGGGATTCATGGCAGCAGCCATGGAAGCTCCGTTGGATCTTTCGCGAGATTTCCATCCGAGGAAAGCCTTTCACAACAACAACAGAGACGTGGCAGCGGCAGTCAAAATGACGACAAACCACCCAGCGAGTGGTACGCTGAATATCGCAATCAGAGCTTCCATAATGTCGCTGCGAGAATGGAATATGTACGCAGTCGGAGCGAATACGATGCGCATATCGCTGCGATTAAAGGTACATTTTTTTTTGTACATTGTCTTTGATGAGAATATTTTGTGGATTTATTAGAGACGGAATTATGCGAGTATATGACTGAGGAAAAAAATCTACAACTAAAAAGTTTTAGTAAATTATGGATCGAAAATGTTATGACGAAAGTACAAATTTTGTTAGGCAAAAATATTTTGATATTACAATAAACTAGGCTAATCAACTGTGAACTAGGGCGAATGCATCATCAATTAGTCACCAGTGACTGAACAGCAGCTTTTTGAACGTTCATGAGAAATTCTGAATTGGCTGATTTTTTATTTGTCTGTTTTTTTATCAAACTATCGCGATTATTTTGTCGCAGAATACAATTTTTGATTAAAAGTGTAGGTTAGATTAGCTCATTTATTAAGTGGTATTTCTCGATTTTTTCCTTTTGGTATTTTATTTTATGTAAATTTCAATGAAAATATGATATTTTTTAAGTTGTATCACATAATTCGACATTCTGGTTATCCCTTTAAGTTTTCGTAGTCAGTCTGGAAAAATAAAATTTTATAGAAAACCGTGATAAACAAATCGTTCTGCTTAATTCTTCATTAGCTGATGATTCTACTCTACAACTGTGTAAATCTGCGAGATTTGGAACATGTTTGTAAATTGTTGTAACATATAAATTAAATTAATCATAATTATTACATTATGATTAATTTTAAAAAATATATTTGGCTTAATACATTTTAAGCCAAATATACGATGAATAATTAATGAAATTATTATTACACAAAAGCTTCGGTCTAGCAACATAATAATTTATTTGACTTAATAAATATTAAGTTAGTAAATATTAATAATATTATATATAATATTAAGTTAATAAATATTAAGTCAAATAGACGATGAATAATTATGAAATTATTATTACACAAAAACTTCGGTCTAGCAACATAATTATTTATTTGACTTAATAAATATTAAGTTAGTAAATATTAATAATATTAATAATTAGTAATATTATATATAATATTAATAATAATATTGGTATAATATTAAGTTAATAAATATTAAGTCAAATAGACGATGAATAATTATGAAATTATACACAAAAACTTCGGTCTAGCAACATAATTATTTATTTGACTTAATAAATATTAAGTCAAATAGACGATGAATAATTATGAAATTACTATTACACCCAAAAACTTCGGTCTAGCAACATAATAATTTATTTCACTTGATAAATATTAAGTTATTAAATATTAATAATATTAATAATTAATAATATTATATATAATATTAATAATAATATTGGTATAATATTAAGTTAATAAATATTAAGTCAAATAGACGATGAATAATTATGAAATTATTATTACACACAAAAACTTCGGTCTAGCAACATAATAATTTATTTGACTTGATAAATATTAAGTTAGTAAATATTAAAAATATTAATAATTAATAATATTATATATAATATTAATAATAATATTGGTATAATATTAAGTTAATAAATATTAAGTCAAATAGACGATGAATAATTATGAAATTATTATTACACACAAAAACTTCGGTCTAGCAACATAATAATTTATTTGACTTAATAAATATCAAGTTAGTAAATATTAAAAATATTAATAATTAATAATATTATATATAATATTAATAATAATATTGGTATAATATTAAGTTAATAAATATTAAGTCAAATAGACGATGAATAATTATGAAATTATTATTACACAAAAACTTCGGTCTAGCAACATAACAATTTATTTGACTTGATAAATATTAAGTTAGTAAATATTAATAATATTAATAATTAATAATATTATATACAATATTGATAATAATATTGGTATAATATTAAGTTAATAAATATTACGCCAAATATACGATGAATAATTATGAAATTATTATTACACAAAAACTTCGGTCTAGCAACATAATTATTTATTTGACTTGATAAATATTAAGTTAGTAAATATTAATAATATTATATATAATATTAATAATAATATTGGTATAATATTAAGTTAATAAATATTAAGTCAAATAGACGATGAATAATTATGAAATTATTATTACACACAAAACTTCAATCTAGCAAGATTAATGATAAAATAAAAAAGCTATATAATTGAAATAGGCTACTATGATTCGGTGCATAAGTTACCGTGACGTTGATACGATCACGAGAGATATGCCATATCTTATTGAAGCAAAGAAGATGCTTACGTACAGTAAATATAGTGCGATTAATAGATAGAGAGAAATATCGTGTGTCGTCTATGAAACGCAGTATAATATATATATAATATTAGATACAGATGCTCACGTAGCATCTTCTAAGACCGAGTCATTGTGAGTGGTTGTGGTAGGAGCGACTGACTTCGTTGCGCCAGGTCTGGGTCGTGAGCGCATTCATAAATTCCCAAGGATAGGCCGGTACGTTCGCCCTCACTCTCGACGCACTTGTTGGTATTAGAGAAACGTTAGGATTGTGCCACATATGACCGATACGGAATAATCGTTTTTTTAACGATGACGTCACTTCGTTCGTGCGAAGGCGAACCGCAATACTTTTGGCTTTAATGAGAAGACTTAAGGAAAATTGCTCGGTTGACTAAACGGGTACATAATCATCTCTATAAACATTGAAATCCCTATTAGGGATAATGACGCTCCATTTGAAACAATATATGTGTCCTTAAAACACAAAAATTGCCCACATAGAAAAATATATATGAGGGATTCCACGGGACTTTCGCCACCCCAAAAAAAAAAAAAATCTCAAATTTTATCTAAAAATCAGGTTCAGCGGTGTCTATTGATGGACCAAATTTCAAAATTCTAAAAAAATAGTTGACCGGAATATGCAATTTTTTTCGTTTTTTATCGTTTTTCATTTAATCTGTAATATATCAGAAACTATTGATCGTATTTTTTTTTTGATCGTAGCAATTTGAATTAAAAACATTAAAATTGCTGTAACCTCACAGCATTGGGCCATCCCATGAAAAAAAAAAAATACTCAAAATTCGGCGATCACTCAAAGATTCCGAGGCAATTTGTCCGGTGAAAAAATCTGAAGTCCAACCATTTTAATTAATTTTAATTTTGAATATGGATTTTTTTATGTATATTAAAAACATTCAGATTGCTGTAACGTCACAGCATTGGGCCATCCCATGAAAAAAAAATACTCAAAATTCGGCGATCACTCAAAGATTCCGAGACAATTTGTCCGATGAAAAAATCTGAAGTCCAACCATAAAAAAAATAATAATTTTGTTGTTTTTTCCATAAAATGTGACCTGAAATTAAGCAATTAATTTTGAATATATTTTTTTCTTGTTGGCCATAAAAAAATGCACATTTTCGTCTTTTAATGATTTCGATACGATCAATAGTTTCTGAGATATTACAGATTAAATGAAAAACGATAAAAAACGAAAAAATTTGCATATTCCGGTCAACTATTTTTTTAGAATTTTGAAATTTGGTCCATCAATAGACACCGCTGAACCTGATTTTTAGATAAAATTTGAGATTTTTTTTTTTTTGGAGTGGCGAAAGTCCCGTGGAATCCCTCATATGTAACATATACGTTAAATATATGGCGCCAAAAAGTTCTATATTCTGCATATATTCTGCATATATGTGTGCAAAAATATATTCAAAATATATGGGATATATGTATGGAATATATGTAAAATATATTCAAAATATATGGGATATATGTATGGAATATATGTAAAATATATTTATATACGTTTAGCGCCAAAAATTCTATATGTCGAATATATCGTGCATATATTTCTATTTCCATGTGGGTGTATTGCAGTATAACTTATTTAGAAGAAATTTTGTTGATACTTTTGCTCAAAAGAGGCCACGTGAGATTCATTTGATTTTTAAGTATGATAGTTCATTTTTATGGTGGTAATATTTGTGGGTTAAAGAAGAAAGCTATTTATTCATTATAGTCTTGTTTAAGGGGAGGGAGTCAGGTAAAAAAAATGATTTTGGAAATTCAATATCATCCAAATCCTATTGCATATAAAAATGGCCAACACACTATATTGTTGGTACTCGATGAAAGGATTTTTTACTGTCGTCTGACTTGCATATGCTTTTTAATATTATCTTAAGCAAAGTTCTTAGGTTTTCCATTCTGCGCATGATTCAGATCAAACTACTAGACAGATTGGAATGGTTGACATCTCATTTTCTTCTTCATGAAAAGATACACCGGCTAAACGGAGCAAATGTTAATAAAAGTTAATATTTTTCAAGTGACATAATTATTGATAAATAAATTTTATGCTATTTTCTAAATCAGTGATTAACTTTGCTTTCAGAATGAAAAAAAAAAAGTTTGCTCCATTTAGCCGGTGTATCTTTTCATGAAGAAGAAAATGAGACGTCAACCATTCCAATCTGCCTAGTAGTTTGATATGAATCATGCGAAGAATGGAAAACCTAAGAACTTTGCTTAAGATAATATTGAAAAGCATATGCAAGTCAGACGACAGTAAAAAATACTTTCATCGAACACCAACAATATAGTGCATTGGGCATTTTTATATGCAATAACATTTGGATGATATTGCAATAAGTATAACTTATTTAGAAGAAATTTTGTTGATACTTTTGCTCAAAAGAGGCCACGTGAGATTCATTTGATTTTTAAGTATGATAGTTAATTTTTATGGTGGTAATATTTGTGGGTTAAAGAAGAAAGCTATTTATTCATTATAGTCTTGTTTAAGGGGAGGGAGTCAGGTAAAAAAAATGATTTTGGAAATTCAATATCATCCAAATCCTATTGCATATAAAAATGACCAACACACTATATT
Organism: Ephialtes manifestator; assembly: GCA_963970395.1. Lineage (NCBI taxonomy): Eukaryota > Metazoa > Arthropoda > Insecta > Hymenoptera > Ichneumonidae > Ephialtes > Ephialtes manifestator. Next base: position 25,749,850 of record OZ019981.1, on the reverse strand, counting down.
GTTGGTACTCGATGAAAGGATTTTTTACTGTCGTCTGACTTGCATATGCTTTTCAATATTATCTTAAGCAAAGTTCTTAGGTTTTCCATTCTACGCATGATTCAGATCAAACTACTAGGCAGATTGGAATGGTTGACGTCACATTTTCTTCTTCATGAAAAGATACACCGGCTAAATGGAATTACGTTGTTAAAATTATCGAAGGGGTTCAGTGTCGAAGTATGAAAAATTCGGATGGAATGCCCCATATACAGTAGAAATAAATATTGTTTTAAATTTTTCAAAAATATTCAGAACACTAATTTAATTCCAGTAAAAAAAATAGTGTGCCAATTTATTGCTTGAATTTTGAAAGTTATGTCAAGTATTTTTATTTTTACATTTACAGCAATCATTTGGCAATACGTCAGTTCTACAGAACCCATCTCTACACAGACCCATCTGTACACGAGCATCTGTACACCATTTTTTTTTACACGCGTTTTGCCGGCAAAATAGGCTCAACGCAAAATTGCCAGTCGGTAAATATATTATCCGATTTAAATCGGAAGATTAGCGTCGGTGTCGAGATGGGTCTGTGTAGAGATGGGTCTGTGTAGAGATGGGTCTGTGTAGAGATGGGTCTGTGTAGAGATGGGTCTGTGTAGAGATGGGTCTGTGTAGAACATCGTCGTGTACAACTTGTGTCGTGTCGAAGGTTCGTCGTGGCAAACTTTACCGGGCCGTACTCGCGTTGTGTAGAGATTTGTCGTTACAAAATGGTGCCGTGTCGAGATTTACCATTTCGATCTTGTGCTACGAAGAAATTTGTTGTGTCGAACTAGTGCTGTGAGCAGATTGATGGTGCCCAGAGTATGCTGTGCAAAGTTTTGTCATAACGATTACTGACGTGGCAATACGTCAGTTCTACAGAACCCATCTCTACACAGACCCATCTGTACACGAGCATCTGTACACCATTTTTTTTTACACGCGTTTTGCCGGCAAAATAGGCTCAACGCAAAATTGCCAGTCGGTAAATATATTATCCGATTTAAATCGGAAGATTAGCGTCGGTGTCGAGATGGGTCTGTGTAGAGATGGGTCTGTGTAGAGATGGGTCTGTGTAGAGATGGGTCTGTGTAGAGATGGGTCTGTGTAGAACATCGTCGTGTACAACTTGTGTCGTGTCGAAGGTTCGTCGTGGCAAACTTTACCGGGCCGTACTCGCGTTGTGTAGAGATTTGTCGTTACAAAATGGTGCCGTGTCGAGATTTACCATTTCGATCTTGTGCTACGAAGAAATTTGTTGTGTCGAACTAGTGCTGTGAGCAGATGGATGGTGCCCAGAGTATACTGTGCAAAGTTTTGTCATAACGATTACTGACGTGATCAATTTTTCCGTGTCGAACTAAATTTCCGCAAGGTTTCGTCGTGACAAGGTTATCCGTTTTAAATTCCGCTTTGTCAAGTTCGTGTTGTGTACAATTTCGGTGTGCTCAATTACACGCGTGTAAAAAAAATGGTGTACAGATGCTCGTGTACAGATGGGTCTGTGTAGAGATGGGTTCTGTAGAACTGACGTATTGCCAGCTAATTAAATTGACAAGAGTACATATTATGTATGCAGTATATTAGCACGATGAAGTTTACCGGCTGAATACAGTCTCTGCTGCAAAGTTTCAAACGGATGTTTCATTTAATCCAGCAGCTTGAAAGCGCAAACGTTTTGTGCACGGTTGGCGTGAGCAGATGATGATTCGTACGTGGATGACGTAAGCCCGGGTTAATTATGCACGGAGAAAAAGAAAGAGCGTGCAAGCACTTGATGTGGCGCTTGTTGCAGCAAGCAACGAAAGAGTTGACCGGTCGTGTAACATAGCAAACCGCTCGCTCTACGTTTCCTCCTTGAGCCAAACCTCCCGGCGTCACGTATAGTAGAATGAATAGTAAAAGCAAACTGCCAAGTTCGCTAATGATTATAATAGCGAGGCCTGTAGGCGGGAGAGGCTAGACGCACAGTTTCAAGGACGTGCCGGTGAATCTATTACACGTGTTGTGTGTGTGAAAGTATCTTCTGAACCTTTCTTCGCTGCCTTTCCTTCATCCTTTAGTACTTATCTTAGCTTGGGGAGAACTTCAAGGTTTTTTTTAAATGGTTACCTTGAAACAAATAAGCTTGAAAATAAAGTTTATAAAAGATATTTCAAAATACAACAAAAAGGGAGAAGAAAGTATTTTTTTCACTTTCGCTTGGTGGTAATTTTTTTTTTAATGGTATTTAAAAAAAGAATTTTTTGGATTTATTAAGCGGAGCGTTTTTTTATTAGGTTTCAATGTGAAAGTATTTTCTTATTCTTTGTTGCTATCACTGCATTTCCTTTTGTATCTTTACTCCTTTAGTATCTCAATTTCATTTTTATGGTTACCTTGAATTAAATAGAGAGAATTATGATGCGATTAAGATTGAAAAAAAGTGTATAAAAAATATTTAAAAATGCAACGAAAAGTAAGAAGAAATTATTTTTTCACTTTCGCTTGATGGTAATTTTTCTTTTTTTGAATTTTTTTTTTTTTTGGATTTCTTAAGCGGGGCGTTTTTTGTTTAGCTGTCAAAGTATCTCAACTTCTTTTTTATGGTTACCTTGAATTAAATAGAAAGAATTATCATGCGATAAAGCTTGAAAAAAAGTGTATAAAAAATATTTAAAAATGCAACGAAAAGTAAGAAGAAATTATTTTTTCACTTTCGCTTGATGATAATTTGTTTTTTTTTTAATGTTATTTTTTTGAATTTTTTTTGTTTGGAATTATTAAGCGGGGCGTTTTTTATTTAGCTTTCAATGTGAAAGTATTTTCTTATCCTTTCTTTGTTGCTATCACTGCATTTCCTTTTGTATCTTTACTCCTTTAGTATCTCAATTTCTTTTTTATGGTTACCTTGAATTAAATAGAGAGAATTATGATGCGATTAAGCTTGAAAAAAAAGTGTATAAAAAATATTTTAAAATGCAACGAAAAGTAAGAAGAAATTATTTTTTCACTTTCGCTTGATGGTAATTTTCTTTTTTTTTTAATGTTATTTTTTTGAATTTTTTTTTTTTTAAATTTATTAAGCGGGGCGTTTTTTATTTAGCTTTCAGTGTGAAAGTTTTTTCTTACCCTTTCTTTGTTGCTATCACTGCATTTCCTTTCGTATCTTTACTCATTTAGTATCTCAACTTCTTTTTTATTTATGGTTACCTTGAATTAAATAGAGAGAATTATGATGCGATTAAGCTTGAAAAAAAAGTGTATGAAAAATATTTAAAAATGCAACGAAAAGGTAGAAGAAATTATTTCTTCACTTTCGCTTGATGATACAAAATTTTTTTTTTTTTTTTCATAGAACTTTTTTTTAAATTAACTTTAAATGTGAAAGTATTTTCTGATCCTTTCTTCGTTGCTATTTCACTGTCTTTCCCTTCGTCCTTTAGAATCTGAGTTCGATAGGAACTTCAAGGTTTCTTTTGATGGTCACCTTGAAATAAATAGACAATTATGTTGCGGTTAAGCTTGAAAAATAAAGTGCACAATTTGTATGTAAAATATCAAGTACTCGTATTTACTTTTTATTTATTTATTTTTTAACAAATAAAATAAGAATAACATTATTTTATGTGTACAAAGAATTCACGCGTTTTACATTAACAAGACAAGTGTCTTCTCTTATTCCGTATTTCTTTTGCATAAAATGATCGTAAATACGAGACGAGGACACAGGAAGAACATTTGAATTTTATATTATAGAAAAATATAGAGATACAGACATTTATTTACCAAAAAAAAACAACTTTATCATTTTAATTTTGTGAAATTGCTGCACGTGTGCGTAATAATCATCTTTTTAAGGTTTCTTCACTGTTACCGCTGCCATTCCCTATGTCCCTTATTATCTCAGCTCCGGCGGAGTTTCAAGGTTTTTTTTTATGGCTACCTTAAAATAAATTCCCAATTAAGGCTCTTTAAAGCTTAAAAAAAAGGAAACAGTTTATACTCGGAATATTATGTACTCAAAGTCGTCAGACTTGGTTCAGCGAATTTTAAGCGGTTCATCAACATTTTATTTTTTTTTACCAAAATAAATGAAGTCGGTATTCTTTAATCTTTTGGTGTATAGAAAAAATGCTCATTTTGTGAATTTACTCGCTTTACGTTAACGAGTATCTTCTCTTATCTTGTTAATTTTCATAACATAATTGTAATTATGAGGCAGATAGAAAAAAACATAAAGATACAGGCACATTTGAATAATTCTGTCATTTATTTTGTTACAAAAAAATTAAAAAACATTAGAACTTTTAACATAAAATTTTTGACTCGTACCGTACTGCATTTTTACTTTATTATATTTTTTATCCTGTACATTGTCGGATTGCCGATAAAATATGAAAACGTATATTGTCGGACTTACGCATTGGATAGTTTTATTGATTCAACAAAATATCTAGTCAAAAGCGTAAAATATTTTGCTGATTGAAAACAAAAAAAATTTTATTCCACGAATCAAATGTTCGAAAAAATTCCAAGTGAAATATTTGCTGTATTCAATTATATTTTTTTTCTGAGTGCAGTTCATTTGTTCTCTTCGTTTTTTTACAAAAATTTTTTCCACGCGATGGTTTTTCCCCATGGAAAAGAAATATATACGAAAATATATCATATAGAACTTCCCGAACGATAATAAAATGAAAATACATTTTTTATTTATTTTATTTATTGTATTATTATTTTTTTATGTTTATTTATTTTATTTATTATATTATTATTTTTTTATGTTTATTTATTTTATTGATTATATTTTTTTTTCTATGTTTATTTATTTTATTTATTATATTATTATTTTTTTATTTTTATTTACTTTAAAACAAAAAAACATTTTTTATTTATTTTGAATGTATCTCATATAGATATATATTTTTAATCGCATATATTTCGTATATTTTCGACATATAAGAAATTTTACGAAATTTATATATTCTACATTTTTTTATATATGGTGCATATATATTTTGTTTCCATATGGGTTGAGTTCGTAGTATTCGAGTTAGGGGATAGTTAAAGCATATTTGAGGTGAGAATTGAGGGAGCACGTGACGTACTCAAGGCAGTCGGGCAGGTTTCAGGCATGAAGGGTTGCATATACACGTACTTGGCTGTTGGTTGACTGGATAATTTCTGATTGTTGTATGTACTTGCTATCTAGAGGCCCTCGGGTGGTCTTTGCACGCGCGGACCTCACTTGCAACGCACACGTACACAACGAGTACTTTGCGGGACATTCACGTGAGCCCCCGCCACCGCGAACATGCAATCCCTTACCTCATAATCTATGAAACTCCAATTACTCTACCCCCCCCACCAGTTCCACCTACCCGAGTAATTATGAAACAATTTAGCATACAAATAAGCCGATGAATTGGACTAATGGAGAGTGATAGCACTGGATTTCTTCGATTTTCACATTTCCATGCGTTTCCCAATTATTTTTGCTTCCTCATAGAGGAAGCTTTGTTTTCATGAAATTTTTTTTTTTCGAGATTTTTATGTCAGTACACTTAGAATGGTCCAAAACATCGAGAGAAGTGATTTAGAAAAATGTGTGCGTGTGTGTGTGTGTGTGTGTGTGTGTGTGTGTGTGTGTGTGTGTGTGTGTGTGTGTGTGTGTGTGTGCGTGCGTGCGTGCGTGCGTGCGTGCGTGCGTGCGTGCGTGCGTGCGTGCGTGCGTGCGTGCGTGCGTGCGTGCGTGCGTGCGTGCGTGCGTGCGTGCGTGCGTGCGTGCGTGCGTGCGTGCGTGCGTGCGTGCGTGCGTGCGTGCGTGCGTGCGTGCGTGCGTGCGTGCGTGCGTGCGTGCGTGCGTGCGTGCGTGCGTGCGTGCGTGCGTGCGTGCGTGCGTGCGTGCGTGCGTGCGTGCGTGCGTGCGTGCGTGCGTGCGTGCGTGCGTGCGTGCGTGCGTGCGTGCGTGCGTGCGTGCGTGCGTGCGTGCGTGCGTGCGTGCGTGCGTGCGTGCGTGCGTGCGTGCGTGCGTGCGTGCGTGCGTGCGTGCGTGCGTGCGTGCGTGCGTGCGTGCGTGCGTGCGTGCGTGCGTGCGTGCGTGCGTGCGTGCGTGCGTGCGTGCGTGCGTGCGTGCGTGCGTGCGTGCGTGCGTGCGTGCGTGCGTGCGTGCGTGCGTGCGTGCGTGCGTGCGTGCGTGCGTGCGTGCGTGCGTGCGTGCGTGCGTGCGTGCGTGCGTGCGTGCGTGCGTGCGTGCGTGCGTGCGTGCGTGCGTGCGTGCGTGCGTGCGTGCGTGCGTGCGTGCGTGCGTGCGTGCGTGCGTGCGTGCGTGCGTGCGTGCGTGCGTGCGTGCGTGCGTGCGTGCGTGCGTGCGTGCGTGCGTGCGTGCGTGCGTGCGTGCGTGCGTGCGTGCGTGCGTGCTGTGCGTGCGTGCGTGCGTGCGTGCGTGCGTGCGTGCGTGCGTGCGTGCGTGCGTGCGTGCGTGCGTGTGTGTGTGTGCGTGCGTGCGTGCGTGCGTGTGTGTGTGTGTGTGTGTGTGTGTGTGTGTGTGTGTGTGTGTGTGTGTGTGTGTGTGTGTGTTACACAATCGAAAAATGTAAACCTTTATAACTCGAGAATGCCTTGAGATATCAAGCTGAAATTTGGACCATAGATAGAGGGATCAAGCCTCATCGTTCATACAAATTTTTGTTAAAATCCACTTCATCGTTAAATTATTACGCGTTTTTTAATTTTTTGAAAAATGTCTGTTTACGCGATAACTCTTTCAATTTTCGAGATATTGATCTAAAAATTGGTATGAATTTGAGCTTTCATATGCCGGTGATCGCTATTGAATTTGGTTAAGATCGGTTGAGCCGTAAAATTTTATGATGTTTTGAATTTTCAAAAATTGACATTATCGCTCTATTGTAACTTTTGCAAACTTAAGATAACGAGCTTTAATTTTGTATATAAATGAAACAATATTCAGCCATTATATATGTATAATTTAGTGACGAACGGTATGAAATTTGTGATTTTATGGAATGTTGAATTATTTTTAATAATACACGTTATCGCATTTACTTTCGAAAACGCTCTAATAATAACGCAATAACGGAATAACGTAATAGAAAAAGCGAATTCACAACATGTTTATTTATCTAATTAAAAAGAATGCAAAGTAGAACCTTGCACATTGCTTCCTCATTATTTTTCGCTTTTTACAAAGCTTCCTCTATGAGGATGCCAAAATTGAATAACATACTGCTTCCTCAAAGAGGGAGCTTTGTAAAAAGCGAAAAATAATGAGGAAGCAATGTGCAAGGTTCTACTTTGCATTCTTTTTTACATCTAATTCTACATCTAGAGAAATTGGCCTTAAGGGTTTATTTAAATTAAATATTAAATATGGAATGTATTTGAATTAAATAAATTAAATTTGAAATGGAACAAATAAATTACTCGAAATTAATACGATTATTTATTTGTATGCAATAAATTCTTTTTGGTCGTAGCAAAATCCTATTAGGTCGCAGTTAAATAAATTTCTTCTTTAAATGTTCGCATAATAGGATTTTAATTTGATCGGAATAAAATTTCCTTTAATTCAAATAAACCCTTAAGACCAATTTCTCTGGGTGTATTTGTGGCGAAATTTTTTTTTGCTCTGCTAATTGTTATTTTAGCTTCTCATCGTATGGTTAATTAGTTACATCAGTATTGAAGTACATTAGGGTTTGATTTGAATCTTTTGAGCTTCTAGAGCATTTCTCCAGTATTATTTAGAAATGATGTCATGAATTGATAAATAAAAAAATATCCGTGACGCATTTTTTCTTTGTAGTATCTATAAAAAAATGGGGCCCATACATTTTTTGAATATTTCCATTGTTTTTTAATAGACAGAGTCTAAACATTTTTCCATTTTTCTTTTGCAGAGAAAACAAAATTTTGTTTAAATAATTCAGGCCTCAAAAATAATTCATCTATAAACAAAATACACGACCAACAATTTTTTTGAAAATTCCCTTTGTAATATATGGAATATTGACAAATTTGTGCAAATCTAAGTTTAATCAAATCCATTTTAAAAAAATTTCAAAAATTGTACTAAACATTTTTCTCTTTTAATTCTGAAAAAAAAGAAAAAACGCAATTTTAATAAATTGATAAATTTCCATAAATCTGATAAATTCCAAAAATTTTTATAAATTTGATACATTTCAATAAATTCAATAAATTATTATAAATTTGATGCATTTCAACAAATTCAATAAATTTTTATAAATTTGATACATTTCAATAAATTCAATAAATTTTTATAAATTTGATACATTTCAATAAATTCAATAAATTGTTATAAATTTGATACATTTCAATAAATTCAATAAATTTTTATAAATTTGATACATTTCAATAAATTCAATAAATTTTTATAATTTGATACATTTCAATAAATTCGATAGATTTTTATAAATTTGATAAATTTCAATGAGTAAAAATAATTCGACTGTTTAGAGTGAATGAATAGCTCAAAAAGCTGAATAAAACATACACAGATGCACAGAAGTGACGTAAGGTATGGCAAAGGGCGCCGGGGCGATATGTTGGACGTGAGACCGCGTGCGTGTACCGTAATTAATACGGGACACACGAGTATACTGTCGCAAGGCCTTTGGAATATAAGATTCGTCACGGATATCGTCTGCGCCGTCGCCGATTCTGGTATATACGAACCGTAAGCGATCGACGTTGCAAAGAAAAACAAAATAAAAAGTTCAAGCTCCATGCTTGTATCTTTCGCGGCAGTAGATACGATGATCCGCCTAAGAAGCTGACCTACTTATGGTCTCAGAATTGCCCAACGATTTTTAATGATTTAGTCGCACGTGTGACCTTTTTTCTAATCAAATACATATTAAATACGCTCGATTAAGAATTATTATTATTATTAGCTTTATTATTTAAAAAATCCAAAAATAAACATTTTTTATGTTTATATCAAAATTAGACTGATTTTATGCAATACAAAAAAGAAAATAAACAATGAATGGTAAAAAAAAAGATATTTTTTATATTTGTTAAATCATGCGGCTCATCGAAATTTTAGTTGTTTTTTTTTTCAATCACAAATACGTATTCAATTCTTCAATGAAAATATTTTTTATTAATTAATAAATATGAAAAAAGTTGTCCCACTTTGAGACAAAAAATTGGGGGTGGAACAATTTTTTTGTGTTCTTTAACGAGAGTTTCAATTTTTTAAATCATTTTTTTAACTTTCATTAAAAAATAAAAATAAAAATATCCTCTTAATTTATTGATAATCCCCAAAGTTGAACAATTTTAGACCGATTTTTTATGAGAATTAAAATTTTTTATTTAATTTTGAAACTCTCATAAAAAATCGAAAAAAAGATTGTCCCACTTCCCGTCTGTGCTTAAAGTGTTCGTCTTTATGTAGAGATTATTCGAAAAAAATAAATATATCAAATTTAAAAAAAGATCGATTTTTATGTTTATTAATTATAAATCAATGTTTCGGAGGAGTTAAAGAATTTTTTTAAGTAAATTTACATAAAAGTATACTTCAAAATGAAAAAACTTTTATGTCGATTTTTTCACGACATGACTATCCAAGAAGATACGTGTATTTGAAAATTTTGAAACGCAATTAAAAAAAAAAAAATGGATCTTTCTCCATCCAGGATGGAATGGGTGAATGACTAAAAAAATTATCAACTATATCCACGATGGTCGTGGTAAAAAATGGTCCGATCGCCTCATACAATACACCGAGAGGAAAGATTTCATTGATGCCAAAGAAATGGGTGGATTGATTTTTTTTTCATTGATTTCAACGAAATATTTCTTTGATTTCAATGAAATAGTGCATTTGAATTTCAAAGAGAACATTTCATTGCCTGTAAATAAAGGTTTACTTAGTGAGCATATAATAAAGAACCAGTTATATTGATTTAAAGAGACGTTTTCATTGATCTCTTCGTCTCGCACCTAACCTCACTTTTTGTTTTCCGGTTCTCCCGATCGAACGGCTTCGAGTTTCGAGGAGTCAGAAGCTTAGCCTATTTCTGCCATACTTCCTTACATACTCACAAAATTTGAGCTTTATCTGCCGCGTACTTCAGGAAAAAATAGGTTTCGAAATTTTGAGGTGGTAAGAAGAAGTCATGAGTTTCGATGTGATGAGCAAATCCGTCTCGTCTGGATGGAGACATTTCATTGTCTGTAGATTTACTTAGTGAGCATATAATAAAAAAACAGTTTTATTGATTTAAAGAGACGTTTTCATTGATCTCTTTCTCTCGCACCTAACCTCACTTTTTTTGTTTTCCGGTTCTCCCGATCGAACGGCTTCGAGTTTCGAAGAGCCAGAAGCTTAGCCTATTTCTGCCATATTTCCTTACATACTCACAAAATTTGAGCTTTATCTGCCGCGTAGTTCAGGGAAAAATAGGTTTCGAAATTTTGAGCTGGTAAGAAGAAGGTTTCATTGAATCATAAACGACATCTTTGAAATCAATGAAAAAGCTTCATTGCTTTAAAGAAATGTTTCTTCGAATCAATGTCAGTACTTTTCAGTGAGTCGGAGATAATTCAAAGAAAAACTAGGATTGAAATTCAAGTATTTCATTTCATTGGCAAAGATTTCCGTGAATCAATTAAACTTTTTCTCTCGGTGTATAATATTTTGTTAATCGCTCTAATGTATACAGTTGCGTTAAGGAGAAGGAGAAGAAGAAAAAGAAGAAGTCACGAGTTTCGATGTGATGAGCAAATCCGTCTCGTCTGGATGGAGACATTTCATTGTCTGTAGATTTACTTAGTGAGCATATAATAAAAAAACAGTTTTATTGATTTAAAGAGACGTTTTCATTGATCTCTTTCTCTCGCACCTAACCTCACTTTTTTGTTTTCCGGTTCTCCCGATCGAACGGCTTCGAGTTTCGAGGAGCCAAAAGCTTAGCCTATTTCTGCCATACTTCCTTACATACTCACAAAATTTGAGCTTTATCTGTCGCGTACTTCAGGAAAAAATAGGTTTCGAAATTTTGAGGTGGTAAGAAGAAGGTTTCATTGAATCACAAGCGACATCTTTGAAATCAATGAAAACGCTTCATTGGTTTAAAGAAATGTTTCTTCGAATCAATGTCAGTACTTTTCATTGAGTCGGAGATAATTCAAAGAAAAAATAGGATTGAAATCCAAGTATTTCATTTCATTGGCAAAGATATCCGTGAATCAATTAAACTTTTTCTCTCGGTGTATAATATTTTGTTAATCACTCCAATGTATACAGTTGCGTTAAGGAGAAGGAGATGAAGAAAAAGAAGAAGTCACGAGTTTCGATGTGATGAGCAAATCCGTCTCGTCTGGATGGAGACATTTCATTGTCTGTAGATTTACTTAGTGAGCATATAATACAGAAACAGTTTTATTGATTTAAAGAGACGTTTTCATTGATCTCTTTCTCTCGCACCTAACCTCACTTTTTTGTTTTCCGGTTCTCCCGATCGAACGGCTTCGAGTTTCGAGGAGCCAGAAGCTTAGCCTATTTCTGCCATACTTCCTTACATACTCACAAAATTTGAGCTTTATCTGCCGCGTACTTCAGGAAAAAATAGGTTTCGAAATTTTGAGGTGGTAAGAAGAAGGTTTCATTGAATCACAAACGACATCTTTGAAATCAATGAAAACGCTTCATTGGTTTAAAGAAATGTTTCTTGGAATCAATGTCAGTACTTTTCATTGAGTCGGAGATAATTCAAAGAAAAAATAGGATTGAAATTCAAGTATTTTATTTAATTGGCAAAGATATCCGTGAATCAATTAAACTTTTTCTCTCGGTGTATAATATTTTGTTAATCGCTCTGATGTATACAGTTGCGTTAAGTAGAAGGAGAAGAAGAAAAAGAAGAAGTCACGAGTTTCGATGTGATGAGCAAATCCGTCTCGTCTGGATGAAACTCGCGTCTGCTGACCTCATACTCACGCACGAGAACTTGTCCCACTTCGGGTTGCCACTGCGTTGCCACTCTGTCTCTCTCATTTCATTCGTTCTTCCTGCTCTGAACGCAGTGTCTTGTTCCACTGGCTCGTATCTATAGCCTCGTGGTCTTCTCGCTCGATTCTTCTGCCCGTCGAGTCACTCTCACTCCCTCCGCTTGTTCTTCTTTTTTTTTCTTTTTTTTTTTTGCATCACTCTCACGTACGAGTGGGAGAAACCAGTAAAGCTAAAAATACGAGTTTATAGGCGCGAGGACATTGAGTAAGCGCACACGCGTGCACATATATATATATATCTCAAGTCAACGCGATAATAAAAATTTATCCGTTGCATCGCTCTGGCTTTTTAATCCAGACTCTTTGGCCCCTCGTTGACTTGATATTAACGCGAACTTTAAAGTGTCGATTGGACCAAAACGTCTCTTATGACTCTAACATTCTGCAATTTCTTTACTTTCGTCTCCTTTGCACTTTTTTTTTATTTCAAGCTTATTAGCGACTTTGATGGCCTCGTTTTTAACGCAAAGCTGTAACGATAAGTCTGTGTTTATCCTACATTTTGATATGATAAAAAAAGTTTTGATTTTATGATTCTAACTCGCAGAAATTTATTTTCGCCTTTCTTACTTTTTTATTTTTTCTTCTTTACTCTCTTATTTTTTTGCTTCCTCATAGAGGAAACTTTGTTTTCATGGAAAATTTTTTTTTTCGAGATTTTCATGTCAATACGTTTAAGTGTCGAGAAAAGTGGTTTAGAAAAATTGTCTGGATGTGTATATATGAAGCATTCTCTGTCAATTCAGCCACTTTTTTTTCGACCCTCTCCGATTTACCCTGTAATTGATTATATGAATGTCCCACTAAAAGACACTCTATGTGAATTTTTTCATATTTTAAAAAATAATTTTTCAGAAAATGGCTTTTTTTATTCAAGTGCAAATATCTCAGAATTTTGAAGTTACTGAAAAAAAATGTCTGCACATAAAAGTTGTCGTTTATTGTTAGCTTTCGAGCGGAATATTCCAAATAATTGTCACGTTCCTGTGAGTATGATTTTTTTCCGAAAAATGGAGGAATTATTTTTTAATTAAAAAAAGGATATTTTTTTTTACTGAAAAAATTACAGAGTATTGCTACATGACTGTTGATATCACAAAAAAATCGCCAGAGTGGCACCGAACGATCTGCTGGTATTAAAAAATGTATTTGTGTGAAAGTTCCGAAAAACGGGGGAATTATTATTTTTCTGATAAAAAAAGGTTACTTTTTTTTGGCTAATAAAATTACAGAGTATTCTTGCATGACTGTAGATATTGCAAAAAAATCATCAGAGTGGTACGGATCGAGCTTACGGTATTAAAAAAAATTATTCGTGTGGAAGTTTCGAAAAACGGGGGAATTATTTTTTTTAATATTTTGCTCTAATTCAACTAATCGACTGAAATTTTCTACACAGGAAAAATAACATTCAGCCCTGCTACGTACCAAATTTGGTGATGATCGGTAAAACGGTTCGGAGTTTACGTGATTTTGAATTTTTTCAAAATTTATCGGTGTCGCTTTGGATTTCGTAAAACGTCAGAAATCATCAACTTCGTTCATAATATTTATCTTTCTCAAAGCTTCCTCTATGAGGAAGCCAAAAATAAAATAAAGAAACTTCCTCATAGAGGTGGCTTTGTAAAAAACGAAAAAGAATGCGGAAGCAATGTGCAAGCTTCTACTTTGCATCCTTTTTTTATCTTTTATTTATTTATTTATTTTCTTTACTCTTTTATTTTTTTTCCTTCAAGCTTATTAGCGACTTTGATGGCCTCGTTTTTAACGCAAAGTTATAACGATAACTCTGTATTTATCCCACATTTTGATATGTTAAAAAAAGTGTTGCGTTGCCGAATCTAAGTTTCGCAATAACTCGACGAGTTGAAAAACATAAGAAATGATATGACGACAGTTTGGCTTCTGGTAATTCATGCTGAATTATTGCTGTTATGAAAATCGGATGTGCAACGCACGCTATTATCTCTCATTAAGAAAACCCAATTACTGTCCGGTAATCAAAAACTGTTTTAACTAACTGCGTCTTAACGAACAAAAAGAAGAGACTAGGTAGAATCTTTTATTTTACAATGTTTTTTTAAGCAGCCAAAAAACGTATAGTTTATTTGTTTCGTAGTCTAACTTTCTCTTTTTTTATTCTCTAAAAAAAAAACATAATTAGCTTGGTTTTCTCTTTTTCCCTCTTACTTTTTCTTAAACTTCCAAAAACAAATTTTTGTTGCTAGGCTAACAAAATTTTTGACAACATAGCAAATAATACAATTCTTGTCATTATATCAGCAAAATATTGGCTGCCACGGTGAAATTCTTTTCTCCGAACACGTGGCATTGGAGTCAACGGCTTGTATATATGTTTACAAAAAAAAAAAAAATTACAAACAAAAAATTGCTCGCAAGAAAAATGCTTACAAACAAAAAATTGCTCGCAAGAAAAATGGTTACAAACAAAAAATTGCTTGCAAAAAAATTTCTCGAAAAAAATCCTTACAAACAAAAAATTGCTCGCAAGAAAAATGCTTATAAACATAAAATTGCTCGCAAGAAAAATGGTTACAATCAAAAAATTGCTTGGAAAAAAATTTCTCGAAAAGAGTCCTTACAAACAAAAAATTGCTCGCAAGAAAAATGCTTACAAACATAAAATTGCTCGCAAGATAAATGCTTGAAAAAAAAATTGCTTGCTAAATATTTTCTCGAAAAAAAAAAAAAAAAATTCTTTCAAGCAAAAAAATGCTTACAAGAAAAATGCTCGCAAGAAAATTCTCGCAAACAAAAAATTGCTTGCACATATAAATTAGAATAAACCTCTGGTAACTACATTTATAACGTAAGCTCTATTAACAACGATGGCAGATACGGTCTTCCTTATATTCTGAACGTCTTTAGCGGAAACAACTCGAGGACAGTCGATGGGAACGAGTGAGCTTCGTTTCTTAAAGGGAGGGGACCGTTTTTAGCGCGGGCGGATATGTCCGTAATAATTCCACCCACTCGATGATTATCCCGAAGGATGAGACTCGAGCCTCACCTTGAGACTCTTAAGTCAACACAATCTCCGCAACATCATTTTTTTTTTTTTTTTCTCGTCGTCACTCTTGGGCTTTGACGGAAGGTTTATGATTTTGAAGGGATATTCAAATAATGGCTAAATTTATATATTTTTAACGACGTTAATTCGAGGCTTTGCCTAATTGTGGATATATTTTTAACGAGGTGCTGCTAGATTGCTAAACTTCATCAATCAATCTTTCCATCAGGTATTAATTAAGGAAATTACACGAATTTAATTTAAAAAAAAATTAAATTTAATCGTTACTACCAATTTTAGTAGTTTGATTAATAATAGCCATATATGGAAATTTGAATATATATGAATCATTGAAGATTTTGCTACAAAAATATATTGTCGTAAATATAATTTATAGATAAATTTAATTCTAATTTTGGTAAATAAATAATTAAATTTTGGTAAATTAATTAAAATGAATTAAAAAATTAATTAAATTTTGGTAAATATAATTTATAGATAAATTATATTTACCAAAATTTGGTAAATATTAATTAATTAATTAATTTGGTAAAAATTAATTAATTTGGTAAAAAATTAATTAAATTTTGGTAAATATAATTTATAGATAAATTATATTTACCAAAATTTAATTATTTATTTAATAATTTAATTTATAATTTATCTATAAATTATATTTACCAAAATTTAATTATTTATTTACCAAAATATAATATATAAAATAATATATAATTACGCACGAAAATAAATACGCCAAAATAAATATATAATTTATAGATAAATTATATTTATAGCTTAATTATACAAATTCTTGGCAGAAATATAAAGAATGATTTCTAATATAAAAGAAATATATTCTGAATAATTATTTTTTTGTGTGGGTTGTAGTTTCACACGAAAATTGAATATATGTTTTCTAAAGATTGTTTTGAAAAAAAAAAGTGTTTTGTTACCGGATCCAAGCTTCGCAACGTGTCGACAAGTTGAGCAACTTAAGAAATGATATTTAGACAGTTAGGCTTCTGGTAAGCCAGCCTGGATTATTTTGAAAAAGAAAAGACACGTTTTTTTTTTGTTTGGCGTTACAACCAATATTTTCGACACACGAATTTTTGGGAAAATTAGAATACACACACACACACACACACATACATACGGACATTTTTCTAGATCATTTTTCTGGACGTTTTGGACAATTCTAAGTGTCCTGACGTAAAAATCTCGAAAATTTTTTAAAAAATGAAAACAAAGCTTCCTTTATGAGGAAGAAAAATCGTCTATAATTATTTAAACGTCTCGTCCCCTTCTAGTTTTGCATCCTGTATATTCAGAACACTATTAACTGTGATTGTGTCATTTGAAAAAAAATTTAACAAAATGCCTTCAAGCACTGTCCCCAAAAACATAAATAAAACATCTTAAAAAATCGTTAAAAATTATTTAAACGTCTCGTCCCCTTCTAGTATTGTATCCTGTATATTCAGAACACTATTAACTGTGATTGTGTCATTTGAAAAAAATCTAACAAAATGCCTTCAATTACTGTCCCCAAAAACAGAAAAAACATCTTAAAAAAACGTTAATAATTATTTAAACGTCTCGTTCCCTTCTAGTTTTACATCCTGTATATTCAGAACACTATTAACTATGATTGTGTCATTTGAAAAAAAATCTAACAAAATGCCTTCAATTAGTGTCCCCAAAAACATTTTTAAAAAATCTTAAAAAATCGTTAAAAATTATTTGAACGTCTCGTCCCTTTCTAGTTTTGCATCCTGTATATTCAAAGCACTATTAACTGTGATTGTGTCATTTGAAAAAAAATCTAACAAAATGCCTTTAATTACTGTACCCAAAAACATTTTTAAAAAATCTGAAAAAATCGTTAAAAATTATTTAAACGTCTCGTCCCCTTCTAGTTTTGCATCCTGTATATTCAGAACACTATTAACTGTGATTGTGTCATTTGACAAAAAATCTAACAAAATGCCTTCAATTACTGTCCCCAAAAAACATTTAAAAACATCTTCAAAAAAAGCGAAAAATAATGAGGAAGCAATGTGCAAGGTTCTACATTGCATCCTTTTTCAAATTAGATAAATAAACATGATTTGAATTTCCTTTTTCTATTTCGTTATTATTAGAGCGTTTTCGAAAATCAATGTGATAACTTATATTATTAAAAATAATTCAACATTCCATAAAATCACAAATTTCATACCTTTTGTCACTAAATTATACGTATATAATGGCTGAATATTGTTTCATTTATATACAAAATTTGAGCTCGCTATCTCAAGTTTTGCAAAAGTTACAATAGAGCGATAATGTCAATTTTTTGAAAAATTCAAAATTCCATAAAATCTGAACCACTTTACCGATTCGAACCAAATTCAATACCAAACAGCATTGAGTGTACCTACTCTTATAACCAACTATTTAGCAAAATAGACTAAATTGTACGAAAGTTAGAGGGACCACGTCCTTTTTTCAAAAAATTCAAAACGGCATAAAATCGAAATTTTCGCACAGATTTTGTCGAAAATTGGTACAGTTGAAGAGGGTCTGCTGTTACACTAGTGTGCCAAATTTGAGCGCGATATACAAAACCGTTCTTGAGTTATCGGCGTTCGAATTTTCGGAGTTGTATACATACACACACACACACACAAATACATACGGACATTTTTTCTAGATCACTTTTCTGGACGTTTTGGACAATTCTAAGTGTCCTGACATAAAAATCTCGAAATTTTTTTTTCATGAAAACAAAGCTTCCTCTATGAGGAAGCAAAAATAGCTGTAGACAGGTAATAAAAGTACAGCTATATTTCGTTTCAAGAGACAACTAGTCTTTTTCGTTTTCAGGTCAGTCCACTTGAGTAAACTATCGTTTAGATGGTCGTTTTGGTCGTACGAGGAAAAACGTCACGGAAGTAGAGTCACGAACTCAGCTGGAGTTCTTATGGTTAGAGGAACTACTGCGAGGGATATCGAAATTAAACTTATGCAATGTCGTGTCCCGTGTCGGCTTTATACGAGTGGTTTGCTACAGTCTATGCCAAGCTTTACAAGCATCACTTCTTAGGGGTTGACGTAGCAGAAGAGGAAGAATAAATACTGGTGCCATGCTGGCACTGTCGGTCCGTGCGGTGCCATGTAAAAATCCTTCGAGGCTTTAAGCGAACCCGCTGTGTGATTTCGCGCAGGGAAAAGAACCTTCAGCCAGGATATACGCAATGAAACGACGCACGCGATCCTTATCTTCCTGCACCTGCTATTTTTATGTCATTCCCGGAGCTCTAAACTATTATATCGATTTTAGCTCATCCAATGGAACTATCGAGTCCGTGCTGAGACAATATTTATTTTTTAGCTGACGTGTTTATGCTCACGAACGAGTTTCTGTGAAACCACGACCTACGTTTTTGCTAATTAAATTTTCCATTTAGCAATTTTTTTTTTTTTTTTGCTTCCTCATAGAGGGAACTTTGTTATCGTAAAAATTCATGTCAGGACACTCAGAATGGTCCAAAACGTCGAGAAAAGAGGTTTAGAAAAAATGTCCGGATGTATGTATGGGGCAGTCCACCCCGTTTCGACCTGGATTTGACCTCGACCTCTCCGATTTGGCTCATTATTTTTTACAGCCTTAGTTGGACCCTCAAATGCACAACTTTTTTTTTTTTTTTTGAAGTCCATTTTTTTTAAATATATTTTTAAAGTGACATAGAAAATCCCATAATTTAAAAATCTGATAAAATTCTGAAAAATACTTTGTTCAATAACAAAATTATCTAGCTTATAGTCAAAGTGGGGAAGATTTTCCTTCTTACAGTTTTTAAGCTTTTTTTATTTAGAAAAGTTATTAAAAAATAGAAAAAATAATTAATTTACTACAGGCGATTGGTCAAATGTTTATTTACGTAAAACTGAATTTTTCAGAATTTTTTCAGATTTTTAGGAAATTGTTCAGGTTTTTCCGAACCATGCAAATTTTTTTTTAAATTTTTTTTTAAAGTGACAAAAAAACCCCATAATTTAAAAATGTGATAAAATTCTGAAAAATACTTTATTCAATAACAAAATTATCTAGTATCAAAGTGGGGAGATTTTTCTTCTTATAGTTTTTAAACTATAAGAAGAAAAATCTCCCCACTTTGACTATAAGCAATAAGAAATTTTCGAAAAAATTGAAAAAAAAAATTCAGATTTTATGAGACTTTCAATTTTTTGAAAATGTGTATGTTCTCTAGCTTCCGCAATTTTTCATCTAATGAGCTAAATAGTTTTGTACAAATAGAGAAATGGAAAATGAAGGTCGGTATTCAATTTGAACAAAATCCTAAAGCGGTTTAGATTCTATGAAATTTTGAATTTTCGAAAAAATTTTGTTTTCCTTCTTATTCAAGTGAAGTTTGACTAAAGCTGCTCAAATCTTTTGTCCTGACATGAAAATCACGAGAAAATTTTTTTTTCATGAAAATTAAGTTTCCTCCGTGAGGAAACAAAATGATATTATTAAACGCCTCAATTTACAATGTAAAAAAAATCTACTGGTAATTTAATGTATAACACTGTTAGAAATTTTTGTATGAAAATCAATATAAAGTATTGGAAGTTTTTTTACGGATACGCGTATATTAAATTTAATATACAAACATTAATTAATATATTAAAAAATTGTTGCAAAATTAATATACAGTATACTAAACAATTCATAACAGTTGTGTTTATAATATAATTATTGGAACTTTACAATATATCTGTATATTAAATGAAACTTAATATTAAATTTAATATTATATTAAATAATATTATATTAAATGAAATTTAATATAATATTAAATAAATGAAAATTAAATGAAATTTAATATACCGTATCTGAAAAAGAACTTCCAATACATATATTAATTTTCAAAATATTTTAAACATTGAAGTGCTGGATGTTTTTATGCATAAACTGGTATACGAAATAGAATATACAAGTGCGATGTAAAATTAATGTATGGTATGGTAATTTTAATAATTTACTTAAATTTTACTGTAAAACATTAATTTTAATAATTGCCATTAAATTTGCAGTAAAAGTACATAAATTTCATATAAAAAATGGACGTTTAATTAACGATTCACAATTTAATTAACGATTTTATGCACAAAAATTTTTCCGATCTTTTTTAATAGTGTAACTTTTTTTTATGATACTTGAAGCCAATTAAGGGAGATAATTTTTTTAACGGTTAAGAAGGTTGTAAAGCCAAATGCTCGCTAATGCTACGGAACACATCCCAATTTATACTTCCGAGAAAGTAACTTGGCATTTTCGACTATTCGTTCTTTCGTCGTCTACCTACTTTTACTGATGAATCGGCAGCTGTGTGCATCAGGTGCAACGCGCTCCGTTCCTCGAGCGTATAAAAATAATCCGTGCGTCCCACTGTACCGCTGAATAGATAGTCAACGCTTTGGGATACTTTGAGAACAAATGGGGCACGACGAGTCGGAATTGAAATCCTTCTTTTTGGCATTTATTTATAATTTTAACGAAATTTATTACAGCAGTAGAGGAAACACGCTTCGTGCATTTACAAGTAATTTTCTTTATTCTGCATTTTCGAAACGTACATTGCCAAATTACTAAATTATTTAATAAAACCATTAAGGAAGTGCGCATGGGTTAAAAATAACAAAAATTTTCAATAAATTTGTGAACTATTATTAATAATAGTTTTTCAATACATTATTATTTATTAAAATATTATGATATCATTATACTTTAATGATATTAAATTATTTTAATAAAATAAAAATTAATTTTTAAATATTAATATTTAATATCATTATACTAATATTAATATTTATAAAAGTATTTTAATATCATTAAGTTCAATGATATTAAGTATTGATATTTTTAAGTATTTAAAAAAAAAGTTCTAAGATTTTTAAATCACTTTTAATTAATTTTTATTTATTAAAATATTATAATATCATTATACTTTAATGATATTAAATTATTTTAATAAAATAAAAATTAATTTTGAAATATTAATATTTAATATCATTGTACTAATATTAATATTTATAAAAGTATTTTAATATCATTAAGTTCAATGATATTAAGTATTGATATTTTTAAGTATTTAAAAAAAGAAAAGTTCTAAGATTTTTTAATTAAATCGTAGAATTTATGCAAACAATTTCTGCAAAATTAATATAATGATATTAAAATACTTTAATATCATTATTAACGATATTAGTTATGATGATATTAAAATTACATGGCTTAAGATAGCTCAACGACTTCAAAGTATTATCGTTAAGTCACGCTGGTCTGAAAATCTCTAATTTCAAAGATGCACATGTCTCAGCAAAAATAATTGCGAAATCCTCGTGCGTTCTACTTAGCGTTCGCTCTGCACTTCTGTGCATCCAAAGTTACAACGAAACCTCATGACGATGCTTTCTATTTCGAACGCTATTTCGTTGAATTCTGAACTTCGATACGATTCGTCCCCGATTCGTAATATATATTAAGAATTATTTTGACGTCTCGATTATTTTGACCCAAATTTAACGTTCCTATTGGCACAAACACAGATGAAAAATATTATACAGTAACTCCAGTTTCGGTTTCACTTTTTTTTTCCTGCTACTAAGGAAAAATTTATAATTCAGCTTCAAATTTAATTTTGAAAATCTGTGAAAAACTTTTGACAGTGGCATAGGGAAATATTTTATGGGGACACAGAATTAGCAGTTTTTAAAAGTCCTCTAATAATATCGATTTTAACCATAATTTCTTTTTTATATAAAAAAAAATACTAAAATATTAATTATTTCCATGTAAAAGTTAATAAAATTTAATTACTGTCCCCAAAAATATTTTAAAATCTTAAAAAATCGTTTATAATTATTTAAACGTCTCGTCCCCTGCAAGTTTTACATTTTGTATATTCAGAACACTATTATCTGTGATTGTGTCATTTGAAAAAAAATTTAACAAAATGCCTTCAATTACTGTCCCCAAAAATATTTTAAAAACGTCTTAAAAAGTCGTTAATAATTATTGAAACGTCTCGTCCCTTTCTACATTTGCATCCTGTATATTCAGAACACTATTATCTATGATTGTGTCATTTGAAAAAAAATTTAACAAAATGCCTTCAATTACTGTCCCCAAAAACATCAAAAAAACATCAAAAAACATCTTAAAAAATCGTTAATAATTATTTAAACGTCTCGTCCCCTTCTAGTTTCGCATCCTGTATATTCAGAACACTATTATCTGTTATTGTGTCATTTGAAAAAAAATTTAACAAAATGCCTTCAATTACTGTCCCCAACAACATTTAAAAAACGTCTTAAAAAGTCGTTAATAATTATTGAAACGTCTCGTCCCTTTCTATATTTGCATCCTGTATATTCAGAACACTATTATCTGTGATTGTGTCATTTGAAAAAAAATTTAACAAAATGCCTTCAATTACTGTCCCCAAAAACATCAAAAAAACATCTTAAAAAATCGTTAATAATTATTTAAACGTCTCGTCCCCTTCTAGTTTCGCATCCTGTATATTCAGAACACTATTATCTGTGATTGTGTCATTTGAAAAAAAATCTAACAAAATGCCTTCAATTACTGTCCCCAAAAACATTTAAAAAACGTCTTAAAAAGTCGTTAATAATTATTAAAACGTCTCGTCCCTTTCTACATTTGCATCCTGTATATTTAGAACACTATTAACTGTTATTGTGTCATTTGAAAAAAAATCTAACAAAATGCCTTCAATTACTGTCCCCAAAAACATTAAAAAACATCTTAAAAAATGTTTAAAAATTATTTAAACATCTCGTCCCCTTCTAGTTTTGCATCCAGTTTCGGTTTTACTTTTTTTTCCTACTACTAAGGAAAAATTTATAATGCAGCTTCAAATTTAATTTTGAAAATATTTTATAGGGACACAGAATTAGCAGTTTTTAAAAGTCCTCTAATAATATCGATTTTAACCATAATTTCTTTTTTATATACAAAAAAAACTAAAATATTAATTATTTCCATGTGAAAGTGAATAAAATTTATATTATGCTCAGATACTTTGGCGTTAGGAAAATATTTATCTTACGGTTCTGAAATTTCCTAAAAACTCGGATAAAAGTCCCGGCATAAAATTTATCGAGAGATTACAATTTTTATGCCCAAGTGTATCAAAATATTGTCTCGCGTTATTTCTTTATCCAACAAGATAAAAACAATATGTCATTATGTCGTAGATAAAGTATGTATTAAAGCCGCCAATATCGGAGATAATTCCAGCGATAAAATATCTCAAGATCATAGCATAACGCCATGAAAAATATTGTGCCAAGAATCGCTGATAGCTAATCTCATCGCTAATAATAGATGTGACTTTAATAACTGAAATTCCTTATATTTACAAACAAGATCGAAAACCGTTCGAATTAAATCGAATTCTGAAATTACACGAACTAAATTAAAAAAATTTATTTACGTTTTTAATGTCATTATTTTTAATTAATAATTATTTAATTGTATAAAAAAATCAAATAAAAAAAAATTATTTATTTAATTTAAATTAATAATTATTTAATTGTATAAAAAATTAAATTAAAAAAAATTATTTATTTAATTTAAATTAATAATTATTTAATTATATAAAAAATTAAATTAAAAAAAATTATTTATTTATTTAAAATTAATGATTATTTAATTATATAAAAAATTAAATTAAAAAAAATTATTTATTTATTTAAAATTAATGATTATTTAATTATATAAAAAATTAAATTAAAAAAATTGATTTAATTGGAATGAAAAAATTAAATTCTGATGTATTTCTTTTTTTATTTTTCAGACGAGCAGGAACGCGTGCAAAAAAAGACGTTTGTTAACTGGATCAATTCTTATCTCTTGAAGGTGAGTATCATTTATATTTTAGTTTTCTTTGAATCGGAGAATAAAATAGAATGTGCACGTATGTGGCATCATCAATTTTGTTTTCCGTTGTTTTCTTTTTTTTTTCAATGAATTCACGTTGATAGAGCGAGAAGAATTTGCACTGAGTCACGTAACTTAGTGATGAGAATCGCGGCACGTCACGAGGTTTGATAGTCGACGTGTCTGCGTACCAGAAACTTTGTAGAACTTGCGCTCTCACAGAGCGCCCGGTGCCTGGCTCTCGATTCCCTTACTTCCGGATCCTTCAAAACAAAACTCTTTGCCCTGGGCTCACGCATGCCCTGGATCCAACCCTTGATATAGCGCTCTCCGGCTCAACAACCTCCGTCCAATCTATCAGTCATCAAGCTTTAGCTTTACATTTTTGTTCAATGCATTTTACAGGTCACTCAAACTTTTCAGACAATTATAGATAACTCTTATAGAAATTCTTCGAGTGGAGGAATTTATTGAACATCTCAACACGGAGAGAAATTTCTGTGTTGTGACAACATAAAAGGAGGACAACAAAAATCGTTACGTTAGGCTGGCAAATCTTTTGTTCGGCTGACAAATCAGTTTTGCTATGCTGACAAATCCTTTGTTCGGCTGACAAATCAGTTTTGCTATGCTGACAAAGCTTTTGTTTGGCTGACAAATTAGTTTTGCTATGCTGACAGATATTTTGTTCGGCTGACAAATTAGTTTTCCTATGCTGACAAATCCTTTGTTCGGCTGACAAATCAGTTTTGCTATGCTGACAAATCTTTTGTTCGTCTGACAAATCAGTTTTGCTGTGCTGACAAATCTTTTGTTCGGCTGACAAATCAGTTTTGCTATGCTGACAAATCCTTTGTTTGGCTGACAAATCAGTTTTGCTATGCTGACAAATTTTTTGTTCGGCTGACAAATTAGTTTTGCTATGCTGACAAATCTTTTGTTCAGCTGATAAATCAGTTTTGCTATGCTGACAAATCTTTGGTTCGGCTGACAGATCAGTTTTGCTATGCTGACAAATCTTTTGTTCGGCTGACAAATTAGTTTTCCTATGCTGACAGATCTTTTGTTCGGCTGACAAATCAATTTTGCTATGCTGACAAATCTTTTTTTTGGCTGACAAATCAGTTTTGCTATGCTGACAAATCTTTTGTTCGGCTGAAAAATCAGTTTTGCTATAGTGACAAATCTTTTGTTCAGCTGACCAATTAGTTTGGCTATGCTGACAAATCTTTTGTTCGGCTGACAAATCAGTTTTGCTATGCTGACAAATCCTTGTTTCAGCTGATAAATCAGTTTTGCTATGCTGACAAATCTTTGGTTCGGCTGACAGATCAGTTTTGGTATGCTGACAAATCTTTTGCTCGGCTGACAAATCCTTTGTTCAGCTGATAAATCAGTTTTGCTATGCTGACAAATCTTTTGTTCGGCTGACAGATCAGTTTTGCTATGCTGACAAATCTTTTGCTCGGCTGACAAATCAGTTTCGCTATGCTGACAAATCCTTTGTTCGGCTGACAAATTAGTTTTGCTATGCTGACAGATCTTTTGTTCGGCTGACAAATCAGTTTTGCTATGCTGACAAATCTTTTGTTCGGCTGACAAATCTTTTGTTCGGCTGACAAATCTTTTGTTCGGCTGACAAATCTTTTGTTCGGCTGACAAATTAGTTTTGCTATGCTGACAAATTTTTTGTTCGGCTGACAAATTTTTTTGCTGGGTTAAACAAATTTTTTGTAAGCCTAACGTAACGATTTTTGCTGTCCTCGTTTTAAGTCCATATTAAGGAAAATTTTACGAGGAATCAATGAGAAAATCTAACAATATTGAGGCAGCATTTCTATCCTAAAAGATTCTAGTCAGCGGCTGATTATAACCAGAGTTGCAAAACCCTAATTATTTTTCAACCATAATTAATGCTACAATTGGCTTTGTAATTATGTTTTTATAACAATCATTTGCATTGATTATAATATGACGGGTAATCTTTTGAATAGAGGCAAAAAAATATTAATTCCCAATAAAATTTCATGATAATCTTATTGAAAAAATGGTGAAATACTGTTAATGCATTGCTAAAGTAATGGAAACCTGTGGTTGTCCATTATTATCACAATTTCTCCCAAAATATAATTAAAAAATCGATTTTTCTTAGAGCTATTCAAAAGTTCACAGATAATTTTATAATCGCTACAGGTTATCATTACGAACTCGTAACTACAAGACAAACTGTTCTGTAAACATTGTATCGTAAAGTAATGATTGAAACCATAATTAGTACGGTGAAATTGAGAGTAAAAAATCTGTCAATCAAGCTTTAGCGTTACATTTTTATTCAATTCATTTTACGTGTAACTCAAACTTTTCAGAGAGTTCCACCTCTTCGAGTGGAAGATTTGATTGAAGATCTCAAGGATGGTACGCGTCTCCTCGCCTTGCTTGAAGTCCTGTCAGGCGAGAAATTGGTAAGAATTATTTTCAGTTTCTTATTAAAATCTTTCTAAATGACAACAATCATTTCGAGATTAAATTATAGAGATGCTCATAGTTTTTACATATACTGAGTTGAGTTAAAAATAAATAAATAAACATACTCAGTTTAAATTTAGTTTTAGAATAAATTTTTTTAAACTCTCAAATTTTTAATGATTTTGTCAACTATTTGTTGCAATAATTTACAAAACAATGAAGAATAATTTATTGACATTTCTAGTGACCAATATTTTTCATTCCTATGATAATAACTGTGTAAATATAAATAAAGACTTGTGAAATCTTAAAAAATCTCTATAGTTTCTTCTTGGTTAGAGAATAAAAGAACAATCATTTAATTATCCATTATTAATCACGCAGTCAGTGGAAAAAGGACGAAACTTGAAAAGACCACATTTCCTCAGCAACGCCAATACGGCCCTTCAATTTTTACAGAGCAAGAAAGTGAGTTTTTCCCTCTGTTTACATTAAATAAAAAAATATAAATAAATAAAGTATTAGTAAATATATTAATGAATATTAAAAAAATATATGTATATATATAATTACAGATCAAACTAGTGAACATAAACTCGTCAGATTTGGTAGACGGACGACCACCAGTAGTGTTGGGTCTCATCTGGACCATAATCTTATACTTCCAGGTGAGAAACAAAAATTCACAATATTATCTAAAGCACATTGTAATTATTCGGTACAATGAGCAGTAGCGGCTTGAGCCTAAGAAAGCTCAACACGTAGAATATCAAATTCCAATCACTAACACGTAATCTTCATTCTCCACCATTATTTTTGGATTTTTTTATAAGGTTCCTTGTAATTTGCATTTAGTAATTGAAAAAAAAAAAAATTCACGTAACAGTAGACATAAAATTCGATAATGCTAACCGTATGCGTATTTCAACAAGCTACGATCGAAGGATCGAAAAAGGGTGAGTAGTAAGTTAAGAGTTGACGAGACAGAGAGAGAATAACAAATTTAAGGGATCTTTCCAGTGTGAAAAAAAAATAGATTTTTTTTTCGGTCTTATCCAAACGGTCAAAAACATCCTCTCAAATTTTTAAAGCAAAATTCGAAATACTTTGCTGGCATAATTTAGGGACTTGGCATCGGCGATTAGTCGTAAGTACACAATTTAGGTATGTAGCATTCTCTGTCAATTCAGCCACTTTTTTTTCGACCCTCTCCGATTTGCCCTGTAATTGGTTATATGAATGTACCGCTAAAAGACACTCTATGTGAATTTTTTCAGATTTTTTAAAATAATTTTTCAGAAAATGGCTTTTTTTTTCAAGTGCAAATATCTCAGAATTTTGAAGTTACTGATAAAAAATGTCAGCACATAAAAGTTGTCGTTTATTGTTAGCTTTCGAGCAGAATATTCCAAATAATTGTCACGTTCCTGTGAGTATGATTTTTTTCCGAAAAATGGAGAAATTATTTTTTAATTAAAAAAAGGATATTTTTTTACTGAAAAAATTACAGAGTATTGCTACATGACTGTTGATATCACAAAAAAATCGCCAGAGTGGCACCGATTAATCTTCTGGTATTAAAAAATGCATTTGTGTGAAAGTTCCGAAAAACGGGGGCATTATTATTTTTTTGATAAAAAAAAGTTACTTTTTTTGGCTAATAAAATTACAGAGTATTCTTGCATGACTGTAGATATTGCAAAAAAATCATCAGAGTGGTACGGATCGAGCTTCCGGTATAAAAAAAAATAATTCCCCCGTTTTTCGAAACTTCCACACAAATAATTTTTTTTAATACCAGAAGATCGATCGATGCCACTCTGGCGATTTTTTTGGGGTATCAACAGTCATGTAGCAATACTCTGTAATTTTTTCAGTAAAAAAAAATATCCTTTTTTTAATTAAAAAATAATTTCTCCATTTTTCGGAAAAAAATCATACTCACAGGAACATGACAATTATTTGGAATATTCCGCTCGAAAGCTAACAATAAACGACAACTTTTATGTGCAGACATTTTTTTTCAGTCACTTCAAAATTCTGAGATATTTGCACTTGAATAAAAAAAGCAATTTTCTGAAAAATTATTTTTAAAAATCTGAATAAATTCACATAGAGTGTCTTTTAGGGGTACATTCATATAGTCAATTACAGGGCAAATCGGAGAAGGTCGAAAAAAAAGTGGCTGAATTGATAGAGAATGCTTCGTATATGAAATTTCTACACTCGAAACTTTAAACGCGTTTTTCTCGAAACGACATTTTTCAAAACGTTGGGCATTCTCCAGGGAACAGTTTTCAAGCGATCGTTTTCAAATTTTAGGAGAACATTCTTCACGCTACTCTCTATCGTGCTATGGAAGCTTTTTTTTTTAAATCTTCCCATTTTTTTAAAAGAAAAACTGTCGAAAAAAATGGCTAAATTCGGTACTTTTTGTTCAAACCGCCGCCATTTTGTCAATTTTGATTAAAAAAAGCCTCCATAGCGCGATAGCTAGTCGCATACTTATTAATAATCCTTTGGGTTTTTTTTTTTCGATCAAATTTGCGACCCCTAGGATTTCCACCATGAGGCTATCTTTTTTATCAACATTATTTTCAACAATTAAAAAAAAATATTTAAACAATAAAAATCGTCTTATAAAAAATCATTTTCTGTCATTCATGATTACCTTAATATGTCATAAAAATTTCAGATTGATCGGCGTATAGTGACCATCCGAAAAAAAATCGTGAAAATAAGCTACTTTTCGGGTCGTCATACTGGAAAGATTCCTTAAAAAAATTATTTTAAAAAAGGGCACTGCATGCTTGTTAATTATTTTGCATCACTGGTAGTCAGGCACAATGCCAGATATACTTGGAATTAGATTCAGCTGAATCTGTTGAATAATCCACTAAATTATTTGGCTTTTTTTGTAGATCGAAGAAAATACAAGGGCCCTCGAGTATCTTGGACACAGTTGGGGAAGTCAAAGCAGCCTTGAGAGTCTGGGAACTCAGGGTTCTGCAGCTAGCGAACGGAAACGTATTAGCAGCGAAAAATGGAAGCAGGGAGCTCGCAAAACTCTTTTGCAATGGGTCACCAATGCTCTTCCCAAGTAAGCTCATAATTATTTATGATTTTCTTACACTGTTAGAAAAGATTGGAAGTTTTTATTCATAAACTCGTCTTCGAAATTTAATACACAATTGTGGTAGAAAATTCAAGTACTTTTACTGTGAAATTAAAGTAAATTGTACACACTTAAATTAAACACTTGTATACTAAATTTAATATACTAGTTTATGAATAAAAACTTGCATTAAAAGTACACTAAATTTCAAGTAGATTTTTTTTACAGTGTAGCTAACTCCTTTTTTTATAAACTAATACCTTAAATTTGTATAAATTATATAAATTTAATATATTATTAATTATGAAGAAGTTCTGTATGTAATATATCTCTCTTAGATCGACATACAAGTGAAAGAGATACATTATTAAATAATTTGCATATTTTATATACAAAATAACAATATTAATAGGAATATCGTCGTTTTATAAATTTAATGTATTATTGTGGTATAAAATTCAAGTACTTTTACTGTCAAATTAAAGTAAATTATTGAATTTGCTGTACCATACATTAATTTTACCTCATACTTGTATATTAAATTTAATATACCAGTTTATGCATAAAAACTTTCAGTACTTGGACGTGAAATTTCAAGTACTTTTTTTATAGTTAGGCCTTATTAAGATGGTATAAAAATTTCCTTTTCCTTTAGTATCTTTATTTTGAAAAAGGAATAATCTCAAAATTTTATCACATTAAAAAATATATTTCTCGGTGTCTTCTACGGTCGTTTAATGGAGAATACACTGTAAAAAAAATCTACTTGCAATTTAATGCATAAACTAGTATATTAAATTTAATATACAAGTGTGATGTAAAGTTAATGTACGGTACAGCAAATTCAATAATTGAGTTAAATTTTATAGAAAAGTACTTGAATTTTTATAATTTTCTTTAATGTTTCCACAAAATTGCATTAATTTTACAACACAAATTGCACATTAAATTTAGATGACGAGCATAAAAATTTCCAGTTTTTTCTAACAGTGTAGATGATCCATTAGACACCTTTTTTTCTCAATCTGCTCCGCCCAAATAACTTTATAAAAAAAAAAAAAAAAAAAACAAGAATATTTTTATATCAAAAAAATTATATATATTTTATCTTCTTAAAAGTTTGTTACCGATCAAGTAATAGCTCATTATCTTAATTACACTGTTAGAAATTTTTGTATGAAAATTAATATAAAGTATTGGAAGTTTTTTTGCAGATACGCGTATATTAAATTTTATACACAAATGGTAATTAATATACAAAAAAATTGTTGTAAAATTAATATACAGTATACTAAATATTTCATAAAACTTGTGTTTATAATATAATTATTGGAATTTTACGACATATCTGTATATTAAATGAAATTTAATTAAATTTAATGAATTTAATGAAATTTAATGAAATTTAATGAATTTAATGAAATTTAATGAAATTTAATGAAATTTAATGAATTTAATGAAATTTAATGAATTTAATTTAATGAAATTTAATAAAATTTAATTAAATTTAATGAATTTAATTTAATAAAATTTAATTAAATTTAATTAAATGAAATTTAATATACTGTCTCTGAAAAAGAACTTCCAATACATATATTAATTTTCAAAATATTTTTAGCAGTGTAGTAAAATTCCGATTGTTTAATCGAAAATTTTGTCACAATAGGGAGGCCGGAATTCGTGTGAGAGATTTCGGCGAGAGTTGGAGAGATGGCAACGCCTTCCTCGCGATAATCGACGCGATCAGAGCCAATTTGGTGAACATTGCGGCGATGCGCGAAGCCTCAAATCGAGCTCGCCTCGAAACAGCCTTTCAAGTTGCCGAAGTCGAGTTGGGCATCGCTCGACTCCTGGATCCTGAGGACGTTGATGTTCCTCAGCCTGATGAAAAATCTATCATGACTTATGTAGCACAGTTCCTGCACAAATACCCGGAGCCCAAATCCTCGGGTCCCGATTCCTTCGCCGCCGTCCAGCAAGAATACGATGCACTTCTTGCCTGGTTGAATGAGAGGACGAGACATCTTGAGCAACTCGACAGGAGCAACGCTTTTCCACCAAGTTTTCCGGTTCGTTGCTGTAAAAAAAATTCAGTTTCATGATTTAAGGATGTAGGAGCGCGATGGGGTGCTCAACTTCCTGAAAAGTGAGAATTGAGAGAGAAATTCGAACACTTCTCGATGGAATAAAAATCTGAAAAAAATCAAGCATGCAAAAGGTGCGGTAAAGATTAATTTTGCATATTAATAATTGCAAAATGTTATTAACAAATAGGTGAAAAAAAAATTGTTCTACAAATTATCCATCAACCTAACTTTTTTTTCGAATGAAAATGATTCGTTAAATTTTCTGAATACGTATGAATTTTTTCAGAATTTTCTCTAATGTTTGAAAATTGCGGTTTTTTTTTCTTGTACGAGCTGTATTCGCGAATATATTCGATCAATCGCTTCGAAACTACTTGGGTGTAATGGGGTGTTTTGTGACAAGCACATATGAAAAATTTGCGACTTAACATGCATTTAGAAAAAGTGAATTCCAAAAAAACGAAATTTCGATGATTAGAAAAAATTCTGAAAAAATTCATACGTATTCAGAAAAATTAACGAATCATTTTCATTCGAAAAAAAAGTTAGGTTCGCGGATAATTTGTAGAACAATTTTTTTTCACCTATTTGTTAATAACATTTCGCAATTATTAATATGCAAAATTATTTTTTTCCGCACCTTTTGTATGCTTGATTTTTTTCAGATTTTTGTTCCATCGACAAGTGTTTGAATTTCTCTCTGAATTCTTACTTTTCAGGAGGTTGAGCACCCCATCGCGCTCCTACATCCTTAAGTAATACTTCTTGATGTGAAAAAAATCTCAACAAAATCAAGCATGTAAAAGTTGCGGAAAAGATTCATTTTACATAATAATAATTCCAAAATGTTGAGAAATTTATGAAAAAAAAATTTGTTTAATAAATCTACGAACTAACTTTTTTTTTATCAAAATGATTTGTTAATTTTTCCGAATACGTATGAATTCTTTCCAAATTTTTTCTGAATTTTGAAATTCCTTTTTTAAATGTTGAAAAATTATAAAAATAAAGTAAATTTCATTCGATGTACAAATTTCCGTTTTTCTTTCAGGAGTATTTACTTGTACGAGCAGAGACTGACGAAAAATCTGTCGTGTATAAGAAGCTCCAAGGATTGGTCGAAACTCCAAGCATGATCAGCATTACTCGTGACTCCTGGAGACACATACAAACCCTCTGGAATAAAATGGAATACCTCGTGAGTAATTTTACAAATTATTGGAAATTCGATAAAAAATATACAATATAAAATATATTATTAAATTAAAATTCTAATTCTACGCTATTGAAAATCAAAAAGTCAGAATAATAATTCATGTCATTCGTTTTTCTATCTCTGCAATATTAATTAATTTGCCCTTAATTATAATAGATATAATATATATTTTTAAAAAACTATAATATAGATTATAAACTCTATTATCGCCAATAAAATCCGAAAGACGAAACGTCTTGTTTCTTAAATTTAACAAAAGATTTCGTGTATTAATATGATTATTATTTTACTAAATACGAATGTTCGAATTTTCTAATTTCGGTAAATCTTGGAATTATCATTAGATGCTGAAATGGTTGTGGCTTTTGGATTCATCGCTTCCCGGAGAATTGGGAGAAGCCGGAAGATGGTTGGCACTAGCCGAAAATATGTTGAATTCCGATGATGACATACCAGCTGATATGAACGAGGAAACAGCAGGAATAATATCGAACAAGCTTGAGGATCATAAGAAATTCTTCCTGGACCTCGTCGACATGACTGACAAGTTTCAGCGAGCGAAAAATTCTCCCCTCGCTCGACAGGCTCCTCAAGAACAATTGGATAACATGACGGCGAGATTCGATAGTCTTCCAACTCGAGCGGCGAAAAGGCGAATCAAGCTCAAATTTCTCGAGCACAAATGTTGCCTCGTTGCTTTCCTCTTCCTCGTGGAAACGAAGCTCAAAGGCTGGAGCATAAAATACGGTACCGAAGAAAAGGTCCATCAAATGCTCGAGCAGTATAGAAATTTTGTCTCGCGCAATCGTATATTTCAAGAATTTCAGAAGGCCTATTTGGACATGCAGCAGGTGGTCGACGAATATAAACGCGACGGAGACGTTGGTGAGTGTCGTTGCATCGATTTACTAGGCTATGTACAGCTACTAAACACTCGTAGAAACTTTAACAGTTTTCACAACTATTCCAAAGACTAACGCTTGCCACTATAGTAAATAAAAAAGATGCAAAGTAGAACCTTGCACATTGCTTCCTCATTATTTTTCGCTTTTTACAAAGCTCCCTCTGTGAGGAAGCAGTATGTTATTCAATTTTGGCTTCCTCATAGAGGAAGCTTTGTAAAAAGCGAAAAATAATGAGGAAGCAATGTGCAAGGTTCTACTTTGCATCTTTTTTTTTTATACCTTGTGTCTCTTTTGCAGAGGTGTTTTATACAGCTATAAATCACCTCTGCAAACACCGTTACATCTAATTTTGATTAGATACAAATTTTTGTCGTACTTTCTCAACTTTTCCGGAAGTTATAGCGAAAATCTACATTTTTTTTAAAATGAAAAATGGTGTAAAATCCGAACGACTTTACCGATCATCACCAAATTTGGTACATGGCATTTCTGAATGTTATTTTTCGTCTGTACAAAATTTCTGTTCATTTGTTGAAATTCGACGTAATTTAGATCAAAATCTATTTTTTTCGAAAAATTCAAAATTCTATAAAATCCGAACCGCTTTACCGATTTCGTCGAAATTCAATACCATACAACATTGAACGTATCTTCAGTTATGAAGAACTTTTTAGCCACATCGGCGAACTTTTACGAAAGTTAGAGCGACCACGCCCTTTTTTCAACAAATTAAAATCAACATAAAATCTTAATGACTTCACATATTTTGGCAAAAATCACAACATTCAAAGAGGGGCAGCTACTCTACTTGCGTGCCAAATTTAAGCCGGATCGCTCGAACGGTTACCGAGTGAGAGGAGATTGAATTTTCGAAGCCCAGCACACACACACACACACACACACACACACACATACATACATACGGACATTTTTTCTAAACCACTTTTCTCGACGTTTTAGGTGATTCTAAGCATACTGACATGAAAATCTCGAAAAAAAAAATTTCATGAAAACAAAGCTTCCTCTATGAAGAAGCAAAAGGATGCAAAGTAGAACCTTGCACAGTGCTTCCTCATTATTTTTCGCTTTTTACAAAGCTTCCTCTATGAGGAAGCAAAAAAAGTATGTTATTCAATTTTGGCTTCCTCATAGAGGAAGTTTTGTAAAAAGCGAAAAATAATGAGGAAGCAATGTGCAAGGTTCTCCTTTGCATCCTTTTTTAAATTAGATAAATAAACATGTTGTGAATTCGCTTTTTCTATTTCGTTATTCCGTTATTTCGTTATTATTATAGCGTTTTCGAAAGTAAATGTGATAACGTATATTATTAAAAATAATTCAACATTCCATAAAATCACAAATTTCATACCGTTTGTCACTAAATTATACATATATAATGGCTGAATATTGTTTCATTTATATACAAAATTTGAGCTCGCTATTTCAAGTTTTGCAAAAGTTACAATAGAGCGATAATGTCAATTTTTTGAAAAATTCAAAATTCCATAAAATCTGAACCACTTTACCGATTCGAGCCAAATTTAATACCAAACAGTATTGAGTGCACCTACTTTTATAACCAACTATTTAGCAAAATAGACTAAATTTTACGAAAGTTAGAGCGACCACCTTCTTTTTTCAAAAAATTAAAAACGGGATAAAATCGAAATTTTCGCACAGATTTTGTCGAAAATTGCTACTGCTACACTAGTGTGCCAAATTTGAGCGCGATATACGAAACCGTTCTTGAGTTATCGTCGTTCGAATTTTCGGAGTTTTCGGAATTTTCGGAATTTTCTAAATTTGAAAATACGATTCTAATAAATTTGTATGTAGACAAAATAATCATAAAACATTAACAAAACTTTAAGAGTCTTCACAACTATTCCGATGACTACCGTTCATTACTATAGTAATAACAAATTGTAGTTAATCGATGATATAAAATATTCTTGTGATACTAAATTTGAAGATTCGATTATAACAAATTTTAATGCAGACAAAATAATCATAAATCATTATTGAAAAAGGCTCTACTATTTTCAGAAAAAAAAAACTTATAAAAAGTCCCGTGCATTTGATTGTTTCTAATGGTGTTCTGATTTATGTTTTATAAAACTCGTACAAACTTTAACAGTCTTCACTACTATTCCGACGACTACAAATTGTAGTTGATCGATGATATAAAATATTCTTGTGATACTAAATTTGAAGATTCAAATTTTTATGCAGATAAAGTAATCATAAATCATTATTGAAGAAAACTCTACTATTTTCAAGAAAAAAAATTATAAAAAGTCCCGTGGATTTGATTCTTTCTAACGATGTTGGGATTATATTTTTTAAAAAACCCAAATCGGAATCTAAAAAATTCTGGAAGAAGTACCATTTTTTTACATCATTATCTTATTGCGTATTTGACAAAAATTGAAATGTTAATTTTTCGTTAAAACTTAATCAAAATTGAAGTCGTTAGAACAATCAAGCACGCATAATTTTTATATTGTTTTTTTCCGGATAAATAAATTGTGTAGATTGCCTTTAATCGCCAGAATTTGCCTTAAATAGAGAAAAATTCTTGCCTATTAAAAAATAAATGGAATTAAATAATTGCAGATCGAGAGGAGGCGATAAAAATCGATCGTTTCATGCGTGAAACTGGTGAGAAGTGGAAGAACGTATCGATGGACTTGCGTTGTGTGCAATCTATGCTCGAGGAGGTAGTCGCTTATTGGCGTCGTTGGACAAGCGTGTCCGATGAATTTGAAGCATGGTTATCTCGAGCTGAGCCAGCGCTTCAATTTCCAGAAGAAGAGAAAATGGAATTCTTCCAGGATATCAGCGTGTGGAAGGACAAACATCAGCAGTTGTCCGACAGCGTGAGTTTCCTCATAGCAACTTCGGATGAAGAAGTTGCGCTGCGTCTTAAAGATCGTTACACCAGTTTGTCAAACCGTTGGGAACGTCTTTTCCCCGAGGCGAAGCAATACATGCACGCTGGAGATTTGCTTCGTAACCGTAAGGACTATCGTTCAGGCGTAGAAAGTCTGCAAACTTGGTTAAGAAACGCCGAAGCTGCATTATCAACTTCTCAGCTCACATCGACAGAAAAGATCAAAGCATACGGCGAACATCTTCAGGTTCTTCACACCGAAGTGGAAAGCATCGAGGATCTTTTCAAGAGCATCAGCAAGAAGTTCCAGACATTAATACAGGATTTATCACGCGATGAAGTCGACAAGATGATGAACACACTGAAAAAAGAGAAAGAAGCTCTCGTTAGAGTTCGCGCTTTGATTCCAATGCAATTGCATCTCTATCATCAGCTACTGGTGCAACAAGAATCGCTGGAAGCTGGACAGAAAGAAATTTCAGCCTGGCTGGACGAAGCTGAGCGACTTTTGGCTGGCGTTAATCTCGCAGGTGGTCGAGATTTTGCTCTCGCTCAATTAGACAGGCACAAAGCCTTCTTTTCCAGAACTTTGTACTACAAATCAATGCTAGAGTCGAAGAACAAGGTTTTCTCGAGCATCGTTA
Organism: Ephialtes manifestator; assembly: GCA_963970395.1. Taxonomy (NCBI): domain Eukaryota; kingdom Metazoa; phylum Arthropoda; class Insecta; order Hymenoptera; family Ichneumonidae; genus Ephialtes; species Ephialtes manifestator. The sequence goes on along the minus strand of OZ019981.1, from coordinate 25,712,453 downwards.
AATCCGTCGACGCTCAGGCTAATGTAGAAACGGCCGAAGGTGGCGCTGCTCTTCGTGCACTCAATGATCGCTTCTCCAGAGTCTCTCAAACAGCTCAACTCACCGAGCAACGTCTTCAGGAGGCCGTTCGATGCTGGACCAAATTCCGCGAGTGCGAAAGACAAATTTCCGAATGGTTGACTGCCGCCGAGGGACTCATCAATGATAAACGCATTGATAATCGCCAGTCGGTCGAACATCATAAGAATTTCTTTGGAAAAGTCAACGAGCGATGGATACAAGACTTAATAAATGCTGGACAAGACTTGAGAAATGCTCTACCGGTTGAACAACAAGCACCGATAGTTGAGGCTGTTGATGGCTTGCAAAAACGATGGAAGGAAGTCCTCAATTTTGCTCCTCTTCATCTTATGCGACTGGAGTTCCGGCTGGATGAAGTCGCTTTTATGCAATATCTCAAGGAGATTGAGGTTGAGATCAATTCCGAACAACAGGCTTTGATCAAGAATGATGACGTTGAAAGCATTCTTGAGCGTAACAAGGAATTCTTCGTCAATCGAGGCGTTGTTCTTGATGTTGAACGTTGTCTTCAGACCCTCAAGAAAATTAGCGCTGCTTACACGCAGATTAAACCCAGCGACTCGAGCCTTAAGGAATCGGCACAGAGGGCCGAACAACTTTGGGAAAATTCGGCACAGAGAGTTGAACTTCTGCGCGAACAACTTCGTCAGGTACCGGAGCAATGGGCTGCGTACAGAAAAAAGTAAGTTAATCTTTGTTGTGCATCTGGGTTTAAACATACCACAGCATTTTTAAGTGGAAAAAGTCAGTTTCTGCATATTCCCTGACTAAATGATTTTATTTAAATTATGTTAATATTTGTCAAAGATTATGAAAATTATTGGGCCTTATTTAAGAAGCTTCAAGGAGTATACAAGTTTTTTTTAAGTTAAAATAATATTTTTTTAAGTTAAAAAAATTTAACATTCGGCATAATTTTTTTTCTGCAGTTCTATTGATTTCGGTTAGTTAATTGTGTATTGAATTTCAATGACAATTCAGCGAATCCCGGAAAAAATACCCCTGGAAAAAATACCTCCGGAGAAAATACCTCAGATAAAATACCCCCTGGAGAAAATACCCCCGGATAAAATACCCCTTGGTAAAAATACCCCCGGATAAAATACCCCTTGGTAAAAATACCCCCGGATAAAATACCCCTTGGTAAAAATACCCCCGGATAAAATACCCCTTGGTAAAAATACCCCCGGATAAAATACCCCTTGGTAAAAATACCCCCGGATAAAATATCCCTTGGTAGAAATACCCCCGGATAAAATACCCCTTGGTAAAAATACCCCCGGATAAAATACCCCTTGGTAAAAATACCCCCGGATAAAATCTAAAGAACCTAAAGAACCTAAAAAAAAAATATCCTAACCTAAAGAACCTAACGTAACGAACCTAAAGAACAAATATAAGGAAAATACCAAACTAATTAACTCCCTAAAGAAACCTACGCCAACCTAACTAACGCCTTAAAGAACCTAAAGAACAAATTATAAGGAAAATACGAAACTGATTAACTCTCTAAGAAACAAACGCCAACCTAACTAACGCCCTAAAGAACCTAAAGAACAAATATAAGGAAAATACCAAACTAACTAACTCCCTAAAGAACCGAACGCCAACCTAACTAATGCCCTAAAGAACCTAAAGAACAAATATAAAGAAAAAACCAAACTAATTAAATCCCTAAAGAAAGGAACGCCACCCTAACTAACGCCCTAAAGAACCTAAAGAACAAATATAAGGAAAATACCAAACTAATTAACTCCCTAAAGAAACGAATAAAAACCAGGGTATGTACCGGGGGTATTTTTACCAAGGGGTATTTTATTCGGGGGTATTTTTTCTAGGGGGTATTTTCTCCGGGGATATTTTTTCCAGGGTTATTTTTTCCGACTACCTAATTCAGCACTAAACAAGAGGCTCGTTTGTAACAAGAATTGATTTTACTGAAGATTTTAATATTTCTTCACAAATATTGATTTTTATTATGATTTTGAGTCAATCCGAAAACATTAAACTAAAACATATTTTTATTATTAGTTTTAGTTAAGTAAATCATATTGACTGTAACTAAACCAAGTTGTTTCTTCTATATTTATAGATTCGACGAAATGGGAAGATGGATGGATCACGTTGACAATACTCTGAGGACAATATTGAAGGAAGTCAACACTCTGGAGGAATTCGAAACTGAAAAAACGATATTCCAGGTAAGAATCCTTCAATCTATCATCAAACTTCCCCAATTAATTCCTCTCTGTACTTTTAACGCTTTCCTTCCGGATAGATGCAAACTTTGACGGTAACAAAAAAAACTAACAAAAGTTCTAGAGCTAAATTTAAAAAAAGAAAATAGTACAAGTAAATCAACACTCGATTATTATGTCTTTACAGAAAGTCTGTCATGAGGCCGACAGTAAGCGAGAGGAAATGAAGTGGTTAGTCCAAACCCTTGACAGTCTGACTTCCAATCGTTCGGATCGCGAAGCGATAACGGAACAGCGTCAACTGGAGCAGCTAATAACGCGTTACAAAAATTTGATTCCTACAATCGAGATTACAATGACGAAAACTGACATATACTCCAAGAGTTACACTTACAGAAAGGAAGTCCGCGAAGTTTGCACACTTTTGCGCAAAGTGCGTGAACAAAGTACCGCAGACGCTGGGCCGGAGAGTCCGGAACGTTTGAAAGACGCAGTGGTGCACCAGGAAACGCGTCTAAATCAGTTGGAACAACAGCGAGCAAATATCGTCAGTATGCTACAAAGAGGCAAAGATCTTCTGAAGGATCAACACGCGCCTACTTTTGTCTCCTCGGAAGTACAGCAGCTGGAACACAGCTGGAATGATACATACGGCCAGAGTATCGAGGCCCTGAAGATCCTGAAGAGTTCTCAAAAACTTTGGGACACTTATAAGCAGCAAAAGGAGGAGATACAAAAATTGATAGAGCAGGCAAATCAAGAATTGCGAAGGGTCGGAATCAGTGGATTCCACGATGCTGCTCAAGTGTCTTCGGATTTGCAGACTAAACAAGAATTGAGCTCGACTTTGCGGAAATCTACCGACGAGATGATGAGACAATTGCGCGATACTCACACTAGTCTTTCTGCTATAATTCCACCTGAGAGACGATCAATCTTGCAGAAGGAGATCACGGAAACTGAGGAACGAGTTCACACCATCATCGAAACCGTTCACGAACGCGTGATTTATCTCCAGGAGCATAATACTCGGTGGAATAAATTCCAGACGAAACTCGGCGATCTTCGCACTTGGACAGTGCAAAGCGCTCCACAATCCATTGCCAATATTCAGGATACTTCTATCTCGCCGGAGGATCGAGTCAGGAAAACGGAGACCCTGCAGAAACAGATTCATGAGAAGATCACGATACTGAAGATTTTGAAGGAAGAATCTCAACAACTCGTGAAAGGTTAGATAAAGTTATTTTTGTTTTAGGAGGAGCTACAGATTTACCAAAAGTCTTTTATCAAATCTCTTTGACATTGATGGAAAAATTGCAATGCTTCGTTTAGCTTTGCAATTTTTTGGTTTCCTTAAATTTCTGAACATTTTAAAATACATATAACATTTTTAGAATAATCTTAAGGGTTCGTTTGATAGAATCAATGCAAAGTTATTCATTATCAGCACAAAGGGTTAAAATGAAGGATTAACTTGTCAGGTGTACAATTTTTAGCAGTTATCTTAATTTGCTTGAAAACTTTGAAAACTTATTTTAATTATTGTTATCGGAGTTACTCAAACGTGTACCAATTTTCTGTTCTATTCTTCAGCGGACGCTAGTGAAAGTCCAGAGGCAAAGCAGTTGCGCGCCGACATTGAGAAGCTCCAGGGTTCGGTTGACGCTTTAAACGAGAGCGTGGAGTCCCAACGCGACATAGCAACGCGTAATCTCGCCACCTGGAAGGAATACGAGGTTGGAATACAAAAACTGAAGCCATGGATCGAACAAGCAGCAACAAAAGCGACAACCATCGCCTCAAAGCCATCAACCCTCAGCCAAGCAAAGGAGATGCTCGCTGGCGCGATTACCTTCGAAAAACAGTGCGAAGAACGTCTTCCCCGCGTCCAAGAACTTTCTCAAGTGAGTCAACAAATAGCCGGAAGATCGGCAGCTCCGGACGAAGTCGACGCGGTCTACACTCGCTGGAATTCCATCCACGATGTCGCTGTTCAAACAACAACCAAACTCGACAAGCTCGTGTCTTCCTGGAACACTTTTGAGACAGACGCGAAGGAATTCAATCATTGGCTCAACGAGAGCGAAAAAACTTCACTTATTGAACCAAACGTTAAAACTCCAGAAGCTACAAAGCTGGAACAAGACTTGAATCGCCTGAAAGACTTCAACAAAGTCATATCAGATCGTCAGGCTCAATTGATATCTCTTACTCAGGTTTCTGATCATATAAGCCATGGATTATCATTGGAAGGAGCCACTGGATTGAAAGCGCGCGTCGCTGAGATGAAATCAAGGGTTGGAAAGCTCGCTGACACTGTCAGACACCATATTAACCTGGTATCGGATGCTTTGCTCTCACGCCAGGAGCTTCATATGAAAATCACCGATTTTGATAATTGGATGGCCAGATTAAGGTCCAGCATTGCTGAGATCAGCGAAGTTAACGTGGACAACGTAGACGCGAATCTTCAGGCTGTTCACGGTTATCTCCAAGAACACATGGAGAAGCAATCAAGCTTCAACGCTATCTACGAAGAAGTTAAGCGTTTGCTTGGACAAGCAACGCCTCAAGAGGCAGCTGCACTCGATGATACCTACCGGAATTTGGCGGAGAAGTATAAAGCCCTTGAGGATGATCTTCGTCAGCGAAAGAAGTGCCTTGAAAAGTGGGCGGAGCTGCTGAATTGGCACAACGAGGCCAACGCTCAATTGTCGCATTGCAAATACCAATTGGAAGGCAGAAAACCCAATATAGGAGATTTAGAGCGATTGTCCAACGAATTGCAGAGCGTACACACGAAAATTTGTACCTGGAAGGAACAAATTCCTATCGTGGACAGTTCAATGGGAATTCACATGCGTGACAAACAAGGAAAACCTTTGACAGCCTCTGCACTTGTCAATGATCTTGAGGCAAAGGCTGTTACGCTCAATACTGAATTGTCTTCGAAACGCGACAAATTGGAGAGCCTCGGAACTCGCTGGGACAATTTCCGCAAGTTACAGCAAAAATTAACTGAAGAAATTGTCTCCACCCAGACTAAATTGCAACAAGTTACTTATGAGGTTGATACCTGCGAGAAATTGGGACCAGCGGTCGAAAAAATCAGCGATCTTATAGAGGATCATCGACTGAGAGAGCCAGATAAGGATCTACTTCATCATGAAGGCAACAGCCTTGTCAAAGAGGACCAAAAAGCCATGACCAACGTTCAAGTCGTCGTTTCATCCGTAGATGCCAATTGGGAAAAGGTGAACGAATTGCTGACTGAACAGAGAAAGAAATACGCTGAAATGGACGCCGATTGGCAAGCTTACACTGAAGCGAGAGAAAAACTCGTCAAGTTCATGGAGGATTCAAGAAATTTGATCCAATCGAGCAAAGAAATTCCTAATGACATCACACAGGCGACTGCAGCTTTGGAGAAGCACAAAAGGGCCTCGGATATTCTTAAGAAGGGAAAACAGTTCTTGGACAAAATGGATTCAAAGGCCCAACAGATTATTAAGGAAGCGTCGCTCATGCCGAATTTTAAGTCAGAATCTATTGAATCCGATTTATCCAAGGTAAGAGGACAGTATCAAGACGCTTATACGACAATTGTCGAGAGAACTCAGTCCTATGAGACTCAGGTGATTATCTGGAAGCAGATTGAAGATGCAAAGTACGAATTAACGAGGTGGTTGAGCGATACAAATGAGGCGTTAAGCGGAGCCTGTGAGCGTCTTACGGATGCGGAAAATGGCCAGTCGAGGCTGGCGAGATATCGCGAAGAATTACCGCCTCATCAACTTCTCCGTCAAGGTATCGCCACAAAGAGCGAGCAGCTCGTGAAAATCAACAACGACGCAGATATGCCGACGCTCAAATCGCTCAATAAGCTTCTCGACGATCAGTTTAATCTCGTGAAGGAATCAGCCGACAAACTAGAATCCATGACTTCCAGTCTCAGTGAAACTGAACGAGGAATACGTCAGGATCTCAAAAAATCTGGAGATTCTATATCCAAGATTCGTGAAGATATCATCAAGTGCGACGATCTCACTGGTGAGAATACTAAGATTTTGGTGAGGATCAATAGATGTCAGGAATTAAAAGCTGAACTTGAGAGGGCTAATAACAAACTTATGGAAGTTGGAGAGAAAATTAAAGTAGCATCAAGCTCTTATCCAGCCATCGCAAAGTCAAGTTTGCCGAAGGAACTTCAGGCTCTTCAGCAACGAAGAGAAGGAGTCGCGAGTCATGCGGACAAAGTCAGTGCCACTTTAGTTGCTTTTCTGACAAAACTCTATCACGAAAAATTCAGCGCTCTTCAGAGAATGGTTGGAACCCACAAAGAGAAGGTTTTGTGGTGCGAACCCGAGGAAAGTAGCGATCGCTACAATCTTGAAGTCAAAATGGCGTCACTCGTGGATGTTGGCGCTGGTATCGCTGATTGCGAAGCGAGGAAAGCTGATACCGATAGTTCTCTAAGTTTGTTGGAGACTGTTGAGAGCAAAGAAACAACCGTTGCATTGAAAGTCGAACGAGACAAAGTCGCTGCGGATCTTGAATCTCTTAAGCAAAGCTATGCCAAAATCAAGACAGTTCTCGAGCGAAATATCGCTCTTTGGCAGAGATACGAACTCACATCGGAAAGTGTTGTTTCCTGGCTGAAGGAAACGGAAAATAAAATTAGAACCGAAGGTTCGGTGCTCGTTGATTTGCCTGATGTTGAGGCGAAAATTTCGGAGATTGAGAATTTCCAGAAGACGGTTGTTGATTATCAGAAGGAAGTCAAAGAATTGGCTGCCCTTGGTGATGAGATTTTGAAAGTTAGCCCTGAATCAAGAGTTGGACAGTACATCGGGCATTTGAATACTCGTTATCAGGCGATTATCAAGTTTTTGACGCAGCATCTCAAGAAAATGCAGGAGTTGAAGGATGGAAGGGACGAGTATAAGGGACACGTCAAGGAACTTGAGGCGTGGATCGAAGAGGCTGAGAAGAAACTTAAAGTTTTCGATGAGATTAGTGGACCAAAACCCATCACGTTCTACCAATCGAGGCTTAAGGAGCTCAAAGCATTCGCTGATGACAGGGAAAGAGGCCAAGCGGTTCTCAACAAAACCGCTGAAGCTGGAGAAGCTCTTTTCCCGCGTATTACTCCGGATTACAGAGAAGCCATGAGGGCGGAATTGAGAAATCTTCGTAATCGCGTTGATGCTGTCGCTGATAGGGCCAATGTTGTTTATAAAAAGATTGAGAGCGATATGATGCACCGCTCATCCTTCGAGGACAAGTACACGCAGGTAAGATGTCCAATTTTTAATCATCGTTTCAGTCGTTATCTTTATTATCTGTTTGTAAGATTAGAACTGAGCGTTTTGTTAAGTAATTTTGACTTTTCAACGGAGCTTTGAAATGATTCGCAGTTGACCTGAAATTTTCAGTTAGATCGTGATCTCAATTTCATCTTTAAGATGAAAAAAAAAATTGCCTTGGATTTTCCGACCGGAAGTCGGATTTGTAAATTCTGGAATCAGAAATGGAAAAAAAGTTACTTTTTTTTAAATCATCGTAAAAAGGCATGTAACTGGTACTTTCCGAGGTAGAATAAAATTTACGTTGGATTTTCCGACCGGAAGTCGGATCTGTGCATTTTGGAATCAGAAACGGAAAAATAGTATATTACGCCACTAGGGAGGGAAAGTAGACTATGTCCAACCGCATGTAAGACCCTCGCCCTCGGCTCGGGTGGTAAACACGCGGTTGGGGATAGTCTACTTTCACTTCCCAGTGGAGTATACTATTTTTCACCATATCTGCAGCGGAAAGTTCGAATTACGTAAAGCCCGTAGGGCGGAAAGTCGAACTTTCCGCGCAGGTATGGTGAAAAGTAACTTTTTTTAAATCATCGTAAAAAGGCATGTAGCTGGTACTTTCCGAGGTAGAATAAAATTTAGGTTGGATTTTCCGACCGGAAGTCGGATCCGTGCATTTTGGAATCAGAAACGGAAAAATAGTATATTACGCCACTAGGGAGGGAAAGTAGACTATGTCCAACCGCATGTAAGACCCTCGCCCTCGGCTCGGGTGGTAAACACGCGGTTGGGGATAGTCTACTTTCACTTCCCAGTGGAGTATACTATTTTTCACCATATCTGCAGCGGAAAGTTCGAATTACGTAAAGCCCGTAGGGCGGAAAGTCGAACTTTCCGCGCAGGTATGGTGAAAAGTAACTTTTTTTAAATCATCGTAAAAAGGCATGTAGCTGGTACTTTCCGAGGTAGAATAAAATTTAGGTTGGATTTTCCGACCGGAAGTCGGATCCGTGCATTTTGGAATCAGAAACGGAAAAATAGTATATTACGCCACTAGGGAGGGAAAGTAGACTATGTCCAACCGCATGTAAGACCCTCGCCCTCGGCTCGGGTGGTAAACACGAGGTTGGGGATAGTCTACTTTCACTCCCCAGTGGAGTATACTATTTTTCACCATATCTGCAGCAGAAAGTTCGAATTACGTAAAGCCCGTAGGGCGGAAAGTCGAACTTTCCGCGCAGGTATGGTGAAAAGTAACTTTTTTTAAATCATCGTAAAAAGGCATATAATTCGTACTTTCCGAGGTAGAATATGCGACTTGAGAACGATAATAAAGGCCAAAATTCGATATCTTCAAGAAAAAAAAAAATTAGGTTGGATTTTCCGACCGGAAGACGAATCTGTGAATTCTGGAATCAGAAACGGAAAAAAGTTACTTTTTCAAAAATTATCGTAAAAAGACATGTAACGGGTACTTTCTGAGGTAGAATATGCGACTTGAGAACGATAGCGAAGGCCGAAATTCGATATCTCAAAGAAAATTTCATGAAAACAAAGCTTCCTATATGAGAAAGCAAAAATGATCAATTAATTAACATCTAGACGACAAAAGTACGATCCTCCAATGGAAAAAAAAATACAAAATAATTAACCAAAATTCAACGACAGATGTCACTTTTCAGATTTCTTATCGTTTTAGACTCTTAACGAACAACCTGTTATTTTCAGGTAAAACAATGGTTGGTTGACGCCCAGGCGAAACTCGGAGACAAGCAGGACCTTTTGCCGACTCTACAAGAGAAAAAACTCGCTCTACACTCCTATCGCGCGATAGCCCAGGACGTAAGTGTTCACAGAAACATTCTACAGCAGCTTCAAGAGCGTTTGGGTACAGTGCCGGACGACGAGGCGAGCGAGATGTTAGCAAACGTGATCGAAGCTTACGAAAAACTGTCAGGAGACGTTGAAGATCGTATCGGAATCGCAGAGAAACATGTAGCAAATCACGAAGCTTATTTGCAAACTTTCGACAAGGCCAAAGATTGGATAAGCACGATTGTAAATGAAGCTTCATCTCTGCTAGAAGCTGATCTTTCGGTCGAGCGGGAATCCGCCAAGTCGAGAATCTCTCAGCTGGAAAATATCCTCCATCAAAAACCGGAAGGCGATCGTATACTCGAGGACTGCAATCAGCAGCTCAACATTATCCTCGAACAAACTTCAATAGCCGGTCATCCGCTTCTTCTTCAAGGTTTCGAGCGACAGAAGAAAATCTGGGATGACTTTTTGTCCCAATGTGTCGCAACTCGCGACAAGCTCAATCGTCTCTTCGACCAATGGGCTGAATTTGAGAAGGTCGTTGAAGCTCTGGAGGCCTGGACAAAAAATATCGAGGCTCAGGTGAAAGATCAGAGCCTAAAAAGTACCGAGGAAGCGAAACGTGCGAATTTGCTAAAGTTAAAAAAATTAGAAGAAGAAATAGCAGCAAAAGGACCGGAATTTAATGCTGCCGTTGAGAGAAGAGAAGCTGGAGTCGAAGCTGAGTCCGAATTGGCCAGTAGAATATCACGACAAGCTACCAAATATCAGGCATTAAGAAATCAGGCTAAAGAAGCTGTTGCACGATATGAACAATTCGTCAGGGAACACAATGCCTTCAATGAGAGATATAACGACTTCCTTGGCTGGATAAATGACGTCAGGGCTGAGCTGAAGAAACACAGTGAAATCGTTGGTGATTTATCCGTTCTTCAGAGTCGCCAGAAAAATATTCGTGATCTTGGTGACACTCGTACCAAGGAAAATGCTCGTTTCGAGTCTGTCGTCGATCTTGGCGAAAAACTTTACGCTCAGACTTCACCGGATGGTCGAGAAATCGTTAGACAACAGCTGAGGAATCTTCGAACACTCTGGGACGGTTTCAGCGAGGATCTGCAATCGGCAACGCAAAAATTAGATCAGTGTCTCATGCAATTTGCTGAATTTTCACTTTCTCAAGAACAACTTACCGCCTGGCTCAGAGACGTCGAAAGAGCGATGCATCAGCACACAGAACTAAAGTGTACGTTGGAGGAAAAACGTGCACAGCTTCAGAATCACAAGATTATGCATCAGGAAATAATGTCGCATCAGTCGCTTGTTGAATCGGTTTGCGATAAAGCCCAACAGCTTGTGGATCAGACTAAAGATACTTCCTTGAATGTTTACCTGCAATCTATCAAACAATTGTTCCACAATATCGTCGCAAAGTCGCAGGATCTTTTGGAGAATCTTGAGGATTGTGCGGACAAACATCATCGCTTTAATATTCAGTGCAAAAAATTCCGTGATTGGCTCAACGCTGAGAGAGAAAAATTACTCGAGTGCAATGACATCACTGGAGAACGAAGCGATATTTCACGGAGACTCAATAATTTGGCGGCCTTGAAAACTGGACAGGTTCAAGGTGTCGAACAATTGACGAAAATTAAGGAGTTTGTCGAGGCTGTAGCTAAAAGCACTGCACCAAAAGGACAAGGAGCTCTTACGAAAGAAGTTAACATTCTTGAAGCCAGTCTTCAGCAACATCTCAGCGAAATTGGTAGGCAAATTTTTATATGTTTAGTTCAGAAACTGCTTGTCATCATAAATTCTCAATTATACTCAAAGATGATTCATTAACGAGTCAAAAATCGTATCATATTCCATGAAAATGTGACATTTATTGATACATTTTTTTTTATGCTGCAGAATCGATTGAAGCTAAGCAAAACGCAGCACTACAAAAGTGGCAAGACTTTGAGGCTCAGTTAGACGTCCACACAAAATGGTTCCGTTCGATGGAGGCGGCTTTCAGAGATCAACAACTGCAACCTACTTTGCTCGAAAAAGAAGCGAGACTTCGAGCTTTTCAGGAGAAACGAGAAATCATATTGAAAGCAGAGCAGGAGATTGACGAATTTGTCGACAAGTCTCACAGTCTTCTGCATTCGAGTGGCGTCGAACGTATCAAACCTCTGGTATCACAGATAAGCAACAGGTGAAGCATTAATATTACTTTACACAACAAAAAAATCTATCATTTATCGATAAACACTTAACAACCGTATTTTAAGGAAATATTAGCAATTGTTTCTAAAGAAATATGAACTGACTTTTTAAAACAAAATTTCAAAAAAATTAATCGAAATTTTATGGAAGAAAATTCTTTAAAAAAAATCATTAGTCATTTGGTTATGGAAAAAAGTTCTAAAAAAAAAGATCATTGATTATTTACCGACAAATACTTAACCATATTTTAAGGAAATATTAGCAATTGTTTCCAAAGAAATATGAACTGACTTTTTAAAACAAAAGTTCAAAAAAATTAATCGAATTTTTATGGAGAAAAAATTCTAAAATGAAAAGATCATTAGTTATTTATCGACAAATACTTAACAACCGTATTTTGAGGAAATATTAGCAATTGTTTCTAAAAAAATATGAACAGGCTTTTTAAAACAAAAGTTCAAAAAAATTAATCGAAATTTTATGGAAAAAAATTCTATAAGTAAGATCATTAGTTATTTAGCGACAAATACTTAACAACAGCATTTTATGGAAATATTAGCAATTGTTTCTAAAGAAATATGAACTGAATTTTTAAAAACAAAAGTTCAAAAAAATTAATGGCAATTTTATGAAAGAAAATTAAAAAAAAACAGTCATTAGTCATTTGGTTATGGAAAAAAAAGTTCTAAAAAAAAAGATCATTGATTATTTACCGACAAATACTTGACAACCATATTTTAAGGAAATATTAGAAATTGTTTCTAAAGAAATATGAACTGACTTTTTAAAACAAAATTTCAAAAAAATTAATCGAAATTTTATGGAAAAAAAATTCTAAAATAATAAGATCATTAGTTATTTATCGACAAATACTTAACAACCATATTTTAAGGAAATATTAGGAATTGTTTCTAAAGAAATATGAACTGACTTTTTAAAACAAAATTTCAAAAAAATTAATCGATAACTTATGGAAAAGAATTCTAAAATAAAAAAATCATTAGTTATTTATCGACAAATACTTAACAACCATATTTTAAGGAAATATTAGGAAATGTTTCTAAAGAAATATGAACTGACTTTTTAAAACAAAATTTCAAAAAAATTAATCGAAATCTTATGGAAAAAAATTCTAAAATAAAAAGATCATTAGTTATTTATCGACAAATACTTAACAACAGTATTTTATGGAAATATTAGCAATTGTTTCTAAAGAAATATGAACTGAATTTTTAAAAACAACAGTTCAAAAAAATTAATTGCAATTTTATGGAAGAAAATTCTTAAAAAAAAATCATTAGTCATTTGGTTATGGAAAAAAAGTTCTAAAAAAAAGATCATTAGTCCATAATATATATTATATTAAAATAGTGATTTAATTATTTTCTCATGACATTAAGCGTAATTTCAGCTTAACATGAATTTTATTTTATTATTTACTATATTGTGCATTAAATCAATTTATTTTATTACCATTAGATACCAAGCGTTGCACGTATTGAGCAAGGAAGTTGTGAATCGTTGCGAGAGTATCGTTGAAGAGCATCGAGCATACGAAGCGAAATTAAAGGCGGTTGACGCTTGGTTAATTCCCTTGGAGCAGCATCTCGTAGCCCTGAAGAAAGAAGAAATCGGTGGAAATCGCGAAGCGAAAGTTTCGCGTCTTCAGGTTCTTTTGGCGGAACGTGAGCAAGCTGAGAATCGACTGGCGAGTCTCAACACAGCTGGTGAGAGAATTCTTCCGGCTACGTCGGCTCAGGGTCGTGAAACTATTCGTTATGAGCTGAGAAACGCCCGCGAAAGATGGGACAGTCTTGCCGAGGGAATTCTCGAACAGCAGAAGAAGCAAGATGCTCAGTCGCTACAATGGTCGAGTTATCAGGAAACTTTGCAGCAAATACTCTCCTGGCTCGACAATATGGAACGTTCCATGAAAGACTCTTCAACTGCTTGGTCGTCGCTTCAAGAAATTCGCTCAAAACTCCTCAAGGGAAAGGTACGACTCCTGATCTAGAAGTGTAACACAAGAATAATGAAATAGAGCCAAATTTCATTTAAAAAAACATGAAAAAACATTATTAAAAAGTAATACCAGGAAAATTGGCAGTTTTTAAGTATGGGCAAAAAATTGGAAGCTTCGTGATTATTCTCTGATTTTCTTCTAACTTAAAAAATTGTTGACAGAGAAAAATAATAATTAAAATGTTTGTAATTATCATTTTTCAAATAATTAAAGTGTTTAAAATTAACGTTCCTGTAATAATTTAAATGTTTTTAATTTTTATTCTTCTAATAATTAAAATGTTTTGAATTATTATTTTTCTAATAATTGAAATGTTTTTAATTTTTATTCTTCTAATAATTAAAATGTTTTGAATTATTATTTTTCTAATAATTAATAATGTTTTGAATTCTTATTTTCCTAATAATACAAATATTTTTGGAGTAGAATTGGTATATTTACTCTTTTTGTGTATGTTTGATATATTTTACTGTTTTAGACGATGCATCATGAAATCCTGGCGCACAAACGAATCGTCGAGGCTATATCCGAAAAAGCAAATGCTCTTGCTCAAGTGGCACAAGCTCCAGCCAATATTCGTGAAACGGTCACTGCAGTTTCAACACGTTATGAAAAACTCGTAGATGCCTCGCAGAAAAGTATAGCTAATCTCGAGGGACTTCTAGAGATATTCCAGCAGTTCCACGACCTCCAAAAGGCTTATCAAGACTACCAGAAGCAACAGTGGGAAAAATTGGCCAATTACAGTGATTACACGGGTAACAAAGCGACTTTGCAAGCTAGATTAGCCAAGGTAATCGAGATTCAAGACAGCCAATCCGAAGGAGATCTCAAACTGAATGTTTTGGAAGAACATATCGCTCATAGCTCGCAAAGCTTGCCACCCAGATCCCAGGAATCCATGGAAAGGGACTTGACGAATTTAAGGTAAAATTTACAATATTATCATTTTTTTACTTTCTCATCACATAAAAAAAGAGAAAATATTTTCTATTACCGGCATGAAAATGAAAAATATTCTCGAGGATTTCCATTAATATAAATTATATAAAAATGAAAAAACGGTGCTGGAATAGTTTTAGTTCAGAATTTTTTTTTTAAATTCCGACATATGAAGCATTCTCTGTCAATTCAGCCACTTTTTTTCGACCCTCTCTGCCCTGTAATTGGTTATATGAAAGTACCACTAAAAGACATTCTATGTGAATTTTTTCAGATTTTTTAAAATAATTTTTTAGAAACTGGCTTTTTTTATTCAAGTGCAAATATCTCAGAATTTTGAAGTTACTGAAAAAAAATGTCAGCACATAAAAGTTGTCGTTTATTGTTAGCTTTCGAGCGGAATATTCCAAATAATTGTCACGTTCCTGTCAGTATGATTTTTTTCCGAAAAATGAAGGAATTATTTTTTAATTAAAAAAAGGATATTTTTTTTTACTGAAAAAATTACAGAGTATTGCTACATGACTGTTGATATCACAAAAAAATCGCCAGAGTGGTACCGATCGATCTTCTGGTATTAAAAAATCCATTTGTGTGAAAGTTCCAAAAAACGGGGGCATTATTATTTTTTTGATAAAAAAAAGGTTACTTTTTTTGGCTAATAAAATTACAGAGTATTCTTGCATGACTGTAGATATTGCAAAAAAATCATCAGAGTGGTGCGGATCGAGCTTACAGTATTAAAAAAAATGATACGTGTCGAAGTTTCGAAAAACGGGGGAATTATTATTTTTTATACCGGAAGCTCGATCCGTACCACTCTGATGATTTTTTTGCAATATCTACAGTCATGCAAGAATACTCTGTAATTTTATTAGCCAAAAAAAAGTAACCTTTTTTTTATCAAAAAAATAATAATGCCCCCGTTTTTCGGAACTTTCACACAAATGCATTCGTTAATACCAGAAGATCGATCGGTGCAACTCTGGCGATTTTTTTTGTGATATCAACAGTCATGTAGCAATACTCTGTAATTTTTTCAGTAAAAAAAAATATCCTTTTTTTAATTAAAAAATAATTCCTCCATTTTTCGGAAAAAAATCATACTCACAGGAACGTGACAATTATTTGGAATATTCCGCTCGAAAGCTAACAATAAACGACAACTTTTATGTGCAGACATTTTTTTTCAGTAACTTCTAAATTCTGAGATATTTGCACTTGAATAAAAAAAGCCATTTTCAGAAAAATTATTTTTAAAAATCTGGAAAAATTCACATAGAGTGTCTTTTAGTGGTACATTCAGATAATCAATTACAGGGCAAATCGGAGAGGGTCGAAGAAAAAAGTGGCTGAATTGACAAAAAATGCTTCATATCTGAAAAAATTCGAAAAAATCCGAGTTCACCTAAATAAAAGTTTGACCAGTCGCCTGTAGTAGATTAATTTTTCTATTTTTTAATAATTTTTTTAATCAAAAAAGCTTAAAAACTTTAAGAAGAAAAATCTAGCTAGAATCGCTAGATTTTAGATAGAAGAAAAATCTAGCTAGAATCGCTAGATTTTAGATAGAAGAAAAATCTAGCTAGAATCGCTAGATTTTAGATAGAAGAAAAATCTAGCTAGAATCGCTAGATTTTAGATAGAAGAAAAATCTAGCTAGAATCGCTAGATTTTAGATAGAAGAAAAATCTAGCTAGAATCGCTAGATTTTAGATAGAAGAAAAATCTAGCTAGAATCGCTAGATTTTAGATAGAAGAAAAATCTAGCTAGAATCGCTAGATTTTTCTAAAATCTAAAATCTAGCTAGAATAGCTAGATTTTTCTAAAATCTAAAATCTAGCTAGAATAGCTAGATTTTTCTAGCTAGAATAGCTAGATTTTTCTAGCTAAAAAAAGCTAGAAAATTTTCATATTCAGCAATGTATTTTCAGATTTTTAATTTAATTTTTGCATAGAAAAAATTAAATAAAAAATCTGGTGCATTTGAGGGTCTAACAAATCTTTCAAAAAATTACGAGCCAAATCGGGGAGGTCGAGGGTGAAACTCAGATGGAATCGGGATGCCCTATATACATATTTTTCATGGAATTAAAAATTTATAAATTTATGTAAATTCTTGTGAGACAAATCTGAATTTTTTTTAGGTTTGAGCACAAGAAATTTGCCACGGCAGTTAGCGACGTTGTCCGCAGCATCGAGGAGAGAATTCAGCAATGGAGCGAATACGAGAATTCATTGGAACGTCTTCTTGCGTGGCTTTCCGACGCCGAAGCATCTCTCAAGAATTATGCTCTGAAAAATACCTTCGACGAGAAACAAGAGCAGTTAGAAAGATATCAGGTAATATTCGTCACAATAGAAACATTTTCACTAAATTTGCACATTTTTTTTTTTTTTAACACGTCTCTTTAGATAATTGGAAAGCGATTGCATTTATAGATGAGCCTATGGGATATTTTATTGACAGCTGATATTTCATATGAAATTACAGTGAATTATATGATTAACCCATTTCTTAGGAACTGCAAAAGTTAATGGAAACGCGGACAGGAGATGTTAATGAATTGATCAGCATCGGTGATCATCTGGACAAAGTAAGAGTAAAAAAAAATTAAAGGGCATCAATTTTAGGGAGCCGCTTGGACGAAAAGTTTCGCGGAATCATCTCTATCTATCGCTGCAGCATTAATTCAAGAAGGTTCCGCTTGATTTCCATCCTTCCACACAATTTTTTTTGCAGCTTGAAAGCTTGTACTTTCAGGAAGAGCGAGCGAGATACGCAACTGCGTAACACTTGTTGCATTTTTTGTCATCAATCATTTTCCGTCTCTATCGCTGATTTTCCAAAATCTGTCGTATACGTTTCTTTTTTTTTTACAGCTTTGTGGCTGCGAAATTGCAGTGAAATTTGGCATGTTAAAATTTATCGAAATATGCCAGGGATGGGAGCTTTTTTGAATGGCATTTGTCGAAGCGTTATTAACTACATTTTCTTCTCGAATTTTCACAGTTCTTGATAACGAGCCTACGACATGACGCGGCAGAATTTGACAAGATGATCGACGATTCTCGTTGCATTTTTTCATCAATCATTTTCCGTCTCTATCGCTGATTTTTCAAAATCTGTCGTACACGTTTTTTACAGCTTTGTGGCTGCGAAATTGCGGTGACATTTCGCATGTTAAAATTTATCGAAATATGCCAGGGATGGGAGCTTTTTTTAATAACATTTGTGTTGAAGTGTTTTTAAATTTGTTTTCTTCTCAAATTTTCACAGTCCTTGATAACGAGCCTACGACATCACGAGGCAGAGTTTGACAAGATGAGCGATGACTCTTCGGAACTTATCGAAATCAGCGGCGAGAGCAGATTTTCCGCAAGCGTCCAACAAGTCACTTCCAGATTCCAATCCATTCAAGCAACTGCAAAGGTAACATTGATATAATTTAAAAAAACTTCGCTAGTAAAAACTGGTGATTACAGTATAATTAGAAATATAATAGCCAAAAAAGTGCATGTATTATAAAAAAAAATGTATGAACATATAAGAAGCATTCTCTGTCAATTCAGCCACTTTTTTTCGACCTTCTCCGATTTGCCCTGTAATTGGTTATATTAATGTACCAAAAAAAGACACTCTGTGTGAATTTTTTCAGATTTTTAAAAATAATTTTTTAGAAAATGGCTTTTTTTATTCAAGTGCAAATATCTCAGAATTTTGAAGTTACTGAAAAAAAATGTCAGCACATAAAAGTTATCGTTTATTGTTAGCTTTCGAGCGGAATATTCCAAATAATTGTCACGTTCCTGTGAGTATGATTTATTTCCGAAAAATGGAGGAATTATTTTTTAATTAAAAAAAGGATATTTTTTTTACTGAAAAAATTACAGAGTATTGCTACATGACTGTTGATATCACAAAAAAATCGCCAGAGTGGCACCGATCGATCTTCTGGTATTAAAAAATGCATTTGTGTGAAAGTTCCGAAATACGGGGGCATTATTATTTTTTTGATAAAAAAAGGTTACTTTTTTTTGGCTAATAAAATTACAGAGTATTCTTGCATGACTGTAGATATTGCAAAAAAATCATCAGGGCGGTACGGATCGAGCTTCCGGTATAAAAAAAAATAATTCCCCCGTTTTTCGAAACTTCCACACGAATAATTTCAGTAACAATCGAAGTTCTACATATGTAGCATTTTTTGTCAATTCAGCCACTTTTTTTTCGACCCTCTCCGATTTGCCCTGTAATTGGTTATATTAATGTACCACAAAAAGACACTCTGTGTGAATTTTTTCAGATTTTTAAAAATAATTTTTTAGAAAATGGCTTTTTTTATTCAAGTGCAAATATCTCAGAATTTTGAAGTTACTGAAAAAAAATGTCAGCACATAAAAGTTATCGTTTATTGTTAGCTTTCGACCGGAATATTCCAAATAATTGTCACGTTCCTGTGAGTATGATTTTTTTCCGAAAAATGGAGGAATTATTTTTTAATTAAAAAAAGGATATTTTTTTTTACTGAAAAAATTACAGCGTATTGCTACATGACTGTTGATATCACAAAAAAATCGCCAGAGTGGCACCGATCGATCTTCTGGTATTAAAAAATGCATTTGTGTAAAAGTTCCGAAAAACGAGGGCATTATTATTTTTTTGATAAAAAAAAGGTTACTTTTTGGCTAATAAAATTACAGAGTATTCTTGCATGGCTGTAGATATTGCAAAAAAATCATCAGAGTGGTACGGATCGAGCTTACGGTATTAAAAAAAATTAATCGTGTGGAAGTTTCGAAAAACGGGGGAATTATTTTTTTTTATTGGAAAGATACAACTAATATTATTTAAAGAAACTTTGTTAGTAAAATTCTCGTGATTACAACATCATTAAAAATATAATAGCCAAAAATGTGCATGCAGTATAAAAAAAAGTATGGACATATAATTGAAAGCTTTTCGGCATTTATTTCTTCATTGTCAAAATTTTCTGCAATTGACAAAAAGTTTAAAATAAAAATATAATAAACCATAAATTTGCATATAACATAAAAAATATTTATGAAAATGTAATTGCGAGGTGTTCGGAATTTTTTCTGCATTGTCAAAATTATCTGCAATTGACAAAGAGTTGAAATTAAATTACACTCTAATGGCCGTCTAATTTCGACAAATCTACCCGACAAAAAC
The DNA here is from genome assembly GCA_963970395.1 of Ephialtes manifestator. Taxonomy (NCBI): domain Eukaryota; kingdom Metazoa; phylum Arthropoda; class Insecta; order Hymenoptera; family Ichneumonidae; genus Ephialtes; species Ephialtes manifestator. The sequence continues at coordinate 25,692,676 of OZ019981.1, read as the reverse complement.
CATAAAATTCTTAGATTTTCATTTCGTCGATACAAATTGAAATGCTCTAATAATTTTTATTAATCGGGTAATTTCTACAGGAGGTTCATTGGCAAAATTTTCTACAATTGACAAAAAGTTAAAAATAAAAATATAATAAACCATAAATTTGCATATAACATAAAAAATATTTATGAAAATGTAATTGCGAGGTTTTCGGGATTTTTTCTTCATTGTCAAAATTATCTGCAATTGACAAAGAGTTCAAATTAAATTATACTCTAATTGCCGTCTAATTTCGACAAATCTACCCGACAAAAACCATAAAATTCTTAGATTTTCATTTCGTCGATACAAATTGAAATGCTCTAATAATTTTTATTAATCGTGTAATTTCTACAGGAGCTTGTAAAAAAGTGCGAGCAAGCGGTATCGGATCACGGAAGTTATTTGGAGCGTTACAAGCAATGCACCGAGTGGTTGACAGCGTCTCAATCGCAATTCCAATCAACCAGAGGAAACGCGACAGCAACGCGTCAGCAATTGGCCAGCAACATCGAAACTCTTCGAGAATTGATATCCCGACAGGCTTCAGCAACACTCCTTGTAAACAACACTGTCGAGGCTGGAGAAAAATTATATCCAAGCACCGGAGCAGATGGCAGAGATATTATTCGTCAGCAACTGTTGGATCTTCAACAAGCATTGGAGAGTCTTTATGATTGTGTAACAGCAACAGAACGTGAGATACAAGTGAAAATATCCCGTTGGTCTGGTTTTGACGAATGCAGCGAAGCTTTCGACAAATGGTTGGAACAAATGGAAGGACAAATGAAGACAGAAATTGAGCTGAAAACGACACTCGATGAAAAACGCGCTCAGCTTCACATTTATCGTACATCTCTTCATGATGTTCAAGCTCATCAACAGGATCTCTTTGATCTTTCGGACAAGGCTGATAATCTTCCGGATCGCACAGAAAAAATCGACAAAATTCTTAAGAGCTTGACAAAGAGACACGGAATGATATTGAAACGATTGCTTGGGTTTGTGGAAAGATACGAAGGCATTGTGAGCGACCATCAACAGTACAGCAAAGCTGTTTTGGACACTCACGAGTGGCTAGACGCGACTCACAATGCTGTGAATATGTGGGGCGACGCTGAACTCGAAAGAGTTTCCCTGCACACGAATCTCGATCGTCTGAAGAATCTTCAACAGAGTTTACCTGAGGAAGAGCCGAGAGTCCAACAAATTCGTGCTTTGGGTGAGAAAGTCATACCGGGAACTCTGGAGTCTGGACAAGTGAATATTCGATCGCAAATCGACTCGTCGCAGCAAGAATGGGAAGGATTGGTTTCTGCTATTAAAACTACCATCGACGCTTTGGAAAGCAAACTTCAACAGTGGAACGAATTCGAAGCTATGAAAGAACGATGCTTGACTTGGATACGCGAAACTGACACGAAACTTCATGCCGTTGATTTGAAATCTACATTCGCTGAGAAAAAGGATCAACTGGAACGACTCCGCGTTCTTCAAGGCGAAGTATGTCTTTTATTTTACATTTAAGGAGGTTGAAGCGCTTCACACTAATCAAATCAGTGCTAAATTTTTAAAAGCGTTTCTACAATTTCAGATGGTTTAATAATCTGTTCCAAGGTATTAATCGCATAGCAGCATTAGTTCTTGATATTCAAATACATTTACAGCTGTGATATCAACAGTAAATCGATCAATATCTGCAAATTTCCGATGTTATGTTTTTTCATGCAGTTTTTTAAAAGGGTAAACCGTAATATCAGTCCGATTATGATGACCAATAGCTCATTTTGTTTACTAAAAGATATTCTATCGATTGTCCGTCTATTTTTTAAAATCGTATTAGTAGTTCAAAAGATACAACCGTTTGTTCATCCTATCGTAACCTAACATCAGGTATACAAATGGCTGTAACTTTTGAACGCCTGATACTATAGAAAATCCGGACGGTCAATCGATTAAGGATCTTCCACTGATCAAAATGAGCTATGTTTCGTCATAATCGGACTGATATTATGGTTTACCCTTATACAAAACTGGATGAAAAAACATGACATCGGAAATTTGGAAATATTGATCGTTTTACTGTTCATATGATAGCTGTGAATGTATTTGAATATCAAGAATTAATGCTGCTATGTGATTAACACCTTGGAACATATTATTAAACCATCTGAAATTGTAGAAACGCTTTTAAAAATTTAGCACTGATTTGACTAGTGTGGAGCGCTCCAACTTCCTTAATACGAGGCATAAAGCATTTGGTGCATTCCATCTGAATTTTTCATACTTTGACCGTTCACTCCCTTCAATAATTTGAACAATTTTTTGTCAGAAAGTATTTTGAAAAAGAAAAGACACGTACTTTTTTTTTTGCGCTACGAGCGATATTTCCGACAGACGAATTTTTATAAAAATTAGAATTTTTCGGTGTTTATATTAATTGATTAATATCTTGGAAATTAACAGTCATGAAAATTCAGCATTCATGCCCCATTTACTTTTTAAAAAAGATTTTTCAACTCGTTCGGTGCTTTTGCAAAATTGAATTGTGACGAATTTAAAACTATTTCAACGCGCCAGTAAAAATTCCAAATTCTGTTCTATTTTTCTATAAAATTATACGCAAAGGTATTTTTGTTATAAATTAAATTATAACATCGGTTTTTTGTGAGAACTTTTCGGAATTTATTTTTCAGAGTATATTTCATTCTTATTTATCAAAATTTCAAGAATTGAGAAAATAAACAGGGCACGAATTGTTTAACAGGATGTGTGACTTTTTTTTATTAGGTAAGAGCCAAAGAATTGGAAATAGATGCTGTAAGTGAACGAGCCCAGCAATTGCAGAAGAATATATCGTCGCGTTCGTCGAATGTCTCGGAGCTCGGTATTAAATATCAACAGATATCGAGCAAAGTGAAGGAGCTGAACAATCGTTGGCATCAATACGTTACTAATCACCAGGACTTTGATAATCAAATGTCCGAGTGCACCAGATGGCTCGAAGGCATCAAAGACAAGCTGGATTATTGCGCGGACATGAGCGCATCAACGCAGAAGGATTTGGAAAGCAAAATGGAAATTGTTCAAGATCTTCTCCTCTACAAAGAAGATGGCTTCGCTAAGGTACTGTAAAATCGACATAAATATCCCCAATATTTTTTTATAAATTTCTAAAACAGACAAGATTATTCCAAAACAGCGGAAAATAAATTATTCTATTTTTATTTTTGTTATACCTAAAGTAGTAGGATTGGTACTGAAAGTGGTTAAAATAATCTTCACTACTTTATTTATGTACAGTGATTTGTAAAAAAATCAGAATATTAGAAAAAAATATAAATATAATTATTTATAAAAATAAATAATACAAATATTTGTATTATTTATTTTTATTATTACTTATTTCTCGATTTTATATTTAAAACAATAGTTTACTTAGCACTCAATATAATGAACATTTAACGAAATTAATTAAAAACTAGGATTTTATTGTGGCTCGCTCGCAATCTCCCCTCAATCCGGGCTTGTGAAAATTTTTGAAATTTGAATGTGAAACCCCGTCAGAAACCTCTCGGAACCCCCCCCCCCCCCCCTCCCCGTCAGAAACCCCGTCACTCGACATCCCAGAAGCTCCCCTCACCCCGTCGGAAACCCCACCACTCAGCCCTTCAGAAATCACCTCACCCCGTCAAAAACCCCGTCACTCAACCCCTCAGAAAGCCCCTCCACCCCGTCAGAAACCCCGTCATTCAACCCGTCAGAAACCCCTCCACCCCGTCACTCAACCCGTCAGACCCCCCCCCCCCGCCCCGTAAGAAACCCCGTCACTCAACTCGTCAGAAAATCCCCCACCCCATCAAAAACCCCGTCAGAAACCCCCCCTCCCTCCTTATGCTGGTTTGGCCTGAATTTTTCTAAGTCCCTCGATTCTTGACACGACGGCGGCGGCGAGATCTTTTTATAATATAGAGAGATAATATAATTTCAGGTCCAGGGAATAGTGGAATTGGCTCAGGCGGTTTTAGCGAACACAGCACCACCAGGTCATCGTGCGATCAACGAAGCTTTGGCCAATCTTCAAGAACAATGGAGCGCGCTTGCCTCAAAAATGCTCGAAACAAAAACAAATCTCGACGACTCGATAAACAAATGGGCAGGACTTCTCGAGCAAATACAGTCCATCAACAAAACCGTGGAATACATGCAAACATCCATCGATGAAATATCTCAATTCCAGACAACAATGACGGAAAAACGCTCGCAATTGGAGCGAATTAAGGCGTTGGAGGAAAAAGTACGTTGCGAGAATATCGAAGTCGATAGTCTTAAGACCAAAGTTGGTGAAATGATCGCAAGTGGACAACAAGGAGTCGCCGCATCGGAGGCTCAGGATATTCTCAACAGATTCGACATCCTCTTTGAGAAGATTAAGTCACTTTTGTCGGAACGCGAGGATCAATACAAAGATCATCGTTTGTACAAAGAAGCTCAGGATGATTTGGTCGCTTGGTTAAGCCGAGCGCGAGAAAAGATCCCGTCGATGAAACAGCGAACGCTCAGCGACAAATTAGCCATCGAAAATGCTGTCGCGCCTCTTGAAAGTCTGTTGAACAAAAAAGCACAAGGTGAATTGTTGGTGGAACATTTGCAACACACTGGACAAGTCGTATGTGCAAGCACAAGTCCTCAGGGTCAGGAAGTCATTCGCAATGACATCAGAGCCCTCACAGAAAGTTTTGAGAATCTATTCCGCGAAATACAGCAACAGAAGGATCAACTCGAAGCAACTGTAAGCCAATGGCGAGATTATAAGGACGAATATGAGAGACTCAGCGACTGGTTGCAGCAATTTGATATTTTGATAAAAGCGCAAAAGAATTCACTTCTGCCGAACGTTACGGAGAAGGAGAAGCAAGTGAAGGAGGTTAAAGATATACTGGAAAATTTGACAAAAGGTCAAGAACAGATCGACAAGTTTAACAAAACTGCTAGTGCTTTACTGTCGTCACATTTGGATACTTATATCAACAATCAGCTGCGACATCTTAATTCTCGTTATCAAGTTCAAGTTAATCTCGCTAAGGATGTGCTCAACAAGGTGGAAACTAATTTGGCCCAACATCAAGAGTACGAGTCGAATTTGGGTAAAGCTCGTGGATGGATTGACAATGCCAAGCAAATTATTCGCCAGGGAACAGAAGCTGCATCCTCCAGCAGTCGCGAAGAATTACAGAGCAGATTGGACAAGATTCAAGAACTTTTGCGTAAACGTGAGGAAGGACAAAATCTTGTTCATCTGACGGTTAATTGCGGCGAAAAAGTCGTGAGAAGCACACGATCCGATGGTCGGGAGGAGATTAATGCTCAGTTGAAAGAAATTCAGAACGATTGGGAGCGTTTAGTCAAGAAGATTTCCACGACTAAGGTTCATCTTGAGACGAGCCTTTTGCAATGGGCGGATTACAGCTCTTCGTACTCTCAGTTACAGCAATGGATAAACGATCGTGAGGCAAAACTTCAACAAGTTTGCGAGCAAAAGGTCTCGAAAGCGAGAAAAGGTTTGGCCGGTCTTAGCTCATTGGCAATCGGTGAAAGAAAAGCAAATCTTCGTCAGACTAACAGTATTGTTCAGGATATTGTTGCCTTCGAACCGATGATACAATCGGTCACCATTAAGGCTGAAGATCTTCAGCAAGCTACGCCTGCCACGGAAATTTCGATAAAATACGAAACTCTGAGCAAACAAGCACAGGAATTGTATGCAAAGCAAAAGGAGACGGTTGAACAACATCAAGCTTTTATCGACAGTGGCAACGAGTTTGTACAGTGGATACGCGTCGCCAAGGAACGACTTGGTAAATGTTCAGAACCAACGGGCGACAAGGAATCATTGGCAAGCAAAATTAGTCAGCTGAAGGTGCTTCAGAGTGAACTTCCCGATGGACAAAAGAAACTGGAAAGAGCTTTGGAACGTGGAAATGCTGCGTGCCAAATTGCCGATGCTGAGGACAAGGAAATTATCGAGGAGGAAGTCGCACTGTTGCAAGAAGAGTACGACAATTATGTGTAAGTATTATTTAGTCATTTTTTAAGGCTCCATATACGCCTTCATATGTGAATTAATGGGGTTTTATAACTTTGCCAACAATATATGGCCATATATTTGAGGAAATCATGAAATATTTCCATATTCATCTTCATACAAATTTTCCATACTTAAAAATTTACATAATCATTTCCATCTAGTCAATTCATCAAAAAACATCTCAATCAGGGTTAGGATCAAAATGGTCGGTCTCCATAAGGCCAATACATATCGATGAAGCAAGTTTTGAATAATTGTGATTTAATTGCAGAGATTCTCTCAACAGTACCAAGAGTTTGTTGGAAGTGGGAATAGTAAAATGGACCGAATACGAGGATCAATTTTCGGAGGCAACGGATTGGTTGACACAGACCGAGCAGCTCGTCCAGCCTTTCAACAAACTCCAGGACAGTCTGGAAGAGAAGAAAAATGTTTTGGAGCGATTCCAAGTTCATTTGCAGACGCTTTTCGACTGGCAGAAGGAACTCGATCGTTTGAACATGAAAGCTCAGATGCTTCTTGAAACTTGTGCTGATACGAGAATATCACAGGCGATAACTCAGCTCACGACGAAATACAACGCACTTTTGTCACTCGCCAAGGAAATCATGAGACGTTTGGAGTTACATTACCAGGTTAGTCTTGATTGATTCGATATAAAAATCAACCTTTTCTTTGATTGTCGTGTAAATATCGCTTTTTATTCAACAGGAACATCAACAGCACAATACTTTGTATCAAGAGTGTCAAGATTGGATAGAACGTACTCGCGACAAGCTTGGAGAATGCAAAGAAGTACCAGCAACTCTTACAGAAGTGAACAATAAATTGCACACATGCAAAGCCATCAGACAAACTCTGGAACAAGGACAAAACAAATTGCGTTACGCTCTCGAGCTTAAGGAAAAAGTTATTATGAATACCGAGCAAAATGGTGCAGCTAAAATTCAGGAGGACACGGAAAATCTGAAAAGTGAATTTGACAAACTTTTGGCTGATGTTGAAGAGGCAAGACAGAGACTTTCCGCTAGGGCTACAGCTCTTGAGGAGCTCAACAAACTTCACAGACTGATAACCGACTGGATCGAGGAAGTCGAGGGCAAAGTTAGGCCTGAAGAGATTTACAGAAATGACCTTAGCGAGAAAAGGGCTCTACTTGAAAAATATCGCACAGCTCAGAGAAATATTCAAGGCCATGCGGACACCATCGAACGCTTGAAGTCGCGACTCAGAGACGATCAGACCATCCCGAAAGGACCGTACGAAACTACCATAGGAAAGTACGAAGAACTTCGACGTCTTGTGACCGAAAAGATCAACGTAAGTGAAGAATACATCATTAATAGTTTCAAAATACAATTTCCACTCTATTGATAATTAATCAGAGGAAAATTGAGTTTTATTATATTTATTGGTAAAATATGAACGTAAAAATAATCGCATACCTGAAGAATTTTCACAATGATGTTCTGCTAATCTAAAAAAAAAGCGCAGTTCCGAATATAAAAAAAGGAAGTTCCAGTTTTTATAACGGCAAATATTGAAATAATTATTTGGAATAAATGCAACTCCTACAATTAATTAAATTCAGAGCCGCAGACTTTTCGCATCATCAGGACATCAATAAATCAATGAATAAATCACGTAGGATTTTCAAAAGGATTTTCTTGTTGATATAAATAATGAAATATGCTTTTTTGCCTGCAAATCAGTGAACCCTGAAATGATGAACGATGTACACTTTGATATTTTGCAGAATCTCGAGGATCAGGTAGGCGAGCACGAAAAGTTCCAGCAGGCTTACAACGAGGCTGCTGATTGGGTGCGAAGAACCAAGGTCGAAATTCAGCAGTACAGCATGACTCACGGAGAACGAGACAAAGTAGCTGAACGAGAAAAGAAGGTCAACGAGATTGCCTCGACGATGCCTAAGGGTGAAGCTCTCATCTCGAAGGTATTTATTTATTTATTTATTTATTTATTTATTTATTTATTTATTTATTTATTTATTTATTTATTTATTTATTTGTTTTATTACATTGATCGAGACAAGTCCTTGAAAAAAAATAAAAATTAATGGCAGAAGAGTGAAATTCATCATATTAACACAACAAAATTTACAGGTATCAGATTTGAGCGAGACAGTGATTTCTTCATCTGGTCCGGAGGGTCAGGAGTCTATTAGACAGGATGTGAGACAATTGCAATTGGACTGGAAGTCTCTGCAAACTCATTGCCAGGAATCGCAGCAAACTCTTGGAAATTGCATCAACATGTGGTCCCAATTTACGACAGCGTTGGACGCCATGAAAAATTGGTTGGATAAATTCCAAAATCGTGTTAACGCCGAGCAAGCGAAGGAGAATAAAACGCCCGAGGATCTCGCGCGTTGCAAACAATTGGTGGAAGAAGCGATTCGACAGAAACCCGTTCTCGAAGAGCTCAATGACAAATGCGAGGCTCTTCTCGAAATGAGCGCCTGTAGCTGGGCTCGGGATAAAACCGTTCAACTTCAATCAACCTACACGACTCTTCTCACTGAAGCGCAAGGACTTGTTTCCAAAGTCGAGAAGAATCTTTCGGATCACACCGAATTTCTCAAAGCGAAGAAGGAAATGGAGGACTGGCTTCATACTGCACACGGATCTATTCACGATTGTGTCGGGCAAGGAGACATCGCCTGGGCTAAGGACAAACTTGAGACGACCAAGGTCAGTTTTCCTGCAATTATAAAAATTCTATATTATATATAGTTATTATATATAATATTATATATAATGTAGTTATAATATATTATTATTATATATAGTTATAATATATAATATATTATATATAGTATTTAAATACTCGAAATTGGTAATTATTCGAGGATTTATCATAGAAATATTAACATACAATTTTTTTTTTCTAAGTTAAATCCAAGTCACAAAAAAATAATGAGATTAAAAACTAATCTGTCGATTGATCATAATCTTCTTTTATTAATCAAATCGATAATAAATAACTAAATATAAAAATGCTATATTGTAATTTTAATGATACATATAGTATTTAAATGCTCGAAATTGTTAATTATTCGAGTATTTATCATAGAAATATTATTATACCAAATTTTGTTTTTTTCTAAATTAAATCTAAGTCATAAAAAAATAATGAGATTAAAATCTGATCTGTCGATTGACCTCAATCCCCTTTTATTAATCAAATAGATAATAAATAACTAAATATAAAAATGCTATATTGTAATTTTAATGATACATATAGTATTTAAATGCTCGAAATTGGTAATTATTCGAGGATTTATCATAAAAATATTAACATACAAATTTTTGTTTTTTTCTAAATTAAATCTAAGTCATAAAAAAATAATGAGATTAAAATCTGATCTGTCGATTGAACGCAATCCCCTTTTATTAATCAAATAGATAATAAATAACTAATTATAAAAATGCTATATTGTAATTTTAATGATACATATAGTATTTAAATGCTCGAAATTGGTAATTATTCGAGGATTTATCATAAAAATATTAACATACAAATTTTTGTTTTTTTCTAAATTAAATCTAAGTCACAAAAAAATAATGAGATTAAAATCTGATCTGTCCATTGACCACAATCCCCTTTTATTAATCAAATAGATAATAAATAACTAATTATAAAAATGCTATATTGTAATTTTAATGATACATATAGTATTTAAATGCTCGAAATTGGTAATTATTCGAGGATTTATCATAAAAATATTAACATACAAATTTTTGTTTTTTTCTAAATTAAATCTAAGTCACAAAAAAATAATGAGATTAAAATCTGATCTGTCCATTGACCACAATCCCCTTTTATTAATCAAATAGATAATAAATAACTAATTATAAAAAATGCTATATTGTAATTTTAATGATACATATAGTATTTAAATGCTCGAAATTGGTAATTATTCGAGGATTTATCATAGAAATATTAACATACCAAATTTTGTTTTTTTCTAAATTAAATCTAAGTCATAAAAAAATAATGAGATTAAAATCTGATCTGTCGATTGACCACAATCCCCTTTTATTAATCAAATAGATAATAAATAACTAATTATAAAAATGCTATATTGTAATTTTAATGATACATATAGTATTTAAATTCTCGAAATTGGTAATCATTCGAGGATTTATCATTAAAATATTAACATACAAATTTTTGTTTTTTTTCTAAATTAAATCTAAGTCACAAAAAAATAATGAGATCAAAAACTAATCTGTCGATTGACCACAATCTTCTTTTATTAATCAAATAGATAATAAATAACTAATTATAAAAATTCTATATTGTAATTTTAATGATACATATATTATTTAAATGCTCGAAATTGGTAATTATTAGATGATTTATCATAGAAATATTAACATAAAAAAATTTTGTATTTTTTTTTCCAAGTTTAATCTAAGTCATAAAAAAATAATGATATTAAAAACTGATCTGTCGATTTACCACAATTTTCCTGCAAGATTGTAATTAATTAACTCGACAATAAATAACTAATTGAATTGTCTTTTCTTTTTCAAATCATTCAGATGGTAGCAACACGAATCACCGAGGGTCAACATCTTTTGTCGACCCTTCAGAACGCATTCGCGAAAGCGATAAACACAGCGTTACCCGAACAGCAGGAAGTTTTACGAAAGGACATGGCAGAATTGCGTTCAAGTTGGGAGCAATTGAGTATCGATTTGAAAACGGTTCAGGCCCAAGTTAAGTCAATTCTCAACAGGTGGGAAGATCACGCCGAGGCTTACGAACGTTTCAAGCAATGGCTGACAGAAACCGAGAGCTCGATTAACAGACTCCCGGACACAAAAGGAGAAATCGGCGAAATGAAAACATCTCTGGAGCGTTGCAAACACATTCAGGAGGAAGTGAGAGGCAAAAAATCCGATCTCGACCAACTTCTTGAAGAATCAGTGGCACTTTCCGGTTGGGCAAAGAATAACACGACTCAGGAACAGGCAAACATCCTTAAAACTCGATGGGAGTCTCTGGGTCTTCTAGTCGGTGAACAAAAACAACTCGTGGAAAATGAAATGCAGGAATACAACGGATATCACGCTGCTCTTCAGGATACAGAAAAGTGGCTTCTGCAAATCTCCTTCCAGCTTATGGCTCACAATTCTCTCTACATAACGAACAAAGAACAGACTGTTCAGCAAATAAAACAACACGAATCGTTATTGGATGAAATTCGAAAGTACCAACACGATCTGGATGAACTGAAGGCCAAGGGACAGGCTCAAATCGATCGATACAAGGTCGTGAATCCCTCGATCGAGTCTACGATACAAACGCAACTCCAGAATGTCCAGGAGAGTTACAATTCGCTTTTGGGCACCGCTGTACAGATTAAAAATCGTTTGGACGAGTCTTTGGCTAAATTTGAAGAGTATGAAAACACTCTGGAGAGTATTATGAAAAATTTGGATGCATACGAACCGGAAATAGCCAAAGAATTGGAAGCCCCGCTTGATACTTTGGAATCGGCTGAAGAGAGCCTCGAAGGCGCTCGTACTCTTCATAATAAACTCCAGGCGGAAAAAGCTCGTCTTGCTGTCGCTGTTGAAGCTTGCGAAGCTGCAGCTGCATGTGTTTCTCGACCTGGCAGCCCATTAGACGCTCCTCCAGTTCAAATTCCTGCCAGGGAAGTGGAAGTTCGTACTCGACTGGAAGATCTCATCGATCAGGTATCTTTTGTAAACTTATTGTTGAAACAATTATTAATTTTTATTTTAATACTGCACTTGTGTTTTAGAATAGCAATTACCTGCTTGCCTTGCACGACTCACGTTTGATTTTTGTGTATTACGTTTTTTTCTTCTTTTGCTTCTTCTCATGCAGAAAGATAAGGAGGAACAGAACTGCAGACTCAAAGCGCTTTTAGATAACCTCGAGCGCAATGGTATCTTAGTGCAATTAAATGGAATGTGTATTAAGGTGTGCATTTTGTATTTTTTTGTTGTGATTTTTACAGGGAAATCTAGAGATTTATTAACTTTTTGATATTTCGTCTATTTTTTTTTTAAACTAAATTTACTTTATTTTATAACCTATTAATTACTGGAATATTTTTATACGAAGCGGAAACGTGATCGAAAAAATTGGCGACATCTACAAATTGTTTTACTGATTTTTCGATATTTTTTCTACCTTGTTTTTATTCTTGCCTAAATGACTGAGAAAAAACGTGTACGCTGAGTTTGCTGTAAAAATACAGAATTAAAAAAATATCTTGTATTACTATTTACGAATGTCGAATTTTTTAATTGTTTTTATTCGTACCTCTGCATTTGAGCAAATAGACGAATGTTTTCACAATTTTAATAGATTGAAAGTTGAAAAATCTCGGTTGGTTCTCCCTATCAAAAATAATATGATCAGTCGAAGTGGCAGATATTTAATAATTAATTTTTTAAAATTCGTACAGATGCAAACGCACTTGGCGAACGTAACGAAATCAGTGGGCGAACTTGAGGAACAAGCTCGTCAGAAGAATGCACTTCGCAGTTGGGTTAATCAACAACGTGCCTTGTGCTCAGAATGGAAATCACGACCAGCGAAACTTCGATCCGAAGCTGCACAAGCTGAACTTCAGGCAATGAACGAACTTTTGGGTAGCGTTGGTGAACGTCGTACTCGAGCTATGACAGAACTTTCTATAAATCATGACGGAAAGGATGACGATTTGGAAGAGGGCTTGAATAAATTGGAGTCCGAGTTGATGGATGCAATTGGCGAAAAACAAGCGGCGCAAGATTTGATCCAAAAATACAGAGCACAAGTTCAGGACATTCAATCGTGGTTCGATTCGCTGTCGAAAAAAGTCGATGTGATCGAAAAGGGCAGCGGTTTGACCATTGGACAAAAGATAACGTCTGTCAAGGAAATAACCGGAGAATTCGAGTCCCAAGGACCATCGCGACTCGAGGAAGTGAAAAAACTTGGCGATCAAGTTATGGACTCGGTTAGCAATTTGGATTCTCAACAAATTGAGGAACAAATGAAATCTGTGGAGAGACGATACGCTGATATTGGGAAAAAGCTGCAGAGGAAGTCACAAGTTCTGGATATGACTGCACAAGGCATCGAAGCTACCAGGAAAGAAATTCAGGACAATCGCGAATGGATAAGCGAGAAAAAACAACAAGCTAGGGCTGGCGGATTATTAGGATTCGAGAGTAAACAGGCAGAGGAAAAAGTTTCGGCACTCAAGGTAAGAAAAGTTAATAAGTTTATTCTACTTTAGAATAGTTGAAAAGTAGAGATTATGAGCAAATTTTATGAGGAAGTACGTTGCTACATTTTGGCTTCCTAATACATTGTAAAAAATGTTCGAGTTTTTCCTATACAAACGTGTATGAATTTTGTAAAACTTGGTATAGGAAATCGAAATTAATATGTTTGCATAATAAATTTAATACAGATCAATGAATTTCGATAATCTGGTGATAGAAAATTACAATACATGATTATTAAATCAATAATTACTAAATCAGTACATGAATATCAACATGCATTTTAAGAATTTTAGTGCCCGATTTGAAATTTAATACAAATTGTCGCATTAAATTTAAGATCAAAGTTATCAAAATTTCAGTTACTAATGTTGAAAAATACCCGTCAAAGTATTTGTAGTTTTGTCCACATAGGTGTACTAATTTTTGCAAAATGTTCGTCTTTTTGCGACACAAACGTGTGAGAAATTTACAAAACTCGGTATAGAAAATAAACATTAATATAGTTGCACAGTAAATTTAATATGCGTGTATGGATTTTACCAATCTGGTGATATAAAATTATAACACATGGTTACTAAATCAATCATTACTATATTAGTACATGAAAATGAACATGAATTTTTTTGGCTTTTTAGTGACTGATTTGAAATTTAATACACATTTTCCAATAACGAAAAAAAACCCGCACTAGATCACTAACACTTATTACTTAGCATCGACTTCTGATAAGTTACTCGAGATTTCCAAAATCGATTTTTTTAAAACACTGGAGCATCTCGCGCTGCTATTGCGGCAAATTTATGTTTGATTTATGTTTGTTGCTAGAACTTCACAGGTCTGTGGATATAATTTTTTCGAAAATCCGGATACCTGAGCTTCCTCATGAGAAAAAGATTCCGTTCGTCCAAAAATCATGTTCACTTGAAAATATTTCCATCCCACTTCGCGCTCTGATTGCAATCAATTGAATATTTTGTTATGTCAATTATAAGTATGCTTGAGAGAATGATAGTTATACAACTCTTATGCCATTTAGATATCCAAAATTACTAAGTCGTTGATAGCGTAGTTGGTAGCGTGCGTGCGTTATTAGGTACTTAGGTAGGTAGGTCGTAGGTTCAAACCTCAGTGTAAACGAAAAATTTTCTGTGGCGAAAAACCAATACCCAAAAATTTCTGATGACATAATTTGTTTGAAAAAATAATGTCCGAATAATATTTCTATTTTTTAAAATTGTTTTTATGTCCACTTTAAATTTCCAACACATATGTGCTTGAGTTTTCAGATACCGCTCATATGAAAATTCATCATACATGTTTATGAAATTTAATGCACAGTTTATGCATATGCTCATATTGACATTAAATCTTAATAACGTTGAATTTTAATATTCCTCTAAATTTTATGATTTTTCATACACACATGTATACAAAATTTCATATACGGTATCTGCAAAAAAACTTCCAACACTTTTGTATTAATTTTAATACAGATTTTTTTAACCGTAGATGTAACTTTGTGGATGACACTTCAAAAGATTAATCAACAACGTGCAAGGCTCTACTCTGTAAACTTTTTAGCAATAAGATCTTATCTTATTGTAAAATTCATTAACTCTGTTGGATTCTCGCTAAATTGTGTATCAAACATCAATACACTTCATTGAAGTTTTATGCAAACTTCTAAAATCATCAGCTTGCAACGTTGTTAAGTTATAGAATTTTCCAAAAAAATAATGAATATTCGGAATTCTATGAAATCTCAACTGCTTTATCGGTTTTACTGAAAATTCAATACTAAAATTCGCATCCAGCGAGCGACGACGAAGTAGAATATAAAATCTCAATAAAATATTGCATACACGAGAAAATTTAATTTTGTAAATAGTTTCATATCAGTTTTATATTTCTGTTTAATTCAGGGAATGTTGAAAGAAGCCGAGGCAAAGAATGTTGTGATCGATAGTTTAGAGAAACGTGTTGGAAATATGCAAAATGAACTGGAGTCAAGTGAACAGCAGCAGCTTGAAGCCGACACAAAAGCGTTGCGAGTTGAACAAACTGAACTCTGTTCGATTCTGAGAGAAGAAATATCCGGAGCAACCGCTGCGGCGGATGCACGACGCAAATTAGAGGCAGATCTTGAGAAGGCTCGTTTGTGGATTAAATCCAAGAACAACGATCTGAAAAAACTCAGTGGATATCTTCCTTTGAAGGCTTCGAAGGTCGAGCAGGATATCAATCAACATAATGGCCTGGAAGCTGACATAAAATCCTTCAACGAGAGCAATCTTAACGATGTCCTCAAACAGGCCAATAATTTATTAAAGGAATGCAACGAGGAGGACAGAGCTCGACTTCAAGCCCTTTTGGATGGCATTAATCAAGATTATGACTCGCTGAAGAAAGAAGCCACCGAGAAACAGGCATCGCTTGCTGATCTTCTTCAGGGACGCAAGGCATTTGAAAATGAAATCGACAAGTGCCAGAGATGGATCAAAGAAGCTGAAACTGCCACTTCATCAGAAATACGGACATCCAGCGTTGATGTTCTACGTGAACAGCTAGTCAAGGTAAAATATTGTTATATTTATCTGTCAATAAATTTCTTCGCTTGTTCGATCAACAAACAATTCTTAGTTCTTCAAAATTTAATACTGATTCCACACTTTTTCAAGTTATCCTGTGCTATTTTGTGTTAGTTATTGAAATAATCCAACTTTGGCAGCAAAGAAATATTTGAATAGCTTTCTAATTGAAAACAGACCGCAGAATTAGTTCCAAATTCGCCTTTTTTCAAATACAATACAGTTAATTTGCGTCTTGCCTAAAAGCAGTTGCAATTTCCACAAAGTTTTCTTCAAATAACCACAAATACATTATTTACTTAATTGCTGCCCAATATTTCAGTACGATCGATTGAAGCAAGAGGCAAAGGATTTCGGTGAAGACGTCGAAAAAATAATCCAGCAAGGAAAGTCAATTCTGCCGACAGTGAGCGACGCTGACAAGCACGAGCTGAGCGATCAGTTGAAAAACATGAAGGATTCGCACAGCAGAGTCGCAGGAATAATAAACGAGCGTGCGGCTGCTTTGGAGAAGAGTATCGCGGAGGCAGAACAAGCGGCAGCACGAGTTGCTGAAGCCGTACAATTTATGACGGACATTCAGAAGGAACTTCAGGACTTGAACAAACCAATTGGTTCACGAGTCGAAGACGTTGAGGGAATGCTCGGCGCTTATGAGAGAATCCTTCGCGACCTCAAGGACAATAAATCAAAACTGTCGGATCTCCAATCGGCAAACATCGGTGATCTTCATGGCGTAGTAGCGCAACAAGATGATTTGATCAGGGCGTTGGAGGCTCAGATCGCAAGATTGCGACAGCTTTTACTACTGCGACAACAGTTCATCGCTCTCATCACCGAGATCATGACTTTTATCACCAAATACACGGGAATCGTTCACGACATCGAGAAACACGATGGCACAACGGAAGAGAAGATCAAACGTTATGATGATGTCATTTTGAAGATTCAAGAGTGCGAGGCGAGTTTGGCTAGTGCCACCGACAAGGGCCAACAAATCGCTGCCGATGGCTCGGCTGCTGATAGAAACAACGTTACTGAACAATTGCAGTCGTTGAAGCAACAGCTGCAATCACTGAGACGAGCCGTTGAGGGACAAAGAGAACAACACGAACTCGCCGCCGCTGAACACAGAAGACTCGCCGATGAACTCGCCGATATTCTTGATTGGCTGGAGAACAAAGAGAAGGAAGTTAAGACAAGACCACTTTTGGAACGAGCGGTTCATAGTGTTGAAGCTGAAATAGAAAAGCATAAATTATTGTGCGCTAGTGTTGAAGAGTATTTGGAGAAAATTAGAACTCTTAAGGAATCGGTTCGTCATGAGGAGGGCATGCCTGGATCACTCAAAGAAATGCTCAGTGAAGCTACATCATTGCTCTCTTCATTGCCAAGGGAAATGGATGATCGCGGTACTTACCTGGAGAATAATCTTCATATGAGACTGGATTATAATGTTCTTTCTGATAAATTGCACAGCTGGGTGCGCGAAGCTGACATCAGACTTCAGAGCGATAAGGATGGACTTGACTTTGAGAATATTCTGAGCGATCTGGAAGAACACAAGGTTTGTTAAACTCGAATTTTTTATTAGTACATTACGATACGAGTGCGAAAAAACTTTTTCTGACGAGTGTGAATTTGCAGCACGAGCCGAAGGCGAGTGTTGCAATCACACGAGTTAAAAAAACATTTTTCGCATGAGTATCGTACAAAATTTTATTTCACGAGGTGTGTAAACGATGTTTGACGCACGCGAAGCGTGCGTAAAACCGCGTTCTACGCACTGAGTGAAATAAAGTATATTACGCCACTAGGGAGGGAAAGTAGACTATGTCCATAGTCTACTTTCACTCCCCAGTGGAGTATACTATTTTTCACCATATCTGCAGCGGAAAGATCGAATTACGTAAAGCACGTAGGGCGGGAAGTCGAACTTTCCGCGCAGGTATGGTGAAAAATTACTTTTCGCTTTTTATTAAGACTCCTCTGTGAGGAAGTAGGTTAATCATGTTTGGTTTCCTCATAGAGAAAGCTTTGTAAAAAACGTAAAATAATAAGGAAGTAATGTGCAAGGTTCTCCTTTGCATTGAGTTTTTTTTTAATCATGGTAAAAAGACATCTACCCGTACTTTTCGAGGTAGAATATGCGACTTGAGAACGATAGTGAAGGCCGAAATTCGATATCTTAAAGAAAAAAGAATTTAGGTTGGATTTTCCGACCGGAAGTCGGATCTCTGCATTCTGGAATCAGAAACGGAGAAAAGTTCCTTTTTTTAACCCTTGGATGAACACATTTTTATTTTTAAAAAGTTACTTTTATTTAAAATCGAGAAAGAAAACGTTGACATATTTTAAAAATGATAATAATCTAGGTGGGATTTTAAACATCCCGCTGTGCATCAAAGGGTTAAATCATAGTAAATACACCACTTGTGTGTAAAATTCCTGCTCGATACATCGTGCTGTTATAATACGTAGCATTCTCTGTCAATTCAGCCACTTTTTTTTCTCGACCCTGTCCGATTTGCCCTGTAACTGGTTATATGAATGTACCACTAAAAGACACTCTATGTGAATTTTTTCAGATTTTTAAAAATAATTTTTTAGAAAATGGCTCTTTTTATTCAAGTGCAAATATCTCAGAATTTTGAAGTTACCGAAAAAAAATGTCAGCACATAAAAGTTGTCGTTTATTGTTAGCTTTCGAGCGGAATATTCCAAATAATTGTCACGTTCCTGTGAGTATGATTTTTTTCCGAAAAATGGAGGAATTATTTTTTAATTAAAAAAAGGATATTGTTTTTTTACTGAAAAAATTACAGAGTATTGCTACATGACTGTTGATATCACAAAAAAATCGCCAGAGTGGCACCGATCGATCTTCTGGTATTAAAAAATGCATTTGTATGAAAGTTCCGAAAAACGGGGGCATTATTATTTTTTTGATACAAAAAAGGTTACTTTTTTTGGCTAATAAAATTACAGAGTATTCTTGCATGACTGTAGATATTGCAGAAAAATCATCAGAGTGATACGGATCGAGATTCCGGTATAAAAAAAAATAATTCACCCGTTTTTCGAAACTTCCACACGAATAATTTTTTTTAATACCGTACGCTCGATCCGTACCACTCTGATGATTTTTTTTGCAATATCTACAATCATGCAAGAATACTCTGTAATTTTATTAGCCAAAAAAAAGTTACCTTTTTTTATCAAAAAAATAATAATGCCCCCGTTTTTCGAAACTTTCACACAAATGCATTTTTTAATACCAGAAGATCGATCGGTGCCACTCTGGTGATTTTTTTGTGATATCAACAGTCATGTAGCAATACTCTGTAATTTTTTCAGTAAAAAAAAATATCCTTTTTTTAATTAAAAAATAATTCCTCCATTTTTCGGAAAAAAATCATACTCACAGGAACGTCACAATTATTTGGAATATTCCGCTCGAAAGCTAACAATAAACAACAACTTTTATGTGCAGACATTTCTTTTCAGTAACTTCAAAATTCTGAAATATTTGCACTTGAATAAAAAAAGTCATTTTCTGAAAAATTATTTTTAAACATTTGAAAAAATTCACATAGAGTGTCTTTTAGTGGTACATTCATATAATCAATTACAGGACAAATCGGAGAGGGTCGAAAAAAAAAAGTGGCTGAATTGACAGAGAATGCTTCATACATGGCAATTGAATTCGTACTAACGATCATTAGAAATAAAAATTGTAGAATAAAAAAAATAATCGTCACTACATGCGGCTATAAAACACCGTTTAAATCACATATTTTCTAGACAACTTTTCTCGACATTTTAAGTGAGTCTGCGTATGCGGACATGAAATCGCAACAAAAAAAAATTTCACGAAAAATAAATTCCTAACATTATTACAATTTAAATTTATATTTATTTTTTTTTCGCTTTATTGCAGATATACTTCAGCTCCGAAACTTCAATTCGGGAGTTGGTATCTCAGCAGATTCAACAGGCTGCCGATAAGATTTGGCCGTCGCTCAATAGTTCCGAACAGGAAGAATTGAGCGCCGAGCAACAGCAACACACTCAGCTGCTGAAAAATACTCTGAATACCGCCAAGTCCCAACGAGCCCGTCTTGAACATGGCGCCGAAACTTGGCGCGACTATACACAGACTCTCGAGCGTGTAAAGGCCGTCATAGCTAGAACAAGATTCACCGATGAACCGGTCACGACTCTCGCGGGATTGCAATTCAATATTCAGAAAATCACTCACGCCCTCAATGACATTCAGGTAAGAATGATAATCATTAACAGCAATTACGCTAAACAAACTAGCAACTTTAGTACAAAAGTCACTTTCTGAAGGACCAAGAAAAGTTTTCTCGGTGGATACCGGATTTTTTTTTTTTTAGTTAAAGAACCTAAAAAAAACTTCAGTATCCACCGAGCAGAGTTGTAAATGCCTAATACTTATAGAAATAATGATGAGGATACGATCAACTCTATAATTATGATTTTATAATAATAACATGGAACGATTGTAATACGATGATTAAACTTTGGAATGGCTGCAAAAATTATTATTTGTCAATAAAAATTCACGGTAATCCTTTTCAAAAAATGGAAAAAAAAAGTAACGCATTACTTATTTCTTCCATTTTTTCCACTATTTCTTGCAATATTAAAGCGAAAATTAGTATCTTTTTCAGCAATTCAAATGTTTACACTCTATTTTATAATCACTAGATATTATTATTATGAAATCATAATTACAAAACAAATCGTACTGTAAACTATATCTCATGAATTAATGGGGATTTACAACTCTGCCACCGAGAAAACACCAAAGAAACCTAAAGAAGGTTCTTTAGGTTTTTTAAGTTCTTTAGGGTTCCTTTTTTTATTGCCTTTAGGTTCTTTAGTGGTAACTGAAATCTTTTATAGTTTTATAGCAAATTATAGTTTTCTTTTTTAGTTTTCATACTGACCATGACATTTGCTCTAATTTTCATGATCATATTCGTGATTAGAAGGTCAAAAAATATTAGTATACCAAATTTAAGATCGGAGGGTTGCGCTTTTCGAAAGTTTATCCAAAACATCTGAATCTCAAGCACTCATTTATACATTTTCTTGATTCCCATAATTTGAGTGAATTCCTTGTTCATTTTAATTCCAAGTACTCCAATTTGAACCTCCGAACGGTTCTTTTATTTCTACCTCCAATTCTTAATGTTTATTCTAATTATTTCTCCAACCTTATTTAAGCCTACACTGTAAAAAAAATCTACTTGAAATTTAATGCACTTTTACCAGAAGTTTTTATGTATAAACTAAGTGTATTAAATTTAGTATACAAGTGCAATTTATTTATTATTATGTAATGTAAAATTAATGTATGGTACAGCACATTCAATAATTAACAATAAATTCACAGTAAAATTACTTCAATTCTAATAATTTCTTTCAATTTTTATAAAAAAGACCATGAATTTTATACCACAACTGTATATTAAATTTCGCTTACGAGTTTATGCACAAAAACTTCCAGCCTTTTCCAACATTCCAAATACTCCAATTTGAACCTCCGAACGGTTCTTTTATTTCTACCTCCAATTCTTAATGTTTGTTCTAATTATTTCTCCAACCTTATTTAAGCCTGCACTGTAAAAAAAATCTACTTGAAATTTAATGCACTTTTACTAGAAGTTTTTATGAATAAACTAAGTGTATTAAATTTAGTATACAACTGTAATTTATTTATTTATTTATTATTATGTAATGTAAAATTTACAATAAATTTACAGTAAAATTACTTCAATATTAATAATTTCTTTCAATTTTTATAAAAAAGAACATGAATTTTATACCACAACTGTATATTAAATTTCGCTTACGAATTTATGCACAAAAACTTCCAGTTTTTTCCAACAGTGTAAACCTCATCTCATTTTCCAATAAATATTTCTTCAGAACCAGCAGTTCGAGTTGGATCTCCTAAACGAGCGTGGTCAAGAGGTGTTGCATCTTGCGGATGCGGAAAACAAGAAATCTATAGAATCTCAGTTATCGGAAACGAGTGCAGAATGGCAGGAGCTCGTTTCCGGTTTGGAGGGTCGTCGCGATGCTCTGGAAGCTCTTTCAAGACACTGGGCGGAACTGGAGTCGCGATGGAGTCAAACTGAGACACGAGTGAACGCTACCGAAGAGCGGAGTAAACTGGTGGACAGCGTAGTTCGTTCTAAGCCACAACTTTACGATACGATAAAAGCTTTACATGTGAGTTATCATTTTTTTTTTTAACGTTATGTCGTATTAATTATATTTGGCTTGCCTGAAATTTGGCTTGCCGTTTGAGAACCGGCATTGAGTAAAGGGCCGAGAAAGGGTGGGGAAAAACAAACTTGTACGGCCAGGCACCAACGCAGGTGCGTGTTTCCTGCGCGAAGCCCCAACTAACTAACGTCGGGGGTACAACACGTGGAGAATACAACGCGTTTAAACGCCACAAACGGCTGATATAACCCCTACTGCCAATTCGAACTTTAATCTAAATCCATCGTTTCGTTTGCTTTACGCAGGAGTTGATCGAGGAAGCAGAAAAGCTGCAACCAGCGACTGAGGAAGTGAAAACACTGGCCACTCCGGTTCTCTCATATCTCGCTGCCTTCACCGAACCACCTTCACTCGCTTTGGAAGAGCGAATCGATAAACTTCAGAAGTCAGCGGAAGCGTGAGTCGACGTTTTTTTGTTTTTCAAATTTTGTAATTGGCAATGCTCGATGCGCGAAAAGCATCTTTTTCGGGGTCGGCTCTAAAAGTCCTTTTTTTGGTAGGAGAAATATTTCACAAGCCTTTTTTTCCCTAATTGTTTTTCTCGGTTAGATCGAGTTTTTGTATCATTTTTGCTGCGCTATGTAGAATTTTGACAGGTCGTTATGTGTCACTCGCAAGCAGAGTTGTAAATCCCCATTAATTCATGAGTTATAGTTTACAGTACAATTTGTTTTGTAATTATGATTTCATAATAATAATATGTAGTGATTATAAAATAGTATGTAAACATTTGAATAGCTGAAAAAAAAGACTAATTTTCTCTTTAATATTGCAAGAAATAGTGGAAAAAATGGAAGAAATAATTAATGCATTACTTTATTAATGTACTAGTTATTTTTTTTCCATTTTTTCAAAAGAATTACCGTGAATTTTTATTGAAAAATAATAATTTTTACAGCCATTCCAAAGTTTAATCATCGTATTGCAATCGATATATGTTATTATTATAAAATCATAATTATAGAGCTGATCGTATCATCATCATTATTTCTATAAATATTAGGCATTTACAACTCTGCTCGCAAGAAAAATTGTAGAATCGTGAGAGAAAGGATTAATATATTATAAAGAGCACAGTCAGACCCCATGAGCAGCCATGCATGCGCATGTGAGTGTGACGTGTGAGCTTTTATGCTTTTTCCCTTGTTTATATATACATACAATGTTTACAGGAAATATTTAAAGGACATTTTACCGACTGGAAAAATTACTTATTGTGTAGTTACAATATTTTTGTAGATTTCGATTTGTCATCTGACTAGTCGAAGCTATAAAAAATGAAAATACGTAAATTTTTATTACACGCTGTGTAATTTATGAACTCTTGTCCATAGAGATTATCACTGATTACTTTGGAATTATTCAACTGATTTAGTAATTTCTATTTTGTAAATGTGTGAAAATAAATTGTATGTGTTAATTTTTTATTAAGGGGAGGGAGTCAGGTAAAGAAAATTGATTTTGGAAATTCAATATCGTCCAAATCCTATTGCATATAAAAATGCGCAATGCACTATATTGTTGGTACTTGATGAAAGAATTTTTTACTGTCGTCTGACTTGCATATGCTTTTCAATATTATCTTAAGCAAAGTTCTTAGGTTTTCCATTCTGCGCATGATTCAGATCAAACTACTAGGCAGATTGGAATGGTTGACGTCTCATTTTCTTCTTCATGAAAAGATACACCGGCTAAATGGAGCAAACTATTTTTTTTTCATTCTGAAAGCAAAGTTAATCACTGATTTAGAAAATAGCATAAAATTTATTTATTAATAATTATGTTACTTAAAAAATATTACATTTTATTAACATTTGCTCCATTTAGCCGGTGTATCTGTTCATGAAGAAGAAAATGATACGTCAACCATTCCAATCTGCCTAGTAGTTTGATCTGAATCATGCGCAGAATGGAAAACCTAAGAACTTTGCTTAAGATAATATTGAAAAACATATTCAAGTCAGACGACAGTAAAAAATCCTTTCGTCGAGTACCAACAATATAGTGCGTTGGGCATTTTTATATGCAATAGGATTTGGATGATATTGAATTTCCAAAATCAATTTTTTTTTACCTGACTTCCTCCCCTTAATTGATCTGATTGTTTTTTTTAATGACATTCGTGAAATAAGTAAAAAAATATATTACTGTTTTGCAACAAAATACAGATTTTCCATTATTAAGTGAACACTTTGCGGAAAATTCTATCGACAAGTTGGAATCTGTGCAAAAACTAATTTTCCGATCTGTATAAATTTTCTTCGTGATTTCTTTACAGGATATTATATCCCGGGGAAGCTGTTTTCCCGGGATTCACATTTCATAAAATTTGAATATTTTTTCAACAGGTTTAAAAAATTTATAAGCACAATCTACGTTTTTTAAAGGGGAGGGAGTTAGGTGAAAAAAAATAGATTTTGGAAATTCAATATCATCCAAATCCTATTGCATATAAAAATGTCCAATGCACTATATTGTTGGTGATTGATGAAAGAATTTTTTACTGTCGTCTGACTTGCATATGCTTTTCAATATTATCTTAAGCAAAGTTCTTAGGTTTTCCATTCTGCGCATGATTCAGATCAAACTACTAGGCAGATTGGAATCATTGACGTCTCATTTTCTTCTTCATGAAAAGATACACCGGCTAAATGGAGCAAACAATTTTTTTTCATTCTGAAAGCAAAGTTAATCACTGATTTAGAAAATAGCATAAAATTTATTTATTAATAATTATGTCACTTAAAAAATATTACATTTTATTAACATTTGCTCCATTTAGCCGGTGTATCTTTTCGTGAAGAAGAAAATGAGACGTCAACCATTCCAATCTGCCTAGTAGTTTGATCTGAATCATGCGCAGAATGGAAAACCTAAGATCTTTGCTTACGATAATATTTAAAAGCATATGCAAGTAAGACGACAGTAAAAAATCCTTTAATCGAGTACCAACAATATAGTGCGTTAGGCATTTTTATATGCAATAGGATTTGGATGATATTGAATTTCCAAAACCAATTTTTTTTTACCTGACTCCCTCCCCTTAATGTCGTAATACAAATAAACAAATATGAATATACGTTTCATTAGCGACAGTAGTGGTTGTCTATATAATTAGGATCTACAGATGATCGCTGTACTTCAACGGAAAATTGACATATCAATTACTATCAGACTTTACTTCACTCGGTGCGATAATGGACGTTTTACGCACGCTTCGTAATTTTTTTATTCCTGTAAAATTCCCATTTGATCAATAATTTTTTTAAATATTTTTGTGACTACAAAAAAAAACAACCCTCTAGATTTATTAGACTAGTAGATTATTCATAATGCAAATTATCACTTTATATTTTTAATCTGAGAAGATCTGTATAAATAAAGTTTTGTATGACAGAACATTTAATAAGCCTATAGAAAAAAATATGCAAGATTAATTTTTCTTCATTTTTAGAAGATTCAAAACGATTATTTAATTCTTTAAATATAACTAAAGTTGTCTTTGAGTCTTGAACGAAAAATTTATATGTAACTCAACTAACATCAAATACATTTGTGTATCAAATTTTCCTAAAATTGTTGAAAATATTTGCATTACATAAAATTTGAATTTCTGCCAATAATTCAAAAAGCAACTATTAAATTTCTATGATGCATTTTTGAAAAATAAATAAATGTTCGTTGTAATAAAATATATCCGATATATCTCTTTTATGTCTTGAATATACTCGAGATTTGGCAAGGACGTTGGCTAAACAAATAGGAATGAAGTCAGAAAAGCCCGGAGGAATTTTCGACATTGAAAACATGATGTGAAGTTGACATCACGATTAATCTGCGAATGTTTGTCACGTCGAATGAATCGAGACGAGCTTAAATGACGATTAAGCTATATTGAGTAATGCAGTGATACGTCTAGCGGTGTATTATGTGTATATAGAGAAGCGTGGATTGCAATCCTGCCGGCAAAACGTCACGACCGAATCGGTCGTATGACGTAATTCGAGTAAACATTCATTCTGCCGGTTCGACAGTGGGGAAGAAGAAGGCCGTGTGCTCTCTTACAACGAAGGCTGACGACCGTGGCATTCGTCGTTGCCGCTGACTTTCCTCCTACCGGCGATTAAATGTTACGCCTATCGTTAATTTAACCAGCGCAGATATTTTCACCGGCCGGTCGCAGTAAACTTTGAGGAATCGTTCGGGCGACAGATCGGCAGTTATTTTAAAGCATTCTACGTTCTATTTTAAAAGCGAGTGTTTAGTGCATTGTTGGTTCTTCATTCAGTGTATTTTCCCTCGAACTATGTTAACCCTGCAATCGGAAAGACGTCCACTGAGTAGATGATTTTTTTGCGTTGTTTGACAATGACCCAGCGACAATATCGCAATTTTATATCCTGCAACAGAGGTAACATTCATAAAATAATTTTTCGTGAATTAAATTAATGCGAATATTGCAAAAAAAAAAAAAACATAACGCATAGATAACATAAATTGTTCATCAATGAGTTAATTTTTAATTAACGAATTGTTGAGAATTGAGTTAATTTTTAATTAACGAATTGTTTTGATTAAATGTCACGGCTATTGTTAATTTAATCAGCGCAGGTATTTTCACCGGTCGATTGCATTAAACTTTGAGAAATCGTTCGGACGACAGATCGGCAGTTATTTTAAAGCATTCTACGTTCTATTTTAAAGCGAGTGTTTAGTGTATTGTTGGTTCTTCATTCAGTGTATTTTCCCTCGAACTATGTTAACCCTGCAATCGGAAAGACGTCCACTGAGTAGATGATTTTTCTGCGTTGTTTGACAATGACCCAGCGACAATATCGCCATTTTATATCCTGCAAAAGAGGTACATTCATAAAATAATTTTTTGTGAATTAATTAAATTAATGCGAATATTGAAAAATAATTTTTTGTGAATTAATTAAATTAATGCGAATATTGAAAAAAAAAACATAACGCATAGATAACATAAATTGTTCATCAATGAGTTAATTTTTAATTAACGAATTGTTTTGATTAAATGTCACGCCTATCGTTAATTTAATCAGCGCAGGTATTTTCACCGGTCGGTTGCAGTAAACTTTGAGAAATCGTTCGGGCGACAGATCGGCAGTTATTTTAAAGTATTCTACGTTCTATTTTAAAAGCGAGTGTTTAGTGCATTGTTGGTTCTTCATTCAGTGTATTTTCTCTCAAACTATGTTAACCCTGCAATTGGAAAGACGTCCACTGAGTAGATGATTTTTCTGCGTTGTTTGACAATGACCCAGCGATAATATCGCAATTTTATATCCGGCAACAGAGGTACATTCATTAAATAATTTTTCGTAAATTAAATTAATGCGAATATTGAAAAAAAAACATAACGCATAGATAACATAAATTGTTCATCAATGAGTTAATTTTTAATTAACGAATTGTTGAGAATTGAGTTAATTTTTAATTAACGAATTGTTGAGAATTGAGTTAATTTTTAATTAACGAATTGTTTTGATTAAATGTCACGCCTAACGTTAATTTAATTAGCGCAGGTATTTTCACCGGTCGGTTGCATTAAACTTTGAGAAATCGTTCGGGCGACAGATCGGCAGTTATTTTAAAAGCGAGTGTTTAGTGCATTATTGGTTCTTCATTCAGTGTATTTTCCCTCGAACTATGTCAACCCTACAATCGGAAAGACGTCCACTGAGTAGATGATTTTTCTGCGTTGTTTGACAATGACACTGCGAAAATATCGCAATTTTATACCCTGCAACAGAGGTACATTCATTAAATAATTTTTCGTGAATTAAATTAATGCGAATATTGCAAAAAAAAAAACATAACGCATAGATAACATAAATTGTTCATCAATGAGTTAATTTTTAATTAACGAATTAATAAAAAACATAACGCATAGATAACATAAATTGTTCATCAATGAGTTAATTTTTAATTAACGAATTGTTGAGAATTGAGTTAATTTTTAATTAACGAATTGTTTTGATTAAATGTCACGCCTATCGTTAATTTAATCAGCGCAGGTATTTTCACCGGTCGGTTGCAGTAAACTTTGAGAAATCGTTCGGGCGACAGATCGGCAGTTATTTTAAAGCATTCTACGTTCTATTTTAAAGCGAGTGTTTAGTGCATTGTTGGTTCTTCATTCAGTGTATTTTCCCTCGAACTATGTTAACCCTGCAATCGGAAAGACGTCCACTGAGTAGATGATTTTTCTGCGCTTTTTGACAATGACCCAGCGACAATATCGCAATTTTATATCCTGCAACAGAGGTACATTCATTAAATAATTTTTCGTGAATTAAATGAATGCGAATATTGAAAAAAAAAATACATAACGCATAGATAACATAATACAGAATAAAATAATTTTTTGTGAATTAAATTAATGCGAATATTGAAAAAAAAAACACATAACGCATAGATAACATAATACAGAATAAAATAATTTTTTGTGAATTAAATTAATGCGAATATTGCAAAAAAAAAAGACATAACGCATAGATAACATAAATTGTTTATCAATGAATTAATTTTTAATTAACGAATTATTTTGATTAAATGTTACGCCTATCGTTAATTTAATCAGCGCAGGTATTTTCACCGGTCGGTTGCATTAAACTTTGAGAAATCGTTCGGGCGACAGATCGGTAGTTATTTTAAAGCATTCTACGTTCTATTTTAAAAGCGAGTGTTTAGTGTATTGTTGGTTCTTCATTCAGTGTATTTTCTCTCGAACTATGTTAACCCTGCAATCGGAAAGACGTCCACTGAGTAGATAATTTTTCTGCGCTGTTTGACAATGACCCAGCGATAATATCGCAATTTTATATCCGGCAACAGAGGTACATTCATTAAATAATTTTTCGTGAATTAAATTAATGCGAATATTGAAAAAAAAAACATAACGCATAGATAACATAAATTGTTTATCAATGAATTAATTTTTAATTAACGAATTATTTTGATAAAATGTCACGGCTATCGTTAATTTAATCAGCGCAGGTATTTTCACCGGTCGGTTGCAGTAAACTTTGAGAAATCGTTCGGGCGACAGATCGGCAGTTATTTTAAAGCATTCTACGTTCTATTTTAAAAGCGAGTGTTTAGTGTATTGTTGGTTCTTCATTCAGTGTATTTTCCCTCGAACTATGTTAACCCTGCAATCGGAAAGACGTCCACTGAGTAGATGATTTTTCTCCTCTGTTTGACAATGACCCAGCGACAATATCGCAATTTTATATCCTGCAACAGAGGTACATTCATTAAATAATTTTTCGTGAATTAAATGAATTCCAATATTGCGAAAAAAAGCAACACATCGCATAGATAGCATAAATTGTTTATCAATAATTTTTTGTAATTTCAAGTGGAAGTATTTCGTAATTTCAAGCCAGTTTGTCTTAGGAAACCGTTTTTTTGGAAAAGTAAAAAACATCGGTTTTTGCAAAATTTAATATCCTGCACATTATGCGATCGAAAATGTTCTACGATGCACGAAATTGAAGATAATCATTTAAGCTATCAAATGCTATTATACATAGCATCATCCAACGTCTACAAGAATAATGATATCCGTCGAAACGAAAGGTTCGATTTTCAAAAAAATTGATTTTGGAAATTCAATATCATCCAAATCTTGTTGCATATAAAAATGCCCAACTCACTATATTGTTGGTACTCGATGAAAGGATTTTTTACTGTCATCTGACTTGCATATGCTTTTCAATATTATCTTAAGCAAAGTTCTTAGGATTTCCATTCTGCGCATGATTCAGATCAAACTACTAGGCAGATTGGAATGGTTGACGTCTCATTTTCTTCTTCATGAAAAGATACACCGGCTAAATGGAGCAAATATTAATAAAACGTTATATTTTTTAAGTGATATAATTATTAATAAATAAATTTTATGCTATTTTCTAAATCAGTGATTAACTTTGTTTTCAGAATGAAAAAAAATTGTTTGCTCCATTTAGCCGGTGTATCTTTTCATGAAGAAGAAAATGAGACGTCAAATATTCCAATCTGCCTAGTAGTTTCATCTGAATCATGCGCAGAATGGAAAACCTAAGAACTTTGCTTAAGATAATATTGAAAAGCATATGTAAGTCAGACGACAGTAAAAAATACTTTCATCAAGTACCAACAATATAGTACATTGGCCATTTTTATATGCAATAGGATTTGGATGATATTGAATTCCCAAAATCAAGTTTTTTGACCTGACGCCCTCCCCTTAATCAAATGGGGTATACAAAAGGTCGTTGCGCCACATCTAAAAAAATAGTATGAAGCTTTTCATAATTAGGGTACGGACAATATTTTTTTTCAGGCAGTCTAGCATATACATATATACATATATATATAAATGACTATCAGCAAAAGTTCGCTGTCCTCGCGAAACTGCGAATTACTGTTCCACAGTGATCCAAATATCTCTATACTGCCATCGTGTTCTAAAAATAGATTTCAAGCCAGAAACAGACGACACGCTAGCCCGATTCTAATATTCATGTCGTAACTTTGCATTCCTCTTTCCCAATTCGCATATAATAACAATACAACGAATGTTGGGTATGAAAATAAGGAGGAATATTTATTATTAGCACGATGACAATCGAGTGTTAAAAAAATATATAGTGCGCTACACTGAGAGAAAAAAAAGATACTGGAAATTATAAATTTATAGTGAAATACAACCTCAGTTATTAAAATACTTATATCTATACTAATTTATGTCGATTGGCAACACGAGATTGATTGATAACTTTATACGTTGAAATTGCATTGTTTTTGCAGCAACAAAAGAAAAATGTTATTGGCACAAAAAAAAATATTGTCGACAGATCATTACCGTGTTATTATCGAACGCCACATTTTTTTTTCAATACCGCTCATATGAAAATTCAATATAAATGTTTATGAAATTCGATACAATAATCATAAGGTGAAATATCAGGCCTATGAATTTTCATACATATTCATCGAAAAATATATTACAGCGATGGAATAACCAAAACCATAATATTACCGAACGTAACATGTTTCCAATACCGTTCATATGAAAATTCAATATAATTGTTTATAAAATTTAATACACAGTATATGCATATGGTACTTTCAATTAAAAAAAAATGTTGTCGACAGATTATTGTGCCGTGATATTATCGAACGCTAAATTTTTTTTTTCAATACCGCTCATATGAAAATTCAATATAAATGTTTATGAAATTCGATACAATAATCACAAGGTGAAATATCAGGCCTATGAATTTTCATACATATTCATCGAAAAATATCTTACAGCGATGGAAGAACCAGAACCATAATATTACCGAACGTAACATGTTTCCAATACCGTTCATATAAAAATTCAATATAAATGTTTATAAAATTTAATACACAGTTTATGCATATGGTACTTTCAATTAAAAAAAAATATTGTCGACAGATTATTGTGCCGTGATATTATCGAACGCTAAATTTTTTTTTCAATACCGTTCTTACAAAAATTCAATATAAAATTTTATTAAAATTAAGGGGAGGGACTCAGGTCAAAAAAATTGATTTTGGAAATTCAATATCATCCAAATCCTATTGCATATAAAAATATCCAATGCACTATATTGTTGGTGCTCGATGAAAGAATTTTTTACTGTC
Source organism: Ephialtes manifestator (assembly GCA_963970395.1). Classification (NCBI taxonomy): domain Eukaryota; kingdom Metazoa; phylum Arthropoda; class Insecta; order Hymenoptera; family Ichneumonidae; genus Ephialtes; species Ephialtes manifestator. The sequence continues at coordinate 25,660,694 of OZ019981.1, read as the reverse complement.
GTCTGACTTGCATATGCTTTTCAATATTATCTTAAGCAAAGTTCTTAGGTTTTCCATTCTGCACATGATTCAGATCAAACTACTAGGCAGATTGGAATCATTGACGTCTCATTTTCTTCTTCATGAAAAGATACACCGACTAAATGGAGCAAACAATTTTTTTTTCATTCTGAAAGCAAAGTTAATCACTGATTTAGAAAATAGCATAAAATTTATTTACTAATAATAATGTTACTTAAAAAATATTACATTTTATTAACATTTGCTCCATTTAGCCGGTGTATCTGTTCATGAAGAAGAAAATGAGACGACAACCATTCCAATCTGCCTAGTAGTTTGATCTGAATCATGCACAGAATGGAAAACCTAAGATCTTTGCTTAAGATAATATTTAAAAGCATATGCAAGTCAGACGACAGTAAAAAATCCTTTAATCGAGTACCAACAATACAGTGCGTTGGGCATTTTTATATGCAATAGGATTTTGATGATATTGAATTTCCAAAATCAATTTTTTTGAATGACTCCCTCCCCTTAAGTTTATGAAATTTAATACACAATTTATACATATGATAGTTCCAATACAATCTTTGAATCATTATATTACGCTTAGTGACCCCTCATAGTAATTCTTAAGTTTGTGAATCTGTCCTTTATGCAATAATGTTTTCTAATGTTTTCTTTTTTTCCTCTTTTATTTTCTTTATTTTTTTTCGCGTTATTATATGTAAAAATATTTAATGTGCCATCTTTGTCATGGTTTTCAAGGCACTTGTCCCGTTCACTGTAAAATAAATAAATAAATAAATAAATAAATAAACAAGTATATTAATTTTAAAAAAGATTTTTTTGCAGTGTACAGCAACTATATCGTATTTAACTATTAAATCAGTTAAAATAATTATTCATTCAAATTCAAAATCTACAGTTATGGTTTAATAGTTGTCACCAAGATTTCTCTCAGTATAGATAGTGAAACTCGTTCTCGCTAAGAGATAGGTAACGAGCTAACTTAGCCGAAGCGCTCGCGCGCGCGATATTATTCTTAGTCAGCGGTAGCTGCTTGCATTGGGATTTTGAGAGCCGGCGTCGGGACGACGGGTGAGGCGCGCGGCACGAACTTTTCTCGAGGTAACCCGCAAGACTATGAGCGCTTCGAGAGAGCTTTTCATCCGCATGCGTCGAGGCTAGGCGACTTGCCAGAAAAACCAAAGCGAGGAGCCGCGCTTCAATACGTTTCGAACCGCGACCGCTGCTGTTTGGCTTGATTGTGCCGCGCCATACTGTTATCCAATTTACGTTACGAAGAATCGAAGAACATTACGGAAAAAAGTATCTTAAAAAGAATTGATTAATTTACAAGAAAAGATAAAACAGAAACGCAAAAAGCTCCCGAGGAAGATAAACATATACCGGATCGGATCTTATCACGTGATCGCGAGCTCAAACTATAGGTATTTTATGACTTTATTTGTCGAATATCGTTTTAAAAAAACGCGTATCGCCGGCCCCACGCGCTACTCTCACTTTTTCCCTTCTCGTGCTTCGTCGATGAATAAATAAATACATATTGCTGACATAATCATTGAAACATCTGTGAACAGTTACTAAAAAGAATTAGTAATAATTCTGATTAATTGACAAACTATATATCATTATTTTGGTCTGAATATTGCAAATTATACCGACAATTATAATTTCTATTGGCTTAAATTAAACTTTGATTTGTAATTCATTTATTTTCAAGTCTGAAATATCGAGCTCGAATCAGTGCTTTATAAATTAATTATTGTTGCTATTGGAACAATTTAAATAAAAATTTTAATTTTTAATTTTATTATCCAGATACATTGAATTTTTAACAGCATAAAAAAATTTCATTCATTTTTAAATAAATGACAGTATTAAAGATAATGCGTTGATTATGCTGTGAAAATAATTCGGAGGAGGCTTACATTATATTTTGATTTATAATTTATTTATTTTCAAGTCTGAAATATCGAGGTCGAATCAGTGCTTTATAAATTAATTATTCTTGCTATTGGAAGAATTTAAATAAAAATTTTCATTTTTAATTTTATTATCCAGATACATTGAATTTTTAACAGCATACAAAAATTTCATTCATTTTGAAATAAATGACAGTATTAAAGATAATGGGTTGATTATGCTGTGAAAATAATTCGGAGGAGGCTTACATTATATTTTGATTTGTATTAATTTATTTTCAAGTCAATTTTCAAATCAATAAATTAATTATTCTTGCTATTGGAAAAATTTTTTAAAAAATTTTAATTTTTAATTTTATATCCCAGATACATTGAATTTTTAACAGCATAAAAAAATTTCATTAATTTTGAAATAAATGACAGTATTAAAGATAATGCGTTGATTATGCTGCGAAAATAATTCGGAGTAGGCTTACATTATATTTTGATTTGTAATTAATTTATTTTCAAGTCTGAAATATCGAGGTCGAATCAGTGCTTTATAAATTAATTATTCTTGCTATTGGAAGAATTTAAATAAAAATTTTCATTTCTAATTTTATATCCCAGATACATTGAATTTTTAACAGCATAAAAAAATTTCATTAATTTTGAAATAAATGACAGTATTAAAGATAATGTGTTGATTATGCTGTGAAAATAATTCGGAGGAGGCTTACATTATATTTTGATTTGTATTAATTTATTTTCAAGTCAATTTTCAAATCAATAAATTAATTATTCTTGTTATTGGAAAAATTTAAATAAAAATTTTCATTTTTAATTTTATTATCCAGATACATTGAATTATTAACAACATAAAAAAATTTCATTGATTTTGAAATAAATGACAGTATTAAAGATAATGTGTTGATTATGCTGTGAAAATAATTCGGAGGAGGCTTACATTATATTTTGATTTGTATTAATTTATTTTCAAGTCAATTTTCAAATCAATAAATTAATTATTCTTGCTATTGGAAAAATTTAAATAAAAATTTTCATTTTTAATTTTATATCCCAGATGCATTGAATTTTTAACAGCATAAAAAAACTTCATTAATTTTGAAATAAATGACAGTATTAAAGATAATGTGTTGATTATGCTGTGAAAATAATTCGGAGGAGGCTTACATTATATTTTGATTTGTATTAATTTATTTTCAAGTCAATTTTAAAATAAATAAATTAATTATTCTTGCTATTGGAAAAATTTTAAAAAAATTTTTAATTTTTAATTTTATATCCCAGATACATTGAATTTTTAACAGCATAAAAAAAATTTCATTCATTTTTAAATAAATCACAGTATTAAAGATAATGTGTTTATTATGCTGTGAAAATAATTCGGAGGAAATTTACAAAATTTTGTAAGAGTACGAAAATAAAGTTTTGCTCATCTCTGCAACAGTCGACCGAAATTTAAATTCACGAGTGGGTGACATCAGCGCTAAGAGAATTTAGGAGGGGGTCAAGGATGTGTATAAAAACAAAACTATGATAAAACGTGTACTTGATTATTGAAAGAGCGTAATCGAGTGGGAAGAATGCGAGAAAAGTGGCAGACGAGGAGCACGTTGCCTCGTTGACCGTTGATGACCGCACAGGTGATGTCACGTTCACAGAAGGGGAAAAAGGATTGCAAGCCACTGGGGCACCCGACATTGACACACATGAAAGATGCGCGAGTCTAAAGCTACTTTCGCCGATACTCCAAAAACCGTGATTAAAATCTCGAACGCGCGAATCTCGGTCGTCGTCGAATCTATTTTCGTCGTTCACTACACGACCACGAGACGATTTCTCAGCCCTTCGTCTCACGCTACGACCATGATGTCATATCTTCTTTGCGACGACTTCCGGCAAACGCTAAACGTGACTCGGATATAATTAAATAGAAAGCATCTTTAATTTTCTAGTCCAAAAGTTTCCAAAACATTAAATTTCTAATCAAATAAATTGACAATAGCTATTCGCCGGTTAATATTAATTTCTGTACATCAAAAACGTTCTATTTATACAAAAATAAAATTCCATACGACGCGCCAGGTGCTAAATCGCTTCGGATTATCGCTCGATTTTTTTTTTTTAGTATTTTAGTATTTAACTCGGGCTAAAGTTAACTTGAATCTCAAGGGCAGTGAGATCATGATTTCTCAATGATTCGTCGTAACTTTTGACTTTGTGAGAAGAGCCGCGAATATAATGTTGCTATTTTTAGATTTCGACAGTGTTTACGATTGCGATTGCGGCAAACATGAGAATATAGTACAGAGGATTTAATGGGTGAAAGGATAAAATGGAAAAGCTAAGAACAACTGTGGATTTGAGTGGATTTTTGCATAGGGGACGATCGTCAACTATAAAGTGACAACTATTAATTTTTATTACATGCAACTATTTTTATAGTTACGATAATTACGAAAATAGTTATGGTAACTATTTGCTAGTTGTGTATTATCAACTATGAAATAATTGTTGTACCAACCATAAATGAATAGTTGTCACTTTATAGTTTCTAATAGCATAATTTTCTCTCAGTGTAGTCGTAGAGAAATTGGGAGATGATAAGTGTGGAAAAAGTTGGGACTGAGATGGTTTAACCAGAGTCAGACAGACGACGTGTACACATACGAACGAAACTATAGTTACGGTCGTCTACTTTTAGCCAAGGCTCTCTCTCTCGTTGGGCTCTCGACTCTCGGCACTCGAATCCGCCTGGGATTCTAGCCAGCACGAGGAAGAGAGCAACAGTGGTGAACGTACTGGCCGACACGCATTTCCGATTCTAAATTCGTAACGTGTCGGCGCGGTCTCTCGTATACTTTTTTCAATTCCCATTGGGTCTTTTCTATATCCGTACCATAAATCGACAAAAAAAGAAAAATTGATTGGCTCTCGTAGAGAAGATTTCGCGACTATCGGCACTGCCAATTTCATTTATCATATGATTGCAAATTATTAGGGGACGTATCGTCATAGAATTGAAATCGTTTTCACAAATTGAATTAAAGATAATAGATTTGATAGAAGAATGGAATAGAAAATATTTTTTTAATGACGGAGCCAATTATTTGTTTACTGAGTCGATATAGTAATTTTTGTTCGAGGATCTTTATTGTAATTTTAGTCAATTTTCAATCAATCTGCTTTAATTACGTAATTTACATCAATGCAAAAATTAATTGTGAGATTATCACGAAATTATAATATTATATTATATATTATGCCGAATAGATATATATATATATATATATCTGTACAATAAATTAACCTCAGTCGTATATTGAGTAAATTACAGTAAATTATTTAATTACCGTAAATTGAAAAAAAAAAAAAAATTAGTACAGACTAGTAAATATGATATAAATGCAATGAAACGTTTCTAAACCCGATGTTGTTAAACTTAAATGGTTTTCAAAATTAGAGACTGCTTGCCCGACACGTTTTTCAATCTTCATTAATTATTTTCTATATCCGTACCATCAATCGACGAAAAAGCGAATTCGGCGACGATTAAGTCTGCCAAATTAATACCTAATAGGATAGAAAACCACTACGCGTGCCAGACGAGAACGTATATTCATTGTTAAATCAAACAGAGTAACTAAATCAGTCAATTTCTTCGTTTTCTATTTATTTATTTATTATTCCATTGAATGGGACAAGCCCTTGACATAAGATGTAGTTTTATCGACGACATCAACTAAATTAACAATATATAGAATGCACTGTTAAAAATATTTTGTAAATTAATATATGTATTGGAAGTTCTTTTTCAGATACAGTAATTCCAATAATTTTACAACAATTTTTTTGTATATTAATTAAAATTTGTGTATTAAATTTAATATACGCGTATCCGCAAAAAAAACTTCCAATACTTTATATTAATTTTCATACAAAAATTTCTAACAGTATGGAGTTGAAGATTATCGAAAGGAATGAATATTTACAAATGTTTGTGGGGGGTTTTTAAAATTACAGGCTTGTCGGTTCGCTCCGGGATAAATCGCAAAAGGCGAGGGAGGATCTCGAAGCTCTCGAGAACTACGAGAGCGAGGTGAGACACCTGAAGGATCGTCTTGACGAGGAGGAGCTAAAGATCTCGAGGCTATACGTGTTCGGCGCAGATCAGGAATCAACCGAGAGCGAACTCTCGAAATTGCGCTCGAGCCTCGAGAGCCTCGTAGATACAGCTAAGAGATTCTCAGGAAGCACTAAGGCGCGGTACCAAGCTAGCCAGCAGCTGGTACCAAGCGATTTGGCCCAGCAGTTGACGTTGCTCGAATTGACAGCAGAAAATACGACTCAGGTGATGGAGGAAAAACAGAGAGAACAGAAACGTGCCAGAACCATCAGAACGGATTATTTGGCCGACGTTGACGAGTTACAAGCATGGATACGCCAGGCCGAGCTCAAGGTTCAAGATCGATCGGTCGAACCCGACAAACTTCGCGAATCATTGCGTCAAATACAATCGGAACTCGGACCTATGTCCGATAAACTTGAGAGACTCACGAAAAATGGTCAAACTATCGTGGAGAACACGAGAGACGAGGAGGAGAAAGAATTGATCGGTAAGACGATCGGTAATTTGACCGAACAGCTCGGCCAGGTACGATCGTGGCTCGATGAGAAAAAACAACAGGTCGGCGATATCTTGGACGCCTGGCAGAGGTTCCTTGTTCTTTATGAAGCTGTCAAAGCGTGGACGGAGGAAAAGAGACTTTTCCTTACCGAACCTCTCACCCTCACGAGCCTCATCCAGACCAGGCAGAGGTTACACGATTATTCGGTACGTCAACGATCATCGCTCCCCTAGCGGAACCCGTGACGGTTTAATCACGGCTTTATGATGGTGAAAATGACGCTAAAATGACAAATCATTTTTTGCCATGTTTATCACGGTCGGAATGACAGAAGAGACGACAAAGTTTTTTTTTCTGACGACAATTTATAATCATTTCACGAATAAAATGACAAACCCGCAAGCTCCTTAAGGAGCAGGGAGATGAGGACCCAACTAGGTCCTCATTTTGCAAGCACTGAATCAAAAATTGCTCCGTCGTCTTAGCCGTCATTTTGGTCGTCACGAAAGATGGCATTTTTGGTGTTATTAATGTGTCATCTTCAGTCGCTAGCATCTTCGACGACGAATTTTTCCACGACTTTTAGATTTCTCGTTGCTTATCACTTTGTTGAATTCCAGACTGCGGTTAAGAGCTGCAAACAGGTGAACAAGAATTTGAGCGATATGGGCAGAGAATTGGAAAGTATCGGTCAGGTTACCAGCGTCGGTGATTTACCGGAAAAACTTACCCAAGTCGAAGAGGCCAAAGTCCAAGTTGAAGGACAACTTTTGGAAAGAGTGTGTTTTTTTAATTTGTTGCCTCTACATTCACAATCGCAGACGGACACCTCTCGTTTCCTCGATCTACGAATTTTCATATCTTTTTCACAATTTATTTATTTATTACTCACTAAAAATAATCTGCAATATCCATAATAATCTTGACTCAAAAATGAGGACCGAAAGGAACTTTGGTAGATTTTTTTTCTGAAACAAAAAATTGTATTTAGCTTCGGCAATGATAGATCATATTTATCGAACAATTATTAGGAAATTGTAGGGAAAATATGCAAATCGACGACAGGTGCCCATCTCTGATTATAATGTAGACGAGCTCGTTTCCCACTAGATATTTATCAGCTAAGACAACCTAAAACCGATTTGCAGAACGCGTTACTGCAAGAAACGAGCGAGGAATGGGAACAATGCGAAAAGAAGATGAAGGACGTTAAGGGTTGGTTGGAGAAGGCGAGACAGAGTCTCGACTCTCCGCAAAACAAGAAGAAGCCACTGCGCGATCAGCACGCGATTCGTGAAAAGATGCTGAGCGACATTGCCATTCAAAAGACAAAGATAACGATTTCGGTCGAGAAACTTCAGGTTCACTTCCGCTCGGGTATCGGCGGTGACAATCGTATAAGCGAATCCGCCGAGGAGATGATTAAGGAGCTGAGCAATCTCAACGAAATTGTTAAGGAACAAACAAACTCTTTGGAGGCTTGTCTCACACAAATCGACCAATATCAACAGGTCAGAGAAGAGCCAATCGTCACTTTTCGCGGGAAAAAACCTCGGATCTATCTCGAAAATTTTTATTTACAGGAAATTCAGCATCTCAGACAGCAGATTGTACAGGTGGAGCAACAACTGAGGACAGTACTAAGTCCCACGTACCTTCCCAACGACAGGGAGAAAGCTTTGCAAGAGCAACAGGTAGGTTTATCAATTATCTCTTTAAATTGTCCTCTCACCTTGCACCGTGCAATTGTGCTGACGCAGCAATTGATTTGCATTTGATACCAATCCAAAACCACCACCACGATGTCCCGCGTAACGCGAAAATTAAACGATGATAAAAAGAAAATCAATCTGTCGTGGTTCCACGACGTGTTCAAGATAATACATACATCTTTTTTTACCTCGTGAAGATAAAACGATTAATCGTAACAAAACCCTTAATAATAATCCTCGAAGCCTCACGATGTAACCATTACTTGTGTGATATAACTCAATTTAATTTTGACCCTAAATCGTCGACATTACGATCGCGTGGAAACATTTTGATGCCCTCGACAGAGCGACAGAGATTGAGAAGAGACGAGAAATCCTCGTTTCACGTTTATTTATCCCTCATCAAGGTGTTTCCATAGCTGCTGAAAAAAAACCTAATAACATCGCACCCTCTCCAATTTCTCCTCTCGCTTTTCTCAAATCATTCACCAATCGCGCACACTGGCTTTAACATCACTGGCTAACGTCTTCGTAAGCACAAGCACTTAATACATTCACGCAAACTCTGCACCGATCGATCGATTATCATTCCAACAGGCAAAGACGCCGTAACATAGACTTTATACAGCTTTCCTCATTAATTATTCAACCATCGAACTCGCTCCTGCTGAACAATTATCCGTAACCAAACTAACACCTAACACAACGCGTCGAAAAATATCTCTCTCATATGAAAATGTATCAATGAAACTATTATCTTGGTGGTACATTGCTTACAAAGGTGTTGGTTGGTATCTTTGGTTTAAGGTTTTTCTTTCTTTCTCTCCTCTCTCACTCCTAGTCATATAAGATCGTTTGTTTGGTATTTTTTTCTTGTATTACAGAGATTACTTGATTTTGCTTGTTTGTGTTAACGTACCTCGTTATTATTATTGTTATTATTGTTATTATTATTATTATTATTCTTACTACTCGTTTACAATTTATTTACCGATTACTAGCGTTGCGTCCAACGACACATAAATCGTTGAAGAAATATCAAAGAAACGTTATGAATAAAACTACATTTCATTCCGTCGCGAATTGACAAACGTGGCACAATCAAGTTAGCTCTATAACTGACAAACGGCGCAAAAGCGTGAGGGCGCGTGTCGCCGTCACGTGTTTACATCGTCGCAACAACAACGACAACAAAAAAAGACAAACAATTCCATGACTCACATTATTTATGTAGAAAATTATTTCATTTCTTTTACTCGTCGACTGGCATTTCATTTATGAATTTTGTTTGCTGCATCCCTTCCTCCATTCACCGCCCGAACTCTCGATCCGCTCGTACCCTGAATGCGGTCTACCCTACGTCAACACAACCGTCGTTCGTCGTTCGTCGTTTCGTCGTCGTCGTTCATCGTGTCACGTCGTCGCGTCATGGATCACCCAATAATCGTCATGTTTCTCCTTACCAAATTTTCCTGATTCCTCTCCGCCTCTGTCTATCACCTCATTCTCGCTCTCTCCGTCTCTCTCGCTCTCGACAAAACTCGAAAAAAAAATTATTAAATACGAATATTTGACCCTCGGTCGTAGATCTATCGGGAGAGGATAAAATCGTTGCAGAGTAAGATCCAGGCGCGCGCGGAACGTTCGAAATTGCTGATACAACGAGGAACCCCTGATCTAGACCCACTCGATCCGTAGAGTTAAAAACGCCCGTCGCACACGACATATCGATTCAATAGCCGTTTCCGCGGTCTTCGTGGTGGAAGGTCGCCGAAAATTCGACTTTTTCTTAGCTCACCGAGATTTCGCTTGGATCTCGATGACACAATGTTAATTAAGATAATCGCGTCGTCTTACATCCCGACAATAAGCAATTTAAGATATAGAATCGTGTCATATCGGCACGCAAAGTGTGCCTTAGAGTCCTATAAAGTTTTCTATCGATTTTGTTGTTGTTCTTTTCTTATACCAGTGCAATTGTTTACATAATATATAAATATCAGGCATATCCTGCAGTACACTATTGTAATATAATGTTAAATAATGAGAATTTATTCGCCGCGTGTATCTCGAGCGCTCCTCCATCGTTGAGGAGCGCGTTCTCGAGAGTGCCAAAATAAATAAAGATCGTTTTCACAGAGTCTCGCCGTGACCGATATACGTATTATTATCCCGCAAAAATAATCACCGCAAACCCTCTACTACTTTTTTTGCATTCTAAAATAATATATATAAATTTCATGAACAATAAATACGCTGCGAAAGATAGAAGAGCTTGCGAAAGCATTAATTATATATCCGCCTCTTCCCCACGATTCTGAATTGATAAACTTGACAAAATAGAAACAAAAATGGAAATTGATGTATCCGTGTTCTTTGGCTTTTGCGCGTTGGACGCAGGCCTTGCAGACAAGGATCGACAATTGGAGACAGCGAACAAGATTCCTGGTGGATCAGATTCACACTCTGGACCCGTACTATGTGCCGCCCAGTGCCGATTCGAGCGCATCAGTCAGGCTACCCGGTCAGATATCTTACGCCGACATAGCGGCTGGTCGTTCGAGCCCAAATTCGCGAACGGCGAGTCCCTTCAGAGGCGCACAACAAGAGCAGCCTCCTCCTTCGCTTCTGCTGGATCACACGCAGCTTGTGCATTCGATCGCGGCGGTGGCGAGTGAACAATCGACAAACGCTGGCGAAACGAGCGTCGGTCCAGCAAAGGTTCATCAACCAAACAGGGAAACAGCTCATCAATCGAAAGAGTCGAGAAGCACAGTCGACAGTCCGTCGGGCATCAAATCTCGTGGCGCTGGTTCAGCTCGTCGTGGCCGTTCTCCAACGAGAAAGCCCGTCAAATCGAATCGCAAAGATGACACTGTGAACAAGAAAGATCATCAGTTTGTGCAAATTCAAGTAGACCAAGTCGAGGAATCCCCCGCGAGTCATGGACTCGAGAGGGACCGAAGTAACTCAAGCAAATTGAACGTCACCGATGGTTCTTCGTCCGCTTTGGTTCCACGCGACGACAGGCGAAGATCTCCAAGTCCTATGTGGATCCCCGGGTCCACTTCCTATGCTGATATCCTTCGTGGACGTATGCAGGCCGCACTCGCTGCAAATATGAAACAACAGGCAAATGAATTGAGGGAAATGGTTCGATTAACGGGTAGAGAACAGATACACGTGTCTGAGGATACTCAATGCCGAGTGACGGAGGAGGATGACGCTAGAAACGAGTCAGAAACGACCTGTACCCTGCAGGAAGCTTTGCCCGAAACTACATTGCAAAGCAGCGAAATGAATGTTCAAGCTTCCTATCAAAACGTTCATCAAGTTCCTATGGAGATGCAGCGAAGTCAACCGAATGCACCTGTTCACTTACCAAAGGAAAGTCACTGGGCTAACGAGCCTCTGTCGGACTATCAGATAATCAACAGCGGAGGACATCCGCAGGCGGAAATTTATGATTATGTTCATCCGATGCCTGAATTAGTTGGTTTTATTAATACTCAGATGGGCGCTTATCCCGTTGGATCCTACGTCTATGCACCGGGACATCAACAGGTTCAACAACTCGAGCAGGTTCCTATGCATCCTTATGAGGGACACATCACCTACACGAATGAGCATTACGTCGCTCAGGGCGGTTATCTACCGACGACGTCGGATATCTATCACAGCCATGAAGTTATACAACAGCAGCAGCAGCAGCAGCAACAACAACACCAGCAGCAGCATGCAAATGAGTTAATTTATCAGGAAGTGATGGTTTCTCAGCCAGACTCGCAGTGTCTTGACGAACAATCTGGTGCAGTTTGTGAAAGTGAAGGGCCTGAGAGGGTCAGTGAAGTTGTGGAGGTTTCTGAACCGAGGCCTCGTGTGTCTAAAGACAAGGAAACTGTTGTAGTGACGACTATGCCTCAGGAAACTCCTTCCAGTTCACTGGAAAGTTCTTCGGGGCCATCGATATCGTACGCGAAAATTCTCTCCCAAGGATTACCACCTCAATTGACACATGTGCCAACTGGGAGACTCACTGCCGAGCAGTTTAGAGGAAGATCACATTCACCGCATGAAGTAACACCGCCGGAAGCTAAGATGGCTAAGAGATTACCTATGAGAGAAGCTGAGCCTCAGAGTCAAACGAAAAAACCGAAGGAACGCGACTGGGATACCATTAAGAAGAAGGAGTCGAAGAAGAAACCGCTGGAGGAAAAGGTCGAACGTAACGATGAAAAGAAGACGAAAGATCATGGGAGAAAGGCTAGGAAACATAACGACCGACCGATCATCTTTGATCAAGTCGAGAAAGAGTCAGCAAGCGTGATCGAGGAATCGAGCATCACGACGAAAGCTCAGAAAGCTAACGAAACGGGTAAGAAAGATGTGAAGTACGTGGAACAGCAGAAACACTTGGAGGAAACGGCTGACAGTGGACAGGAGAAAAAACGCAAGCCAAAGAGAAGGAAGCATGAAAAAACTGATGGTGATGAGATTGACAAGGCTTTGAAGGAGATTGAAGATATGGATAAACATCAGAAGAACAAGACACAGAAAGAAAAATCGAGAGATACAAAGACAAAAGAAGATGCTGCCGAGATGATGGAAAATGCAAAACCTAAGGAGGAACCCAAGAAAACAATTCCAAAGACTGTTGTGGTCGATAAGAATAGCGACATCGATACACCGAAGGAACAACCAAAACAAAAGGATAGTAAATCAAAGAAAACATCTGGCAAAGGAAAAGAGAATAAAGAACAGGACAATAAGGAAAGGAAACTGTCGGGAAATAAAATAATTACTGAAGAATTGTTGTCGACTCAATTAGTTACATCTAAAGGTAAAGATGACAAAAAACAGAGTGGTAAACCCAAAGAAACCACGGATGAAGTAAAGACTTTGACTACTCCGACATCAGAAATCACAACCGTTGCTGAAAAGCACGAAATTACTGAAAAATCGACTGGTAAAACAGCAGGCAAGGAAAAGAAGGAAAAGGTTCCAGCAACCAATAACGCTGAGGCTAAGGATAAAAAACAAGGTGGCAAAAAAGCCACTGATAAAGAATCATCGCCACCTATTGTTGCTGATAAAAGCAAAGATAGTGAGAAAACAATTGTCGAAGTAAAGCCAACGGGAAAGAAGAATGAAAGCGTAACTTCCACGCCGATATTAGAAAAGACGACGGAAATCACAACTCTAGTTGAGGAGAAACCAATTGAGAGATCAATGGAGAAACCAGTTGGAAAAAGCAAAGGAAAGAAGGAACAGGCTCAAGAAAAGAAACAACCGGAAAAGAAATTGGTCGTTGAAAAGTTCTCGCCTCCTACTTGCACAGTTCAGTGCAAAGAGGAGAAACAAGTGGTCGAAGTCAAGACATCTTCAGCGATAAAATCATCAGATGTAAAGGACAAGAAATCTGCTATTGTGGAAAAAACAAATCTTGAGAAACCACTTGAAAAACAAGTTAGCAAAGAGAAGAAGGACCAAGCCGAAGCCGCTACTTCGGAGACTAAAGACAAAAAACCGTCTGAAAGTAAATTGATCACTGAAAAATCGGATGTACAAAAGTTGTCCGCTGAGCCTTCTGCAGTCAAATCTGAGGATAAGAAAGATGTCGCTGCTGTTGTTACGGAAAAACAGAGTAACGAGAAACCCACGGAGAAAGAAATCACCGAGACAGCACAACCACAGCCGCCGAAACGTAACAAAAAGAACAAGAACAAAGACAAGCCCGTCGTTGAGGTAAAAGAACCTCCGAAGCCAGATGGAAAATCACAGATTAAAGAGGAAGTAAAAGTTACAACTAAGATAGAGCCAACCAAAATTGCACCAACTGCAACAATCGTGGAAACGAAGGTAGAAACGCAGGTGCAAGAGCTCAAACCAAAGGAAGAATCCCCTCAGACGATCAACCAAGGCTCTCAATTCTACAACGAATTCGAGGAAAATATAGTCTTCCAAGATAAGTCGAAGACGGAGCAAGCTAAAGTGAAAACGGATACTTCGAAAAAGGAAAGTTCTGCAAAAGATAAAAAGGTGAAGGAACAATCTGCTGAAAAAATGGACATTGCCAAGACTGTCGAAAAAGAGAAGGAGGAGGTAAAGCTGCCCGACGATTCGAAACCTAAGTCGGAAAAGCAAAGTGTTTCGTCGTCCACTGTCAAGGGTGGGGCAACTAAAAAATTAGAAGATAAAACTAAGGTTCCCACGGATAATACATCTTTGTCCAAGTCGACCAAAACCTCTGGAAACGCTACTACTCCCGTTGAAACTAATCAAAAGACGACAACCGTTACACCCGTCACCACTACTGTTGCAAAAACTACTGAATCGGTAGATTCTGCTGTAAAGTCTGTGAAATCGGTTGAAATTTCAGAAAACGTAGGCACTACGAAGTTCGAAAATCTTATAAACTTGCGTCCCGCAACTGTAGAGGCTAGTTTGACGACCACTTATGCCATGATTGCTAGCGATCCCGTCGTCGTTAGTGAAGCAACGCGTGATACCGTAGAGCAGGCAGCTAGGATCGACGATTCGCGAGTAAGTCAGGCTAGCACGGGTTCTGGTCCGGAATTTATTCTTGAGCAAGGTGAAGAGGCTCTGTTCGGTAGTATTCAGGATAGGAAGAAAGTTCGTTCGAAATGCGGAAGTGATTCGTCCGAGGGTATTGGTAACACAGAGGCAAAAACTGGGGTAGAAGTGAAGACGGTTACTAAGACTGAACAACAGTTACTGACAAATCTAACACAGGAAGAGAAGCAGCTAATGAAAACCATGGAAGATAAACTCAAGAAAAAGAAGAAACGACCTGCTCTGCCTGAAGAATTCATCAAGAAAGAGTCACAGGTTTTCGTGCCCGGTAAAGTGGAAAGTGAGACTGCGAAAGATTCTGTTGATAAAGCGAAACTTGTCCAAGAAACTTCGCAGGAAAAAGAGAAGATTGATAAGAAGCCGCAGGAAGCGAAAAAGAACAAGAAAGATGACAAAACCACCGAAAATTCTAAAGTACTGTTGGCTAAATCTGACGTGAAAGGAGACGTCACCACGAAAGAGTCTCAAACAATAGTTGTGGATGAAAAGGGCAAAGTAACAGCAGCTAAAGAGTTAGTAGATACTTCGGAACCAGGGAAGACACCGAGTGAACCATCAAGCAAAGTGCCTCCGACAAAACAAGAGAAAACAGAAACAAAGACTGAAAAAATTGAAAAAGGACTCTTGGAAACAAAGGGTTTGACTGAAGAATTCGTGACAAAGGAGTGCAAAACTAAAATAATTGGTGGAAAGGAAAGCAAACCCGTACTAACAAAATCAGAGGAAGCCACAAAACCAGCCAAGACACCAGCTGAAACATCAAGCAAAACGACGAAAGCTAAGGATTTGAATCAAGAATTTCTTACCAAAGAGTCTCAGGCAATAATAGATAACACTAAGGTAACAAAGGACGCAGTTGTAAAGCCACAGGACACAGAAAAATTGACAACCAAACAGGCAGAAAAAACTACATCAGATCCCGCGAAACTTCAACTAAAAGAAAAAATGGAGTCGAAGCCTAAAGACGACGAAAAGGTACAGACACTTGGCAAATCTGCAGAAACTTCTAAGCCGACGCTATCTAAGCCTGACAAAGTAAAGGATATTGTTAAAAAAGAAGCAGAAGCTATACCTACTGATAAAAAAGAAACCAAAGCACCTAAAGATAAAACAGACGCGCCTAAGACTGAGAAGTCACAAAAGGCTGATAATAAATCCGCAACAGCCTCGCCACAAGTGAAAGAAAAAGTTGAACTGAAGCCTCAGGAACCAGAAAAGCATGTGCAAGCTGGGAAATCCGAGAAAGTTTCAGAAGTTTCGATGTCTGCAGCTGATTTCCTATCGAAAGAGTCACAAGCCATCACCGCTGAGAAAACTGAAAGTAAACCGGTGACTAAAGAGTCCGTAGAAGTTACCAAATCTCCAAAGACATCCACGAACAAACAATCAGTGGCAGTGAAAGAGAAAGAGGTGAAAGATTCGAAACCTCAAGATACCATCAAGCAAGATAAGATTGATACAACTGCAAATGTTTGTCCTACACCTACTGACAAAAAAGAAACCAAGGCAACTAAAGATAAGAAAGATGCGCCTAAGACTGAGAAGTCACAAAAGGCTGATACATCCACATCATCCTTGCCACAAGTGAAAGAAAAAGTTGATCTGAAGCCTCAGGAACCGGAAAAGCATGTGCAAGCTGAGAAATCCGTGAAAGCTTCAGAAGGTTCGATGTCTGCAGCTGATTTCCTATCAAAAGAGTCACAAGCCATCCCCGCTGAGAAAACTGAAAGTAAACAGGTGACTAAAGAGTCCGCAGAAGTTACCAAATCTCCAAAGACATCCACGAACAAACAATCAGTGACAGTGCAAGAAAAAGAGGTAAAAGATTCGAAACCTCAAGTTACCATCAAGGAAGGAAAAGTCGATACAACCGCAAATGTTTGTCCTAGACCTACTGATAAAAAAGAAACCAAGGCAACTAAAGATAAAACAGATGCGCCTAAGATTGAAAAGTCGCAAAAGGCTGATGATAAATCCACAACATCCTCACCACAAGTGAAAGAAAAAGTTGATCTGAAGCTTCAGGAACCAGAAAAGCATGTGCAAGATGAGAAATCCGCGAAAACGTCTGAAGTCTCGATATCTGCAGCTGATTTCCTATCGAAAGAGTCACAAGCCATCACCGCTGAGAAAACTAAAAGTAAACAAGTAACTAAAGAGTCCGCAGAAGTTACCAAATCTCCGATGACATCCACGAACAAACAACCAGTGGCAGTGCAAGAGAAAGAGGTGAAAGATTCGAAACTTCAAGATACCATCAAGCAAGGAAAAGTCGATACAACTGCAATGGTTTGTCCAGTTAAGTTGCCTAAATCTGAAATGTTACATGAAGAATTCATTGCAAAAGAAACGCAAGCAACAATTGCTGAGAAAGTCGAAACCAAACCACGAATTGAAGAATCTAAGGACACCGTTAAGCCTATAAAGACACCTAAAGATAAGCCAACAGGCATCACGTCATCAGAGCAAAAAGATAAAACAGATTCCAAGCCTCAGGACAGCGGAAAGGTAGAAAAAGTTCATGCTCCGAAAAAGGAAGATCCAGAAAAAACAGTAACCAAACAAGTAGTAGAAGTCAAGAGCAAAGTTGTTCCTGAACAGACTACAGCAGCAGAAAAACAACCGAAAGTGCTGGAAAAAGAGAATATCGAAGAGATGGACAATACGGGAGTGACAATTATTCCGACAGAATTCATCAAACCTTACTGGATCAATTATCACCTTTACGCCGAGGCTGAGAGCGACTTCTATAAGAATTACACAGTTGTTAAAGTCGTGAATGAAGGACAGCCGCCCGCTACTACGGAAATACAGAAATCCAGGAGCATAGAGCGAATCGTTCAGGAGTCAGTAATGAAAGTACAGCCTGAAAAAACAAGTGAAACAAATGTGGTTAGTGCGGAATGTAAAATCGCTGCAATTGCCATGGAGGCACCAAAGTATTCGACATCAGATTTGTGCAAGATCGAATCACAGTGGGTTCAACAAACGCAATATAAAATTGAGGATCAGGTTTCCAAAGAACAAGACACTTCACATGAAAAGAAGCCAATCGAGCAGATTAAGCCAGCTGTAAAAGAACAAACTACGGAGACTAAAACTACAGAAAAACCGCTAGTCAAAGAAGAAAAAGAACATATTTTGGCAAAGTCTGAAGAGGCAGTTCTTTGTCCAAAGGTGCCAGTACCTACTGCAAAACTAGAGAGCACTGAACCTAAAGTGAAAGGCAAATCGGAAGTTAAAGAAGATAAGAAAAAACAGCCTTCTGTAAAGACCGAAGAGGCAGTTATTTGTGCAACAGCATCGGCACCAATCGCATCTTCTGAGCAACTGTCTGCTAAACAACAAAAGACTGAAACTAAAGTCATAAATAAATCGGATGCCAAAAAAGAAGACAAAGCTCAGACTTCTGCTAAGGCGAAAGACGCAAGTGTCTCCGCTAAGACGTCGAAATCTATTGAGCAATCTAAACCATCGCCTCCAAAAGAACAGATAACTGAGATTAATGTCACAGAAAAATCAGAAATCAAGAAGGAACAGGCTCCTGCTAAAACTGACGATATAAGTGTCTGTGCAAAGCCTTCAGCACCAATTGAACCTGCTAAGTCATCACCTGCTGAACAAAAAATCACTGATACCAAAGTAACAGGTACATCAGAAGCCAAGAAAGAAAAGAAAGAAAAGAAAGTTCAGCCTCCTGCTAAACCAGAAGATACAAAGGTTTGTTTGAAGCCTTTGGGACCCATTGAACCTGCTCAGCCATCACCGGCAAAACAACAGACCACTGAAACCAAAACCCCAGAAAAACCAGAAGTCAAGAAAGAAAAGGCTCCTGTTAAGTCTGAAGAACCGACAGTTTGTCCAAGGCCGTCAGCACCCATTGAGCCTGCTAAGCCATCACCTCTAAAACAACAGACCACTGAGACAAAAGCTCCCGAAAAACCGGAAGTCAAAAAAGAAACGACTGTTGTTAAGTCTGAAGAACCGACAGTTTGTCCAAAGCCGTCAGCACCGATTGTGCCTGCTAAGCCATCACCTCTAAAACAACAGACCACTGAGACAAAAGCCCCAGAAAAACCAGAAGTCAAGAAAGAAACGACTGTGGTTAAGTCTGAAGAACCGACAGTTTGTCCAAAGCCGTCAGCACCCATTGAACCTGCTAAGCCACTGTCCCCAAAACAAGAGATCACTGCGACTAAAGTCAAACAAACAACACAAGATAAAAAGGAAAAGATTTCTGCTAAGGCTGATGATACAAAGATTTGTTCGAAAACATCAGCACCAATTGAGCCTGCTAAGCCATCGTCCCCAAAACAAGAGACCACTGAGACTAAAGTCACAGAAAAAACAAAAGATAAAAAGGAAAAGATTTCGGCTAAAGATGAAGAAACAAAGGTTTGTTCGAAGCCCTCAGCACCAATTGAGCCTGCTAAGGCATCGGCTCCGAAAAAAGAGACCACTGAAACTAAAGTCACAGAAAAACCAGAAGTCAAGGAGGAAAAGACTCCGGCTAAAGCTGCAGATACAAGTGTTTGTGCAAAGCCATCAGCACCAATTGAGACTGCTAAGCCATCACCTGCTAAACAACAGTCAGAGGCCAAGAAAGAAAAGAAAGTTCAGCCTCCTGCTACAACTGAAAATGCAAGTGTTTCTCCGAAACCATTAGCACCGATTGAATCTTCTAAGTCATCGTCTACAAAACCACAGACCACTGAGACTAAAGTTACAGAAAAAGCAGAGGACAAGAAAGAAAAACTACAGCTTTCTGAAGACACAAATATTTGCCCAAGGCCGTCAGCATCAATCGAACCTGCCAAACGACAAACCACTGAGATTAAACTAGCAGATAAAACAGAGATTAAAAAAGAACAGAAAGTATCTCCTGCTAAACCTGGAGATGATATAGTGTGTTCGAAACCGTCGGCACCGATTGATCCTACTAAGCCATCCTCTACAAAACACCAGACAACCGAACCTCAAGTCACAGAGAAATCTGAAGTCAAAATAGAAAAAACGACCAAGCCTCTTGCTAAGCCTGAAGAAACGAATATTTACACAAAGCCGGCACCAACTCAGACTGCTATTTCAGTAACTCCAAAACAACAGGTGATCGAAAGTAAAGCCGAAGATAAATCAGATGTGAAGATCGTAGACGAAACAAAGCAATCTAAAGAGCCTAAAGACAAAAATATTCCCGTAAAGCAGCCCGCACTGATTGAGCCTGTCTCATCGACTGTCAAGCAGATGGAATTACAAAAGAAACAAGAATCCACTGAGCCTAAAGATGGAAAACAACAAGAGGAAAAACAGCCCACTGCTCAAGCCTCATCTTCCGCTGTTCAAGTGCCAGAGACTACCACTAAAGTAGAGGAAACCAAAAAGATTCACTTAGTGGCTGACGATTCGTGGATGAGTATCTTGGACGAACCAATGCCTATCGATGACGATGACTTTGACGATATTCCCACGCCGAGCAAGAAAATCACGCCAAAACCGAAAGTGCAAAAGCCAAAAGCGCCATCGCGAGTAGAAACAAACATGAAGACAAAGGAATCTACCATTACCGATGTTAAAACAGACAAAGGAAAACTACAACCTGAAAAATCCATTGAACAACTTTCACCTACAGAAGAAATTAAACTAACAAACATTTCTGGGGACTCTAAAGTTGAAATTGAGAAATCAACACCTGAAACATGCATTCTCGAGCCTAGAGGCGGTGACAAGAAACCTTTCGTGGATGTAAAGATACCTCAACAAGCGCTGGTAGAATCGACTGACAAGAAAGTATCAACTACTGTCAATCTCCCGTCCGACGATACGTGGATAAGCATTTTGGACGAGGAAATCGCCGTTGACGATGACGATTTCGAATTCCTTGAGATACCCAAGTCGGAGTCCGTTGAGAAAGAAATTGAAGCTAAGAAGAATGTTAGGACACAGGATGTAAAACCAAAAATTCAGCAAGAAGTAAAGACTAAAGTATCAACAGAAGTAAAAGTAAGTGCAGATGATAAGAAAATTGCCGAGTACGAAAAAACGAAACAAACGACAATTCCATCTTCTCCTGTACCTGACACTTCAACAGAGCAAAAGATTGAAGAAAAAATTGCAGATAACGCTTCGACACAGAGCAAACCACAAAAGGTAGAACAGCCGAAACCTGACAAAAAAATCCCTGAGGTAAAATCAAAGAAACAAGATGACCAGCGAAAACAGCAGCAAAAACCAAAACCCGAAGTCTCTTCTAAGGTAAATGTCGAGACCACGTTAGTCTCAACCGAACAAGAAACGAAAGATTCGCTGGAAAAGGAAACTAAGGGATCTCAGAAGGGACAAAAAGCCAAAGGAAAATCAACGAAAGCAGAATCAGCTCCAGCTAAGACGAAGGCTGAAATTGCATCGACCAAAACTGGCGTAGAAAAACCTATAGTACCGAACCAAAAGTCACCAGCAGTACCAGAGACAGTGAAGGAATTGGACAGGCGCCTAAACCCGAATGCAAAATCTTGGGCTTCGATTGTCGGCACAAAGGAATTATCCGATGACGATGCTGAGGTTGCTAAGACTGTCGAAGCAATGACTGTGGCAACAGTACAAGTCGCAAGCGAGCATGTGGCGTCCAGTCCAGCGTCGACTTTATCATCAGCCACCGAAGTCGACAATCTGGCTAAAACATCGACAGAGGACAGCACAACTCGTCAAAAGAAGCAAAAGAAACCGAAGAAGAAGGAGACAGTTGTTGAATCAAAGAAGCAGCAGCCCATTGCAGAAGTAACTACAGAAATGCAAGCTACAGTTTCTCCAATTTCAACAGGATCTCCAGATTCGCATGGCAAAACATCCTACGCTGAAGTTCTCGCTAAATCTCACAGCTCCTCGCCTCAAACACTGCCTATGGAGCATGAGATATTAAAACCTGAACCTATAAGACCGCAGAAATCAACTTCTGCTCAAAATAGCCTTCTTACGGAAACTAAAGAATATTCGTTGAACGCTTCTGCTGTGGAATTTGTATTTCCCGTCAAAGAACCTGTAATTCACGATACAAAATCTGTAGCTTCGACTCTACCGACTATTCCACTCGACTGGTCCGAGGACGTCGAAGAATTTACTCTAACTACCGATATCGCAAAGCTCCAGCCTGAAAAATCTGCCCTACCAGAATCTAGTAACAAGCCTCAGCTTGAAAAATCTGCCCTACCAGAATCTAGTAACAAGTCTCAGCTTGAAAAATCTGCCCTACCAGAATCGAGACCTCAGCCTGAAAAACCTACCCAACCAGAGTCTAGTAACATTTTCCGATCAGATGATAACTCTTGGGCTGCAATTGCCGCTAAAAATCTACACGAAAGCATAGAGCCTACTACACAAAGTGTTAGCGAGCATAGTTCTATTAGGAAAGAGCCACTTTCGTTAGATCATCACGTTCAGATTGTAGTTGAGGAAGTCCCCGAACCAGAACCTATAGAAAATGTTGTTCAAGTAGACGCGCAAGGTTTCATGGAGTTTGTTAATCGACGAGAACTGCGTTCGAGACGCTCAAGGTCGCGATCTAGGAGTGGCAGACGCGATGAGAAGCCGCAGAGTTCTCCTATTCGCGAAGCAGTCGATCAACGCACCGATGATGGTAAGAGTGAAAGGAAATCAAAGAAGGACAAGTCTCAAGCTGCGCCCGTTAAGATTGTCCCCGAGCCAGAAGATAAAGACAAGCAGCAAGAACAGCAAAAAACCGTCGAAAGTCAGAAGCCTCCAAAACCTACTGACAAGAGCAAGACCAAGTCAAAAGGCAAAGGGTCAGACAAACCTGAAGAGGCCGTGGCAGATCATACTACTTCGTCTGATAAATCCAAGAAAGGTGGCAAAAAAGAAACAACAGCAGACAAATCCAAGAACATAGAAAATAAAGCGACTGAAGTTAAATCGTCGACTCCCGCGGAGTCTAAAAAAGAGACTTCAATAAAAACTACTGAGGTGCCAATGGCAGACAAGATCGAGAATAATAAATCCAAAAAAGTCGGCAAAAAAGGAGCACCAGCAGATAAAGTGAAGGACGCAGAGAAAAAATCGACAGAAAGTACATCTGAAACTGCTGTAGAAACTCCAAAGGCTGTAGTAGAAGCTGCGAATGATTCGTCGACAAAAACTACGGAAATTCTAGCGGAAGACAAGGCCGAGGCAACAATTGATAAATCGAAGAAAGGTGGTAAGAAAGGAACACAAGCATCTGCAGAGAAAGCGAAGATTGTGGAAAAAAAATCAACAGAAATTAAATCCGAAACTGCCGTGGAATCTGCGAAACAAGCAACATCCAAAACTGAAGAAATGAAAATAACGGAAAAAGAATCAACAAAATCAAAGAAGAATGAAAAGGATGCTGCAGATGACAAAATAAAAGAAGTGAAGAAACCAGCGGAAGTCAGTTCCGAGACCACAATTGAATCACCTGAAGAGTCAAAGTCTGCTGCGAAAGGAAAATCGAAGAACAAACGTAAGCAAAAAGATCAGCAAGCTGTTGACACCGTCGAATCTAAGATCAGTCCTGAAGAAACGAAATTAGAAGTTTCTAAACAGAAAGACACGATCGTAGAGGAAGTGAAATCAACAGAGCTCGAAACAAAACCTCTTGATGTCACAACTAAATCAAAGGGAAAGAACAAATCTAATAAGAAGAAGGGTAAAGTTGAATCAGAAACAGACGAAACCAAGGAGCTGCCTGTTGAAGAAGTGAAAAAACCCATCACAGAATCCAAAATCATAACGGTGGAGAAGGAAGTTTCAACCATCGTCGTTGATAAAGAAGCCCTTGAGCAGACAGCAACTAAATCGAAACTGCAGGAAAAGTCTGTAAGTGAACCATCGCCTGCCAATGATTCGAAGAATGAGAAGCAAAAGAAGGTAGAAAAATTAGGAAAGATTCATCAAGCACCTGCAGTTGAGCCTAAAACTTCTGAAGACATAGTGAAAGCGCCAATTGAGAGTGTTTCTCTATCAAAAAGTGTACCTCCAGCAGTGCCAGTTAAACAAGATGTCAAATCAGATTCTACAGAAACATCTGTAAAGACTGAGGCGAAACCTACGAAACTTGCTGCACCGGAACAAGCTAAGACCGAAATCAAAGAATCTACTAAGCTTCCTGAAGCACCTGTAACAAAGCCTGAGAAAACTAAAGTCGATCAGACGAAAGTACTGGAATTGCCAGTGACAAAAGAATCTACGAAATCTGGAAAAGAAACCGTAGAGAAAAATAAATCTGAACCAAATAAAGTCGAACAGCCGAAAGTACCAGAACAAGTAAAAGACAAGAAACCTGAAACGAAATCGAAGAGTGGCAATGATATGAAAAAACAACCAGTTGACAAGAGCAAAGCTAAGCCTGATTCACAAGTTGTGGATGCTGTTAAATCTGATAGTAAAATCGAAAGTACTATTCCTCAACTGACGACATCCGAAGTTTCGTTGACCCAGGAGACAAAGGTCGGTGTTTCACCTGCAGTAACACCAGCAGCCGAGAAACAGCCAGAAAAATCTAAAACTGACGAGAAGAAAGTGACCGAAATCCAAGCGGAAACAAAGAAAACCAGTCCGGAGGCCGAATTCAAATCAAAAGTTGACGAGAAAAAACCTCTTGAAAAATCCAAAGAGAAGCCTAATGAAGTCTTTACTGACAAATCTACCGCCAAGAAAACAATTGAAGTAAATAAATCCACCGATAAGAAAGTAACAGAAGCTGAAGGAACTCCTGTATCTAAAAAGAATGTAGAACCATCACCAAAAACTGAAGTAGCTCAATCTGTTGTTACAACAGAAAAAGCACAGAGTTGCAGTGTAGTTGACAAAAGTAAGGCATTAATCACCGAGCCGATCGTAACTAAAACCACCGATAAAGAATCTGTCGTTAAATCTCAACCCATCGAAAGTAAAACAACACAAAAAGTTGAGGTTACAAAAGACGCAGTAGATGGAGCTGACCTTTCAGTTCTGACAACAGAGACAAACATCATAAAAGAAAAGTCAGAAGCCGATGAAATCCCAGCTTCGAAAGGTATAAAAGCAGGCTCTTCGCCAGAACTTGCAGCGGTTCAAAACTTCCACGCTGACGAGGACAAAGGCAGCGCACCAAAATTGAGCACTGTACTTTCCTCCGAAGCGATGCCAAAAAGCGACAAAAAATCCCTCGCAAAGTCGGAGGCTTCATCGGACCTCGCGTTGTTAGGTGCAACTACTGGTCCCGAAACTCCAGCAGAGCCACGATCAAAAGTCCACTTCTACATAGACGAAGACGACATCGTCGTCGTGAGCCACGATAAGCCGGATGTCGAAGAATTGGAAGATGAAGAGCTAAAAACAGAAAAATTGTCAAATTACATTTCCCAGGACGGTGGCTTCTGGCTAAATAAACGTTCTTACGACGAGGCCGAGCGTAATCTCTTCGAAAGCCTCGCAGCTTTGTCGAAGAAGACTCCTATTAAAAAAGAACCCGACACTAATAAGGACAATAAACGCGATCGCGACGACGATTCTCACGGGGGTAATTCGGGGGGCGGAGGCGGACCGAAAGGCAATTCAAACGGCGATGCGCATTCAAACTCCTCGACACCACGAACGGAACGTCTTGTCGCGGATTTACCTGGCGGAATGTGTAGCTGGAACGACTATAGCACGTACTTAGCGATCGAACGCGACGACACACAGGCCGATCCCAGGCTCGATCATACATCCCAACTCGTGCACAGGATGACCGAGGATCTAATAACCGATTTGGACTCGACCGATTCCGACGCGCAAACATCTACCTCATCCTTCTCCTTCTCCGTTCCCACGGAGACGAGCTCGTACGCGTGCTCATCAACCTCTTCTTTCCTCGCAAACAGCAGCACCCACCTTTCTCCAAAATCCACAATGCATTTAGGTATAGAGACAGGGGAATCTGTGCAGCAGTGGAGCACCGTACGGGAGGTGGAGAGAGAGACTGAGGCAGCAACCGCTGAAGCAAAAAGGATCCAAGGGATCAAGGTGCGACAAATCCCGCCAGTCCTCTCGGTCTTGTTATTATATTATTACTATTTAATTATTTTTTATATAAAACTTCGAGCGTTATTGCCGCCTCTTCTTTTACTACGTTCTTTTGTCACCTATTACGATGTTTTTTGTTTTGTTCGATTGGTTTTTATTTTATTATTTGTTCGCTCTCTCTCTATCATTTGTTCATGTCGCCACTGGTGTGTTGCTCGTTTCATTATACAGGCATTCTCGCTTCCTCTACGATGAACCTTTCGCCTTTACTATCCTTTTCCGCCCAGCCGCATGCGATCACTATGCCTTCACACAATTGTAGCACCTAACATGTTGCCTTTTTATGCCTTCTTTGTATGCCTGATTCGAAGCTTCAGTCGTAGCTTCAGTCTGGCATACGTGATTTCTTATTCGCATTGTTGTTCTTCGTCATCGTTACCGCAGTTCAGTTACTGTTATCCGAAATAGCTAGCTGATCATCCTCTTCGTCACACCGAAGGTTTTGAAAATAGTTTGATTAACAATGAAATTTTCGAACTCTTTCGATGATAAAGTAGAGGGCACCTCGGTGTAGCGAACTTTGTCGAAACAGTTTTCGTTCTCGTAATGCCATTGTTTTTTTGTTCCTTTTGATGTTGCGTTCTTCACAGGTTTGATGAATTTGTTTCGAGCTAATACAAAAAAAAAAACAAAGATTAATCCGCCGTGTGGACTTGTTACCGGAGAGTTCGCCATGAGCACGGCATGGTCAACCTGTTGTTATACGCTTAGTTATGTTGTTGCTTGTAGTAAGACGCGGTTTTAATGACATAGTGTCCGTTGCAGGCTTCCGTGGAGGAGGAAATTGGCGATCTGAGAGCGGCTGTTGCGCGTTTGGAAAGTTCTTTGGGTTATTTGCCATGCGACAGTTTGCAGTCAATGCTCTCTGCACTTGCGGTAAGATTAAATCTACGAGACACCTGCAACAATGCTAGAAAAAGTGTTTATTAGCTCTTGTACATTTTTCATTTAATAAATCTCATTCTAATGTATACTTGGGATGTTTTACTCACAGACAATATTGGAAGAACTACGCCGTCTCGATTCAATCGCTTCGATGCTTCACGACGAGTTGAGCAAAACCCCCGCAGATATGGAATGGCAAAAACTGTCGGCCTCCCTCGCTGGAGTTCGTACACGCATTGTGGCGCTAATGTCTCAAGCGGAACAAGGAAACACGGCTCTTCAAAAGGCGCAGAGGATCCAAGACAGACGTCAACTTGAGGTCGTAGCCTATAGACAATTTCTCGACGATACCGACGCCTGGTTGAGGAAAATGATCGTCACGATCAACGAACAACACTCGTCATCCTCATATAAGGTTTGGGAATCATTGTTTCAATATTTGTTTCCTTTGATATCTGTCGCAAATCTACTTTTTTCTGATGTTAATTTACAACATACATTTTTAATGTCAGGCATTCGAAGAAGAGTTGTCTAGCCGAACGGAGAAAGTAACGGAACTTGAATCGTTGCCCGAAGTCAGCGCATTGGCGAGAAGTCTGAAAGATACTTTGCTGGAAATGGCCGCGCGTTTACAGCAAAAGCAGAAGGTACTCGAGGCTTACGACAAATCAGGAGCTTTCGCGCTGTTCGTTGCACTTCACGCTACGGTTGCGGGACTAGCTTTGAATAATAAACCGGAATTGGGACTTTCGGGCGTCTTGCTAGAGCAAGGAAGCTTGTAGAGTATCCGATATCAACCCGACGACACCTCGTTTCAACCTCATCGTCATCCGTACTTTTCACTGGTTTTGCATATATAATTTTCACGTAATCGTTCTCTCGCCGCCATTCCATTCCATCCGTTTATCAATGGCGCATGTATTGAGGAAGAATATATATATTTATTCGGTAGTTTGGAATCTCCGCATATTTCAAGCTGGGCTGCTTTTTATGTAACGGGAGAAGTAAACGGATGCAGGTACCCGAAAGAAAATGTCTTGCGAAAATAAAAGCAATTGGAGTTTATGTAATACATTCGTATTAAACAGAACGTAATTGCTGGAATTTTTTTAGTGGGAGATTATAGAGATGGTTCAAGTCTTTAGCTTCTTGGAGCTATTTGTACAATTATACTTTAATGAGGTTTAACGTAGAATCTTAAGAAATTGTAGAACTCTCGATATATTTACTGTGCTATTGAGGTACGAAATGAAGAAGTAAACAAAAACTCAGGTGCACTAGTGTTTGATTAATTTTACGAATAGTTAGTCCCGATATTTAAAGGACACTTAGATTTTTCATAAATATAAAAGACATTTTAATCAATAAGATATGATATGAAAAATCTCAACTATTAATGAACGCAAAACAATGAATGTTCTGTAATTCATAAAGATTTATAATGAAACAAAATTTATAGTACAATGCAATTTCGTAACAATTACCTCAATAGACGTTAAAAACTAAACTTTCTCTGCAGTCTTCCCTCAAGGGAAGTGGCACCGATTTTATGCAAAAAACGGTATTTTATTTATTCTTATCAGTACTAATTTAAAACTTATATAAAATCCCATGCAACTGATACTTTATAACGGTGTTCCGATCATGTAAAAAAAATCCCCAGAGTCGAATATATAAAATTGTAGCAGGCTTTCTATTCCTGCATAATAAAATTTTTTTAAAATATTTTTCAAATGATGACAACACCGTTACGAATAATTAATCGTATGGGATTATTTCATAATTTTCTTTAAAAATAGGAATAAATTAAATATGCTTCTTTGCAGGAATCGATGTCGTCACTTTCCCGTCAATCATTTGTTTCGAGCACTATGTAGTTACCGATCAACGCGTTAATTCGTTTTTTATATTAGAAAATTAGTAAATGCATCGCTTTTTCGTCTTCGATCTATCTATTTACAGTACTTAGGTTTTGCACGTTTTCTGAAGAAAAAAAAATCGGAGACTCTGTTTATATAAAGTTATGTTACTTTTTCTATCTCTTACGCACTATTATTGTACTACTATCATCCCATACACGTGTCACCGTCATCAATCATCGTCATCATCGTGCCATTCATCGTCCTATCCCACGTCGCCTGTATTATTACATCATTCTTGCAATACGCTACCATTACTATTTTCGTATCGTAAATAAATATCGCATCTCTTGTCTCTATTATTTGTTTTATTAGCTTAAGGTGATGGATATATTGTCATAGGCGTTGCATGTATCTAAGGAATGTTAATATACCTCTGTAATATTTGGGCATTATTAAACTTTGTTCATTAATGTTCTTCAGTTTATTTATTATGTGTTGCGCTGTTGGGGTAAGAGAAACAATGTACGATTTCGATGTGACTACTACGTTCAACGTGTCCACGAAACTCTGCTGAACGCTGATGTTCACGTCGATCCTGTTATTTATCGTCGTCGCTATTGTCTAATACGTGCAAATCGTGAATAATATTTCATCTTCACGTAATAATGAATAATTCACCGACTCAGCCAGCAATGGGCATAATTTATTTTTCTAATTCTTATTTCACTCGCGATTCCTCGTTAATTAATTCGTAAAGTATAATTATGAAGTTCCCACTGTCGAGTTTGAAGAAACAAATGAATTCTTTAATCGTCGAGCACTGCATTAAAAATTGAAAGAAAAACGTAGATATTCGAATAATTTGGAAGGTAAATTTAATTAGAAAACCATTTTCTGCCCATTCTCGAGTTATCGCTTACTCATAAAATGACCATCAAATACTTGTCATGGGGAACGAGAGCTAACAGTCATCGATTCATCGCACATTCATAATGAGAAACAACAAATCATCTCATACAAATAACCATCGCTTGTTCGCCGTATGGGCAGTTAAATAAAATTCTACTCATCAAACGGATAGCGACGCTCCTCAAAGCAACTTCTCGAAGCCGGGATTTATTCTCGCGAAAATAAAACATCTTCCTTATCCAAAATCCCTCGTGGTGTTCGCAGGAAGTTATTGAGGAGGATGAATCAGAGGAGGCCTATGACGTTACGACAGATCACGATGACGCGACCCTAGATCAAGCTCCCTCTATTCATTCGCTCGAAGGTGATGCACCTTCGTGGGCCGACGTATCGCTGCAAACCGGCCAAAGTCTCCTTATGAATGAACCTGCCGAAATTCAAGAACCCCAACAACAACAAAAACCAGCTCAGCTCACAAAACAAACATCAACGTCGCAGATACCTGCAGTATCGACATCCTGCCAAAGTTTAATGACCGAGCCCATCGTCCAATCATCAGGTGAAGCAATTCCAAGCCAGGAGAGCATCAAGGTCTCAAAAAGAACCGACGGCACTCACGACGTCATTGAAATCGCAACGAAAAACATTACAAAATCGTCGGAAAAGCCTCTTTCGTCAAATGTAGAAGATATAATCGTCGACATGAAGTACAAAGACGCTGAAGTACAGAAGAGCGCGACATCTGAGCTGAATATTCAACACGCAGCTCCACAATCATTCGAAACACTTTTAGTCGAACCTGATGATGTCACTACGGAAGTTGTTGTCGACGCTGATGGCACGAAGAGGATAATCGTTCGTAAGCTTCGAAGAACGCTTGTTACTAGCAGCGAAACAAGCCAACAACACGTCTCCACATTGTCGACAGCCATCGGAGATGCTCCACCGACTATCCAGGCTGTTTCCGAAGCAACTATGAGAGGTCAACACGTAACTGTTACACGTACGCGACCCGACGGCTCCATCGAAACGTCCACCCGACAAACATACGGCGGAAGAGTCGCTACAGGCGTTCCTGGTGATGAAATTAACGTCCAGGAGTTCGAAGTTCCGCCACAATACACTCACAGGGTAATTCAGGGTGAAATCGGCGATCTCGGAACGGATATCGGTCTACAAGGATCGGACTTCAACATCGACGAAGCTGGATACTCGACGAAGACGTCCAGCGTTCACGCGACTGTTCAACAAGTTACCAGACGAGTTATCAGGAAGACAAGGAGGATTATACGTAAAACTACGATCATTGATGGTAAAGAGACGACTACTGAAGAAGTTATTGAAGAACCGGAGGAAATTGAAGTCGATGAGCAGGATATACCGCACATAAGCATCAACGTCGTCAAGAGGGAAGATGAGAGAGGATTCCTGACGGAGACGACTGACGTTCATCGCGGTGAGACGACTTTACAACGAACTCCAGGCAGTCCGCTCCAGGGACCTTTCTTCGGACCTTTTGCCAAGGAAATGACTCCAGAAGATGCTGCGCCGAAAGAAAAGAAGGTTATTCAGTGTATAGAAGACTCGAAAATCGATGTTTCTACTTCTGGTACATCCAGAGAGAAAGTATCAGCTTCACCTTCGGAATCCTCACAGCAACCAGAGATTCCAGAGTTCGGAATATCTGCAGAAACACCGAGAGACACTCCAGCTGCCCAACCCGTGGAATTTCATCTGGAAGAAACAAAAATTCATTCTAGAGATAAGCATGAACGTGAACATTTTCCGGTTGAGGTAAATCAAAGTAAATCAGAAGGGATTTTGGTGTCTCAGAGTTTAATCGATGCTGAAAGATTCGCCGTTTTACAGACGCCAGTGGAAGAAGTATCAGCGGCGGATACAGCGGCTGAGGCTTCACTTGAGTCCACTAAAGAGCCCTTCGACGTCGGCGAAGATACACGTGCAACCTGTAAGTCTGAAGTTGCACAAGTTAGGAGTGAGAAATTCGAAGTAGAGCGAGGCACGGTAGATGTAGAACAGCACAAAGAGCACATCAGCACCGTAGAAGATGATGATAAACCACAAGATGTCGTTCTCTTAGAGGAAGATAGACTGTACAACAAGGGAGGATTGACCATCGTCGAACTATCAACAACATCTGTTGAGCCGAAAGATAGCGGAAAGGATATCGACCTTTTAGAGAAGGATGTGGTATTCGATAAGGAAGGATTGACCATCGTCGAACATTCAACAACATCTACCGAGCCAAAAGACAGCGAAAGCAGTGAAGCCCATGTCGTTCTCGTAGAAAGCGATGTCATCCACGACAAGGAAAGTTTACCCATCGTTGAAGACTCCACAACGCTTATTAAGCCGAAAGACAGCGGAGCTAGCGAAGAAAATGTCGTCGTAGAGCCAAAGTCGTATCAAGTGACAGTCGCCGAAGCTTCTGCCGCTTCCGTTGAGCCGAAAGACAGCAAGGACTTGAAGTCTACTGAAAAGGATACTGGACCTTCCAACGAAGAGTGTTCGGAAGATTCTACACCAACGGATAAACCAACAAAACGTTCGGACAGCGACGACTTTTTGGATGGAGAACGAAGAGCTGCGAGACAAATTACGGAGGCGGGAATCAAGAAACCGGAAGATCACAAATCGATTATGGAAAAGGTGGAGATTAGTCTGTCGGTGGAGAAGAGAGATGGAGAAGCGGGATCCTCAGTTTCTATGGTAACTCAGGCTGAACGTCCAGAGGCGGTACTTCATCGTCTTGTTAAGGAAGATGTTGACATCAGACTGCCAGCCGATAAGGAAACTGTACAGACCATCAACGACAAAGTTGTGCAGACAACGGCCTTAAAAACTGCTGAGAAAGAAACTGCTATCAGTCCTCCACAAGAAAAACAACAAACGCCACGCAGTGTTGTCAAGGAAGACAAGGAGACCGAAACCTTTGAGATACCAGAAAAGAGCGAAAGCGACTCAACTACCGACAGTAGAAGAGGAAGAAAGAAGAAAAAGCACAGAGAAAGAACGGATTCCGGGGAGAAGACACTGATCGGGGATGATGTCGCTTCGGGAAGCTCGATCGCAACAACAATCGCCGAATCTACTGATCTCAACATTCCACTATCCGATTCTATTAAACAACCTAGCGAACAACCTCAGCCAGACATTATGGATATTACTGACCATTCTTCTCTAACTACGTCGATTCCCAGGGATGAAAGTTTGCACGAGGAAAGCGGCTACGAACCTGACGACAGGCAAAGTACTTTGGACGAGCTTTCTTTGCAACAAGAAGACTCAAAGAAGCGAAAGAAAAAGACGAGAAAGCAACAGAAGGTGAAGAACGTCACAGATTTTGAAGGCGAGGATACGGTTGCACCGAAAAGCACTCCAAGCGAAGAAATTGCACTTTTGAGTGATGAGGAACCGACCACAACTCCGGCGATGCCTGATACGACTTCAGAACAACCTGGCAAGAAGAGGGGAAGTAAAAGAGGTAAGAAACTGAAGAAGGAAAAGGAAGTCGAGCCAGAAAAAGAACCTAAAGACACTGTTAAGGGAATTGAAGTCGATACACAGACCATTGTGGAAACTAGAGACACTTCAGCGGGTAATATCACACCAGAAGACATCCAGATCGTTGAAAGTTCTTTGCAAACTTCCCCGGAGGCGGTGCTCGAGACTCATGAGCAAGAAATTCAGACGTCTGTCGTCGAGGACGTTCATACGGAAATTCAGACTTCACCGACGCCGGTTCTTGATTCTGGAATTCAAACCATCGCCATTAAGTCGCCGGATCGCGAGCATTCTTCAATGCAAACGGAATCTCCAGTGCCAACAGCCACGGAAGAGGGAGCTGTGCAAACGAGTCCGGTCGAAAGTCCTATTGTCCCAAGTCCTACAGAAGAAAAAATTCATGAAGTACCCAAGGAAATGGCGGAGATGCAGGTCCAGACATCAGAGATCAACGTGGATACTTCGGAAGTTCAAACTTCACCAATTCAGGCGGTTTCCACAGCAGAGATTGAGACACAAACATTCAAGGAACAAGAAACATCTTTAGAGGCAGAACAACAGACATCACCACCTCCTATTCCACAAGAAGTCTCGCTGCAAGAGAGTTCTATGCAAACGTCTCAGGAAATAATCGAAACTGCGGAAATTGACGTTCAAACTAGTAAACCAGCGAGCCCTGAAGCTCCGGAGATGCAACACTTTGAAGTCCAGACTGACGAAGTCGAACCAGTCTCTTTGGGTACCGCAGAAACGCAGACAACACCTGAAGAAGTGAAGGTCGAGGAGAGCTCGATGCAAACAGACTTGTTAGTAGTAAAAACGAGTGAACAAGATGTCCAGACGAGCAAACCGACAACTCCGGAACTGCCTGCCACTGAGAACTTCGAGGTGCAGGCCAATTTGATCGAAGAGGTACCTTTAGGAACCGCTGAAACTCAAACAACACCAAAGGAGAGTCCACGAGCTGTGGAAACCCAAGAAACTGAGATACAAACGAAATCCCCGGAACCTACGATTGAAAATATCATGCAAACGAGTCCTATTGCTAGTCCAGAGCGTGTCAAACATGCTGAACTTTCCGCGCAAACTAGCACCGAAGAACCCATCCCGACAATGGAGGAAGAGTCACAAACTACAGTTGAAGAAAAAACAAAGACACTCGACTCTTGCGTGCAAATAAAAACTGAGGAATTGGTACCAACCAGCGAAGAAAGCGCTCAAATTGTTCCCGATACTGTTGAGATAAGTTTGCAGACGACAGACGTTGAAAAACCTGTGACATCCGTTGGACAGCAAACTTTTGTAGAATCCGTTGAGATTTCAACTATGCCTGATCCCGAGGTCGAATTAACAGTCGTCCAGCTGCCAGTGGAGCCAGTACAGCCTCCTCAAGTTGTAGAACAACAAGAACAACCGATTGTTGCGCCAGTGATTGAAATAGCTGAAACTGCAAGTATAATTCAACCAGCGAAGATTACAATTATAGAAAAACCACTGCCTATTCATCAAGAGCCGCTGAATCAAGTCGTTTGCGAAAGAGATTCAACACCAGACACTTCGTTCGAAATTCATGTTCAAGCCACTGTCGAATTGTGCGGAAGCACGACAACTGACAGCTCTTTGGCTACTGGAAGCGAATCGACCACGATGAGCGGCAGCACGATTACAGAAGAATCTATGAGTCATCAAGAATTAGAGGATCCGAGATCCAGCAAAAGACACAAGAGAAAGAGAAAATATAAGCAGACAGAGGGTCGAAAATCCTCGGAGAGGGATCAGAGACCAGAGAGCAGCGATCTAGACGCGATATTCGGTCAAGCGCCACAAACGAGCGATGCGCTTCTCAGAATGTCATACTCTGAAGTAGCAAAGAAAAATGCCAGCGGTGAACAGACCCACGGCCATCAAGGCTCGGAAAGTGGAGAGGACGACCAAAGTCCTGATAATGTCATCATTGGCCGAGTTTACACAGATTTGAAGCTCAGCAAGATCAAACCACGCGACGAAATAAGACCCGAGATTGCTGAAGTGGTTGAAGTACCTCGAAGAGAAGTTTCAACGGTTCATCCACGTGAAGAAACTAGAACCGAAGTTTCCAAAGTTTTTGAAGAACCTCGAAGAGAAGTTTCAACGGTTCATCCACGTGAAGAAACTAGAACCGAAGTTTCCAAAGTTTTTGAAGAACCTCGAAGAGAAATTTCAATAGTTCGTGAAAGTCCAATTGTTGATGATCTTCAGAGGGAAACGGAAATCATTGTCGGTGCCAGCGTCCGCGTTGACACGATTTACGACAATGACAATGCCAATTCACCGGTGAAAAAACAAGAATATAAAACTCCTTTAGTGCCGAAGAAGGAAGTCACTTCCAGCGTTTTTCCAGAGGCTATTAGAATCGAAACTTCGCCAGAACCAATGGACACCAGCGAGGAACCACTTTCGCCCATGGAATCTGTGCTGGAGAAGGGTGAGAAACAGGAGAGAATTAAGCACGAGATCAAAAGTTACGCCGAAGCGATTGCTGAGGATTCTGGCAGAAAATCCACTACGACTTCGTCGAAAATTCTGGAATACGGACCGACGAGTGGTTCTTCAGCTTCTTGGGAAGATCAAGGACTTCTCAATCTGCAGACTGTTCCAGCGAGAAAGTCGCCGAGTCCCAGTGTTTCTTCCAGCAGTTTTATCCTTGCGGAGAGCCGAGATTATCCGGGAAAATCGCAGAATCCAGTAGCACAGAGAACACAAGCAACCAGAATGGTTTCCGAACGTTTGATTAATTTGCCAACAGCGTCACAAACGAGTCATCTGTCGAATATTCTCCATGTGGCGACCCTTGAAGACGTGAGAACCACCAAACCTGTCGAGGAACGCGCTTCTGAAGTCCAGAAAGAACTTGCTCATCTGAGAAATGCTGTTGAAGAAGAAAATATAATTGTTGTGGAGGAGAGTATTATAACTATTGTTGAAACTATTTCTACGTGGCTGGAAACCATCGAGTATCGAATATTCTTGGGAAGAGAAAGCCCCAATGGTCCTAGCCACAATGACACGCGAACTTTCATCGATCTGAGGGATGAAGTCAATCATGTGGAGGGCAGCATCAGAGAACTCGATAAAATCTGGACGGAACTTGAAGGAAAATATCCCGAGGAGGAGAGAGAGAGAATTCGCGAATGTATGGAAGCACTGGAGCATCAAGTGAAAGCCATTGAGGATGTAACGAGCGACGGTGAACGTTACACCAACGCGGAACTCGCACGCTGGGATGAATTTATCAATGGAGTTAACAATGTCTACAGGTAAGAAACACTGGGAATTTTTTTATGTAATGATTTATCAATTTTCAGTCAAAATCTTGAATAATAATCGAAATTATTGAATAGTTGACAATTTGTATATTTTTTTTAAATTAATAATTGAATAATCATTACAAAACGATAAAACTATCAATTTTTTTCTTCGTTGAAGAAATGGAATTTAAGATGATGCATATTTTTAAATCTTATTGTTGCTCTTCCTTAAGGTAGTTCTGTCGGTACGCCGGAGTCATAAATCTCAGAGTCTATATGAAATTAAAAAATAATCATACGCATCACTTTGACTGCCTCAATAATAATGTCAAAAATAATCGAGAATCCTTCGAAATTGTCGTAATCAAATTAAAACGATTATTTGTAAATAGTTGATATGTGTAGTGCGGATTTGACTTCATTTTCACGATAATTAGGTTAGGAAACGTCATTTGGCCCGGTATCGTGCACTTTGACCTTGGTTCAATTAAACATTATTCCGGAGACTTCACCTTTTTTCATGATGCGTCAATTCCTGAATGATTTGCGAATCCGTAGTACTTTTTATTTTTTCTCTATCTTTGATCTAAGTATGTTAATTTTCGATTTAAAGATCAATTTTTCCAGCTCTCCCGTTAGAGCCGTGTAAAAAGATCGATTTTCAAGTTTGAATTGTTCATTCAAATACTCGGTAATAGCCTTCAAGATTTTGTGCAAGTAAAATTGAATAGCTAAATTACAACGTGTCAAAAATTCATGCATATGAGTTTGGATTGCTTTCACGACAGAACTACCTTAAGAATCATGTAGATATTGAAATAAATAGGTTTTTTCTCAAGACAATATTTATTCCTCGTCAAGGTTTTATCAGAAAGATTCAGAAAATTTTTACTCAATTCATATTTATCAAGAAACACAACTTCCATTAAAATTGACGAAATTTGTTAAATTTTAGCATTAGAAAAACTGCAAAAAAACTATATTGCACAACTTATAAATCTCGATACATTTTTTCTAATAAACTTAATTTTTTTTTATACGAACAATCATTAGACTCGTCGAAGAACAACGGAATCAACTGGACAGTATAGTCGAGAGTGAAGCGTCGACCGTGTGGAAACTCGAGGAGCTGGAGAAACTGGAAAACACGAATCGCTGTCACATGTGGAAGACTGGAAAACTCGTAGCTGCGGCTCGTGGAATTCTCAGAGATTATCCCGGCAAAGTGATACCAGAGGAAACGTACATCGCTCAGGAGACAACCAGTCGAATTGAACACTCCATTTGCCTGGAGCGTGAACGACTTCTCCAGCTGCTTTCACTTGCAGAGGAGTACGAACAGACGCTCCAAGAATTCGCTCAGATCACCGAAATAGCCGAAGAACTCTTGGCCAGTCCAATATCCGTTATGAGTCTGGAACATCTTCAGGAGGAAATGCAGAAGCACAGAAAATTCTTTGTTAATCTTAATCACTGTCGGGCAATTCTTGAATCGTTGGAAGGCAATCTTGATCCGGAAACGAGAATGAAACACTCGAGTCTTCATGAGCGTTTGCACAGTCGGGCAATTGCTCTGCTGGATTTGGCAGCTTCGAAAGCCCAGCAAATGTCTCTTGCCGCTTCACGCTGGATTGTCCTGGAACAGGGCATCAAAGAAGAAAGAGGATGGCTCCAAGTTGCCCATCAACGTGTACCTGATTTGCAAACTGTCACATCCTCCGACTACGATCAGTACATTTCGCTTTACCAGGTAAAATTGCTTTTATTAGGACTCAGCACTATTAAGGGGAGGGAGTCAGGTCAAAAAAATTGATTTTGGCAATTCAATATCATGCAAATCCTATTGCATACAAAAATGCCCAATGCACTATATTGTTGGTGCTCGATGAAAGAATTTTTTACTGTCGTCTGATGCATATGCTTTTCAATATTATCTTAAGCAAAGTTCTTAAGTTTTCCATTCTGCGCATGATTCAGATCAAACTACTAGGCAGATTGGAATCATTGACGTCTCATTTTCTTCTTCATGAAAAGATACACCGGCTAAATGGAGCAAACTATTTTTTTTTCATTCTGAAAGCAAAGTTAATCACTGATTTATAAAATAGCATAACATTTATTTATTAATAATTATGTCACTTAAAAAACATTACTTTTTATTAACAGTTGCTCCATTTAGCCAGTGTATCTTTTCATGAAGAAGAAAATGAGACGTCAACCATTCCAATCCGCCTAGTAGTTTTATCTGAATCATGCGCAGAATGGAAAACCTAAGATCTTTGCTTAAGATAATATTTAAAAGCATATGCAAGTCAGACGACAGTAAAAAATCCTTTAATCGAGTACCAAAAATATAGTGTGTTGGGCATTTTTATATGCAATAGAATTTGGATGATATTGAATTTACAAAATCAATTTTTTTTTCCTGACTCCCTCACCTTAAGAATACATTTTTCCCTACAAGCAATTTTTTTGTTGAGTCGTTGAATACGATTCTCAGGCTAAAACAAACAAATACCAATTTAGTACACTTGGACCTAATATTTTTTAATATTTCTTAATGCATATTCGTAGACTCAAAAACGTGACATTACATTACATAAAGTAAATTTAAATTTTTGTATTTTTCGAATCGAAAACCTCATTTCTTTTCGATGGCTATATTAAAGCTTAATCTAGCAAATTGTATGTCTACTATGACTTATTGTTATATAGTCTTCAAAATATTATTTATTGTTATTTCCAATAACAGCTAATAATTGAACAATAAAATGAAATACATTTTCTTTTCAATATCGGTGCTGCCACTTTTAATTGAAAAATATTATAGAAAGAATCTTGAAAAACTTAAATATTCACTTAAATAGAGGTTTTTTTGAAGTTCTTGAGTTAAACATTTTTGCTTGTGAGCAAAATAGTGCGTCGATAGGTAAGCGCCGTTGTTCAGAAGCCCCACAAAGTATGTCCATAAAACATGACCTATTTTGAAATTACAGGCTTTGTCCTCGGACATAGCAACGCATCACGCTCGCATAGTTCAACTTCTGGGTAAGTCGAGCGGTCTGCAAGAATTGATAAACATCGAAGACCCTGAAGATCGATACGGTGAAGCCCTGGACGTAATTCTGAAGCTCCAGGACGACGTCGAGTCGTCATTGCGACGTTTACTCGCATTCCGGGACAGTTGGGGTATGCAGGAAATTCTGGTCAACAGAATGGAGAAATGGATGTCAACGGCAGAGCGAGAACTCGCCTCTGTGCAAGATCAACCGGATGGACATATGCGCCAGTTCTGGGTAAGGATCGCAAAGTACTCAACCGGAACACAAGGAAAAAAGGATGCAAAGCAGAACCTTGCACATTGCTTCCTCATTATATTTCGCATTTTTACAAAGCAACCTCTAAGAGGAAGTATGGAAATTGATTTTGGCTTCCTCATTGAGGAAGCTTTGTAAAAAGCGAAATATAATGAGGAAGCAATGTGCAAGGTTCTGCTTTGCATCCTTGTTTTAAATAAATATAAATAAGCGCACACTCTCGCTTTGTGAAAATATAATAAGGACGAACGGTCCAGAAACTCCCTCGAATACTCTATCTTCTCTGTTTTTTTTGTAGAACACGATAGAAATCAGTGGTTTCCGAAATTTCATTGGGAAGCAAGGATATGGATAGTTTATACGACATAAATCGCTACTTTTCGCAATATAGACTGTACAACATCGCTATAAAAATATGTTATCGTGCAACATTTTTGGGCTATATCTGACGTATTTTTCTGTTAATCATGAATTTGGCACTCATTTGACTACCAGCTAGATACTTGATACCAAAATTCGAATTGCAGAAAAAAAATTTAAAAATTAAAAAAATCAAAATTTCATAAAATTTTAACGTTTCAACCGATCTTAACCAAATTTAATAAGGATCACCAGTGTATGAAAGCTCACATACATACCAATTTTGAGCTTAATATCTCGAAAATTAAAAGAGTTATCGCGTTAACAGACATTTTTGAAAAAATTCAAAACCGCGTAAAAATTTAACGACTATGGGGATTTTAACAAAAATTGGTATGAACGATGAGGATTGACCCCTCTATCTATGGTGTAAATTTCAGCTCTATGTCTCGAGGCGTTCCCGAGTTATAAAGGTTTACATTTTTTGACCGTGTAACATATACACACACACACACATACAGACATTATTTCTAATTCACTTTTCTCGACGTTTTGGACCATTCTGAGTGTACTGACATCAAAATCTCGAAAAAAAAATTTCACGAAAACAAAGCT
Organism: Ephialtes manifestator; assembly: GCA_963970395.1. Classification (NCBI taxonomy): domain Eukaryota; kingdom Metazoa; phylum Arthropoda; class Insecta; order Hymenoptera; family Ichneumonidae; genus Ephialtes; species Ephialtes manifestator. The sequence continues at coordinate 25,619,972 of OZ019981.1, read as the reverse complement.
ATGAGGAAGCAAAAAATACATGGTTGACTAGGTTCCAAACTATAAAATTAGCTGGGACAATAAACTAGTTGGTTACAGAAACAAATCAGTTAGATAGGGTGACAAATCAGTTACATGGGCCAGTAAATTAATTGGTTTCTCAACTAACTGTTGTGCCCGACAGTTTGATAAATTATCAAGTTGATAATCATCGGAGGGCGGATATAGTATTTTCACGATTTTTTTCGGACGGTTACTATACGCCGATCAATCTGAAATTTTTATGACATATTAAGGTAATCATGAATGACATAAAATGATTTTTTATAAGACGATTCTTTATTATTTGAATATATTTTTTTAATTGTTGAAAATAATGTTGATAAAAAAAACCCAAAGGATTATTAATTAGTATGCGATTGGCTATCGCGCTATGGAGGCTTTTTTTTAATTTATCAAAATTGACAAAATGGCGGCGGTTTGAACAAAAAGTACCGAATTCAGCCGTTTCTGTCTAATCATCGAAGGGCGTATATAGTATTTTCACGATTTTTTTTCGGATGGTTACTATACGCCGATCAATCTGAAATTTTTATGACATATTAAGGTAATCATGAATGACAGAAAATATATTTTTTTTTAATTGTTGAAAATAATGTTGATAAAAAAGATAGCCTCATGGTGAACATCCTAAGGGTCGCAAATTTGATCTGAAAAAAAAACCCAAAGGATTATTCATTAGTATGCGATTGGCTATCGCGCTATGGAGGCTTTTTTTAAATTTATCAAAATTGACAAAATGGCGGCGGTTTGAACAAAAAGTACTGAATTCAGCCGTTTTTTTCGACAGTTTTTCTTTTTAAAAAAATGAGGTTTCAAAAAAAAAAGACGCTTGCATAGCACGATAGAGAGTAGCGTGAAGAATGTTCTCCTAAAATTTGAAAACGATCGCTTGAAAGTTTCGAGTATAAAAATTGCATATACCTAAATTGTGTACTTACGACTAATAAGGCGATGCGAGCGAAGTATTTTGAATTTCGCTTTAAAAATTTGAGAGGATGTTTTTGACTGTATATACTAATGTATAAGACCAACAAAAAAAATCGATTTTTTTTTCACACTGGAATTATTATTTCAATATATTATATTTATTTAGAAATATAATATATTGAATTAGATATTTATTTAGAAAAGAATAATAACATATTTTACTCTTAACTACAATCAAAGGTTCTTATCAACAAATTTTACAAATTGTATTTTGGACTTATTCTTGAGTCAGCTCGAGCTCAATCGTTCTTCTCCGAGATTCTTTCTAAACTGAGGCGAATTGTGGTTGTCGACTTTAGTGAGTCAATATTTTCAAATTCTCCTTATTCAAGAATATGTTTTATTTCTTTCAACATAATCAAACATACATTTTAACTTATTCGAAGCTTAACTTAATCTCTCGTCTCTTATAGGAACTTTAATATCCCTCTTTAAATGTTGTTATCGGTAATAAAAATTAGCAAAAATTCCATTAGTCTCTTCTCGGTGCATCGAGTGCTGCATATTTATACAATCGCATTACTACTCTAAAAAGAAGCGATAAGCAAATGCACGTAAAGCACTCGAGACGCGGGCTAAACACATTTGGGTCAAATTATTCCATTAGCTTTGGCTTCTTGCCACAACAGCTTGCAGAAAGCCTGGAGATACGAATCTTTCTCCGCCTAGTAGTCTCCATTATCGAATGAAACAGCGCCGCGCCGCTGTGTATTTCAAAACTTTCTCGCTACATTATAGTTGCAGTCTTTGTCAAAAGAATAATTAACTAAGTACTCGGTTTGGTCTATTGATTGCAGGAGCTGAAGGCGCAATACGAATTGCACAACAATATGCGGAACGATGCGAACAATTGCTTCGAGCAAGCGTTGCGAATTGTGCCGCTGTCGGACGAGATGCTGCAGCGACAATTCCACGGTGAACTTCAGGATCGTTGGCACAGAATTGCCGGAAGAATAGGAGCGATACAGAAATCCGTTGCTGACACAATATCCGCCGAAGACGTGCCAGTTAATGATAAACTTCGTCTCCTGGAAAGAGAACTCAATGAGCTGCGAATAACCATAGACGGATTCCATGGTGTATTGAAGACTGAAGAGGAGCTTGAACTTTACGTTGAGAGATTGACCGTTTTGTTCGAGCGAGTTTGTCTCATTCAGGACGAACTCGGAAGACTGGGAATGTTACCAGCCACGGAAAGCGAAAGAGTCGGAGTTTTACTGTCACTTGCAAGTAGAATTGAGAGCCAAATTGGTGAGGAACTCGAAGCAGCACAACTTCTTCGTGAAAGACTTCAATCATTGCAACGTGGACTCGCGCGTGTCAGAAAAGCTCACGCTAGACAATCGATGATTCTTGATCAATGTGAAGAATCGGAAAAACAGGGAAGCGAAGTCGTCGCTAGTGGCGTCGAACGTTGTCAATCGGTTGCCGATGAACTGGAACTTCTCTGGCAGGACATAATGGCTCTTCGACAACTTCTTCATACTCTGCCCGGTGGAACAAGAGTTTCTGTATCGCCGGTTGGCATCGAACGTGATATTTCCAATTTACAAGACGTTCACACGGAATTGGAGTCAAGATGCGCGAGGCTTTTGGTTTTGCTTAAAAATCGACTCGCTCTGTGGCGACGATTTGAACGACAATTGGAAATGGTACAACAATCGGTTCAAGAAGCTGATTACATGATGGAACTTCTTACCGTTCAGGGCACCGTTGATTATGAACGATTGCTCAAAGCCACCGAACGACTTGAGGTGAGTTTAGCTTTTAATTATGTTTTTCGATGGGCAATATTCGAATTAAATGGTTTTAAATACTTGTATATTCGGAAAACAGCCAGACAGTTTGAAAGTCGTTTTTTAAATCATTCGGAAAGAGATAAGTATGTTAATTTTTTCTTCTAAAAAATTGTTTTTTAGGTAACATTTTACACCGAGAGAAAAAATTTCATTGATTCACGGAAATCTTTGCCAATGAAATGAAATACTTGAATTTCAATACTATCTTTTCTTTGAATGATCTCAAACTCAATGAAAAGTAGTGACATTGATTCGAAGAAACATTTCTTTAAACCAATGAACCTTTTTCATTGATTTCAAAGATATCGTCTCTGATTCAATGAAACCTTCTTCTTACCACCTCAAAATTTCGAAATCTATTTTTTCCTGAAGTACGCGCCAGATAAAGCTCAAATTTTGTGAGTATGTAAGGAAGTATGGCAGAAATAGGCTGAGCTTCTGGCTCCTCGAAACTCGAAGCCGTTCGTTCGGGAGAACCGGAAAACAAAAAAGTGAGGTTAGGTGCGAGACAGAGAGATCAATGAAAACGTTTCTTTGAACTAATGAAAACGTCACTTTAAAACAATTAAACTGTTTCTTTATTATATGCTCACTAAGTAAATCTTTATTTACAGGCAATGAAATGTTTTCTTTGAAACTCAAATGCACTGCACGGAAAAAAATGCTTGGTTAGAACAACCAAGCTCTTGGTTATATATACGCTAGCCAATTAATTGGTTAGACCAATCAAGTTATTGGTCAGCGCCACCAAGCGGCATTGTAATATAACCAATAACTTGGTTGGCATAACCTAAAATCTGATTGCTCTAACCAAGAAATTGGCTGACGCGTATTTAACCAAGCGCTTGGTTGTTTTAACCAAGTTAAATACGCGTCAGCCAATTTCTTGGTTAGAGCAATCAGATTTTTGGTTATGCCAACCAAGTTATTGGTTATATTACAATGCCGCTTGGTGGCGCTGACCAATAACTTGGTTGGTCTATTTTAACCAAGCGCTTGGTTGTTTTAACCAAGCGCTTGGTTAAATACGCGTCAGCCAATTTCTTGGTTAGAGCAATCAGATTTTTGGTTATGCCAGCCAATTTCTTGGTTAGAGCAATCAGATTTTTGGTTATGCCAACCAAGTTATTGGTTATATTACAATGCCGCTTGGTGGCGCTGACCAATAACTTGGTGGCGCTGGCCAATAACTTGGTTGGTCTAACCAATTACCAATTATTTTAACCAAGCGCTTGTTAAAAGCGCTTGGTTAAAATAATTGGTAAAATTGTTAAATAAAAGCTTGTTTTTTCCGTGTGTTTCATTGAAATCAAAGAAATATTTCGTTGAAATCAATGAAACAAAAATCAATCCACCCATTTCTTTGGTGTCAATGAAATCTTTTCTCTCGGTGTAGGTGTTAACATGCATATTTTATTCATTGGGTCAGCCATTTAATAATAATCTATACAAATTTGACAAACAGTAGAATTTTATAATAAATCCACCCGATTTTTCGTTTTATTGAAAAAAAGAAAATTGTTTTTGAGGGAATTTTAAACAAATATTCATTTCTCGACTATTTTCATTAAAAAGTTTCTAGCGGATGTGAAATATCATTTTGTTCAATATATAAAGGACCTGACTGTTAATTGGTTTAAAAAAAGGCCGGATAATAAATCTATTTGCTTTGATATTTAGAATTGATTGACGAATTTTTTCATATATTAAAATATACTTGTCAAAAATAAGTTCAACTCTACATAATTACAAATGATAAACTATCGTTGATACAAAAACAAATCGTTAAAATCTATACTATAACCAGAGTTGTAAATCCCCATTAATTCATGAGATACAGTTTACAGTACAATTTGTTTTGTAATTATGATTTCATAATAATAATACGTAGTGATTATAAAATAGAGTACAAACATTTGAATAGCTGAAAAAATACTAATTTACGCTTTAATATTGCAAGAAATAGTGGAAAAAATTGAAGAAATAAGTAATGCATTACTTATTTTTGTCCATTTTTTCAAAAGGATTACCGCGAATTTTCATTGAAAAATAATAATTTTTCCAGCCATTCCAAAGTTTAATCATCGTATTATAATCGCTACATGTTATTATTACAAAATCATAATTATAGAGTTGATCGTATCATCATCATTATTTCTATAAGTATTAGGCATTTACAACTCTGACTATAACTTCTTGAATTTCCTTCTCAATATACATATTTTTTAATTCCGCAGATTTTGGCTTTAATAATGCGTCTATATAATGCGGTTAAAAAAATCTAAAAAAAAAATTGTCAATATTCCGCAAGACATAAACTAAGATGTATCTGACCTCTTTTTGGTGTAAAATCAAAGGGTGAAAAGTATGTCGCGAAATGACTCTATTATCAACCTTTTGTTACATTAATTCTCGTTATTTTCCTATTTCCTCCCCTCTCATTCCATTCAGCTTCGAGCGCTTTGTGTCATTCAATACAAATTCCCGACAGACATATTACATTTGAAATACTTGAAAAGTTCCTGATACCGAACAAGTGGTAAACGCATGCGCGCGGAAATCGCGAGGATTTTATCGCGCGGGACGAGTATGATGCTCGAGCGGCATATCAGTAACAGACGAATCGTGCGCGGGGTCACATCGTCGAAGAACCGCAAAACGGGTTAAAACGCTATCGTTCCCGTCGTTCTTATCAATAAAACGCGCTAAAGTGTAATTTGACGAGCCTCAAGCCGACAATGATGACATAAACTTATGTCCAACTTGGATTATAATGCTCATGAAACGAAGGAAACGAAAAAAACTTGCGTAAGAATTGTAAAAGATATTTGGTGAAAAAAAAAAAATGTTATTTTAGTCTTATAAATATCGCGCACAGATTGTATACGGATCTCTTTGAATCTCTGTTTAGACGATACTCCTCCAGCATCTATTTAAAGCCATGACACAAGTTCGAGTGCCGCTGATATAAACTTTTCATTTTTAACCATGAGCACATACAGCTCTAGACTCGTTGCAAAATGCAAAAGGCAATGTGTGTAGCCGGCTCGTCGCGCCGTACGCTTAAACGACTACTATTGCGCTAGCGACGTTACCACGCGTCCAATAAGTGTACATCAGCCTTTCCATACCAAGTGAGCCATTCATTTTCCATCACTCCAATGTATTTTGTAAATATAATAATGAAAATTCTGTAAAATTTCAACGAAAAAAAAAAATATTAATTTTGTCAAAAAATAGCGAAATATTTTTTGCGCGTCTATGGAATTTTTTTATCAAAAAGTAAATTCGAAAAATGAATTTTATGCAGTAACAAATTTTTTGTACGATCGGTAATTTTAAATACACAGCGATTGGAAAAAATTTAATAAATAAAATTGTTATTAAATTTTGGGCAAACTAGAGGTGATAAAATTCTGAAATAATTTATAAATGTTTACGATAAATCCATCACTCCAATGTATTTTGTAAATATAATAATGAAAATGCTGTGAAATTTCAACGAAAAAAAAATATTAATTTTGTCAAAAAATTGCGAAATATTTTTTGAGCGGCTATGGATTTTTTTATCAAAAAGTACATTCAAAAAATTAATTTTATGCAGTAACAAATTTTTTGTACGATCGGTAATTTTGAATACACAGCGAATTGAAAAAAAAATTTAATAAATAAAATTGTTATTAAATTTTGGGCAAACTAGAGGTGATAAAATTCTGAAATAATTTATAAATGTTTACGATAAATCCATCACTCCAATGTATTTTGTAAATATAATAATGAAAATGCTGTGAAATTTCAACGAAAAAAAAAATCATTAATTTTGTCAAAAAATCGCGAAATATTTTTTGAGCGGCTATGGAATTTTTTTATTAAAAAGTACATTCAAAAAATGAATTTTATGCAGTAACAAATTTTTTGTACGATCGGTAATTTTGAATACACAGCGAATTGAAAAAAAAATTTAATAAATAAAATTGTTATTAAATTTTGGGCAAACTAGAGGTGATAAAATTCTGAAATAATTTATAAATGTTTACGATAAATCCATCACTCCAATGTATTTTGTAAATATAATAATGAAAATGCTGTGAAATTTCAACGAAAAAAAAAAATCATTAATTTTGTCAAAAAATCGCGAAATATTTTTTGAGCGGCTATGGAATTTTTTTATCAAAAAGTACATTCAAAAAATGAATTTAATGCAGTAACAAATTTTTTGTACGATCGGTAATTTTGAATACACAGCGAATTGAAAAAAAAATTTAATAAATAAAATTGTTATTAAATTTTGGGCAAACTAGAGGTGATAAAATTCTGAAATAATTTATAAATGTTTACGATAAATCCATCACTCCAATGTATTTTGTAAATATAATAATGAAAATGCTGTAAAATTTCAACGAAAAAAAAAAATCATTCATTTTGTCAAAAAATCGCGAAATATTTTTTGCGCGTCTATGGAATTTTTTTATCAAAAAGTACATTCAAAAAATGAATTTAATGCAGTAACAAATTTTTTGTACGATCGGTAATTTTGAATACACAGCGAATTGAAAAAAAAATTTAATAAATAAAATTGTTATTAAATTTTGGGCAAACTAGAGGTGATAAAATTCTGAAATAATTTATAAATGTTTGCGATAATCTAAACAATTTTTGAAAAAATTATCGACGGTTTTTACTACCATGTTAAATTTAGGTGGTTCACTTGGAATGGAATGACGAATATATCATGCTAGACTCATTTTTATGCATTTATTGCACCCGACAAACAACCGAGCGCCCGTTTCGAGAGCTATTATAATTTCAGTAGGTGATGTCAACCGATTCTGTTCGATTCATCGACCGACTGTATGACATTTATTTTCTCCTGTGTTGAAAACGCGTTTCTGAAGCGAATAATGCCGAATAACGGAGCGTAGAGCTACTCGGGCCACACGATAACTCTGGCTGAGTAAATAACGGCAAGCCTCTAACACCTAACTGGGTATTTAGTGACACACAAGTATTTTGCTGTAACGACCTCTCGTAAATGAATTTCACTTAAGGTTCGCTGAAAATGTCAATTATTCTTCAATGAGGGCTTCGTGTTTCCATTAAGTGTGTACTGCAATTACCGTTCTCGCAAAGTCCTTATTATTTTTAGTTTTGTTTTCTATTAACGGTTTTCAATTTTATATTCCAAGTTAAATTTTCGTGATTAATTCTTTGGACTTCAGTTTTGTTTGCAGTTTTTAGTCCATAATTTCTCGCAAAGTCCTTATCATTTTTAGTTTCGTTTTCTATTAACGGTTTTCAATTTTATATTCCAAGTTAAATGTTCGTGATTAATTCATTGGACTTTAGCTTTGTCTGCAGTTTTTAGTTCACTGTTAGAAAAAATCAGAAGTTTTTATGCATAAGTCAATTAAATTTAATATGCAATTGAGATATGAAATTAATGTACTTTTACAGAAAATTTAATGCAAATCATTACAATATATTTTTGTAGTAAAATGGAAGAAAATTATTGAAATTACTATAGCATACATTAATTTTACATCGCACTTGTATATTAAATTTAATGCACCAATTTGTGCATAACAACTTTCAGTACTTGCATATTAAATTTTAAGTAGATTTTTTTTACACATTTTTTTCGACAACTAAAACTTTTGCCTTTAATTAAATTTCATTCAGAAATTGTTATTTCTCTTAATATAATGTGCTAAATGATAATTGGTTTACGATACACAACACAGTAAAAACAATCTACTTTAAATTTAATATATAAGTACTGGAAGTTTTTATGCATAATCTGGTTCATTAAATTTAATATACAAGTGCGATGTAAAATTAACATATGTTACAGCAGATACAATAATTGACTTTAATTTTACAGTAAAAGTACTTTAATATTTTATTAAAGCAAATTATTAAATTCAAGAACATTAAATTTAGATGACAAATTTATGAATAAAAACTTTCAGACTTTTTTAATAGTAAATTTTCAGTCCCATATTTATTTAAAAAGCTATAATTTTATCTTCTATCGAAGGTAAAATTATAGTCACTGATAAAAAGCGTTTTAAATAAATATGGGACTGAAAATTTACTGTTAAAAAAAGTCTGAAAGTTTTTATTCATAAATTTGTCATCTAAATTTAATGTTCAATTATAGTATGAAATAAATGTACGGTAAAATTAAAGCAAATTATTAAAATTCAAGTACTTTTACTGTAAACTTTTTTAACAGTAAATTTTTAGTCCCATATTTATTTAAAACGCTTTTTATCAGTGACTATAATTTTAGCTTCTATCGGAGGTAAAATTATAGCGTAAAACTATATTATAAATATATTAAAATAGTTATATTATATTATAATATAATTATTAATATATTATATTAATAGATATATTATATAAATTATATTATAAATATTATAATTAGCGTAAAAAAATTATAAATAAAATTTTACCTTCTATCGAAGGTAAAATTATAGTCACTGATAAAAAGCGTTTTAAATAAATATGGGATTGAAAATTTACTGTTAAAAAAGTCTGAAAGTTATTATTCATAAATTTGTCATCTAAATTTAATGCTCAATTATGGTATGAAATAAATGTGCGGTAAAATTAAAGTAAATTATTAAAATTCAAGTACTTTTACTGTAAAATTAAAGTAAATTATTGTATTTGCTGTAACATATATTAATTTTACATCACACTTGTATATTAAATTTAATGTACCAGATTATGCATAAAAATTTCCAGTACTTATAGATTAAATTTAAAGTAGATTGTTTTTACTGTGTTGTGTATCATAAACCAATTATCATTTAGCACATTATATTAAGAGAAACACTGTTAAAAAAATACTGGAAGTTTTTATGCATAAACTCGTCACCTAAATATAATGTCCAATGATGTAATAAAATTAATGTACTATTGAAGTAAAATTAAAGAAAATTAATAATTTTCAACTACTTTACTGGAAAATTAACGTAAATTATTGAATTTACTGTACCGCACATTAATTTTACATCACACTTGTATATTAAATTTGATATTTATGCATAAAAACTTCCAGTACTTGTACATTAAATTTCAATTAGTTTTTTTTTTTTTACAGTGCAGTTAAATTCAATCATGTTTTAATTTTCAGTCTTTCTCTTCAATGTCAATAAATTCGCATTTATCGAAATTTCATTCAACAAAATCTTTCGCACAATCGTCATTTAATATCCCGAAGTTAATTCTCCGCGACTAATCGAATTTCATTCAAAGCCAGATTCTCGTGAATCACTATGAGCCTAAAACCAGCTGCGTGATGCATATTAGCTTCGACGTTATCAGATCGCGCATTAATTCCAGTAGTTGGCGGCCCTCGCTGAAGAAATCATGCACATCGAATTAAAACACCTAGTTGCAGCGAAGCTGCTTTGTAATTTCTGTTGTGTATTTTTTTTTTTTTTTTCTTTCTTTCTTTCTTTCTTGCCTACCAACTGGGTCAGTGAGTTCGACGTTAGGGATCCGCGTGCACGTGGGAAGCAAGTTGGGCGCGTGCGTGGTGCTTGTGCTTGAATAGAATGCACCGAGGTTCGCATATATCGACAGTTTGCGGTGTCGTGTGCTGTCCGTCAGTTAAGCGCGAACTGTTGACGCGGTCTGAAGTATCGCATTCGGTAAAGCGAGAAGAGCGTGAGATTCTTAAGAGAGCACGTGGCACGTTGTCCAAACTTCTCGTCTGCTACAACGTCCCAAACGTTTGGGGGGACGAAAATCGTACGTAGAATTTAACGTAAACAATCCAACGTCTGAATGGCTCGTTCTAATACTCCAAACTATTTATGAATGGTGAAATAATTCCCAAGGACGAACCGCGATGAAAAATTCCACCTGAAAATCACGTACAAGACATTTAATTAATATTTTCAAGGTAAAATCGTTTAAGGTCTATTAATAATTCGTATCGGTTAAAGAGCGAGAGAAAATATTGATTACAATTAAAAATTATTATTAATCAGCTGGAAATTCCCATTAATTCATGAGATATTGTTTACAGTACAATTTGGTTTTTAATTATTGTTTCATAATAATAATTTGTAGTGATTATAAAATAGAGTGTAAACATTTGAATAGGTGAAAAAAATACTTATTTTCGCTTTAATATTGCAAGAAATAGTGAAAAAAATGGAAAAAATAAGTAATGCATTACTTATTTCTTTCCATTTTTTCAAAAGGATTACCGCGAATTTTAATTGAAAAATAATCATTTTTGCAGCCTTTCCAAAGTTTAATAATCGTATTACAATCGCTACATGTTATTATTATAAAATCATAATTATTTACAAATCTGTAATTAATTAACAAGAATATACATTTATAAATACATAAATTAACGCTATGAGTTTTCGATAGTTTTTCACTTAGAAAAAAAAAGATAAAGAAAAAGGAAGTAAATAAAATAATAATGAAACGTTAACATTAAAATACTAAAATAATATATGAATTGACTATAGAAAAGAAAGAAAAGTGGAGAGAGAGAGAGAGAAAGAGGTGTTCCAACCACTTCCGGAGATACGTGTTTATTTCGGATGTTGCAAAGCCACGCACAACAAAAATAGGCGTACAAACTTTGCTAGCTTTTCTCTCGCCGAGTGTCTAATCGTTCGTGCAGCGAATACCTCCGTGCTGAGAAGTTGCGCGCTTATATCCTGCCCGGAAACGAGGCTTCCGCGCTCCGTGCGCTCTGTTTCTGTGTGTGTGAGTTGAGGCTCGTGCTCTTCCAAGTAAAAAAAATTATATATAGTCCGCCATGTCGAATTGGGCATATATAGTCTGTATAAAATCTATATACAATTTATATATATAAGATCACGTGTGAAGTTGGGTTTATCTATAAATTGTATATAGATTACATATATAATTTTTTAAAATCATATACAATTTTTTACTTGGGCTTTTTTTGCCTTTTGGGTGCCTTTTTACCTTGGAATTGGATATATATAGTCTGTATAAACTCTATATACAATTTATATATATAAGATCACGTGTGAATTTGGGTTTACCTATAAATTGTATATAGATTACATATATAATTTTTTTAAATCATATACAATTTTTTACTTGGGCTTTTTTTGCCTTTTGGGTGCCTTTTTACCTTGGAATTGGATATATATAGTCTGTATAAACTCTATATACAATTTATATATACAAGATCACGTGTGAAGTTGGGTTTATCTATACATTTTATATAGATTACATACATAATTTTTTTAAATCATATACAATTTTTTACTTGGGCTTTTTTTGCCTTTTGGGTGCCTTTTTACCTTGGAATTGGGTATATATAGTCTGTATAAATTCTACTAGTGTTGTAAAGTCCCCATTATAAAGTTTACAGAATAGTTTGTCTTGTAGTTACGAATTTGTAATGATAATCTGTAGCGATTATAAAATGATATGTAAACTTTTGAATAGCTTTAAGAAAAATCAAATTTTTTATCAAATTTTCGGAGAAATTGTGAGAATAATGCACAACCACAGGCCTCCATTACTTTGGCAATGTATTAACAGTATTTCTCCATTTTCAATAAGATTATTATGACATTTTATGGGTAATTAATATTTTTTTACCTCTATTCAAAAGTTTACACATTATATTATAATCACTGTAAATTATTATCATAAAAACATAATTACAAAGCGAATTTTAGCATCAATTTTGTTTAAAAAATAATTAGGCTTTTACAACTTTGAACTCTACTATTTAAACTATATATAGTTTGTCTTGTAGTTACGAATTTGTAATGATAACCTGTAGCGATTATAAAATGATATGTAAACTTTTGAATAGCTTTAAGAAAAATCGAATTTTTTATTAAATTTTGGGAGAAATTGTGAGAATAATGCAAAACCACAGGACTTCATTACTTTGGCTATGTATTGACAGTGTTTCTCCATTTTCAATAAGATTATCATGAAATTTTATGGGTAATTAATATTTTTTTACCTCTATTCAAAAGTTTACACATCATATTATAATCACTGTAAATTATTATCATAAAAACATAATTAAAAAGCGAATTTTAGCATCAATTTTGTTTAAAAAATAATTAGGGTTTTACAACTTTGAACTCTACTATAGATTACATGTATAATTTTTTTAAATCATATACAATTTTTTACTTGGACTTTTTTTTGCCTTTTGGGTGCCTTTTTACCTTGGAATTGGGTATATATAGTCTGTATAAATTCTACTAGTGTTGTAAAGTCCCCATTATAAAGTTTACAGAATAGTTTGTCTTGTAGTTACGAATTTGTAATGATAATCTGTAGCGATTATAAAATGATATGTAAACTTTTGAATAGCTTTAAGAAAAATCAAATTTTTTATCAAATTTTCAGAGAAATTGTGAGAATAATGCACAACCACAAGGCTCCATTACTTTGGCAATGTATTAACAGTATTTCTCCATTTTCAATAAGATTATTATGAAATTTTATGGGTAATTAATATTTTTTTACCTCTATTCAAAAGTTTACACATCATATTATAATCACTGTAAATTATTATCATAAAAAAATAATTATAAAGCGAATTTTAGCATCAATTTTGTTTAAAAAATAATTAGGCTTTTACAACTTTGAACTCTACTATTTAAACTATATATAGTTTGTCTTGTAGTTACGAATTTGTAATGATAATCTGTAGCGATTATAAAATGATATGTAAACTTTTGAATAGCTTTAAGAAAAATCGAATTTTTTATTAAATTTTGGGAGAAATTGTGAGAATAATGCAAAACCACAGGACTTCATTACTTTGGCAATGTATTAACAGTGTTTCTCCATTTTCAATAAGATTATTATGAAATTTTATGGGTAATTAATATTTTTTTACCTCTATTCAAAAGTTTACACATCATATTATAATCACTGTAAATTATTATCATAAAAACATAATTAAAAAGCGAATTTTAGCATCAATTTTGTTTAAAAAATAATTAGGGTTTTACAACTTTGAACTCTACTATAGACTATATTACATGTATAATTTTTTTAAATCATATACAATTTTTTACTTGGGCTTTTTTTTCCTTTTTGGTGCCTTTTTACCTTGGAATTGGGTATATATAGTCTGTATAAACTCTACTAGTGTTGTGAATCCCCATTATAAAGTTTGGAGAATAGTTTGTCTTGTAGTTACGAATTTGTAATGATAATCTGTAGTGATTATAAAATGATATGTAAACTTTTGAATAGCTTTAAGAAAAATCGAATTTTTTATTAAATTTTGGGAGAAATTGTGAGAATAATGCAAAACCACAGGACTTCATTACTTTGGCAATGTATTAACAGTGTTTCTCCATTTTCAATAAGATTATTATGAAATTTTATGGGTAATTAATATTTTTTGCCTTTATTATATATATTACTGTAAATTATTATCACAAAAACATAATTACAAAGCCAATTTTGTTTAAAAAATAATTAGAAAAAAACTATATAATATAAACTATTTTAAGGGTATGTTCTTAGGCCCAAGGATATTTCGACATAAAAATAAAGTATAGCATCGCAATGTTTGAGGTTGACGAATGAAAAAATAATTTAATTGGGAAAGGTTCGAATTTAACGAAAATGTAAGAACCGTAATCACGATTCCGGCGATGAGTCGTGTTCTGAGTTTAATGAACTATTTATAGGTGCAGCGCGAAACAACGAACAGAGAAATATACCGGATGTATCTGCTCGTGCGGGACCTGCATACAGCACGAGCTTAGGTCATTTTTTTTTAGTGCATTGCTTAACCATGTCGAAAGTCTGGATGATAACGAATAATCATCACGCGAGTAGCTGTCTTCATAATTTCGTACACTCGCAGTGATACAATAAAATTTCTGAAACATAAATATCACAATGAATTAAAAGTTTTAAAAAATGCACAAAAATACGAAGTGAATTTTTCCTAAATATCAACAGAATTAAGGTCGATAAAATCGTAGAGTAACTTTCAAAAAAAAAATGTATCGTTAACGAAGTTTTCCGAAAGCTTATTAATGCCGGTGTAGTTTTGTAAATATAGATGAAAAAAAAAATCACAACATGTAGCTGGGTGAAAAATGCGATGCATATGTCGAACATTATCAATTAATCTAATTAGTTAATAAAGTCTAATTATCAATTAAGTTTGCAAACCTCCATTATTCGATTTCATAAACATTTATCGTATTATTACCAAAAAAAGTCCATTATTTTGTAAATTGAAATAACGATAATTATTGGCAAATTCGTGAAATTCTACTAAACAAACAGAACAAATCATTAAACATTAAAATCGGACAAGCGATGTGACTACCCGCGTAGAAAAAAAGAATCTTGTGAAGAATCTTTTAAAGAATCTTAAAAAAAGTCTTGAAAGAATCTTTACAGGAATCTTGAAAAGAATCACGCATAGGAGCCGGAGCAAGATTCTTTCCAGGATTCTTTTCAAGATTCTTTCCATCCGAAAGCGTTATGAGAATCTTTGAAAGAATCTTAATGAAATTCTTCAGAGGAATCGAGCGAAACCTGTTGATGCTTTCCAGGATTCTTTTCAAGATTCTTTCCATCCGAAAGCGTTCTGAGAATCTTTTAAAGAATCTTCGAAAGAATCTTGAAAAGCGCCTTTAAGAGAATCGTGAAAAGATTCCGTCCATTAAATAGAAAAATCATTGAAAAAATCTTAATGAAATTCTTCAGAGGAATCGGGCGAAACCTGTTGTTGCTTTCCCTTGGTGTCGAAACAGTATAGTCGAACTCAGGACAGCTTTGCAGTCTTATATACTGTTCAGGCTTCATGTCACTTGCGAGAAACGCTTCGACCGCTCGCCATCTAGCGGAGTATTGAATATTTCGTACGATGCCACTAGATGGCGAGCGGTCGAAGCGTTTCTCGCAAGTGACTTGAAGCCTTAACAGTATATAAGACTGCAAAGCTGTCCTGAGTGCGACTATACACGAGGGGTTTACCCTTCGTTGACGTACCGAAATTTACTGTTTCGACACCAAGGGAAAACAACAACAGGTTTCGCTCGAATCCTCTGAAGAATTTCATTAAGATTTTTTCAACGATTTTTCTATTTAATGGACGGAAACTTTTCATGATTCTCTTAAAGACGCTTTTCAAGATTCTTTCGAAGATTCTTTAAAAGATTCTCAGAACGCTTTCGGATGGAAAGAATCTTGAAAAGAATCCTGGAAAGCATCAACAGGTTTCGCTCGATTCCTCTGAAGAATTTCATTAAGATTCTTTCAAAGATTCTCATAACGCTTTCGGATGGAAAGAATCTTGAAAAGAATCCTGGAAAGCATCAACAGGTTTCGCTCGATTCCTCTGAAGAATTTCATTAAGATTCTTTCAAAGATTGTCATAACGCTTTCGGATGGAAAGAATCTTGAAAAGAATCCTGGAAAGAATCTTGCTCCGGCTCCTATGCGTGATTCTTTTCAAGATTCCTGTAAAGATTCTTTCAAGACTTTTTTTAAGATTCTTTAAAAGATTCTTCACAAGATTCTTTTTTTCACGCGGGTAATACGTGGAAAAATGTGCGAAAAAAATATATGCAGTAGATTTCCATAAAATGCGCGACTATCTGATAAATTGATTGTTTAGAATTTGTTGAATGTTAACGACACATAAATTATTCCCACTGCCTCAATAAAATGATAAGTTTTCATAAATTTGTATTTAAAAAAAAAACCGGAAGATGTAGAATACGTTGACAAGACTGATTGACTGGAAAGTTTCCGAGCTCGGAAACCGCAGGATTTCTGCATAATTGAATCAATAACGAAGGGATTGCGCGGCTAGTTACGTGTACGCGTGTATTCCTCAAGTCAAGGCTGACTGAGCTAATCCACTTTGGAAATAATTACTCGCAGTGTACGAGGATGACGGAAAATGTGTGTTTCAGTCGCGACAACAGTACAGCAACTGCACGTCAACTCAAAGCACATGTACATACATAGTATTTTAATAATATACGCGCTGCATTGGCAACTGATAAGAAATCAAACGGCTCTATATTCGTCGTGTTCGCGTAGATGCAAAGAGAGACGGGTGAACGAACTCTAGTACACGCGAACTAAATTAGTTGACCAGCTGACCGAATTTACGTGGCATCGCTTTCCGTACCAATAATGTATTTATAGGTCAGAAAATAATTTAACATTGAACGTCTTCCGTTCTAGACATTTTTGAGCTGATTTCTTTTTCCAATACTTTTTTTCGCAAACTATTTGTTTATTTTATTTTTTCAATATTTTTTTGCAAACTATTTGTTTTTTTTTTATTTTGCCAATATTTCTTTTGCAGACTATTATTTTATGTGATTGTTTCAATTTTTTTTTTCGCAAACTATTGTTTTATTTTATTTTTTCGATATTTTTTTTGCAAGCTATTTTTTTATTTCATTTTTTCGATATTTTCTTTTGCAAACTATTTTTTTATTCAACTTTTTCAATATTTTTTTTTTTTGCAAGCTATTTTTTTATTTCATTTTTTCGATATTTTCTTTTGCAAACTATTTTTTTGTTCACTTTTTTCGATATTTTTTTTTTGCAAACTATTTTTTTATTCATTTTTTTTCAATATTTTTTTTTGCAAGCTATTTTTTTATTTCATTTTTTCGATATTTTCTTTTTGCAAACCATTTTTTTATTCATTTTTTTTTTGCAAGCTATTTTTTTATTCATTTTTTTCGATATTTTTTTTGCAAGCTATTTTTATATTTCATTTTTTCGATATTTTTTTTGCAAACCATTTTTTTATTCTTTTTTTTTTTGCAAGCTATTTTTTTATTTCTATTTTTTCGATATTTTTTTTCGCGAACTATTTTATTATTTTATTTTTTGTTTGTGGATCTTTAGCTATTTACAAATAATTTTAAAAAAAGATGTTGACTAAAAATTGACTATCACACACAGAATTCACATGTTTTTTTTTTTTTTAAATATTACAGGGCCTCAGCGGAGATTTGGGAGCGCGGGAGGTTCTCATTGGCGAATTGAAAGCGGCGGCTGAACCTTTGCGGGAGAGTTGCACCGCGGAGGTCGGCGAAAGAGTTGACGCGGCAGTTAATGAGGCTGTTCAAGCCTGGGAAGACACGAGGGCCGAATTAGACGCCCTTTGCACGAAATATCAGCACGCTGTCCGACTCTGGGAGCAATACCGAGACTCAAGCGCCGCGGTTAAAGCTTGGGTCGACACACAAATGGGAAGCGTGACCAACTTACCGCCCGAGGAAGCCCGTAAGCAAGTCAAGGTAAGAACTTACAACGGATCTAAGTCTTTTTATGAATAAATAGACACCAGCTTTGTGCCCAATCGACAAACGGTGTGAAAACGTCATACAATTCTTTACCATAAATTTTTTTCAAGAGTCAACGCAAATTTAAAAAAAGAAAATTAATGTTGCCTCCACATGACGATTTTGTTTGATTTTTATTTATTGCAGTGATTGATTATTAGAATTGAAATTAATTGCATAGAAAATGCAGAGATTCTGCATTAAATGTTAGTGTTAAATGTTAATTTAAAAAATGCACTCACAGAAATTGTCGTAGGCCCTGCAAATATTAAATGGTAGTTACTGATTGTTAGACAATTTTTTTTTATTGTTACTGCATCTAGTCAGTAATTTTAGTACCAATAGTAAAATTCAACAATTCTTTAACATATATTTTTTTCAAGAGTAGATGCAAAGTTGAAAAAAGAAAATTAATGTTGCCTCCACATGATGATTTTGTCTGATTTTTATTTATTGCAGTGATTGATTATTAGAATTAAAATTAATTGCATAGAAAATGCAGAGATTCTACATTAAAATAAAATTCTATTAAAAAAATGCACTCACAGATTAAGTGGTAGTTACTGATTGTTAGACAATTTTTTTTTATTGTTACTGCATCTAGTCAGTAATTTTAGTACCAATAGTAAAATTAAACAATTCTTTAACATACATTTTTTTCAAGAGTAGATGCAAAGTTGAAAAAAGAAAATTAATGTTGCCTCCACATTATGATTTTGTCTGATTTTGATTAATTGCAGTGATTGATTATTAGAATTAAAATTAATTGCATAGAAAATGCAGAGATTCTACATTAAAATAAAATTCTATTAAAAAAATGCACTCACAGATTAAGTGGTAGTTACTGATTGTTAGACAATATTTTTTTTATTGTTACTGCATCTAGTCAGTAATTTTAGTACCAATAGAAAAATTCAACAATTCTTTAACATATATTTTTTTCAAGAGTAGATGCAAAGTTGAAAAAAGAAAATTAATGTTGCCTCCACATTATGATTTTGTCTGATTTTGATTAATTACAGTGATTGATTATTAGAATTAAAATTAATTGCATAGAAAATGCAGAGATTCTACATTAAAATAAAATTCTATTAAAAAAATGCACTCACAGATTAAGTGGTAGTTACTGATTGTTAGACAATATTTTTTTTATTGTTACCGCATCTAGTCAGTAATTTTAGTACCAATAGTAAAATTAAACAATTCTTTAACATACATTTTTTTCAAGAGTAGATGCAAAGTTGAAAAAAGAAAATTAATGTTGCCTCCACATTATGATTTTGTCTGATTTTGATTAATTGCAGTGATTGATTATTAGAATTAAAATTAATTGCATAGAAAATGCAGAGATTCTACATTAAAATAAAATTCTATTCAAAAAATGCACTCACAGATTAAGTGGTAGTTACTGATTGTTAGACAATATTTTTTTTATTGTTACCGCATCTAGTCAGTAATTTTAGTACCAATAGTAAAATTAAACAATTCTTTAACATACATTTTTTTCAAGAGTAGATGCAAAGTTGAAAAAAGAAAATTAATGTTGCCTCCACATTATGATTTTGTCTGATTTTGATTAATTGCAGTGATTGATTAATAGAATTAAAATTAATTGCATAGAAAATGCAGAGATTCTACATTAAAATAAAATTCTATTAAAAAAATGCACTCACAGATTAAGTGGTAGTTACTGATTGTTAGACAATTTTTTTTTATTGTTACTGCATC
This sequence comes from Ephialtes manifestator, assembly GCA_963970395.1. Lineage (NCBI taxonomy): Eukaryota > Metazoa > Arthropoda > Insecta > Hymenoptera > Ichneumonidae > Ephialtes > Ephialtes manifestator. The sequence goes on along the minus strand of OZ019981.1, from coordinate 25,600,081 downwards.
TAGTCAGTAATTTTAGTACCAATAGTAAAATTAAACAATTCTTTAACATACATTTTTTTCAAGAGTAGATGCAAAGTTGAAAAAAGAAAATTAATGTTGCCTCCACATGATGATTTTGTCTGATTTTTATTTATTGCAGTGATTGATTATTAGAATTAAAATTAATTGCATAGAAAATGCAAAGATTCTACATTAAAATAAAATTCTATTCAAAAAATGCACTCACAGATTAAGTGGTAGTTACTGATTGTTAGACAATTTTTTTTTATTGTTACTGCATCTAGTCAGTAATTGTAGTACCAATAGTAAAATTCAACAATTCTTTAACATATATTTTTTTCAAGAGTAGATGCAAAGTTGAAAAAAGAAAATTAATGTTGCCTCCACATGATGATTTTGTCTGATTTTGATTAATTGCAGTGATTGATTATTAGAATTAAAATTAATTGCATAGAAAATGCAGAGATTCTACATTAAAATAAAATTCTATTAAAAAATGCACTCACAGAAATTGTCTTAGGCCCTGCAAATATTAAGTGGTAGTTACTAATTGTTGGACTACATTTTTTTTATTGTTAGAGCATCTAATGAGTAATTTTGGTACCAATGGTAAAATTAGTGGAAATATAATAATAATTTCATAGACTAATAACAGTTGCCATGCCTTCAAAATTTTTGGGAATGGAATAGAATTGTAAACCTTCACCATTCTGTTGGATAAACAAAAAGATTTTGACATTATAAACTCTGGAATAGGGTAGAAAAATTGAAAACACCTCAAAGCAACTTACACTGAGTTATGTTGGTATTTATGTAACAAAATTGTGATCTCCAAATTTTAAGGCCTCTTATTATAATAGAGCAGACTTACGTCATATATTGCTTAAGAATAATAAATTCTAATTTCCAATTCTAATCCCATAATCTTCTGGCATTCAATCCATTATAGCATTCAGTTTGTAGATCAGAGAATTGCTGAGTTCTCACTTATACAGTTATATATATTGCGATAATCGCGGAATTATGAACAAAAAACGTGTTTGTGCCAAAACAAAGAAATTACCCCGAAAGAATGTTAATCAACGTGTAATTAAAAATATTATCCGGCATAAAATACTCACAAACGAACCCGCAAACAGCTCCCCCTTGTGGGCCGATTAATTATTACGAAGTGCAGCCTTTTTTCAACTTTTTCACTTACACAACAAGAAAACCAAAATTCTGTACAGACGCGACTTTAAAACGTGATGTTATTAATCGTGAGCTTCATTCAGTATTTCCCGGTTTGATGTATTTTGATGTCCTATTCTAAAAAGTTGGTGACTCGAGATATCTCGAAAATATCTAAAATATCTAAAATATCTAAAATATCTAAAATATCTAAAATATCTAAAATATCGAAAATATCGAAAATATCGAAAATATCGAAAATATCGAAAATATCGAAAATATCGAAAATATCTAAAATATCTAAAATATCTAAAATATCTAAAATATCTAAAATATCTAAAATATCTAAAATATCTAAAATATCTAAAATATCTAAAATATCTAAAATATCTAAAATATCTAAAATATCTAAAATATCTAAAATATCTAAAATATCGAAAATATTGAAAATATCGAAAATATTGAAAATATCGAAAATATCGAAAATATCGAAAATATCGAAAATATCGAAAATATCGAAAATATCGAAAATATCGAAAATATCGAAAATATCGAAAATATCGAACATATCGAAAATATCGAAAACATCGTAGTCATTGTCATCGTTTTTATTATTCGTGCTGTGATTGGTCGGCAGTGTCGTCAGTCAGTCAAATTGCAATTTGGACCAAGATGATGCATTCATTTTTTTTGTTTATGTCAAATGTCAAAACTTTTATAAACAGCTTAACCCTAGTCTAGCTAAAAATCGGTTAAATCATTATACACTGTTTACTCCGATGACAATGACCTTCCACTGATTAAAGCAGGACCGACTACGTCACAAACATAACAAATTTTGCGAAAGACTATTACTATATAAAGTTAAGTAAGACGCGATTGTGAAGTATATACTTTCTAGCTTTACGCTCACGAACTACATTAATTATTAACATTCTTAGCGAATGAATTGTGCGCGACGCGCTGCGACGTTTTCCGTTACTAAACGGCACATCCGTTGTGAACTTATGTCGTAATCCAGTGAAGTTAGCTGAGCAACAGATGCCAGAGCCATAACTTTTTTTTCCTCCGCGAAATAAATAAACCGCGTTTGAAATCTCCATGAATATGTCGGACATTTGGATTATTATTAAGGTAAACTTTTAAACATACGTGCATTACGAATAACAAATAAAACCCAGGATAATATTATAATCCCTCGAGAAATTTTATTCACACTATAAACCGCGTTTTTTTAAATTCTGTAAAGTGTAAATTTTTTAAAGACTGTAAACAAGCCATGATATAAAATCTATCGACGAATTATGAAGAGACACTGCAAAAATGTAGTAATATTGGCATGATTCGTCATTTGTAAACAAAGGGTGTGATGATCGGTGCAATGTTTGTTGTGGATTAACGAAACATTTTGTCATCGTCGTCCCGTTACCTGTTCTCGACGATTACTGTATTTGCCTTGTCAAGTATACTCGCAGATGGCAAGTTTTAAAAATACCGTAGTGTACACTAAAGGAACACAAAGGACTGATTCATCGTTGTACAAAACCGAATAACCTGCGCAGGTTCACCGGTCAAGGAGTGAATATTTTATTTACTTCAGAATTATCGAACATATTCGCATATTTTTGTTATCGTTATCACATTAGCAGATCTAATGAAACAATTTCTTATCAATTTATCATACATTATCGTAGATGCGGTTATAAATTTTGCGGTAGCTAATATATCTTTATTTGGCTATTTATACACGAATTATCTTCGTCAACGATGAAGCTTATCGAAGCTTCAAAATACCTGCATTCGAATTCGAGCATTTTAGACTTAACAAGTGCATTAAAACAAAAAGAACTTTCAATGCAAATTGCTATCCAATTTATTATTCTTTATAGGTTTTAAATGGCACACTAAAAAATGCGTTATTTTAATTAAGTTATTATGTTCAATATTAATTAAATGAGCGCACAAAAAATTTACTTATAAATGAATTCCAAAATAAGAACCGTCATATTAAAATCATTTAATTTTATTATGGTAAAAGTTATAAAAAATTCGTGACTAAAGACGAAATGTCGTATTCACCGCTAATGAATATAATGGACTGTGTAGTCCAATTTATTACTAAAATATTTTCGAAAATAATATATGTATTGGAAGTTGTTTTACAGATACGGTATATTTATTTTAATATACAGATATATGGTGTCCAATAATTATATTATAAACACAAGTTTTATGAAGAATTTAGTATACTGTATATTAATAACAATTTTTTAGTATATTAATTAATATACGCGAATCTGCAAAAAAAAACTTCCAATACTTTATATTAATTTTCATACAAAAATTTCTAACATTATTATTATTAAAATCATTATTAAATGATTTTAATGATAATGTTTAGAAATTTTATCATTAAAATAATTTAATAATGATTTTAATGATAATATTAGAAATTTTGGTATGAAAATTAATATAAAGTATTGGAAGATTTTTTTGCAGATTCGCGTATATTAATTAATATGCTAAAAAATTGTTATTAATATACAGTATACTAAATACTTGAGATAATTCCCAAGAATAATTAAGCAGATGAATTTAGTATACTCTATATTAATAACAATTTTTTAGTATATTAATTAATATACGCGAATCTGGAAAAAAAACTTCCAATACTTTATATTAATTTTCATATCAAAATTTCTAACATTATCATTAAAATCATTTAATAATGATTTTAATGATAATGTTAGAAATTTTCGTATGTATATAAATTATATTTTCGTATGAATATAAAGTATTGTAAGTTTTTTTTTCAGATTCGCGTATATTAATCAATATACTAAAAAATTGTTATTAATATACAGTATACTAAATACTTGGGATAATTCCCAAGAATAATTAAGCAGATGAATTTAATATACTGTATATTAATAACAATTTTTTAGTATATTAATTAATATACGCGAATCTGAAAAAAAAACTTCCAATACTTTATATTAATTTTCATACAAAAATTTCTAACATTATCATTAAAATCATTTAATAATAATTTTAATATAATGTAATAATTAATAATATATAATAATAAATTTAATAATAATATAATGTAATAATGATATTATAATGATATATTTTTAATCATTTAATAATGATTTTTTAGTATATTAATTAATATACGCGAATATGCAAAAAAAAACTTTCAATACTTTATATTAATTTTCATATCAAAATTTCTAACATTATCATTAAAATCATTTAATAATGATTTTAATGATAATATTAGAAATTTTCGTATGAAAATTAATATAAAGTATTGAAAGTTTTTTTTGCAGATTCGCGTATATTAATTAATGTACTAAAAAATTGTTATTAATAAACAATATACTACTTGGCATAATTCCCAAGAATAATTAAGCAGAAGCGTCGAGAAGCATTGTAAGATAGACAAGGCAATCAGTATTAGTGTTTACGTGTGCGCCTGGATTAGTCAGAGACTGAGGGCGCGATAACGTACGACATCTGGGTAAGTTGAGGCCTGCAGGGTCGTCCGATGGCCCTTCGGAAGTCGTCGCCGGTCTGCACACCCAAAGCCTTTAGTTGAGGACGCTGGATAATCCGTGCGTCGTGTCGCGAATGGTAGGGAGAGATCAGGGACGTTTGCGTATGATGCATCATCATCCGCCTTTCTCCCAACGCGGGGATGTTTTGTACGATGCCCGGCACCCGGTCAGTAGCCTCTGCGTTTTCACAGTTGTACATTGTATCAAAGAGACTAGTAGTATAGCAGTGACACGGCCGTGTGTATCTCTATATACATATGTATACTCTTGTGTATGTAGTATACTCTACGACGTATATGTACGTCGACCGTTCCACCCTTGCGTCAGAGTTGAGGGGGCGGTTGGACGAGAGCACGAGGCTATAGGGAGCGTTCGGCGCATCGATCCCCAACTGGCAGACGCGCCAGTTCGGTCCAGACTATCGTAACGCCAGCACGTGTTCGTCTTCTTAACTTCCATCGCCTCTCTTAACGCTCTATATATATATATTCTCGGCAATTTTTTTGTATATAATATATTACACTCGAAAATTTGTGTCGGATTATTTACTCGTATATACTGCGATAATAATTTATTTATTGTTCGGTGAACAGAACAAGTAGCTTGAAAATAATGACAAGGTTTTCTTAACTTCCATCGTCTTTCTTAACGAGATATATATTTTCTCGGGAATTTTTTTTGTGTATATGTTATACTCGAAAATTTGTATCGGATTAATTACTCGTGTACTGCGATAATAATTTATTTATTTTTCGGTGAACAGAACAAGTAGCTTGAAAATAATGACAAGGTTTTCTTAACTTCCATCGTCTTTCTTAACGCTCTATATATATATTCTCGGCAATTTTTTTGTATATAATATATTACACTCGAAAATTTGTATCGGATTATTTACTCGTGTACTGCGATAATAATTTATTTATTCTTCGGTGAACAGAACAAGTACCTTAAAAATAATGACAAGGGCTTCTTAACTTCCATCGTCTTAACGAGTTATATATTTTCTCGGCAATTTTTTTGTATATATGTTACCTCGAAAATTTGTATCGGATTATTAACTCGTAAACTGCCATAATAATTTATTTATTCTTCGGTGAACAGAACAAGTAGCTTAAAAATAATGACAAGGTCTTCTTAACTTCCATCGTTTTAACGAGTTATATATTTTCTTGACAATTTTTTTGTATATATGTTACACTCGAAAATTTGTATCGGATTAATTACTCGTGTACTGCGATAATAATTTATTTATTCTTCGGTGAACAGAACAAGTAGCTTAAAAATAATGACAAGGTCGTCTTAATTTCCATCGTTTTAACGAGTTATATATTTTCTCGGCAATTTTTTGTATATATGTTACACTCGAAAATTTGTATCGAATTATTAACTCGTATAATAATTTATTTATTCTTCGGTGAACGGAACAAGTACCTTTAACTCAATATTCTATCGTCTTAACGCGCTATATATTTTCTCGGCAATTTTTTGTATATAAATTACACTCGAAAATTTGTATCTATAATATGTTGTCTATAATAATTTATTTATTGAACGGAAAAAGTCCCTTAAAAATAATGACAAAGTCTTCTTAACTTTCATCGTCTTTCTTAACGCGTTATATATATGTTCTCGACAATTTTTTGTATATATATTACACTCGAAAATTTATATCGGATTATTTAGTCGTATACTGCTATAATAATTTATTTATTGAACGAAACAAGTTCCTTGAAAATAATTACAAAGTCTTAACTTCCATCGTCTTCCTTAACGAGTTATATATATTTTCTCGACAATTTTTTGTATATAAATTACACTCGAAAATTTGTATCGGATTATTTAGTCGTATACTGCTATAATAATTTATTTATTGAACGGAACAAGTTCCTTGAAAATAATTACAAAGTCTTAACTTCCATCGTCTTCCTTAACGAGTTATATATTTTCTCGGCAATTTTTTATTTGTATTACAATACAAATAAAATTTTTTTTATTAATTTTATTTTATATTTAATAAATAAAAAAATTTTATTTGTATTACAATACAAATAAAAAATTGCTGAGAAAATATATAACTTATATACCGAGAAAATATATAATTACGAGAATTCGTAATTTATTTATTTTTATTCATTCTGCAGTGAACGAGAACTTGAAAATAATGACAAATAAATGAATAAAATAACAATAATTTTGTTTATATTAAAAGTTTTGACACAAAAGGGATTAAGTTATGTGAAAGTGAAGTTGTGTTAGTGCTTGTGATTCGATTTTTTAAGACTTTTATTAAACCGAACATTTTGTGTCGCACGATTTGTTCGCACTGCCATTTTATAATGAATTATTTGTGAATAAAAAATGGATTGGCACAAAAGGATAATATTGTGTGGAGTTAACGAGTGTTATTCGGTAATCGACGATCTTTTATCCTGAAATTATCAATCTATGGTGGATTATTTAATCGAACTGTCATTGTAATAATAAATCATTTGTGAAAAAAAAGATAATGTGGCACAAGAGGATAACATTAAGTGGATATATAAAGAAAAGTGAAGCACTGAAAGCCTTTAGATTTTTCTATAATAAATAAGTTATTTGTGATTCGATATTCGACACTTTTTTACCTCGAAATTAATTATTAATCTGTGTCGCACAATTTATTCGTTCTATATTTATAATAATAACACATTATTAGCGAAAATAAACGCGATCCAAAGGAATAATATTGTGTGAATCTGAATTTTGTGAATTTTCACCCTAAAATATTTTATTTCCGCGGTGTATTAATGAAAACTCAAATTTAGTGAATTTTCATACTTTTTCTACGCGATTTTGTAAAAAGATTGACAAACTGGCTGTTTTATTAGTGCAAACTTTATATTATACGTGTAAAATTGGTCCAGCAAAAAAAAATAAGTGTTGCGTGTGAATATGTGAGTGATGTTCTTTGGAATAATACGGTATTAGTTCCTGGAACAATTCGAAGCAGTGATTTTCGCCGAAACAGTTGAAAGAGATTGAATCGGAGAGAGTGCATTAGTTTCACGAAATGAGTGCACGTGCGTGGAAATTCACAACGCCGAGGCGAATGTGTTTGCCAACGAAAGACGATTGGGCGTAGAGGTTACGTGGTTTTTGAGCACATGTGCGCGATCTACTCGCTGTAGTAGCTAAATACTATACGTTGAAAAAACAGTGGGATATTTGTACAGCCTGTTATGATGACGCGGTTGCAAGGTTAAAAATCTCATCGACTATCATGTGCACTCCTGAAGAGTTGAAGGTGAAATATTGTTTTCCTTTTTTTTCGTACAATCGCAGAGTTTTGGTAGTGTACATATATTATTTACGCGATTCTAGAGAATATCGAAAGCTTGAAAATAGGCCGGGTCAGAAATAAATATAACCCTGGAGATATGTGGGTCACGATTGGCGCGTGTATTTTCTTTTTTTTTAACTTCATCATCGAGATGATGATGTATTTATAGGTTTACAAAAAAAAAACACAAAGAATTGTCGCCAGAGTCAAGGACAATTTTTCCAGGCTGCAATTACTTTTAGGCTCATGCTAATTTGATTTGTTTAATTGGAAAATTGGAAATTTAATTATTTATCTCTGTGACTTAAGGTAGTTCTGTCGCTTCACGCTCACTTCGCATAAGTTTCCGAAAAATGAGAGCGAATTGCAAACACTTCTCGATGATATAAAAATCTGTAAAAAATCATGCATATTAAAGATGCTGACGACATTAATTCGGCATAATAATAATTCCAAAATGTTATTAACAAATTGATGAAAAATAAAATTGTTTAACAAATTTTCCGACAACTTAATTTTTTTGATTCGGTGAAAATGATTTGTTCATTTTTCTGAGTACGTATGGATTTTTTCAAATTTTTTTCTTTGCTTTGAATTTTTCGATTTTTTACATGGAAAAAATCACAAAATTCAAAGCAAAGAAAAAAATTTGAAAAAATTCATACGTATTCAGAATAATGAACGAATCATTTTCATCGAAACAAGAAAATTAGGTTGTTGGAAGATTTGTTGATCATTTTTATTTTTCATCAATTTGTTAATAACATTTTGGAATTATTATTATGTCGAAATAATGTCTTAAGTATCTTAAATATGCATGATTTTTTTAAGATTTTTATATCATCAAGAAGTTTTTGCAATTCGCTCTCATTTTTCGGAAACTTATGCGAAGTGAGCGTGAAACGACAGAACTACCTTAATCGCGCTGCTGAGATTTTATCTCATCGGAAATTTTTCACTAATTACGATGTTTGCAGAAATAATAGTGAAAAAGAAAATTATTTCATAAAAGACATTTTTTATAAGGAGGATATGTCTTGGAACGTTAATGTAATTACTATATCATAGTTTATTTTTAGTTTATAATATAATTTATTTATAGTATAAACTATAATATAATTTATAATATAATTATCGTTCCAATAGAGATTAAATAATTTTAACAAACTCAAATTCAATTAAATTTTTAATAAATATATTCCGAGTTCACAATAAACAAATTGTGCACTCGGAATATAAACATGGCACATTAGATACACACAGAACTTAGTTAAAGAGCTAATATTATGATTAGTCGCTGCTGTTCGGCTGCATAATGTTACAAAAGGTTAGAATAAGGAATGAGCCGGAAATATATTTTCCGGGAAAACAAAACGGCGGTATGTTTTGTCAGTGTCGACGATAAGAGAATAGACAGACAGACTCGTTCGTTTACGAAGGTCTAAACGTTTCTGGTGGATAAAAAGTATGTAATAATAATTTCCTTGCGCCGAACACTGAAAGATATAAAAAGTTGAATTGGTATTAAACGTAAGCCTTGCTTATATAGTTACCGTTTGGTGTGAAGCGCAAATTCATCGTTCACAGTTTAGTGACTAAGTAGACTTGGTATAGATTCGGGAATTGCAGGAATGGAATGGAATGGGCCATGAGAAAAAAAAAAAAAAAACTAAAAAGGTAATGGAGGCTTAAGTTCGAGTGTAAATTATGCCCGTTCGTAGACGGTACAGAGGGAATGCCGTGTGGATCTATAAATACCGCATCGCTGCAGCATAATGAACACGCGGTCCGCGCGCTTATACTTACTTCGCTAAGACGTGTCTACCGAGTAAGTGAAGCTCTCGCGGTAGCGTTTCACGCGTCTTCGGCTTTCCCTACGGTACCTACATAACTAGGCTGTTGCTACGAGCGCTTTCACCAACCCCCTTGCCAGAAATAAAAAATAAAATTTCGAATAATAATAATAGGAAAAAAAGCACCACATTAACAATTTATTTGTAAACTAGTGTATGAATTCAATTATCGTTAGTGTAAAAATTTTTACTTTGAAAATTAATATAGAAGTTTGCAGAAGTTTTTATGCGTAAACCGATATATTAAATTTAATGTACAAGTATGCTGTAAAATTAATCATGGGTATATTAAACACATTTGAAAAGTCTTGTTTAATTAAGAAACAAAATTTAGGTTGGTTTTTCCAACCGGAAGTCGGATCTGTGAATTCTGGAATTAGAAACGGAAAAAAAAGTTACTTTTTTCAAAATTGTCGTAGAAAGGCATGTAACTGGTACTTTCCGAGGTAGAATGTGCGACTTAAGAATGATAGTGGAGACCAAAATTCGATTCCGTGAAGAAAAAAAATTTAGGTTGGATTTTCCGACCGGAAGTCGGATCTATGAATTCTGGAATCAGGAACGGAAAGAAGTTACTTTTTTAAAAATCATCATAAAAAGGCATATAACAAGTACTTCCGAGGTAGAATATGCGACTTAAGAATGATAGTGAAGACCAAAATTCGATATCTTAAAGAGAAAAATTAAGGTTGGATTTTTCAACCGAAAGTCAAATCTGTGAATTCTGAAATCAGAAACGAAAAAAGTTACTTTTTTTAAAATCATCGTAAAAAGGCATGTAACCGGTACTTTCTGAGGTAGAATATGCGACTTAAAAACGATAGTAAAGACCAAAATTCGATATCTTGAAGAAAAACAAATTTAGGTTGGATTTTCCGTCCGAAAGTCGCATCTGTGAATTCTGAAATCAGAAACGAAAAAAAGTTACTTTTTTAAAAATCATCGTAAAAAGGCATGTAACCGGTACTTTCCGAGGTAGAATATGCGACTTGAGAACGATAGTAAAGACCAAAATTCGATATCTTAAAGAAAAAAAATGTAGGTTCGATTTTCCGACCGAAAGTTGAATCTGTGAATTCTGAAATCAGAAACGAAAAAAAAGTTACTTTTTTTAAAATCATCGTAAAAAGGCATGTAAAGGGTACTTTTCGAGGTAGAATATGAGACTTGAGAACGACAATGAAGACCAAAATTCGATATCTTAAAGAAAAAAAATTTAGGTTGGATTTTCCGACCGGAAGTCAGATCTGTGAATTCTGAAATCAGAAACGAAAAAAGGTTACTTTTTTAAAAATCATCGTAAAAAGGCATGTAAAGGATACTTTTTGAAGTAGAATATGCGACTTAAGAATGATAGTGAAGACCAAAATTCGATATATTAAAGAAAAAAAATTTAGGTTGGATTTTCGGACCGAAAGTCAGATTTGTGAATTCTGAAATCAGAAACGAAAAAAAGTTACTTTTTTTAAAATCATCATAAACAGGCATGTAACCGGTACTTTCCGAGGTAGAATATGCGACTTAAGAATGATGGTGAAGGACAAAATTCGATATCTTAAAGAAAAAAAAATTAGGTTGGAATTTCCGACCGAAAGTCGAATCTGTGAATTCTGAAATCAGAAACGAAAAAAAGTTACTTTTTTTTAAATCATCGTAAAAAGGCATGTAACAGGTACTTTCCGAGGTAGAATAGATAGTAGATATAGTAGATGTATTGAAGAAAAAAAATTTAGGTTGGATTTTCCGACCGAAAGTCGGATCTGTGAATTCTGGAACCAGAAACGGAAAAATGTTACTTTTTTCAAAATCGTCATAAAAAGACATATAACCGGTACTTTCTGAGGTAGAATATGCGACTTAAGAATGATAGTGAAGACCAAAATTCGATATCTTAAAGAAAAAAAATTTAGGTTGTATTTTCCGACTGAAAGTCGAATCTGTGAATTCTGAAATCAGAAACGAAAAAAGTTTCTTTTTTTAAAATCATCGTAAAAAGGCATGTAACCGGTACTTTCTGAGGTAGAATATGCAGCTTAAAAATGATAGTAAAGACCAAAATTCGATATCTTAAAGAAAAAAAATTTAAGTTGGGTTTTCCGACCGAAAGTCGAATCTGTAAATTATGAAATCAGGAACGGAAAAAAGTTACTTTTTTAAAAATCATCGTAAAAAGGCATGTAACAGGTACTTTCCGAGGTAGAATATGCGACTTAAGAACGATAGTAAAGACCAAAACTCGATATCTCAAAGAAAAAAAATTTAGCTTGGATTTTCCGACCGGAAGGCGAATCTGTGAATTCTGAAATCAGAAACGGAATTTTGTTTTTAATCGTCGTAAAAAGGCATGTAACCGTTATACAGACGGTCTGCATCACATTAGATAAACACAGAACTAATAAAACATCTGACATTAACATCATTAGTAATTTCTACTCGGCTACATAAAGTTACAAAAAAAATTCCAATAACAAATGCCCCGAAAACTTTCTCACAGAGACAAATTTGCAAAAACTTAAAAATAATGAGGAAGCAACATATACAAGGGTTCTAACATACATTCTTATTTTTTTAAAATACACGTTGCTAGTACCTGAATTAAATAACAATTGTTTTTTTTCTTCTTTTAACAGGTTTGCGAAGAAACGCTAGCCGAGCATAATGAAAGATTGGCAGAGCTACGTGGATTGGTGGCTCAGATTGCATCCGACGTCGGTCTCGACGCTGGCGGGCCCCTCCTAGGCGAAGTTGAGGCGTTAGGACGTCGTTTGGAAGACGTTCGAGAGTCTCTGACGACTCTTGCAGACACAGCCGATGCAAGAGCACTAAATCAGGAATTGGCACGTGGTGATTTGTGTCAGACGAAAAATTTCCTGGACTCTGTACAGCAGGTGTGAATCTTCACAGCCACTTATATGACTTTTCACTTAGTTGAGTTTGTTTATTTAGATAAAATGCGCGATTCTCTCTCAAGGATTCGATAGCGCGATAATATGAGTTTTCACTGAGCTCAGACTGGGCCGTCTCGAGCGTAACTCGCGAGGTGAGCTCGACTGGTGCTTGGCACAGCTCAATCATCCTCGCACGAGGATATATTTTAATTGTAGTTTCGAAACAATTTGTTGTGTCAAGGTCGAAGGGCTTATCCAACGGCAATTACATCGGTCACGAAATCCGCAACAGCTGAATGGCCCACTATGTGCTATTAGCGCTCAACTGATCGCGCGCGTATACCTTATACTTTAACCCAAACTTTCCAAGTCGAGTAGTTGTATATTTCACGTGAGCGAGTTATATTCCCGATACGATTTAGCAAACTTGCGCGTATGTTAGCCTCGCGAGAAACCTCGATTACGCAGATTAAGTCACCGATTAAATTCAAATGCATGCATTGGATTAAGAGCCGAGCTTAACCACGCGCCACTCTGTTATAAAGCAATTTTACAATTGATGAGACACTTTTTTTTCTAAATCTTTATAAACCTTTTGGAATTTTATGCCGTTCTGATATTTTTTTATTTGCAGTTTAAGGGGAGGGAGTCAGGTAAAAAAAATTGATTTTGGAAATTCAATATCATCCAAATCCTATTGCATATAAAAATGCCCAATGCACTATATTGTTGGTACTCGATTAAAGGATTTTTTACTGTCGTCTGACGTGCATATGCTTTTAAATATTATCTTAAGCAATGATCTTAGGTTTTCCATTCTGCGCATGATTCAGATCAAACTATTAGGCAGATTGGAATGGTTGACGTCTCATTTTCTTGTTCATGAACAGATACACCGGCTAAATGGAGCAAATGTTAATAAAATGTAATATTTTTAAAGTAACATAATTATTAATAAATAAATTTTATGCTATTTTCTAAATGAGTGATTAACTTTGCTTTCAGAATGAAAAAAAATAGTTTGCTCCATTTAGCCGGTGTATCTTTTCATGAAGAAGAAAATGAGACGTCAATGATTCCAATCTGCCTAGTAGTTTGATCTGAATCATGCGCAGAATGGAAAACCTAAGAACTTTGCTTAAGATAATATTGAAAAGCATATGCAAGTCAGACGACAGTAAAAAATTCTTTCATCGAGCACCAACAATATAGTGCATTGGGCATTTTTATATGCAATAGGATTTGGATGATATTGAATTTTCAAAATCAATTTTTTTTACCTGACTCCCTCCCCTTAAAAAGAATCTTACGAATATTAATTATTTCGTTTCTAGTATATAATTTTAACAATTAATAATCGTTAAATTAAAATAAAACAAGGATGTAAAGTAGAACCTTGCACATTGCTTCCTCATTATTTTTCGCGATTTACAAAGCTATCTCTATGAGGAAGTATGTTATTCAATTTTTGGCTTCCTCGTAGAGGAAGCTTTGTAAATCGCGAAAAATAATGAGGAAGCAATGTGCAAGCTTCTATTTTGCATCCTTGTTTTAATTAAATAAATACACATGTTGTGGATTCGCTTTTTCTATTTCGTTATTACGTTATTTCGTGATTATTAGAGCATTTCCGAAAGTGAATGTGATAATGTATATTTTTAAAAATAATTCAACATTCCATAAAATCAAAAATTTCATACCGTTCGTCACTAAATTATACATATATAATGGCTGAATATTGTTTCATTTATATACAAAATTTGAGCTCGCTATCTTAAGTTTTGCGAAAGTTACAATAGAGCGATAATGTCAATTTTTTGAAAAATTCAAAACATCATAAAATTTTAACGGTTCAACCGATCTTAACCAAATTCAATAGCGATCACCGGTGTATGAAAGCTCACATTCATACTAATTTTAAGATCAATATCTCGAAAATTGAAAGAGTTATCGCGTAAACAGACATTTTTCAAAAAATTTAAAAACGCGTAATAATTTAACGATGAAGTGGATTTTAACAAAAATCTGTATGAACGATGAGACTTGATCCCTCTATTTATGGTCCAAATTTCAGTTTGATATCTCAAGGCATTCCCGAGTTATAAAGGTTTACATTTTTCGGTCGTGTAACACACACACACACATACACACATACAGACATTTTTTCTAAATCACTTTTCTCGAAGTTTTGGCCCATTCTGAGTGTAGTGACATGAAAATCTCAACAACAACAAAATTTTCATGAAAACAAAGCTTCCTCTATGAGGAAGCAATTAATAATAATCTATATTATTTCACGTGAGCGAGTTATATTCCCGATACGATTTACGAAACTTGCGCGTATGTTAGCCTCGCGAGAAACCTCGATTACGCAGATAAAGTCACCGATTAAATTCAAATGCATGCATTGGATTAAGTGGCGAGCTTAACCACGCGCCACTCTGTTATAAAGCAATTTTACAATTGACGAGACACTTTTTTTTTTCTAAACCGTTATAAACCTTTTGGAATTTTATGCCGTTCTGATATTTTCTTTATTTGCAGTAGTTTAAAAAGAATCTTATAAATATTAATTATTTCTAGTCTTTCATTTCGGGCTATTAAAAATACAATTTTTAGAAATTTAAAATATACAATTTTAACAATTAATAATCGTTAAATTAAAATAAAATTAATAATAATCTAATAATTGCAATATTGAAAAAAAAAATGAATTATAATGTGTCAAATAAACCTCAGAATTTTTCTAAGCGTAGCGGCGAAGAGAATTTTTCATCATTGGTTTTTAGAATAATAAGAAAATTGAAATTCTACTCAGCAATTATGCTGAAGTTCTTGATAACTCTTCCAGAACTGTCTCAATTAATAAATACGTTCTTTTGGTAATGCGGAAAAATTCCGAAATGAAAATCCCAAACTATGAATATTACAAATTTCATTTCTAAACTTTCATTAATTTTTTTGAATAGTTATGGTAATAATAGAAAAAGTAAAAAGATTAATCGGCCCTATTTTAATTTATCTGTCATTGAATTCTAAATTCCATTAGTGACTCAAACGTTGTTCGATTGGAAGTTTTTATTCTAAATCATTTGTCAGTTTGATAAAATCCCTTTGCTCTTTTGCCAAGATAGAATGCAGGCATCAATTTTTTTGAAACACAGTTTCTCTTAAATATATTCCAAGGTATAGTTTTTAAGACCATCCCATTTTTTTTCTTCTGAAATTGCTTTATCCAGAGACTAAAAAAAAAAATACTTGCAATAAATGCCAATAAAAATAATTATGATTTCGCGATTAAAAACAGAGTCTAACAACCGTTGGCCAAGGAGAATCGAAGGAGCAATTGAAACTGCTGCGAAATCACTTGTTGGCACTGACACGAACAGAGCCACAGCTGCAATCCATCAAGGACCGAGCGCTGGAAGTAGTGCCACAGGAAACTTCTGTGGTCGAGGTCCTTCAATTGTGGCAGCGAGTTTTCCGCGAAACATTCCAACAATATCATCGTCTATCAGCTCGTCTGGTGAAATCCGAGGATGTGTCAGCGGCGTTGCGTCTTTGGCAAGAATATCTCGGTCACGTGCAGGAATTCCTTTGCAACGATGTTCCAGCTGATTACAACGGTCTTTCGGAGCACAGAAATCTCTGCGAGGTCCACAAGAATCTTCTCACAGACCAGCAAAACCTCATTCTCTCGATTAGAGCAGAAAAGGGTCGAGATCTTTCAGCCACCGAGCAATTCAACGTCCTAACAAATCTCCACAATGAAACTCTGGCAAGAATCATGGAGAGACACGCAGCAGTTCGTGACAGACTCGATGCTTGGGACAAATACAGAGCCGATCAAACGAAACTTCTTTCCTGGCTGAAAGACATCGAACGAGAACGAAGCAGACTTCAACTGCGTTTCATTCATCTCCGGAGACTCGACAAGATACTCTCAAGAATCGAGTCTCTCCTGGAAAAAGTTCCCAACGGCGAGGCTCAGATCGATTCCCTAACATCACAGCAAGAATTCTTGCTGATCGATTGCGAAGAAGCACTCGCAGTTTCCATTCGCATGGAACACGCGGCAAATACTCAAAGAATCGCGAATCTACGCGCCAGTCTCGAAACGTGGAAAGATTTCTTGCTTAGAATTCGGAAATTGAACGTGAAACATGTTGATCAAACGGCTACGATAAACTCTGTATTTCAACATATTTCTCAGGTTGTCAGCAACGCTTTTCACGCAGCACCTGCGAGTTTGACGAACACAAGACAACAATTGGATTCGTTGCATCAACTCAAGACAAAACTCGTTGATACGACTACGGATCTTGAAAATCTAGGCGTCACCACTGAACAATTGCGAGAATGTCTCAGTCCTTCGGATATGAAGTCCCTGAATCAACAGAGCTCACTTTTGTGGCAACAACACGGCGATTTGGAGCATCAATTGGCTCTACTTTCGTACAAACTTACAGAACGTTGCTCACTTCGAAGTCGATGGGACAGCAGACTTTCACGACTTGTCGTTTGGCTTCACGATGCGGAGGCAAGAATTCACATCTGCGACGAAGCGACTGGACTTGAGGAACCGGAAGACGCCCTGAAGAGATTGGAAGCCGAGCTTCAAGCTGAAATGGCGCTAAAACAACGCGAACTCGAGTGGCTGCAAACAACAGGACAACAACTCATCGACGTCGCTGATTACAACGAGAGAGAAGAGCTTCAACGATCTCTGGACGAAGTTAATGAACGCTGGAGTCGTTTGATTACCGCAGGAAAAGCCAGAGCCAATAAACTCGTTGATCTTATGCACACGATGAGTTCACTCGAGAAGAGAATAGCAGAAATAAGAAATTGGCTCGGCGGCGTTGAGCAACAACTTTCCCAACCAACCATCGTGGATTCCAAGAGTCAAGCCGCGATAGATCGTAAACTCGAGGATCACGAACTTCTGCAAAAAACAATCGAGGCGGAGAGCGGTAATGTTGGCGAAGTTTTGAATCTTTGCGAAATTTTGCTCAACGATTGCGACGCATGGAAAGCGTCTTTCAATACTGACGCTATTAAAACTGGAATGGAGGGATTGGAGAGACGATGGAAAGCTACGTGCGTTAAATCTGCTGAGCGTAAACGAAAGATCATGGTTTCATGGAAGTTGATACAAGAGCTGGAGAAAGTGAAGCAGCAGCAGGAAAAATGGCTGGAGGAGACGGAAGAAACGTTGCACGAGCTTGAAGAGAGTCTCGACAAAGTTTCCAAGGAGAATAGCGAACAGACAATGACGAGAACGAGGAGCGTGCTTAAGGACGTTGAAGCTCACAAAGCTGCCCTTCGAATCATCGAACAGAGTTACAGTCGTTTAGCGAAAGGCGGTTTAGAACCGGAGAACTTAAAGAGCCTCACTGCCGATGTTCGAGAATTTATCGAGCGATGGAAAGCCTTGAAACCCAGAGCTAACGCCATTTTAGCTTCTATTCAGAAGGAACGAAAAGCTTATCGCGAATTTATAACAGCTCATGGAGCGGCGGTTGTAGGATTAACGCAGGTTGACGTAAGATTGACGCAAGTTCAACATCTGACGACGCCTGAAGAAAAAGCCTCGCCCAGGCGAAGACTTAAGCAGGTGGAGAATATCGAAGAAGAACTTACAGTGCAAAGCAAAACTCTGCAAAGAGCCGACGAGCTGGCACTTGTCGTTATGCAGGAATGTCATGCTGATGATGTTGGTGCAATTCAAGAACTCGTTGACGAGTATCAATTGCTTTGGCAGGATATTAAGACGCGTGTTACGGCTTTGAGAATGGATCTTGAGGCGAGATGTCTCAGAACTGAAGTTGACGAAGCTGTGCAGGTGGAAACACTTAAATTCGAGCAGGACTCGGCTGTTCAGGTCGACACACTGCCCAGACTCGTGAGAATGACTTCTTGCGATGCATATCTTATGGAACTCGAGTCCGCGATAACCGAATGCACAAATGCACTTGATGCACTGGAAATCGCTGTCGAGCCGGAACCAACCGCTGGTACTGGACTCAGCGCTTCTGCCAAAAATATTGTACGTATTTGTTTTAATATTCTAATAAAATTGATAGACTATCATCGATTAATTTTAATGATGGAATTTTACGAAGCACTTCTCGGATCTGAGACCGTGACGTTAGATTCAAAACGCGCGAAACCGAAGCCTAATTCAAATTTCACTAATCCGAATCTCTTACAAATGTCGACTGTAGCTGCTTAATAAATTAAGTAAATTCATTAAGCAGCCACAATCGACGAATTTTTATCCTAAACAAATTGTGAAAAAATTCCGCCACTGTCAATTCAGCCATTTTTTTTTCGACCCTCTCCGATTTGCCCTGTAATTGGTTATATGAATGTACCACTAAAAGACACTCTATGTAAATTTTTTCAGATTTTTAAAAATAATTTTTTAGAAAATGGCTTTTTTTATTCAAGTGCAAATATCTCAGGATTTTGAAGTTACTGAAAAAAAATGTCAGCACATAAAAGTTGTCGTTTATTGTTAGCTTTCGAGCGGAATATTCCAAATAATTGTCACGTTCCTGTGAGTATGATTTTTTTCCGAAAAATGGAGGAATTATTGTTTAATTAAAAAAAGGATATTTTTTTTTACTGAAAAAATTACAGAGTATTGCTACATGACTGTTAATATCACAAAAAAATCGCCAGAGTGGCACCGATCGATCTTCGGGTATTAAAAAATTCATTTGTGTGAAAGTTCCGAAAAATGGGGGCATTATTATTTTTTTGATAAAAAAAGGTTACTTTTTTTTGGCTAATAAAATTACAGAGTATTCTTGCATGACTGTAGATATTGCAAAAAAATCATCAGAGTGGTACGGATCGAGCTTACGGTATTAAAAAAAATTATTCATGTGAAAGTGTAGACTGGAAGTTTTCATGCATAAAAATTTAATATACAACTGTGTAAAAATTCATATATTTTAACAGTAAAATAAAAGAAAATTATTAAAATTCAAGTACTTTTACTGCAAGATTAAAGTAAATTATTGAATGTACCATACATTAATTTTACCTTACACTAATATATTAAATTTAATACACTAGTTAATGCATAAAAACTTCCAGTAAAAACACAATAAATTTCAAGTAGATTTTTTTACAGTGTAGTCAAATGAGTGGTACATTTTTGAAAAGCATTTCTACAATTTCTGGTGGTTCAATCAAATGTTTTGAAACTTTACTCACGAAGCAGCAGTAGTTTTTAATGTACAAATACATTCACCGCTGTGTTTTGAAAAGTAAATCGATTGATATCTACAAAAGTCTGATGTCATGATTTTTTTTTATTCTGTTTTTTTTTTAGTGTAAATTTTGACAGTCTAACGAGAAGCTTTTTTTAATCGGTGTACTGGGATCTTTTTAATGATATTTTATTGGTATTTTTCAGGCCAAACTAATCGCAAGTTGTCAATCCACCATCGAACTCGCTCGGCACTTGCACTCGCTGCTTGTGCAGGACGGAAAGATGAGCAAAGAAGCTGCCAGAAGTGCGGACGTATCGAAACTCGTCGCCCGTTATGAGAGCCTCTTAAGTCGAGCGAGAGCTCGAGAACAACAGATCAGAGAAATAAGGTCAGCTATTTAAAATTTCATTGATTTTCCGCTATTATTGTTACGTACAAGGTTGACCACTTAATCTGGAGAAGTCAGGCATTACTTTTTGAAATAAAGATTAATGGTAAAATTAAGTCCATCGTTATTGTTTATAATAATAACCTGCAGTATGTAAAACATAAAATAATGTCCAAACTGTCCAAAAAATCGCCACAAAAATCTTTTTTTTTTAAATGTGTATAACATTTTATAACAATTTTTCTCGCAGTCATTATACAAATTTTTCGTCTTGAAAAAATATCTTTATTCAGTTTTTTTAAAACCTGTTAAACTGTGAAATATCGGGGACTTTAATTCTCGAGATTTAGTGGCCACTCTGCTATACCTTCGGTGAACTAAACTAATACGTTTCTCTTTTACGCTTTTACTAATCAACCCGCTCTTCTTTATCGTCTTCGCAGGTCGCCTCTAATCGAAGCTTATTCTCTTCCCTGTGAACAGTGAGTTTGCCCTTTCACAAACTAATACCATGCACTGTTAGAAAAGATCGGAAGATTTTATGTATAAACTCTTTAATTAAATTCAATATCCAATTGTGATATAAAATGAATATACTTTTACAGTTAAATAAAGGTAGTATGAGCACAAACGCCACGATCAGAGAGAAAAGTGATTTTTTAATATGCTATAGAATAGGTTCAGAGGATGCTGTCTGTAAAATTTCAAACCATTTTACCGACCATTTACAATAATAGTTAATGTGCAAAATTGGGAAATTTAGTACATGTTATATACGGAAATTGCCCTGATAACACTTTGAGACCGAAATAACCATTCTTCAAATTCAGACACCTCCGTAAATAAAAGCTCGAAATACCGAGAAAACTGCTACGAACACGTACGTCCCTTAAAAAATATATGTTACCGAATATTTCGAATAGATATCATCGATTAAATTGACGAGTTTTCGCGAACCGGCATCAAACTGCCGGAAAACAGTTGACTATAGCGTAGCCACGCGTTCTTTGATTGGCCAAATGGCGTCCGGCTGGACAATCTGAATCAAATGACACTCTTATTTAAACTACTACCGTTTTATAAATATACACACCTTATCATCACACACACTTCATAATTTTTCTCTGTTTATATTGTGATTTTTAAAATAGCGAAATGTGTGATACTTCGCTTTTTCCCCATAATAAAAAATATGGACTTTCTATTGACTAGGTACTCCGCTCATACTACCTTAAGGCAGAATATAAAAATTAAAGTGTTATTACATTTAAATTTAAGTAAATTATTGAAATTACTGTACCATAAATTAATTTTAAATCGCATTTGTATATCAAATTTCATATTTTTTAAAAATATATTACCATGAAATTTTATTACAAAATAATAATTCTTGCTATTTATATGCTTCACACTAGTCAAATCACTGCTGAATTTTCAAAAAACATTTTTTACCATTTTAAATTATTGAAATTACTGTACCATAAATTAATTTTAAATCGTATTTCTATATCAAATTTCATATCCCAGTTTATACATAAAAAATTCCAATACTTGTACATTAAATTTCAAGTAAATTTTTTGTACGGTGCTTAAAACTTGCAATTTTCTATCTTTTCGTCGCGAGACGATATTAAACCTCCTCGATTATACGAGTATCATTTCTAAATGGAATATTTATTTTTTCGTTAATAGCGACGGAGGAAGACTGACCTGCCCATTGTGCTCGAATCGCAATTGGGCGCAGCTGGACATCGATCTCTGGCGCTTGGAAAAATGGCTGGAATTTTCAGAAGGAACACAGAGTGAGCAACATTCACCACCGAGCGAAATCGAGGAGCTTGAGGATATAATTCAAGACCACAGAGAATTCCTTCTCGACTTGGATAGCCACAAGAGCATCGTCGTCAGTCTTAATATTGTCGGTACACATCTGGCTGATCACACAGAAGATAACGAACGTGCTCAGGATCTTCGTAGAAGACTGGCTACCGCGAATTCGCGATGGGAGAGAGTTTGTCATTCGGCTGGTACGTGGCAGACTGCACTTCAAACCGCTCTCATGGGAAATCAACAATTTCATCGTATAATCGAAGAATTACTTGCGTGGCTCGGAAAAACCGAAGATACGATACGCGCCAGTGAACCCATTGACTTGACTGAGGATATTGCCATTATCCAAGCGAAATACAACAAATTCCGGTGAGTTTAGCATTAACATTCAAATTTTAGAAGTAGAAGAGTTTAACATTAACACCAGAGTTGTAAAACTCCATTAATACATGAAATCTAGTTAACAGTGCAGTTTGTTTTGTAATTATGATTTCATAATAATAACATGTAGTGATTATAAAATAGAGTGTGAACATATTAATAGCTGCAAAAAAAAACTAATTTTCGCTTAAATATTAGAAGAAATAGGGAGAAAAATGGAAGAGATAATTAATGTATTACTTTCTTAATGGATTAATTATGTTTCTGCATTTAAAAAAAAATATTACCATAAAATTTTATTACAAAATAATAATTCTTGCAGCTATTCGAAAGCTATTTCTATGAGTATTAGAGTCAAATCAGTGCTGAATTTTCAAAAAACATTTTTTACCATTTTTGGTGCTTTCTTAATTCGATTAAACGACGAATTAATTTTCGAGATAATTTTAGAACTTTACACTAGAGTTGTAAAACTCCATTAATACATGAAATCTAGTTTACAGTACAGTTTGCTTTGTAATTATGATTTCATAATAATAATATGTAGTGATTATAAAATAGAGTGTAAACATGTTAATAGCTGCAAAAAAAACTAATTTTCGCGAAAATATTAGAAGCAATAGAGGGAAAAATGGAAGAGATAATTAATGTATTACTTTCTTAATGGATAAATTATGTTTCTTCATTTAAAAAAAAATATTACCATAAAATTTTATTACAAAATAATAATTCTTGCAGCTATTCGAAAGCTATTTCTATGAGTATTAGAGTCAAATCAGTGCTGAATTTTCAAAAAACATTTTTTACCATTTTTGGTGCTTTCTTAATTCGATTAAACGACGAATTAATTTTCGAGATAATTTTAGAACTTCATACTAGAGTTGCAAAACCCCACTAATTCATGAAATCTAGTTAACAGTATAGTTTGCTTTGTAATTATAATTTCATAATAATAATATGTAGTGATTATAAAATAGAGTGTAAAGATATTAATAGCTGCAAAAAAAAACTAATTTTCGCTTAAATATTCGAAGAAATAGGGGGAAAAATGGAAGAGATAATTAATGTATTACGTTCTTAATGCACGAATTATGTTTCTTCATATTTTTTTAAATATATTACCATGAAATTTTATTACAAAATAAGAATTCTTGCTATTTATATGCTTCACACTAGTCAAATCAGTGCTGAATTTTCAAAAAACATTTTTTACCATTTTTGGTGCTTCCTTAATTCGATGAAACGGCGAATTAATTTTCGACATGATTTGAAAGAAATTCATAGTTTTACATTTAAATTCTGGTCAGAATAATTTGCCAATTTTAATAACGGTGAATAAATTCTAATAATAAATTCTGTGTTAATTAATCACTTGATTTCTTTCTTATCTTTAGGGAATTACGCAGTGATTTAGAACGATGCGAACCTCGCGTTTTGTCTCTACAAGAAGCAGCCAATCACTTGCTCGAAGAGCAAGGAGAAACTCGCAGTCGACTTCAAGAACTTCGACTGAGGCTTCAATCGTTGCGTAGACTGACGGGAATATACGCGCTAAAATTGGGCGCCGCTCTAGGACTTGATCCAAAGGACGTCGGTCTTGCCGCAACTTCTTCTTCCCTCGCTTCCCTATCTCACGACGTAAGTTATACGGTACCGCGGATAATTCACTACTTTTATCGTTAATTTGCATAAAAGTAACTTGAATACCGAAGAAGGAAATAAGATAGTAGAATTAATAGAAATGCACTGTTGTTAGAACCACGTGGTTGATTACATAATGAGCTAAAGGCTGTGAAATCCAGACGACAATAAAGTTTTCAATAAAAACTAATAAAATAATAAAACACTAGTTTAAATCGAATTTCGAAGTTATACATTTAATTTACAAAATAGAAGAAATAAAAAGTGAACTTGAAGAAAAGGAAAGGACGACAATAAAGTTTTAAATAAAAACTAATAAAATAATAAAACACTAGTTTAAATCGAATTTCGAAGTTATAAATTTAAGTTACAAAATAGAAGAAATAAAAGGTAAACTTGAAAAAAAGGAAAACACTGGAAAGAAATAAAATATATGTCTCAGATTGAAATTTAAAGAACTATAAAATGTCGAATTTTCATTTTGTCTGGAATTCACGCGTCGAGTTCAAAAATTATATTCGTAAACTAGAGTAGCAACACCACACTTGCACCGTACCTTATGGTTTGTGTTTTTTCTTTTGCTGAATTACAGCTACTCGACGGAGCGGAATCTTCAACGGGTCAAGCCCACGACGCCACCGGCGCAGAGTATGTTTCTCCAATTTTCCTGAATTAATACAATATTTTAAAAAGCTAATATCAATGGATTTAAGTGTTATTAGTCTCGTAGATGAACGTTTTTTCCAATACGTTCGATAAACGAGTGACAAACTCATACTGACGTTTCTTTCGAAAATGTTTTGTTACAGTGGTGACGAGGACGATCAGAGGGTATTAGCGCGTGGATATCGTTTCCTCGGCCGTGTATTAAGGGCTTCCGTTCCAATCCAAGCGTTAATGCTGCTGTTGCTCGGCGTGGCTTCGCTGGTTCCGGCTGCCGAAGACGATTACAGTTGTATGCTCTCTAACAACTTCGCTAGGACCTTCACCCCAATGGTTGACTACCCGAACGGGCCGCCGCCGCTCTAAGAGCTGGAAAAAGACTCGGGCAAAAGCTTTTTTCTTCCATAAAAAAGAAGAAATTTTCAGCTTTTATTGAGAGAAAAATGGCTTGGCCGTGCGAAAGCGAGGCAATAAACTCCACTAAAACGAGAATTTCCTCGCGCTTTACTACTTAACGATCCTACTGGCCTACATCTACGATTTTTCCATTCAGTAATAAGTTTCAGCGCGCCTCCGGCTTTATCTATTTGTACATATTATGTTAACGACCGATAACGGACCAACTAATTGGCCCATCGACCAGCGTCCTTATTTATTATTACCTATTTTCTGTTTAACGTTATTAATGTTTATTGTTGTGCAATATTGTATTGAACTGCGACGATTGTCTCAAGGATTCTATACATTCAAACGTAGCGACTAGGCCTGACTGAGCGGTCGTGGAAATTCACGACGTGTTCCCTGAAACTTCTGCTCTTTATTGTATAACAAACGATCAAAGCGAATAAATTCCGCTGCGTGCTTTACACGCAAAGATTATTATTGTGACTTATGAATATGTTCCTGGGATTGCTCGATGCAATCGCGTAGGAATTGGACGGATACTTAAAAAAAAAAGAAAAAAACACATTATTTTTTTATACCTCTTTGTTTACTTTGTTGAATCGCTTTTTGGAGAGTGGAACATCCAAAATTGCGATTCTACGTGCTGCGAAATGACCCCAAAAAGTTATTTAAAAATGTCCACTGCTGTTGCTACGACAATGTATTGAACGAAACGAAAAAGAAAAAGAAGATATATATATTAATAAGATAACTACGAGAATGAGACAAGGACGAAATGTGAGTCCAAGTGATTCCGAACGAATACGAATAATATAATAACAAACGCGCTGGTTTCTTTTTTTTGTCTCTCAATGAAAAAAAAAAGTCCTGGCGACGTACGAATATATATTTAGAGGACCTAAGTTGTCCACTAGATACGCTTCATAATTTACAAATCTCTCTTGCTTATTGCACAGTGAGCTTCGTTGTGTATTTTTATAAAGAAAGAGCTTATAATGAGATGTATATCTACCGATATTAAAATATATTGCTATGAACACCATTAAATAATGTTCCAATTATTTTGTGTGCTTTATAATATTCCTGATATAATATAATCCCTATAATAATCCATCCTGAGGAGAAATAAACGCGTGGTCGAGAGTGATTGCAAAAATGTTCGTATAATAACAATATTAGAGTTGGAATCTCTAATTCTCTTAGAAATAAAGTTGGTATGTTAGTTTCGAGTAGGGATGGGCGATGTTTCTCGATTAATCGAAAGAACCGATATTTTTATTCGATTAATCGAATAGATTCGTCCGATTTTTTTGATGGTCGATTAATCGATGTTCGACTTTTATTAGGCGACATCGACGTAACAAGTTAAGATATTAAATTCGAAGAATCTTAATTACGAGCTTTCTTTTTTGCAAACTTTGTAGTTTTCATAGTAATATTTTTTTTTCAGTTACACATTTTTGGAATAAATGGGATAGCAAATGTTAAGAATAAAGCATGTACTTGTAAAAAAATGATCAATGAGAGAATAAACCTATTTTTTAATAATTATTTTAATAGTTATTATGTACCAGATTTTTTTATTCGATTAATCGATTCATCGATTGTTTAAAGAGAAAAATCGATGTTTTAATTCGATAGTTTTTTCGCCAATCGATTTTGTTTTTCGGACATCGCCCATCACTAGTTTCGGGTATTCTGCCACAGTTTAATCTTCAGTATTATAGGTCCAGGAATGGAAGAGAGGTTCGTAATCGCAAATTTGTTTTTTGTTCGCTTATAACGTCATCTGGGTACTTAACAATAATTTATTTCAATTATCACACAGCGTAATATATAAAAAAACATTTGTACAGTCTTAATTGTTTTGTTTGTGTTGTTTTTTTTTCTCTTTCTCTTTTTGTTATCAAGATAATATACAGATAGTCAAAATATAACTTGCCTTTATTGTACGATTATTTAGTTGACGATCTAATTCTAATTAGTTTGATTCTTGAGTACAAGCAACTGTTCCGAGTACTCGAGATACAATCTTTGCCACCTGAGATGACCGCCAATTATTCCTAAAACGTCGTTTAGAAGCTTGTGCTTTCGCATACCCAAAATCATGGGATCCCACGTGCTTTTCGAGGCCGATGCATGACTCGGTCCCATCAAATCATCGAGTATTATTCTTAATCGTTTCTCCAAACCATCTGAAATTAGTCAAAATAAAAAGTTATAAATTGTATAAATTATGCCGGACGAAAAAAAGAAAAAGATCTTTCTAAATGAAGTGAGTTTTTAAAAAACGTTTTAATCTTTGTAGTGTATTTGCGTTATCGTAGAAAACTTAATAGCTGATGTACCTTGCGTCAAAAGAAACGATACCAGAGCCATGAGCCAGTGAACGAATTCTTGCGAACTCCCGAGGGCTTTTGAAGCCAACAATTGTTGTTCCAGGTAAGAAACTACACTCGGAGCGCTGTGAGGTGGCCTTGGATTTGGCAATGAACTACCAGCAGTTCTTTGCAATGCTTCCTGCAGCGAGGAAAGCGGCCCCCGTGGCCCTCTACCGCCCGTAACGGTAGAAGCATTCTGCGATGACCATCGCCAAACTGGATCTTGACTATCGCCAATCAACAGCCAAGTTCCTGCGAAATTTAATCGAAAATCGAATGATAAAATGTTATGTTATGTTTATGTGAAAACATCTTTGAAAGTAGTCGCGAAATTTTACAAATTTTCCAGAAGAACGTTTTGCTCTGTTCTGCAGATTTTTCAGAATGATCATTAAGATTTTTTAAGGAGGATCGGCGGCCACTCCGAAAATCAAATCAGAGATAAATTTTCGCGATCGATTCTTTAAAGTTTAATGCATTAAATAATAACAGTGGAGGGTGATTTGTATTGAAGCATGTAGACTTAATCCAGAGAAAGATTTGCATAAAGATTAACTGATTAACGTTTCTTTTCAGTGTGATATATTTTCGTTCAGTTTTTTCCAAGTATTATCTTTAATTCTTTGCCGATTTTTATGAACGATAGCTCATTGTTTTTCTTAAAAGATACTCTACGAATTGACCTCCTAGATATTTCATAGTGTTCATCGTTTTGTAATTATAGCCTGTTGTTTATGAAAGTATTTTAATTTCTGTTAAACAACAGTCTAGAATTATTAAACAATTAACACTATGAAATATCTAGGCGGTCAATTCGTAGAGTATCTTTTAAGGTAGAGAATGAGCTGTCACTCATTCAAATCGGCCAAGAATTACAGATTATACTTGAAAAAAAAACTGAACGAAAATGTATCCCATTGAAAAGAAACGTTAATCAGTTAATATTTATGCAAATCCGTCACTGTTAATCTTTCTCTGGATTAAGTCTACATGCTTGAATATAAATCACCCTCCACAGCTATTATTTAATGCATTAAACTTTAAAGAATCGATTACAAAAATTTATCTCTGATTTGACTTTGACAGTCGTCACCGATCGTCCTTAAGACACACTTTGCTCAATTTTACAAATTTTTTAGTTGTGCCTCAATAAATTTTCTTGACACTCTCTTAATTTAAAAAAAAATCAGTAAAGGCTGTTCAAACTACTTGACAAACATTTAATATTTGTTTATCTGGGCAAATGGCAAAAAGGAGTGAAAGCGATTATCGAATACTAAAATAAGATCGAAAAATCTTTGCTAAAAAGTAATTTACCCATTTCCTTGTGATAAATATAGGCTCTTGCATTAGTGAAGGCCAAATGAGGCATTCCGTTGTACAAAGTGCAAGACAACAAAGATGCACCTGGCGCTGCCAAGTGACTAGCCGATGTTGAAACAATGAGCCGACAGGTATTTCCAATTTCCCATACACGCACAGCGCCACAACATGATATCACCATTACCTAGAAATAATATTCAGTGATGATAGATATATAATTTAGTGAAAATCGACAAAAGTTCTTGGATTTTATAGAAACATAAATTGTACTTGATTAATTCATGTCCAAACTAACAATTTCACTTAACTTCAGATTCGAAATAAATTTAAAAAAAGAATATACAGTAGAGTCTTGCCCATTAGTTTTTCATTATTTGTTACTTTTTACAAAACTTTTGCTGTGACGATGCCAAAGTAAAGAAAATAATGAGGAAGCAAAATGCCAAGTCCTTTGTTGCATCGTTTTTTTTTATATACGGGCGCGCCCATTATCTCAATTTTTGCACCTACGATTTTCCCCAACCCACGCGAGATTAAACGAGAAAGAGTAC
This sequence comes from Ephialtes manifestator, assembly GCA_963970395.1. Classification (NCBI taxonomy): domain Eukaryota; kingdom Metazoa; phylum Arthropoda; class Insecta; order Hymenoptera; family Ichneumonidae; genus Ephialtes; species Ephialtes manifestator. Next base: position 25,570,502 of record OZ019981.1, on the reverse strand, counting down.
AAAACAGATTGCGGGCGGTGAAACTCATAGTTAACGTGCGCTGCGGCTGCGGCCGACTTAAGGTGAATATAGAAACACTCGCATTTTCCGAGGGCGTAGGGAAACCAGCAGAAAACCTACGTCAAGCATAGCTGGCTAGGCCGATTCTCGCTGAACTCAATGTTTACAGTAAACAGCATAGATATATAATTTAGTGAAAATCGACAGAAGTTCTTGGATTTTATAGAAACATAAATTGTACTTCAATAAATTCATATGCAAACTAAAAATTTCACTTAACTTCAGATTTGAAATACATTAACAATAAGAATATACAGTAGAGTCTTGCACATTGGCTTTTCATTATTTGTTACTTTTTACAAAACTTTTGCTATGACGAAGCCAAAATAAAAAAAAATAATGAGGAAGCAAAGTGCCAGGTTCTTCGTTACATCGTTTTTTTTTTAAATTATATACGGGCGTGCCCGTGTTTGGTCAATTTTTGCACCTACGATTTTTTCTAACCCACACGAGATTAAACGAGAGAGAGTACAAGACAGATTGCGGGCGGTGAAACTCATAGTTAACGTGCGCTGCGGCTGCAGCCGACTTACGATGGATATAGAAACACTCGCATTTGTCGAGGGCGTAAGGAAACCAGCAGAAAACCTACATTAAGCGTAGCCGGCTAGGCCGATTGTCGCTGAACTCAATGTTTACAGTTTACAGTAAACAGCATAGGGCGTCTTACACGTTGCGCGTTGCTGTTTCCGAAAAATATTTCGCCCAGAGCGGGAATCGAACCCAAGCCTCCCAGTCACTAGGTTAGCTCACTACGTACTGAACAACGGCGCTGGTTTTTTAGCCAACTATTTGCACGAAATAATACTTACGGCGTTACCAACAGCGTGAACTTTGGCCAACGGAGCCGGAGGAGCTAGAGGCGGAGCTGGCCGCGAACCTTTCGCAGGATGAAAAGTATGAACGCTTCCATCTTCAAGGCCAAGAGCAATGACAGAGGGCGAAGCCGCGAGAGCTACCGCGCTGTATCCCAAATACAAATCCCACGTTGGTTCCGAGTCGGTACCTCTGAATACTTGTAAATGAGCTAAACTTTGACTGCTCGTGACTGTGACGGCATAATGACCGGCTTGCTGAGACAAAGAACTGGACGGTTTAAGCGCAGGCAAAACTATGTGGCTGCCGCTACGTTCCGCAACGACTTTCGGCCTTTTCGGATGCGATGTGTGATGCTGCTTCGGCGCTGTTTGCTCTCGACGCTTAAGCGTCAAAGCTGTAGCCGCGTGATTCGTCGAGGATGAACTTACGGTCGAGGAAACGTTTGGTCGCACGACATCGTCTCGCTTTTCGATAACTATCGTGCTTTTAGTTTGCGATGTACTTGTAAACGTAGGAGGTCCAACTCCACCGCCCATCGAGGTGTCCCTAAACATATGAATTAGCAAAATATAATTTTATACAAATTTTAAAAACTCCCGACTGAAAAAAATGTGTTGAATAATTAATTCAACAAATTGGGCAAATAAAAATTAATCCTTGTTTAATTCGTCGTAATTTTAAATCTTTTTATCCTGTGGGCAGTCGGTAGTAATTATAGGGATGAAAATCGAATTAGAGAAAAAACATTGTATATTTAAAAAAAAAACCATTACCCATTTTATTTTTTTAAAGTTTGAAGTCTAGATAATAGTTTGAACGTTGCAGGATTCTAAAGTACTAAATACTATTAAGATATTGTCGAAAACAAATGCACGTCACTTATAGACAGCTCAAGTGGCATTATCAAAATTGGTTATTAGAAAATACGCGACTAAACTGAGAATTTTTACATAAAAACGGAGGAACGGTTCCAAGATTCGATTCGTAGGGAAAGGAAACCAAGTTTTGTCAGTGTATATGAATTAAAATACCTAAAGTAAACTTTGGAACTATAACGAGTATGCTGCAGATTCATTAACTGCTCAAGATTTAAGGTAGTATGAGCGGAGTACCTAGTCAATGGAAAGTCCATATTTTTTATTATGGGGAAAAAGCGAAGTATCACACATTTCGATATTTTAAAAATCACAATATAAAGAGAGAAAAATGATGAAGTGTGTGTGATGATAAGGTGTGTATATTTATAAAACGGTAGTAGTTTAAATAAGAGTGTCATTTGACTCAGATTGTCCAGCCGGCCGCCATTTGGCCAATCAAGGAACGCGTGGCTACGCTATAGTCAATTGTTTTCCGGCAGTTTGATGCCGGTTCGCAAAAACTCGTCAATTTAATCGATGATATCTATTCGAAATATTCGGTAACATATATTTTTTAAGGGTCGTACGTGTTCGTAGCAGTTTTCTCGGTATTTCGAGCTTTTATTTACGGAGGTGTCTGAATTTGAAGAATGGTTATTTCGGTCACAAAGTGTTATCAGGGCAATTTCCGTATATAACATGTACTAAATTTCCCAATTTTGCATATTAACTATTATTGTAAATGGTCGGTAAAATGGTTTGAAATTTTACAGACAGCATCCTCTGAATCTATTCTATAGCATATTAAAAAATCACTTTTCTCTCTGATCGTGAGGTTTGTGCTCATACTACCTTAACTGTCACCGTTAGTGACTTTACCAAGTATTGAGTAAATTACTGTTTTGTAAATCACACAATACGTTTTTATCGAAAAAAAATCTTTTTCAAGATTAAAGCATTAGGTAACTTACATTGTGTCTTTAATTATTCATAACGAGTATGCTGCGGATTCATTAACTGCTCAAGATTTAAGGTAGTATGAGCGGAGTACCTAGTCAATAGAAAGTCCATATTTTTTATTATGGGGAAAAAGCGAAGTATCACACATTTCACTATTTTAAAAATCACAATATAAAGAGAGAAAAATGATGAAGTGTGGGTGATGATAAGGTGTGAATATTTATAAAACGGTAGTAGTTTAAATGTCATTTGACTCAGATTGTCCAGCTGGCCGCCATTTGGCCAATCAAGGAACGCGTGGCTACGCTATAGTCAACTGTTTTCCGGCAGTTTGATGCCGGTTTGCGAAAACTCGTAAATTTAATCGATGATATCTATTCGAAATATTCGGTAACATATATTTTTTAAGGGACGTACGTGTTCGTAGCAGTTCTCTCGGTATTTCGAGCTTTTATTTACGGAGGTATCTGAATTTGAAGAATGGTTATTTCGGTCTCAAAGTGTTATCAGGGCAATTTCCGTATATAACATGTACTAAATTTCCCAATTTTGCACATTGACTATTATTGTAAATGGTCGGTAAAATGGTTTGAAATTTTACAGACAGCATCCTCTGAACCTATTCTATAGCATATTAAAAAATCACTTTTCTCTCTGATCGTGAGGTTTGTGCTCATACTACCTTAACTGACACCGTTAGTGACTTTACCAAGTATTGAGTAAATTACTGTTTTGTAAATCACACAATACGTTTTTATCTCAACAAATCTTTTTCAAGATTAAAGCATTAGGTAACTTACATTGTGTCTTTAATTATTCATAACGAGTATGCTGCGGATTCATTAACTGCTCAAGATTTAAGGTAGTATGAGCGGAGTACCTAGTCAATAGAAAGTCCATATTTTTTATTATGGGGAAAAAGCGAAGTATCACACATTTCGCTATTTTAAAAATCAGAATATAAAGAGAGAAAAATGATGAAGTGTGTGTGATGATAAGGTGTGTGTATTTATAAAACGGTAGTAGTTTAAATAAGAGTGTCATTTGACTCAGATTGTCCAGCCGGCCGCCATTTGGCCAATCAAGGAACGCGTGGCTACGCTATAGTCAACTGTTTTCCGGCAGTTTGATGCCGGATTGCGAAAACTCGTAAATTTAATCGATGATATCTATTCGAAATATTCGGTAACATATATTTTTTAAGGGTCGTACGTGTTCGTAGCAGTTTTCTCGGTATTTCGAGCTTTTATTTACGGAGGTGTCTGAATTTGAAGAATGGTTATTTCGGTCTCAAAGTGTTATCAGGGCAATTTCCGTATATAACATGTACTAAATTTCCCAATTTTGCACATTAACTATTATTGTAAATGGTCGGTAAAATGGTTTGAAATTTTACAGACAGCATCCTCTGAACCTATTCTATAGCATATTAAAAAATCACTTTTCTCTCTGATCGTGAGGTTTGTGCTCATACTACCTTAACTGACACCGTTAGTGACTTTACCAAGTATTGAGTAAAGTTACTGTTTTGTAAATCACACAATACGTTTTTATCGAAAAAAAATCTTTTTCAAGATTAAAGCATTAGGTAACTTACATTGTGTCTGGTGGAGCGGGGATGAACATGGGGGTTATTCTTCTTCTTCCGTCGGAAGTCTTGGTCTCAATTTGCTTATTAATCGGCCCTTTGACCGGTGTGCTTGAAGTTGATAAGGGCGTAGTTGGCGTAACACAATTGGAGACTGGTTGGTGAGAAACGGGAGTAGCAGGCGCTGCAGGCGCTGGTGGTTTTAGATTCAACAATTCTGGCGCTTCCATAACAGTGTAACCACCTTGAACCAGGGGTTTACCGTATAATCGTTCATGAAGAATACTCTGAAAAGTGTGAAACAACAATTGGCCTTTAAGATTTTCTCAAAAACATAATTAAGCTTCATTAAATCGCCTAAAAAATTTGGACGTACTTGTTCCGATGGATCCAAAGGTTGGCCAAGTTCCTGCTGTGTAAATTCGATAAACACGACGGTGCCGTCCCAAGAACATGCCGCTAATCGTAATCCACAAGGTGACCAACTGGCATCCAATACGGAATGTGTAAATAGCTCGCGAATTACTACCAATGGTCTTTTTAAGGATGTCAACCAAACTGATAAGGAACGATCTCGCGAACCGATCGCTACGCAACAATACTGCTGTGGTTTAGAGGCTCCTGGTTGTTTCTTTTGTAATATGTTGCCGTTGAAACGCTGGACAAACAAATGAGTGTTTAGACTCAAAGCTGTTAAATATAATTAAGAAATCAGAGATGGGCACCGTTTGAATGAAAAAGTATTTTAAATTATTCATAATTATTGCAAAACAGTGCATTTTTAAAATATCTGTGTAATAGTCATAACAATTAATTTTCAAAATATTTTTCATCCTAACCGTGACTATCTCTGATTTTAAAAAACACCAGACATTGATCGAATGAGTTTTCTTAAAAAAAATGTTGGTTGACTAAAATTATAGAGATTTTCAATTAGGCAAGATACTTTTCTATAAATTCTTCGACGAATGAAATATTGATATTTAAATAACTCTTAATATATATTAATAAAATTATAGCGATTTTCAATTATACGAAAGAAATATTGACATTTTAAGAACTATTAATATATATTAACAAAAGATGATTTAGATTTGAAAAAAAAATTATTAATAAACTTGCGATTCGGGTAAATTAAATTGCGCGCAAAGCTATTTGTTTGTTGGTCGATTAACTGGATTTAAAAAAATATGCAGTCAACGTACAACGCATGTTACAGCTTTTCGATGTCCAACGAAATCTTTATCCTGCGTCCAACCGTCCCTCTCAATAATTTGAGCTGTGGGTCCACCACCGTTCATAGCATGAGCGGAAACTAAATACTGTCCATCGGGGCTCCACGAAAGTCTCAAAACGTGAGTCGTACCGCCGCAATCGTCGAAGGGCTCGGAAATTAAGGCAGCCTCGGCCCAGTCCGTGGTTCGCCAAACTCGCAGAGTTTTATCGTCCGACTGCGAAGCCAGATATTTACCCACCGGATCCCACGTGATTCCCTTTACCAAACCAGTGTGTCCTTTCAAAACTGCTACTATCGCTGGGAATTTTGAAGCATCCCAGACTATGACGCTGTTGTCTACCGAAGCCGATGCCAGCCATGGGCTGTGTGGTGCCCATGCCAAGTCCAGTACATCACCTTCGTGGGAACGCAAAGTCGCTATGCATCTCCAAGTTTCCACTCCAGCTTTTCCACCGAAAATCGAACTTCCACCAGCTCCCCCGGCTAATCTCCAGATCATAATCAATTTATCGTCACCACCGGACGCTAAGAGGCCGCCGCTGCTCCATCGTACGCAATTAACACAAGCTGCAATTGAATATTACCATCATTATTAATATTCTTAAGGCGCAAATGGGCGCAAATGGCACAAATTTTCAATACTATTTTAGTGGAAATAATTCAATCAAAATTTCCTCTATCTGTCTTGTCATTTTAATTATGCAATGGTTAAATTGCATAATTAAATGGTTTGGACAAAAATTGCATAATTAAATAAAATGCAATGGTTTGGAATATAAGAGAATCATAATATAATTAAAAATAAAAATTCGTAAAATAAAAAATGCAAGAAACTCCAATTTTTCAGCTTGTGCGAGTGAATCAATGAGTTAAGTTCCTGGAATGGAAATTTATGGTCAAGTTATGGTGTAGTTTGTGTAATGAAATTATTGAATACTTATTATTATTGTTTGCAATGGCAAAGTTTTATTTATTCTTCTTGATTTGATGGAAGTTTATTTTGTAAAAATAAAATACAAAAATATAAAAAAAAGGATACATTAAAAAATCTATAAATGATAATAGAATATTCCCAACTAATGCAATTAATAAACAACCGATATAAAGAATTATTATGTATATAACTATAAAAGTTAATATTTAATGGCCAAAGGTGTGACAAACTTGAAATATAATAATAAGAGCCGTTTAGGCCGTTTTGAAGACGAACTCAGAGTAACAATTATTTAGAAGTGTATCACGTGAAGACAAAATTAAGTGTAACTGTAGAAATTAGTGAAGTAGAGAAAAAGAGTGCATAGTGAGGATTAGAGGGCCCACGAGCTGGCCCAAATTCGCTCACTGCGCGTAGCACGCGCGACCACCAAAACTGCAGAAGGATGTGAATTTGATACCGGCGCTAACGGTCATATCCAAACGGATGAGTCGACAATAATATGATATTAACATCCGGCGCGACCGAATAGTCAGCATCTAGCTGCATTTAATTCAATAGTTTAAATGAAGTTTGAAATAAAAACAAAGGGAAACTGAAACAGAATATAATTAATGAAAAAATACAGAGGACATAACAATAACTAAAAAAAATTTCAAAAATAACACAGTGAATTCACTCGCTAAGGCAAATAACTATAACAATTATTATTACGATTTCGTATAGAAAAATTCCAATTCCTATATACTGCTTTTATGTATCATTACGATTGTGAAATTTAAAGATTTGGAGACATTACGAGATATGAAAATAAAAATACTATCAAAGCTTTATCCATCATTAGAAATAACTACAGCTTACTCCAGAAATCTACAACTTTTCAGGGCCAAACAGTTCACAACAAATTGCAACTTTCTATGAGAAAGTGCAAGATTTTGAAACATGCTTGTAGATTTTTGTAAATTTGCAAAGAACATTCTATATTACCGATATCTTATTAACATCAATTTGTTTTAGATTGTTGTAGAAAGTACATTTTTCTGTGACATAGAATATTACAACAATTTACAAATATGTTCAAAATCTCGCACTCTCTAATAAAAAGTTGTAGTTTAGAGTTGTTTAGTGTAGTTTATTGTAGTTTCAAAATATTTTTACATAGCAACTTGTACTTTCGTCATACTTTTACGATTCATTGTTTAGTAAAAAATTTAAGTTATACACCGTAGCTTCATCTAGATTTTTTTTTGCCAGTGCCAAACGATATTCAGAATTATATCAAATGCTTTCTCATAGAAAGGTGTAATTTAGAGTTGTTTAGCGTAGTTTATTGTAGTTTCAAAATATTTTTACATAGCAAGTTGTACTTTCATCATACTTTCACGATTCATTGTTTGGTTGTACTTATAGTGTAGCTTCGGCTAGATTCTTTTTTTGCCAGTGAAAAATGATATTTAGAATTATATAAAATGCAATATACTATTAACATCAATCTATTTTAGATCATTGTAGAAACTACATTTTTCTGTGACATAGAATATTACAACAATTTACAAATATGTTCCCAATCTCGCAATTTCTAATAAAAATTTGTAGTTTGGAGTTTTTTAGCATAGTTTATTGTAGTTTCAAAATATTTTTACATAGCAACTTGTACTTTCGTCATACTTTTATGATTCATTGTTTAGTAAAAAATTTAAGTTATACACCGTAGCTTCATCTAGATTTTTTTTTTGTCAGTGCCAAACGATATTTAGAATTATATCAAATGCAAATTTCATAGTAATACAAACAGACGACTGTTTGTATCGTACGCAGTTAAAACAAGCTGCGATTGAATATTACCATCATTATTAATATTTTTAAGGCGCAAGTGGGCACGAATGGCACAAATTCTCAATACTATTTTAGTGGAAATAATTCAATTGAAATTTCCTCTATCTGTCTTGTCATTTTAATTATGCAATGGTGAAATGGTTTGGAATATAAGAGAATAATAATATAATTGAAAAGAAAAATTCGTAAAATAAAAAATGCAAGAAACTCCAATTTTTCAGCTTGTGCGAGTGAATCAATGAGTAAAGTTCCTAGAATAGAAATTTATGGTCAAGTTATGGTGTAGTTTGTGTAATGAAATTATTGGATACTTATTATTATTGTTTGCAATGGCAAAGTTTTATTTATTATTCTTGATTTGATGGAAGTTTATTTCGTAAAAATAAAATACAAAAAAATAAAAAAAGGTTAACATTAAAAAACCTATAAATGATAATAGAATATTCCCAACTAATGCAATTAATAAACAACCGATATAAAGAATTATTATGTATATAACTATAAAAGTCAATATTTAATGGTCAAAAGTGTTACAAACTTGAAATATAATAATTAAATTAAAATTTGTAGTTTGGAGTTTTTTAGCATAGATTATTGTAGTTTCAAAATATTTTTACATAGCAAATTGTACTTTCGTCATACTTTTACGATTCATTGTTTAGTCAAAAATTTTTGTTATACACTGTAGCTTCATCTAGATTTTTTTTGCCAGCGCCAAACGATATTTAGAATTATATCCAATCCAAATTTCATAGTAATACAAACAGACGACTGTTTGTATCGTACGCAGTTAAAACAAGCTGCGATTGAATATTACCATCATTATTAATATTTTTAAGGCGCAAGTGGGCGCAAATGGCACAAATTCTCAATACTATTTTAGTGGAAATAATTCAATTGAAATTTCCTCTATCTGTCTTGTCATTTTAATTATGCAATGGTGAAATGGTTTGGAATATAAGAAAATAATAATATAATTGAAAATAAAAATACGTAAAATAAAAAATGCAAGAAACTCTAATTTTTCAGCTTATGCGAGTGAATCAATGAGTAAAGTTCCTAGAATAGAAATTTATGGTCAAGTTATGGTGTAGTTTGTGTAATAAAATTGGATTTGATACTTATTATTATTGTTTGCAATGGCAAAGTTTTATTTATCATTCTTGATTTGGATGGAAGTTTATTTCGTAAAAATAAAATACAAAAAAATAAAAAAAGATTACATTAAGAAACCTATAAATGATAATAGAATATTTCCAACTAAAGCAATTAATAAACAACCGATATAAAGAATTATTATGTATATAACTATAAAAGTCAATATTTAATGGTCAAAAGTGTGACAAACTTGAAATATAATAATTAAATAAAAATTTGTAGTTTGGAGTTTTTTAGCATAGTTTACTGTAGTTTCAAAATATTTTTACATAGCAACTTGTACTTTCGTCATACTTTTACGATTCATTGTTTAGTCAAAAATTTAAGTTATACACCGTAGCTTCATCTAGATTTTTTTTTGCCAGTGCCAAACGATATTTAGAATTATATCAAATGCAAATTTCATAATAATACAAACAGACGACTGTTAGCGTTGAATAGAACGTTTGCTTGAAACGTAACAATTTACGTACCGAGATGATTGTCTAACTGACATAGCATTTTTGGAACTTTGTCGTCCAGTTCGGCCGCCTCATTCGTAATAGGTTCCATACTCCAAATAACAACCCTTCCAGAGTCGCCCCCTGTAATAAACAATCGTCAGAACTAACCTCACAAAAAATGTAATGAAAAATTTAAACATTCAAGACTCACCTTGGCCTCCGGTGGCAAATTTCTTTCCATCCGGATGGATATCCACCGAGAATATCGGATTATCTAATTAACAAATTACCACAAAAATTAACATCTACTCCAAGGATCATTCGTAAAATAAGGATTGCTCCTTTATTAATTTCCATCTTTCGCACTGTCGCCTCTACAACGAAGTTTCTTTATTTTATTCTTGGCTTCCTCATAAAAGAAGCTTTGCGAAAGATGAAAATCATCGACTAAGCAATCTGCAAATTTCTACTTTGCATTCTTATTTTAAATACAAATTAAAATAAGAACGAAAACAAAATTTCATTTATAAATTCAAACTTCTATGAAATCTAAACCGCTTTATGTATTTCGCTTAAATTCAATACCGATCGTCATTTTTCATTGCTTTATTCGTTAGAAACTGTTTAAGCTCATTATCTTAAAAATATCTCGAAAAAAAAATTTTCACGAAAACAAAGCAAAAAAAAAAAAACAAAAATAAGTAATACTGGAGTAAATTGTGTACGTACCATCGTGGCTAACCCAATTTGGCTTCACCAACTTCATTGCCACGATGTTTTTTTTGTTTTTTTTGCTATTTTGCCGCTACAGCACTTTGTGCTAATAATCCAATCCGCGTGTCATTTATCGTTGATACACGTCACCGTTATTACATAGCGCATTATCGCACGCGCGAATTAGAAATAAAAAATGATTTATCTTATCGTTCCATTAATGTTTAATATCATACTGTAATAAAACCGAGTTTTCACGCTCATGCCGGGATCCGGGAACACTGAAAACATTCTGCTACTACTACAACTTTAACTGTGTATATATATGGCAAATGTATATGTATGAATTTGCACACAGAAGTTACGCGTATTGGGTTTTGCGCATGCGCGTTTGCAGTTCCCTCGAATTGTCCACTTGAATTGTGCTGTCTCGAACACATCGAATTCTAACAGCGAAAATATCGTCCAAGGGATGTCCAACATTCGGCTGTGCAAGGCGAATTATCCTTGAATTGAGATAGGGCGTCGAGTTGCCTAACGAAGGGTTGCTACCAGCTATCCCTAAACTATAAATTTATCGTGTCGCTAAGCTCACAGCGTGTTCTATCCCCACCACAATATTTCCATTAAAATCGGACGGTCATTCGTTCATTCAAAAAATGATGAAAATTTCACTGTAGTCAAAATGTAAATGAATCAGCTGCAAGACTTTTTTTTTGTAGCGCACTTAAGCACATGCTATAAGTAAACTATGAATTGGTATTTTTTTTGCTTTTATTTCTGACTACGAATCGATGAGAATAAGTATATTAATAAAGACAAACAAAATGCAGATTTTTTTTCGCTTTTTGCCTTTTCATGTAAATGAATCAGCTGCAAGACTTTTATTTTGTAGCGCACCTAAGCACATGCTATAAGTAAACTATGAATTGGTATTTTTTTTGCTTTTATTTCTGACTACGAATCGATGAGAATAAATATATTAATAAAGACAAACAAAATGCGGATTTTTTTTCGCTTTTTGCCTTTTCATGTAAATGAATCAGCTGGGAGACTTTTTTTTTTTAGCGCACCTAAGCACATGCTATAAGTAAACTATGAATTGGTATTTTTTTTGCTTTAATTTCTGACTATGAATCGATGAGAATAAATATATTAATAAAGACAAAGAAAATGCAGATTTTTTTTCGGTTTTTGCCTTTTCATGTAAATGAATCAGTTGCAAGACTTTTTTTTTGTAGCGCATCTAAGTACATGCTATAAGTAAACTATGAATTGGTATTTTTTTTGCTTTTATTTCTGACTATGAATCGATGAGAATAAATATATTAATAAAGACAAACAAAATGCAGATTTTTTTTCGCTTTTTGCCTTTTCATGTAAATGAATCAGCTGGAAGACTTTTTTTTTTTTAGCGCATCTAAGCACATGCTATAAGTAAACTATGAATTGGTATTTTTTTTGCTTTAATTTCTGACTACGAATCGATGAGAATAAATATATTAATAAAGACAAACAAAATGCGGATTTTTTTCGGTTTTTGCCTTTTCATGTAAATGAATCAGCTGGGAGACTTTTTTTTTGTAGCGCATCTAAGCACATGCTATAAGTAAACTATGAATTGGTATTTTTTTTGCTTTTATTTCTGACTACGAATCGATGAGAATAAATATATTAATAAAGACAAACAAAATGCAGATTTTTTTTCGTTTTTTGCATTTTCATGTAAATGAATCAGCTGCAAGACTTTTTTTTTGTAGCGCATCTAAGCACATGCTATAAGTAAACTATGAATTGGTATTTTTTTTTGCTTTTATTTCTGACTATGAATCGATGAGAATAAATATATTAATAAAGACAAACAAAATGCAGATTTTTTTTCGGTTTTTGCCTTTTCATGTAAATGAATCAGCTGGAAGACTTTTTTTTTTGTAGCGCATCTAAGCACATGCTATAAGTAAACTATGAATTGGTATTTTTTTGCTTTTATTTCTGACTACGAGTCGATGAGAATAAATATATTAATAAAGACAAACAAAATGCAGATTTTTTTTCGGTTTTTGCCTTTTCATGTAAATGAATCAGCTGGAAGACTTTTTTTTTAGCGCACCTAAGCACATGCTATAAGTAAACTATGAATTGGTATTTTTTTTTGCTTTTATTTCTGACTACGAATCGATGAGAATAAGTATATTAATAAAGACAAAGAAAATGCAGATTTTTTTTCGGTTTTTGCCTTTTCATGTAAATGAATCAGCTGGAAGACTTTTTTTTTTTGTAGCGCACCTAAGCACATGCTATAAGTAAACTATGAATTGGTATTTTTTTTGCTTTTATTTCTGACTATGAATCGATGAGAATAAATATATTAATAAAGACAAACAAAATGCAGATTTTTTTTCGCTTTTTGCCTTTTCATGTAAATGAATCAGCTGGAAGACTTTTTTTTTTGTAGCGCATCTAAGCACATGCTATAAGTAAACTATGAATTGGTATTTTTTTTGCTTTTATTTCTGACTACGAATCGATGAGAATAAATATATTAATAAAAACAAACAAAATGCAGATTTTTTTTCGCTTTTTGCCTTTTCATGTAAATGAATCAGCTGGAAGACTTTTTTTTTTTGTAGCGCACCTAAGCACATGCTATAAGTAAACTATGAATTGGTATTTTTTTTGCTTTTATTTCTGACTATGAATCGATGAGAATAAATATATTAATAAAGACAAACAAAATGCAGATTTTTTTTCGCTTTTTGCCTTTTCATGTAAATGAATCAGCTGGAAGACTTTTTTTTTTGTAGCGCATCTAAGCACATGCTATAAGTAAACTATGAATTGGTATTTTTTTTGCTTTTATTTCTGACTACGAATCGATGAGAATAAATATATTAATAAAAACAAACAAAATGCAGATTTTTTTTCGCTTTTTGCCTTTTCATGTAAATGAATCAGCTGGAAGACTTTTTTTTTTGTAGCGCATCTAAGCACATGCTATAAGTAAACTATGAATTGGTATTTTTTTTGCTTTTATTTCTGACTACGAATCGATGAGAATAAATATATTAATAAAAACAAACAAAATGCAGATTTTTTTTCGGTTTTTGTCTTTTCATTCAAATGAATCAGCTGGAAGACTTTTTTTTTTGTAGCGCACCTAAGCACATGCTATAAGTAAACTATGAATTGGTATTTTTTTTGCTTTAATTTCTGACTACGAATCGATGAGAATAAGTATATTAATAAAGATAAACAAAATGCAGATTTTTTTTCGGTTTTTGCCTTTTCATGTAAATGAATCAGCTGGAAGACTTTTTTTTTTTGTAGCGCATCTAAGCACATGCTATAAGTAAACTATGAATTGGTATTTTTTTTTGCTTTTATTTCTGACTATGAATCGATGAGAATAAATATATTAATAAAAACAAACAAAATGCGGATTTTTTTCGGTTTTTGCCTTTTCATGTAAATGAATCAGCTGCAAGACTTTTTTTTTTAGCGCACTTAAGCAAATGCTATAAGTGGCAAGAGTAAAATATGAATTGATATTCTTTTGCTTTAATTTCTGACTCCGAATCGATGAGAATAAGTATATTAATACTTATTAATATTTTAATAAGTATTAATATATTTAATAAGTATTAATAATTATTAAAAAATAATTAATACTTATTACTTATTAATAAGTACATTAATACTTATTCTCATCGATTCGGAGTCAAATTAATAAATAAAGACAAACAAAATGCAGATTTTTTTTCGTTTTTTGTCCTTGCATGTGAATGAATCAGCTGCAACTCTATCCATATATGCTGCAAGACAGTTTTTTTTAGCGCATCGAAATAAACGCTATAAGTGGTAAAAGTAAAATATTAATTAATTGGTATTTCTTTTGCTTTGATTTCCGACTGCAAATCGACGGGAATAAGAATATTTCTAAAAACTACAAACAAAATGCAGTTTTCTTTTCACTTTTTGCCCTTTCTATGGGTTCAATTCGTGGATGTATGTTATAACGTCGCTGGAATATGAATATTATGAAGAAAAGTCACTAAAGTTTTTATCGGACTAAGCCGGAAATCTATGCAGATTATACGAGCATCAGTTCTTGCAATCGCCAGACATTGCCGAATTTTGTAGGGGCGACAATTCGTGGAATGCCCGATGCCACGTTGCCACGTGTACTCGCCGCATGGATTATTAATGCGCATGCGTACGCGAGGAGAAACGTTTTTACTACAAAACCGAATGAAATCTCGGCGGATGCGACGTTGTCACGTTTAAATATGTGCGCGTGTGCACAACACGAGAGTAGTCTGCAGTTTGCAGTCTGCGACGACGAGGTCGTGACAAAGCAGAGGGAGGTGTTCGACACTCTGTTACAATCGTGCGTTTCTGACTGATAATCACGTTTTTTTTTGTTCGCGTGTGTACCGTTCGTTCTATTGTATCGTTCGGCTTAACAATTTGTTGGAATTTCCGGAGACACTGAGTGGAGAAAATAAAAAGAAAACAGGAAGGCGTAAGTGCGCGGTTAATTATCGATGATTATTTGCAAAACTTCCCCAGGTTAAAATTAACACGAGAGACACATTGACAGCTCATCCGCGGGATCGGAAACGACTGATTACTGCACGATCCTGGTATGAATTAAAGCAAATTTACTCCTGTCTCAATATTATCCTATTAATGGCTGTATTATAGCTCGGTAAATAACATTTTACAGCATAGCTATGTAGTCAGATCGATCGTGCGCGCGCTGCTTCCACGAAATACAGATGTTTGCTGAATGAACGCCGGTACTTCAACACTTTTTCGTTTGCTGCAAGAATTAGCAAGTTGTTTTTTTTTGTTTCCTCCTCGAATACGATTCGAGGATAATGTTTTTTTTGTATTTATTGTCGAGAATTTGCAGCTTGTAATTGGGATATCGCAAATATTGGGCGGAAATTACGTTTTCGTTTTTTATCAGTAAAAAATCGGATAAAAATAATCTTATGTTGTTTTGAGTTTTGTCACTTGTTTTTTGTTCGATGATCTTCTTTTTTTTCTATTTCTTGTTGAGAATTCGCAACTTTTTAAATTGAGAAACACAAATATTAGGCCAAAATTACGTTGTCTAATTTTTTTTTGTATTTCTCGTTGAGAATTGGCAACTTTTAAAATTGAGAAACACAAATATTAGGCCAAAATTACGTTGTCTCATTTTTTTTTTGTATTTCTCGTTGAGAATTCGCAACTTTTTAAATTCAGAACCACAAATATTAGGCGAAAATTACGTTGTGTAATTTTTTTCAATTGATTTAAAAAATCTTATAAGCAGATCCGTATTTAAAAAAATATGGAACGGGTCAAAGAATATAGTAGCTCAACTTTTATTAATATTATTTATTAGTGTTTTCCTTTAATTTTTATAATCGAATTTACAATGACGCCCAAGAAATATTTTTAAAAAATTCAGTTGTGTTCTTTTTAAGTGATTAAAACACAAGAAATTAGCGGAAAAAATTGAAAAAGTTTTCAAAATATTAAAAAAATTAATCTCCAGATCCAGATATTTTTCAAATTGTACGGGGCGTTCTGTTTCTATTAATACAACATTTTTCATGTTTCCTACTTTTTAAAATGGGTCTTGTAAAAACTACTATATTCGAACCCGCGTTTTTTTTATGCGATTGAAACACAAACAAAAACGAGCCGAGATCCCCTTCAAACTTTGCGGGTTCTAAAAATAGTCGTTTGTGTATGATAAAAAATCGTTTGTATAAGCCACGCGTAAACTTACCAAAAAAGATCGGTGTAATATTTGCGGAAATTTATGGTTGAAATTTCAGCAGCAAATATAAAATTTTCTCGACTCTCGTTTATTTATTTTTTTTTAAATCCGTTTCAAATTTCAGGCAAACATTTTTTTATTTTTTTAGAATCATCTTCAAAATCTCATATAATTGATTGTTCGTTGATGATATAAACGAACATATAAAATAATAGTATAATATAATTAAATAAATAATATAATTAAAATATAAACATATAAAATACGAACGATATAAAATAAAAACATCTCACTTGTATCGATATAATTTTTTTGATTTTTTTTTTCAACGAAGTACCAAAATTTTGTAAATATTTGGAAATTGAGGTTTTTTAAGTTATCAAAGCACAAAAAATCGAATTCGCCGTAAAAAATCTCAGTTTTAAAAATAGTTGTATTTAATAAATGATAATTTGTATAACCCACGAGTTAATTTGCGAGAATTCCTAGACGATTGCGAGCGTCGATTGTGGCCTCGAAGGCGTGAAGAGTTTGCAATTCCATTATACTTTCGCTTGAAGATGATTACACCTTTAGTGGTTGGTGTTCGGTTATGGAAATTTTAATGGCTTTTTCCACTTCGTTCATTGAATTTCATCCGCAAAGTTTTATTGCATGATTCAAGCATGATTAAAAAAAAAAAAAATGAACGCGAGTTGTGTAGCCAGATGGTTTATCGTGTCAATAAGATAACGATATATTCTAACGTTCGTTGCATTATCGTAGTTTTCATTACATATGCTACAATTCGAACGAAATTGTCTTGTCTATTTAAAAAAATAAAATAAAATAAATGTATTCGAGAGACGTTTTTATCTTTCAAGCGGAACTACTTCCGGTTTAAAGAAAAAGGTTCCGCTCAATCGGACGAAAAAAATGAACTCAATCTAATCTCAAACCGATTGTCGTGTTACATATTTCTGCTTTAAGTTGTCGGAAGACCGACAATTAGTATACATTTAAAAAAGTATTGCGGGAAATAAATGTAGGAAAAACTGCTTTAGAACTTTGTCAATTTTTATTATTTAAACGACAGAATAATAACAATAATCTTGTATACACTGTAAAAAGAAATCTACTTGAAATTTAGTGTACTTTTACTGGAAATTTTTATTGATATAACTAGTATATTAAATTTAGTTAAGTCAAACCGATTGTCGTGTTACATATTTCTGCTTTAAGTTGCCGGAAGACCAACAATTAGTATACATTTAAAAAAGTATTGCTGGAAATAAATGTAGGAAAAACTGTTTTAGAACTTTGTCAATTTTTATTATTTAAACAACAAAATAATAACAATAATCTTATATACACTGTAAAAAGAAATCTACTTGAAATTTAGTGTACTTTTACTGGAAATTTTTATTGATATAACTAGTATATTAAATTTAGTTAAGTCAAACTGATTGTCGTGTTACATATTTCTGCTTTAAGTTGTCGGAAGACCAACAATTAGTATACATTTAAAAAAAGTATTGCTGGATATAAATGTAGGAAAAACTGCTTTAGAACTTTGTCAATTTTTATTATTTAAACAACAAAATAATAACAATAATCTTGTATACACTGTAAAAAAAAAAACTACTTGAAATTTAGTGTACTTTTACTGGAAATTTTTATTGATATAACTAGTATATTAAATTTAGTTAAGTCAAACCGATTGTCGTGTTACATATTTCTGCTTTAAGTTGTCGGAAGACCAACAATTAATATACATTTAAAAAAATATTGCAGGAAATAAATGTAGGAAAAACTGCTTTAGAACTTTGTCAATTTTTATTATTTAAACAACAAAATAATAACAATAATCTTGTATACACTGTAAAAAAAAATCTACTTGAAATTTAGTGTACTTTTACTGGAAATTTTTATTGATATAACTAGTATATTAAATTTAGTTAAGTCAAACCGATTGTCGAGTTACATATTTCTGCTTTAAGTTGTCGGAAGACCAACAATTAGTATACATTTAAAAAAGTATTGCGGGAAATAAATGTAGGAAAAACTGCTTTAGAACTTTGTCAATTTTTATTATTTAAACAACAAAATAATAACAATAATCTTGTATACACTGTAAAAAAAAATCTACTTGAAATTTAGTGTACTTTTACTGGACATTTTTATTGATATAACTAGTATATTAAATTTAGTTAAATCAAACCGATTGTCGTGTTACATATTTCTGCTTTAAGTTGTCGGAAGACCAACAATTAGTATACATTTAAAAAAGTATTGCGGGATATAAATGTAGGAAAAACTGTTTTAGAACTTTGTCAATTTTTATTATTTAAACAACAAAATAATAACAATAATCTTGTATACACTGTAAAAAGAAATCTACTTGAAATTTAGTGTACTTTTACTGGAAATTTTTATTGATATAACTAGTATATTAAATTTAGTTAAGTCAAACCGATTGTCGTGTTACATATTTCTGCTTTAAGTTGTTGGAAGACCAACAATTAGTATACATTTAAAAAAGTATTGCGGGAAATAAATGTAGGAAAAATTGTTTTAGAACTTTGTCAATTTTTATTATTTAAACAACAAAATAATAACAATAATCTTGTATATACTGTAAAAAAAAATCTACTTGAAATTTAGTGTAATTTTACTGGAAATTTTTATTGATATAACTAGTATATTAAATTTAGTTAAGTCAAACCGATTGTCGTGTTACATATTTCTGCTTTAAGTTGTCGGAAGACCAACAATTAGTATACATTTAAAAAAGTATTGCTGGAAATAAATGTAGGAAAAACTGTTTTAGAACTTTGTCAATTTTTATTATTTAAACAACAAAATAATAACAATAATCTTGTATACACTGTAAAAAAAAATCTACTTGAAATTTAGTGTACTTTTACTGGAAATTTTTATTGATATAACTAGTATATTAAATTTAGTTAAGTCAAACCGATTGTCGTGTTACATATTTCTGCTTTAAGTTGTCGGAAGACCAACAATTAGTATACATTTAAAAAAAGTATTGCTGGAAATAAATGTAGGAAAAACTGTTTTAGAACTTTGTCAATTTTTATTATTTAAACAACAAAATAATAACAATAATCTTGTATACACTGTAAAAAAAAACTACTTGAAATTTAGTGTACTTTTACTGGAAATTTTTATTGATATAACTAGTATATTAAATTTAGTTAAGTCAAACCGATAGTCGTGTTACATATTTCTGCTTTAAGTTGTCGGAAGACCAACAATTAGTATACATTTAAAAAAAGTATTGCTGGAAATAAATGTAGGAAAAACTGTTTTAGAACTTTGTCAATTTTTAATATTTAAACAACAAAATAATAACAATAATCTTGTATACACTGTAAAAAAAAATCTACTTGAAATTTAGTGTACTTTTACTGGGAATTTTTATTGATATAACTAGTATATTAATTTTAGTTAAGTCAAACTGATTGTCGTGTTACATATTTCTGCTTTAAGTTGTCGGAAGACCAACAATTAGTATACATTTAAAAAAGTATTGCGGGAAATAAATGTAGGAAAAACTGCTTTAGAACTTTGTCAATTTTTATTATTTAAACAACAAAATAATAACAATAATCTTGTATACGCTGTAAAAAAAATCTACTTGAAATTTAGTGTATTTTTACTGGAAATTTTTATTGATATAACTAGTATATTAAATTTAGTTAAGTCAAACCGATTGTCGTGTTACATATTTCTGCTTTAAGTTGTCGGAAGACCAACAATTAGTATACATTTAAAAAAGTATTGCGGGATATAAATGTAGGAAAAACTGCTTTAGAACTTTGTCAATTTTTATTATTTAAACAACAAAATAATAACAATAATCTTGTATACACTGTAAAAAAAAAACTACTTGAAATTTAGTGTACTTTTATTGGGAGTTTTTATTGATATAACTAGTATATTAATTTAGTTAAGTCAAACCGATTGTTGTGTTACATATTTCTGCTTTAAGTTGTCGGAAGATCAACAATTAGTATACATTTAAAAAAGTATTGCGGGATATAAATGTAGGAAAAACTGCTTTAGAACTTTGTCAATTTTTATTATTTAAACAACAAAATAATAACAATAATCTTGTATACACTGTAAAAAAAAAAACTACTTGAAATTTAGTGTACTTTTATTGGCAGTTTTTATTCATAAACTAGTATATTAAATTTAGTATACAAGTGTAATGTAAAATTAATGTATAGTGCAGCACATTCAATAATTAACTTTAATTTTATAGTAAAAGTATTTGAATTTTAATAATTCGCTTTAATTTTACTGGAAAAGTACATGAGTTTTATATCACAATTAATTAAATTTCTAAATTTTTTATATTTATAATTGTGATATAAATTTCTAAATTTTTTATATTTATAATTGTGATATAAATTTCTTTATATCACAATTAATTAATAAAAACTTCCAATATTTTCCAACAGTGATATAGAACTTATTTGTACGAATAAATATTAACTGTCTTATTTCGATGTACAATCTCATACTTAATATTTTTGTTTAAACAGGAATCGTTTTGAAGAAAAAAGAGGACAAAAAACGGACCGATTTTCTGGAAAACGAAGAACACAAAAATCGAAGAATGACGATTAAAAAGATATGCTGTATCGGCGCAGGATATGTTGGTGGTCCAACTTGCAGTGTAATAGCCTTGAAATGTCCGGATATTCAGGTGACAGTCGTCGACAAGAGTAAAGAGAGGATAGCGCAATGGAACTCCGAAAAATTGCCGATTTATGAGCCGAGATTAGACGAAGTTGTGGCTCAATGTCGGGGGAAAAATCTCTTCTTCTCGACGGACATAGAAACGGCGATAAGGGAGGCCGATCTTATATTCATATCGGTAAACACACCGACGAAAACCTTCGGCAATGGAAAAGGAAGAGCTGCCGATTTAAAGTACGTCGAAAGCGCTGCTAGAATGATTGCGGAAATAGCAACTGGTAACAAAATTGTCGTGGAAAAAAGCACAGTTCCTGTGAGAGCCGCCGAGAGTATAATGAATATATTGCGGGCAAATCACAAACCCGGCGTTTCTTATCAGGTAACTAATTTCTATATCGGAAATTAAATCATAGCTCTTCGATTAAAAATTTCATTTCGAGGCTTTATCTTGAGTATTTCGAGATTTCCTCGTTGGCATTGAGGATTGTTACGTGACGAGAGTTTACTATTAATATTATTTGGGATCTTGCTCGATTAAAAGTAGAAACTCAAATTCAAAATTATCACGCTTTAATAAACACTAATTTAATAAAGTGAAATTCTTATATGTCATCAGTTATGACAATTCATTATTATAGTATCTGATTTATACTTAAACTCTAAAGTTGAAGAATTTTTATATATTTAAGACATTGTTGGTTTGTGATTTATTATTAATATTATTTGGGATCTTGCTCGATTAAAAGTAGAAACTCAAATTCAGAATTATCACGCTTTGATAAACATTAATTTAATAAAGTGAACTTCTTATGTGTCATCAGTTATGACAATTCATTATTGTATTATCTGATTTATACTTATACTCTAAACTTGAAGAATTTTTATATATTTAAGACATTGTTGGTTTGTGATTTATTATTAATATTATTTGGGATCTTGCTAGATTAAAAGTAGAAACTCGAATTCAGATTTATCACGCTTTAATAAACACTAATTTAATAAAGTGAACTTCTTATATGTCATCAGTTATGACAATTCATTATTATATTATCTGATTTATACTTAAACTCTAAACTTGAAGAATTTTAATATATTTAAGACATTGTTGGTTTGTGATTGATTGAAGGCTGATTACTTGGTTTAATGAAGACTTGGGTGAGAGTGAAGGGGGGATAAGTAGTGGCCGTCGACTGGCCCGAAAATGCTCACCATCGAATTTACTGGGAAATTGGGAAAGAAGTAGAACACAAGTTGTTGCAATAATGTGAATGCGGAAACGGGTAGACAAATATTAAGGAGGGTGGATACCCAACTCAAAATGATAAACATGCTCTCAAATTTTTGGAGGATATTCGTAGATAAAAATTACATCTCCATGCCAAATTTCATGTTAATCGTCTAGATGGTTATCGAGAAATTAATTACTGAAATTACACTCTTATGCATGGGCAACATAGCGAAAACTATGCGCACCTTCAACGTTATGCTCGAAAGTATAATAAAAATGATAAACAATTGTTGATAATAGAACCAAATCATTCCTTGTATTTTCGAAAAGAAATTTTACGAAGACCGAAATGATTCGTCTGCTTGGTTGCCGAGAAAACGTAAAAACAAAACTGCTGGAATAGTACAATAATGTACTCCAGTGAACGCGTGTCACGGACTTCTCTCTCGCACACTACCTCCCCGGCAAACCGCTCACCTCCCCGCCAGAAAGACGGTATCCACCCTCCTTAAGGTGAATGTCTGATGGGTATTGAATCGGGATTAGCATTTGGGAACAACGGAAAGACAAATTATAACACATTGCTTT
The DNA here is from genome assembly GCA_963970395.1 of Ephialtes manifestator. Taxonomy (NCBI): domain Eukaryota; kingdom Metazoa; phylum Arthropoda; class Insecta; order Hymenoptera; family Ichneumonidae; genus Ephialtes; species Ephialtes manifestator. The sequence continues at coordinate 25,547,594 of OZ019981.1, read as the reverse complement.
CTCATTATTTTTCGCGTTTTACAAAGCTACCTCTATGAGGAAGTATGTTATTCAATTTTTGGCTTCCTCATAGAGGAAGCTTTGTAAAACGCGTAAAATAATGAGGAAGCAATGTGCAAGGTTCTAGTTTGCATCCTTTTTTAAATTAGATAAATAAACATGTTGTGAATTCGCTTTTTCTATTTCGTTATTCCGTTATTTCGTTATTATTAGAGCGTTTTCGAAAGTAAATGTGATAACGTATATTATTAAAAATAATTCAACATTCCATAAAATCACAAATTTCATACCGTTTGTCACTAAATTATACATATATAATGGCTGAATATTGTTTCATTTATGTACAAAATTTGAGCTCGCTATTTCAAGTTTTGCAAAAGTTACAATAGAGCGATAATGTCAATTTTTTGAAAAATTCAAAATTCCATAAAATCTGAACCACTTTACCGATTCGAGCCAAATTCAATACCAAACAGCATTGAGTGCACCTACTCTTATAACCAACTATTTAGCAAAATAGACTACATTTTACGACAGTTAGAGCGACCACGTCCTTTTTTCAAAAAATTCAAAATGGCATAAAATCGAAATTTTCGCACAGATTATGTCGAAAATTGGCACAGTTGAAGAGGGTCTGCTCCTACACTAGTGTGTCAAATTTGAGCGCGATATACAAAACCGTTCTTGAGTTATCGGAGTTCGAATTTTCGGAGTTGTACACATACACACACACACATACATACATACATACGGACATTTTTTCTAGATCACTTTTCTGGACGTTTTGGACAATTCTGCCTGACATAAAAATCTCGAAAAAAAAATTTTCTCCTGAAAACAAAGCTTCCTCTATGAGGAAGCAAAAATGATAATTGGTTATATAAAATGATAAAGTGGTTAAATTAATAATTTTTTATTTATCTCTTAAACTCTCATAAAACTTCGAAAAAAGGATTGTCCCACTTCCCGTCTAGGCTTAAAATGTTCGTCTTCATGAATAGTATTTTAGAGATTTTTTCGGAAAAAATTAAAAACGTCCAAGTTTTTGAAAAAATGATTTTTATGTTTTTCGTTAATTAAAAATCAATGCTTCGGATGGGTTGAAGAATCTTTTGAATAAATTTGCATAAAAGTATACTTCAAAATAAAAAGCATATACGTTTACGATACGACTTATATCCAAGAAGATACGAGCATTCGAGAGTTTTTAAACGCAATTATTCGAGCAATGTTTATAAATTCACAAGTACGCGAATTATGCGATAAAAAATTTAAAAAAAATTGTCATTGTCAAGACGGTCATGGTAAAAGGTGGTCCGTTTGGTGTATAATTTATATATGTATGACAAAAATTTGTATCATTTAGCATGTATTTTTGCGAAAATATATGGAATATATTTGTAAATTATATTTATATAGTTAAAATCACAAAAAGTTGCACATGTCATATATATTTTTCACATTTTTTTTACCTACAATAAAATAAAGTTTTATTTTGCTCTATAGCAAAATCATCCAACTATAGAGAAAATTATTGGTTTTCAAACTTGTTCACACTTTTCTATAATAGTCTGTAAGTGAAAAATTTCGGAAAATTGCCCAATTGTAGAATCCCCTCGGTAATCGTACCGATTTTATAATAACGATTCGCACGTTCATAATAACGGAGCTTATAAGTCAGTATATCTAATCGGTAATTGCGTATTTTACAAAGGCGGTAAGGAGCTGATTCAACCAGCACTTATGCAGGTCGAGGCAATCGTTTGGCGCATCCACGTCAAACGGCGTGTCTCTAACAATTGTAAATACAATTGCATAATGTCAGTTTCTTTTATATGTTTAATGTGTGCACAGTTGTTTTTACACTGACCGTATGGATGCCGCTGAACGATATCCTTGGATTATTAAAAAATATGTTGATGGAAAGATTTGCAAATTTTTCATATACAATCTAAAATTTGTAGATATACTCGCAAATATGTTGCACAATTAATGACAGTACACGATAAAAAGTAGCTTTTTAAAATCAAAGTGTTGCCTGAATAATTCTGTTAAATGTGCAAAAAATTCGTTAATTGGTGTTACAAAAAATGTTATTATTTGTCAATTTATTGTTGAAATATTAAGTGTCGAATGTGCCAATTTAGAAGTTAATCGTGAACTTGTTCGTCTGATTTTCACATCGTTAACAAATTTGTACTTATGTTTGTGTAATTAGAACCGAACTGTTTTATTGCAAAATTGCAAAAGAATATGGGGATAAAAAATGTTCTAACTTATGCAGAAAACTTGTACTGTGCAGAAAATTGTAAAATAATGCAATTGAGTAATTGTGAGACAAAATTGCTGAATGTTCCTGATTGTCTACAAAAGAAATGTAATAAGGGAACAAATAAAAATGGTACTTCCATTTTGTAGAATTATATATGATGAATTAAAATACCCTTGCAGATTCTCTCTAATCCAGAATTCCTGGCGGAGGGTACGGCGATTGACGATTTATTGCACGCTGATCGTGTTCTAATCGGCGGTGAAAACTCGATGGAAGGTCACGCTGCGATAGAAGAATTGTGTAAAGTTTACGAGAACTGGATACCCAGGAAAAACATTTTAACTACAAACACCTGGAGTTCGGAGCTTTCGAAGCTTGTAAGTTACTTCCAATTACTCTGTAAAATAGATATTTTCGACGTTATTAATTTTATAATCATAATTTTTCATTAATCGCTTTGCTTACAAAAAAATATTTAAACTTTCAAGTAACAGGAAAACAACGTAAATTTTTCATGAAATTTCGCGCAAAATTTTGGATATTTCTGGTGTACCATTTTTTTTGTTACGCATCAAGTATATTTTCGGATAAAAAACAAAAAAATTCTTATTTTATAAAGGTGCATTCTTCTCAGATAATTGTTGCCAAATAATAACTATTAAGTCGTTTAATGACAAACTTCTGTCACATAAAATACAATTAGACGCTATTTATCGCTGCACCTATTTATAAATTGTTAATTTAATAGCTCACCGGATTTTCTGGCGACTTCTGTTAATTCTGGGATTTTCTCTGTTTCAGGCTGCCAACGCTTTTCTAGCTGAACGTATATCGAGCATAAATTCATTGTCAGCAGTTTGCGAAGCGACAGGTGCGGACGTCTCGGAAGTGGCGCGTGCTGTCGGTCTTGATTCACGAATAGGCTCAAAGTTTCTTCAAGCATCAGTCGGTTTCGGTGGCTCGTGTTTTCAAAAGGATATTCTTAATCTTGTCTATATATGCGAGTGTCTTAATTTACCGGAAGTCGCGGTTTACTGGCAACGTGTTATCGATATGAACGAGTACCAAAAATCACGATTTTCCGCTAAAGTCATCGAGTCCCTCTTCAATACCGTCACTGACAAACATATCGCCATTCTTGGCTTTGCATTTAAAAAGAATACCGGAGATACACGCGAGTCTCCAGCTATTCACGTTGCTAAAACACTATTGGACGAAGGCGCTGTTCTACACATATACGATCCCAAGGCAAGTATACATTTTTATAAATTAGTTACATTTCAAACTAACTTTTGATAAATAATACATTTTCGATAATTGCGTTATCCGCCAACTTTATTCTATTTTTTCTTTTGCGCTCTCTTAATGATTATATTACACTAATTGATTCTCTGTAATTATATGTTTGTTTTTTTGTTATATGTATGATATACATGTGTTTTGCTTCCTCATAGGGGAAGCTTTGTTTTCGTAAAAAAACGTTTTTTCGAAATTTTGATGTCAGAACACTCAGAATGCACTGTTAGAAAAAACTGGAAGTTTTTATGCATAAACTCGTCATCTAAATTTAATGTGCAATTGTGTTGCAAAATTAATGTACTTTTGTGGCAAAATTAAAGAAAATTATTAAAATTCAAGTACTTTTACTGTAAAATCTAAGTAAATTATTGAATTTGCTGTGCCATACATTAATTTTACATCATATTTGTATATTAAATTTAATATACCAGTTTATGCATAAAAACTTCCAATACTTGTACATTAAATTTCAAGTAGATTTTTTTTACAGTGTGGTCCAAAACGTCGAGAAAAGAGGTGTAGAAAAAATGTCCGGTGTGTGTGTGTGTGTGTGTGTGTGTGTGTGTGTGTGTGTGTGTGTGTGTGTGTGTGTGTGTGTGTGTGTGTGTGTGTGTGTGTGTGTGTGTGTGTGTGTGTGTGTGTGTGTGTGTGTGTGTGTGTGTGTGTGTGTGTGTGTGTGTGTGTGTGTGTGTGTGTGTGTGTGTGTGTGTGTGTGTGTGTGTGTGTGTGTGTGTGTGTGTGTGTGTGTGTGTGTGTGTGTGTGTGTGTGTGTGTGTGTGTGTGTGTGTGTGTGTGTGTGTGTGTGTGTGTGTGTGTGTGTGTGTGTGTGTGTGTGTGTGTGTGTGTGTGTGTGTGTGTGTGTGTGTGTGTGTGTGTGTGTGTGTGTGTGTGTGTGTGTGTGTGTGTGTGTGTGTGTGTGTGTGTGTGTGTGTGTGTGTGTGTGTGTGTGTGTGTGTGTGTGTGTGTGTGTGTGTGTGTGTGTGTGTGTGTGTGTGTGTGTGTGTGTGTGTGTGTGTGTGTGTGTGTGTGTGTGTGTGTGTGTGTGTGTGTGTGTGTGTGTGTGTGTGTGTGTGTGTGTGTGTCATGCTTGGAAAATTCAAACCGCTGTATCTCGAAAACGGCTTTAACAATCAAGCTGAAATTTGGCACGCTGGTAGAGGAACAACGCCCCTTCCTATGTATAAATTTTCGAAAAAATTTAAAAAGGAATTCAAATTATATAAGCCTTTCAATTTTTCGAAAAATGTCTGTATGTTCTCTAGCTTCCGCAATTTTTCTGCTAGTGAGCTAAATAGTTCTAGACACATAGAGAAATGAAAAATGAAGGTCGGCATTGAATTTGAGCAAAATCCATAAAGCGGTACAAATTTTATAAAATTTTGAATTTTCGAAAAAATTTTGTTTTCGCTCTCATTCAAATTAAGTTCGACGAAACCTGCTCAATTCTTTTGCAAGGTAAAATTAACATCCAGTTGTAGTAGATATCGAATTTGGGAAGGATTGGTAAAGTGGTTCAGATTTTATAAGACATTGAATTTTTTTTAAATTCTCGGTATTTTCTCTAGCTGCCACAATTTTTTAGATAATGAGCTTAAACAATTTTTGACGAATAAAGCAATGAAAAATTACGATTGGCATTGAATTTAAGCGAAATACATAGAGCGGTTTAGATTTTATAGGATTTTGAATTTATGCAATTTTTTGTTTTCGTATTTCTTTAATTTGTATTTAAAATAAGAATGCAAAGTTGAACTTTGCACATTGCTTCGTCAATAATTTTCATCTTTCGCACAGCTTCCTCTATGAGGGAGCCAAAAATAAAATAAAGAAACTTCATCATAGAGGCGGCGTTGCGAAATATGAAAATTAATGAGGAAGCAATGTGCAAAGTTCAACTTTGCATCCTTTTTTATATATACTTTGGTCGACTCACTCGTCATTATATTCTATTGTATTTTCAAGCGCTTGTTCCGTCCACTGGCAAATAAATAAATAAATAAAGCTGCCGCAGTTTCCCAAACAAAATTTGGCTACTGAAGTATTGTTAGGTGACAAAAGTATCTGGCTATTTACCTACAATAATCTCTTTTTTTTTGTTTTTACACTACACAGTTATATAGTAATGAGAGAGTAAAAAACTTATAGCTCAAATATAAACTGTAAAAAAAATCTACTTGAAATTTAATGTACAAGTGCTGGAAGTTTTTGTGCATAAACCAATATATTAATTTTAATATGCAAGTCTAATGTAAAATTAATGTATATTACAGCACATTCAATAATTTACTTTAATTTTACAGTAAAAGTACTTGAATTTTAATAATTTGCTTTAATTTTACTGGAAAAGTATATTAATTTTATACCATAATTGCACATTAAATTTAGATGACGAGTTTATGCATAAAAACTTCCAGTCTTTTCTAACAGTGTACGCAAATGATTGGCAGTTGTGCTAAAGATAAATCATTCCACCATGAAACTATAGATTTAAGGTAACGTTGAAATTGCGGAAAAGTTATAGATTCTGACAATATTTTTAAGAAAATGTAAATTTTAATAAATTGAGCTTGAAATTTTTTAGAAGAAAATAAGCTAAACTCATTTTGGAAGGATATATCTTTGCTTCAAATGAGAATTATTTGAGAATAATACAGTATTTTTGCTTTTTCCAAGTTTCCAATTCTGTTCGATGTTCAAGGATGAAACTGCATTTTTCATTTTTCGAATACAAAATTAATTTGATTATATCGTTGTAACACTTAAATGCTCTATTTTAATATTTACTAGTTTTATTTTCACAGGTCGAAGAAGCTCAAATAATGGAAGATTTATTAGAGCCCGAATCGCCGAATTTGAAGAATCGCATTAGCATTTACAACGACGCTTACTCCGCAACTAAGGGAACCCATGCGATCGTACTTTGTACAGAGTGGGACGAATTTATGGTAATTTCGAGCTCCTGAAAAATCATTGTTTTTTAAAAAAATCTACAAATTTTAATTCCGTCGCCAGAATAATTGCTATTATTTATTAAAATTCATTTATTTTGTACAGGAATTGGACTACAACCGAATATACGCGGAAATGACGAAACCCGCGTATATCTTCGATGGTAGAAAAATTCTACAGCACGATCGACTGCAGGCGATCGGTTTTATTGTACAAACGATTGGCAAGAAACTCACGAGAACGGCAGCGTCAAGGGCGTGGGGCAGTCAGACCCAAACTTAGCCTCAATGCAGTTAGTTAGACTTACACAAAATTTTATACAAAATTATGGACGACCAATGCGACTTTTTATTCGATCAAAGAAAAAAAAACAATTTTATACACGAATTATTCTTCAAGAACATTCCTGAAGTGTAATCGGAGCTTTCAGGGCGCGCGATATATATATATGTGATACGAACGAGTTGCATTTTCATTTTGGTAAAGCAATGACAATACTTTCCCGGGTCCAAAGACTCGTGGTACTATTTCATAGTATATCAATTAAGTATTAATTGTGGCATTAATTGTATTATTATTGTCGAAGCGAATTTTAATTGCCATGCAAATGTTGTTCGAATTGAATATTCGAATAATTCAGATTATCGGTTTTTCTTCATTTTTAAATGTCTCTTTTTTTAAAATGAATTATCTGAATGTTTTAACTTCGTATTCGATTAATCATGAATCATTCAAAATCCTTAATATTCGCACATTTAGTAGTAACGTTTATCTTATATATGAGATATTCCCCAGAGCCCAAAGCGAGAAATTTCTATGATATGCCAGTAAAATACTACTACAAAGTATCAAATCCTATTTTTTGAGATTATTATCGTATAAATGTGGTGCTAATCATAAAAGTAGACATCTAAAATTATTATTAGATATCAATTAAGCGCTAAAAAAAAAAGCTAATAAATACGACTACAAGAAAGTAGCGGCTATATTCGAGTCGGTATTTCGTCTACTGTTTAAGAGAAAGCAATTCACGATCGATATGCTTTACACAAGTTATTCGCGAAACACGATATGAGCGAAATTTACAAATAAAAAGAAATCTTCAAACAAGATTATACTGACAATTGCACATCCAATACCTTGTTTATAAAGAACTTTCCCATCGTATGAACCGTACGAGGCGGTAATGACCTCACGCTGCAGTTTTGTTAACCCAATCAATATATATTTTTTGTAATAATCAACAAATTCTTCTAAAAATATACTTCGGATTTGGAAGTATCTTTGGTAAATTATCGCCCGTTTCGCAACTTTTTCAGGGGCGCCAAGTTCTTTTGCCATTGTCGTACGAATTAAAAACGTGAGCCCTGTATTTTCCTCGTGAAAATAATAGGAAAAGCGAAAAATAATGAAGAAAAAGATTTGCAAGTTTCTACTTTTACATTCTCTTGTTTATCATCCTATGAATAATTAATTAGCCCAACATTATTTTGCAAAACAGGTTTCATATGGATTCATTGTTAGTGCAAATTAACAATGTTGTTTATAACAATTTTGGCCAATTTTAATACAAGATAATACAATTTTAATAACACTTGGCGCGCTTTTTTAAGGATGTAGAAACGCGATGGGGTGCTTAACTTCCTGAAAAGAGAGAATTCAGAGAGAAATTCGAACACTTCTCGATGGAATAAAAATCGGAAAAAAATCAAGCATACAAAAGGTGCGGAAAAGATTGATTTTGCATATTAATAATTGCAAAATGTTATTAACAAATAGGTAAAAAACAAATTGTTCAATAAATTATCCGTCGACCTAACTTTTTTTCGAATGAAAATGATTCTTTAAATTTTCTGAATACGTATTAATTTTTTCAGAATTTTGTCTAATGTTTGAAAATTGCGGTTTTTTTCTTGCATAACCTGTATTCGCGAATCTATTTGATGAATCGTTTTGAAACTTCTTGGGTGTAATGGGTGGTTTTGTGACAAGCACATATGAACAATTCGCGACTTACCATACATTTTTAAAAAAATGAATTCCAAAAAAACGAAATTTCGATGATTAGAAAAAATTATGAAAATATTCATACGTATTCAAAAAAACTAACGAATCATTTTCATTCGAAAAAAAGTTAGGTTGACGGATAATTTGTTGAACAATTTTTTTTTTCACCTATTTGTTAATAACATTTTGCAATTATTAATATGCAGAATTAATCTTTTTCGCACCTTTTGTATGCTTGATTTTATTCAGATTTTTATTCAATCGAGAAGTGTTCGAATTTCTCTATGAATTCTCACTTTTCAGGAAGTTGAGCATCCCATCATGCTCCTACATCCTTAAGGTTGTGCCTTGTTCACCTCGCGACTATTAACTTATTCAATAAGCTTTAAAAATTCTATAAAACATGAGCTAGTAAGTATTGAACTATATTATTCTCCAAAAATTATTTAAATTAATCAATTATTGTTTCATTGTTCACAATTATCTAATTATTTCATCAAATTATTATTGATACAATAACAGATTTTAGAACAAGCCGAAAATAATGAGAAACAATTTTGCAGGTTTCTACTTTTTTGCATCTTTGCTCTTATAAATAATTATCTAGTTACCCCAACATTATTTTTCAAAACAATTTTCAAATCGATTCATTATTAGTTTAAATTAACAATCATGTTTATTACAATTAATAAACAAATATTAAAATACAATAGTAATTTGGGTCAAGTAATAGTGTCACAAACAGTACAATTTTAATAATATTTCGCCATGCGCGTGTTTTTTCATTCGTTAATTCATTCAATAATCTATAAAAATTCTATCAAATATAAACCATTAAGTATTGAACAATATCATTCTCGAAAAAAATCATTTAAATGAATTAGTATTGATACAATAACATAGATTTTAGAAAAAGCAAAAAAAAATAATGAAGAAAAAATTTGCACGTTTCTACTTTTTTGCAATCTTGTTTATCATCTTATGAATAATTATCTAGTAACCGCAACATTATTTTCCAAAACAATTTTTAAATTGATTCATTATTAGTTTAAATGAACAATCTTGTTTATTACAATTTATAAACAAATATTAAAATACAATAGTAATTTGGGTCAAGTAATAGTGTCACAAACAATACAATTTTAATAATATTTCGCGATTCGCGTGTTTTTTTAAGGATGTGCCTTGTTTACATCTCGATCATTAATTCATTCAATAATCTATAAAAATTCTATCAAATATAAACCATTAAGTATTGAACAATATAATTCTCGAAAAAATCATTTAAATGAATTAGTATTGATACAATAACATAAATTTTAGAAAAAGCAAAAAAAAAATAATGAGAAAAAAATTTGCACATTTCTACTTTTTTGCAATCTTGTTTATCATCTTATGAATAATTATTTAGTAACCCCAACATTATTTTCCAAAACGATTTCCAAATCGATTCATTATTAGTTTAAATTGACAATCATGTTTATTATAATTAATAAACAAATATTAAAATACAATAGTAATTTGGGTCAAATAATAGTGTCACAAACAATACAATTTTAATAATACTTCGCGATGCGCGTGTTTTTTTAAGGATGTGCCTTGTTTACATCTCGATCATTAATTCATTCAATAATCTATACAAATTCTATCAAATATAAACCATTAAATATTGAACAATATCAGTCTCGAAAAAAATCATTTAAATCAATTAGTATTGATACAATAACATAGATTTTAGAAAAAGCAAAAAAAATAATGAGAAAAAAATTTGCACGTTTCTACTTTTTTGCAATCTTGTTTATCATCTTATGAATAATTATCTAGTTACCCCAACATTATTTTTCAAAACATTTTTTAAACCGTTTCATTATTAGTTTAAATGAACAATCTTGTTTATTACAATTTATAAACAAATATTAAAATACAATAGTAATTTGGGTCAAGTAATAGTGTCACAAACAATATAATTTTAATAATATTTCGCGATGCGCGTGTTTTTTTAAGGATGTGCCTTCTTTACATCTCGATCATTAATTCATTCAATAATCTATAAAAATTCTATCAAACATAAATCATTAAGTATTGAACAATATCATTCTCGAAAAAAATCATTTAAATGAATTAGTATTGATACAATAACATAGATTTTAGAAAAAGCAAAAAAAAATAATGAGAAAAAAATTTGTACGTTTCTACTTTTTTGCAATCTTGTTTATCATCTTATGAATAATTATCTAGTAACCCAACATTATTTTTCAAAACAATTTTCAAATCGATTCATTATTAGTTTAAATGAACAATCTTGTTTATTACAATTTATAAACAAATATTAAAATACAATAGTAATTTGGGTCAAGTAATAGTGTCACAAACAATACAATTTTAATAATATTTCGCGATGCGCGTGTTTTTTTAAGGATGTGCCTTGTTTACATCTCGATCATTAATTCATTCAATAATCTATAAAAATTCTATCAAATATAAATCATTAAGTATTGAACAGTATCATTCTCGAAAAAAAAACATTTAAATGAATTAGTATTGATACAATAACATAGATTTTAGAAAAAGCAAAAAAATAATGAGAAAAAAATTTGCACATTTCTACTTTTTTGCAATCTTGTTTATCATCTTATGAATAATTATTTAGTAATCCCAATATTATTTTGCAAAACAATTTTCAAATTGATTCATTATTAGTTTAAAGTAACAATCTTGTTTATTACAATTTATAAACAAATATTAAAATACAATAGTAATTTGGGTCAAGTAATAGTGTCACAAACAATACAATTTTAATAATATTTCGCGATGCGCGTATTTTTTTAAGGATGTGCCTTGTTTACATCTCGATCATTAATTCATTCAATAATCTATAAAAATTCTATCAAATATAAACCATTAAGTATTGAACATTATCATTCTCGAAAAAATCATTTAAATGAATAAGTATTGATACAATAACATAGATTTTAGAAAAAGCGAAAAAATAATGATAAAAAAATTTGCACGTTTCTACTTTTTTGCAATCTTGTTTATCATCTTATGAATAATTATTTAGTAATTCCAATATTATTTTGCAAAACAATTTCCAAATCGATTCATTATTAGTTTAAATTAACAATCATGTTTATTATAATTAATAAACAAATATTAAAATACGATAATAATTTGATAATATACGATAATAATTTTTAATAATACTTCGCCATTCGGGTATTTTTTTAAGGATGTAAGTACCTTATTCACCTCTCGATCATTAATTAATTCAATGATCTATAAAAATTCTATCAAACATAAGCCATCAGTATTGAACAATATTCTCGAAACCATCATTTAAATGACTCAATTAATATTTCGTCCTTCACAATTATCCAATTATTCCATTAAATTACTATTGACAATACCATAGATTTTACGCATATACTTTCCTGCCGGCTGAAACATCCGTGAGCGCAGACATTTAGCTAGTACGTACGAAGCAGAGCAGCAGTTTATAATCACGAGATGTCATGGTGGTGGCGCGAGACGAGAATCATTAGGGTTGAGGCAGGAACAGGTAGAACAATTCTCTTAGTGCGTTCAGTGTTATCGCTCGACTACAACGATCATAGCGACGGTCGATTATAAGCGACAAGATTCCAAGACCATCGAGTCCATGTGACAGAAAATCTAAAGCCATATAACAAGACAGACAGAGAAACTCGATAAACGAGAGAGAGAATGACGCGTTTTGCTGCTGGCGCTGCTCCGATCCCGTCAAGTTTTCTTAGCGAAGAGCGGTTCGACAGTGTGTTGTAAAATAGAAAGAGAAAGAGAAAGAGAGAGAAAGAACAAGCGAGTCGCTGGCTCTGCACGCGCGATACATCAGTGCCTCAGCGAGAGCGATACAGTTAAAACATCGCGTTTATTTCCTCTCTCATCGCAAACTAGCCTAGCAGCCTCTATTCGCGGCGCGCATCCGTGTAAAATGGCCGCGTCGTGTTGCCATCAAGTTTGTCGATCCTACCGCAATATCGCGAGAGTATCGGCGTTTGTTACTTCCAATAAACCGTGATTACAACAGCACCAAAAGGATTCCGCGCACTCGAGCTTTTTTCAAGAGAGAGAGAGAGAAACAAGCAGCGCAGAAACTTAAGCCATCAAGAGCAACCAAGCCAACAGCCACCGTATGAGCTACGCTGGGAAAGTGCTTCGATCGATCGTAACACACCAACCGTGCATAGAATAGCGCGAGCGTGTTTTTTGTATCGAACAGAAAGAAAAAGACTCTCTCTCTGTCTCACTCTTATTTTGTTCTTCGAATTCTTGTCTCTTCGGGGCTGAAGAATTTCGGCGTTTTTGCAGAGGAGAAACGTTGTTACAATAGTTCTGCAATAATAATAAACGACGTCTGTATATTATTTGGATAATTTACAATCAGTGTTTCGAGTGCGTGGAAATTAGAGAATTAATGAGAATATATACGACGATACAGTTTTCGCAGTGTTTTCTGTGTCTAAACTGTGACATTTGCTCTGTAGTTGTTGAACTATTTGGTTAGGTCGCTTATTATCATTATTATTATATGATTGTTGTTTATACGCGGCGGCAAACTCGGTGATTATGATGATGATGATGATGATGATGATGATGATGATGGCTCTTCGACTATTCGACCGGACCTTTTTCTTCCTGTACGCGACTACGACATGACGATATTGATGACTCTGTCGATTGATGGTGGCGCGTCTTTCCTTCGTCTTCGACGTCGACGACTTGGGATTTGTCGCTGCTCCTCGTTCTGCTGTTGTAAATTAATATTAATACACTGTTGATTAATGGTTTTGAGGAATTTTGACGTTCGGTTGTCGATCTCATACTACAACATGAGAAACTCTGCCAACATCGGCACCGCGGGCCTAATCGCCCTTGCGGTCTTCTCACTCATTCACATCTTGAGCCCCGTCAATGGTACGTCTACTATTACTTTTTTTCCCTCCCCTTTTAATCTCCCTTTACATAGGCATATGATAAGAATCTCGGGAATTTGAGACAGAATGTTTTTTCTTTAATATCTCATAAATTGTCAATTATTTTTACACACTGGTAAAAATTAATGATGGAAAACTATTTTTTTTAATCCTATCGTCTCGAATACGAATTTGGTTCGCGAATTTACGAAATACTATAAATTTACGATCGTAATCCTATATGTTTCGAAGATATCCTATAATTTTATTATAAATAATATAATTTTTGTATTAAATTTAATAATAAAAATATACGATCGAAAAAAAAAGATCTATCCACAAATTTTTGGATTCAAATATTTATCATATTCAAGATTCAATTATTTTATTATTTCATCAAATTAGTATTGATACAATAACATAGATTTTTTAAAAAAGCGAAAAATAATGAGGCAGAAATTTGCAAATTTCTATGCCTTTGCATCCTTGTTTATCATCTTATGAATAATTAGATATACAGAAATACTTGGACAAACATTTTTTTTAAATATCTCATAAATTGTCAATGACTTTGGTAAAAATAAATGATAGAAAACTATTTTTTTAAATTCTACCCCTAATACGGATTTTATTTCACGAATTTATGAAGTTCTATAAATTTACGATGAAAATCCTGTATGTTTCTTCCATATCCTATAATTTTATTATAAATAATCTAATTTTTGTATTAAATTTAATAATAAAAATATACGATCGAAAAAAAAAGTTTTATCCACAAATCTTTGGATTCAAATATTTATCATATTCAAGATTCAATTATTTTATTACTTCATCAAATTAGTATTGATACAATAAGATAGATTTTTGAAAAAAGCGAAAAATAATGAGGCAGAAATTTGCAAATTTCTACGCTTTTGTATCCTTGTTTATCATCTTATGAATAATTAGATATACAGAAATACTTGGACAAACATTTTTTTTAAATATCTCATAAATTGTCAATGACTTTGGTAAAAATAAATGATAGAAAACTATTTTTTTTAATTTTATCCCTAATACGGATTTTGTTTCACGAATTTATGAAATTCTATAAATTTCCATATCCTATGATATTATTATAAATAATATCATTTTTGTATTAAATTCTATAATAAAAATATACGATCGAAAAAAAAAGTTTTATCCACAAATCTTTGGATTCAAATATTCATCATATTCAAGATTCAAATATTTTATTACTTCATAAAATTAATTGATGATATTATGAAATCATCAATTATTTGTTGAATTTGATGAAATTAATTGATACAATAACATAGATTTTTGAAAAAAGCGAAAAATAATGAAGCAGAAATTTGGAAATTTCTACGCTTTTGCATCCTTGTTTATCATCTTATGAATAATTAGATATACAGAAATACTTGGACAAACATTTTTTTTAAATATCTCATAAATTGTCAATGATTTTGGTAAAATAAATGATAGAAAACTATTTTTTTTAATTTTGTCCCTAATACGGATTTTGGTTCACGAATTTACAAAGTTCTATAAATTTACGATCGAAATCCTATATGTTTCTTCCATATCCTATAATTTTATTATAAATAACATCATTTTTTAATTGAATCTAATAATAAAAATATACGATCGTAGGAGTAATAATAATATTACATTTTTCATAATAAAAAAAAAGTTCCATCCAGAAATCTTTGAATTCAAATATTTATCATACTCGAGATTCATTATGATAGACTTCCTGTAGCTGTGAAATGATGAGAAGAGAAACGAGTCAATCAATTATTGTATAAATGATAGAAAATTGTTTCATTTATATCAGGATTTTACGATAAATTAGGATAATTCTTACAGTATATAAAAACATACGATTTATTCCGATATACTTTCTATAATTGTGAGATGATAGAAAATTATAGGATCACTCTATTGATGACTCTTTGATTGCGATTAATGTTGAATCATATATTTACGATATAATACGATACACTACAAACGGATAAAAATTTACAAATGACGAAACGTAAATTCAATATAAAATGTTATAAATCCGTTGGTGCACCACAAATACCGATAACGTATCTATTGTATTTAAGATAGAAAATCAAATCTATAGGAAATTAATTTCAACGATTCAATTAGTATAAATTGATCAAATTCCAAATAGACAGAAATTATAACATACGATTAAATTCCATTCAAATTCTATCGATTTGTATCAATCTATAATTTATTTTTTTTATAATTTATTTTTTATTTTTATGTAGTTATGAATATTTGCATGAAATGAAATCATGTTAATATAATTCAAGGTTTTCGTGAAATACAACAAAAATGGATTTACCGGATTTCTGAAAATAAAAAAAAATAAAAAATAAAAACAAAACACAAAGGCAAAGGCAAAATATTAAATGAAGCGTTATAGTTTCGTAAACCAATTTTTTTATACCACGTATGAAAATTATACGCAGTATTATTAAATATAAATTTAATCTTGACGTAGGCAGTGGAAGATACTGATAAAAATCTCGGGAATTTTGGTCGGAAATACCCCGAAAGTTATTTTTTTTAAATATCTCATGAATTGTCAATGACTTTGGTAATTATAAAGATTCACATTAAACGAGGAAAAATATTAATCAAATTGAATGTTTTCTTGAAATATAACAAAAATGTACATTCTCATATTAACTTAATTCGTCAAAATGAAAAAAAAAACAGCAATTTTTCTATATTCCAATAAAAAAAAACAAAATATAGGAAAGCGATATTAAAAAAGGCAAATTAGATTATCTGTTACTTATTTTCACACCAAAAACGAATATAATATTCGCACAAACTATATATCAGTTGATAAAAAATATATTTAAAAAAAACAATTTTCTTGCGTATATAAATTTGATTAAAAAAAAACTCTTTCGATTGATAAATAAATGTTCGCGGAATAAATATAGTCTGCACGTGCGATTGTTTTCCGAATATACAAACGATTGCTTCACTGCCAATAGATAAGTTGCGTGTTTACGGCGAATTTTATCAGCTTGGGAAAAAATCGATATCGAGAGTCCTATAAAAAAAAAAAATTACTGCTCTATTCGTACATGAAGACAATGAACTCGTAAATTTTTGCTAGGATCGTCGCCACCTGCTGCATTTTAACCCGAGGCTCTGTTAACGTTGCGCGCGTTCACTCGATTTCTGTAGAGACATCGGCGCGACTTGTGTTAAGCGACGGCAGCGCATATTTACATAACATTGCGACCGCGCGCTGTATCTCTTGCGTCGAGAGCATTTCGTCGAGACTGCCTCAATCCCAGATAAATTCACCGCGCCAGCCGATGATATCCGCTGCGCGCTGCCAGCGACACGACGAGAAGAGTGACTAACAATAGAGATTTTCATGAATTCAACTGATATCGATTTAACCTTTGACAAAATCAATTTAGAATTTGGCTAGTGACATTAGACTGGCTGATTTTGTTATATATACGGGTCATTCCATATCAAGTGAGCCATTCATTTGCCATCATAATTTTTATGTAGTTTGTAAACATAATAATGGAAATTCTGCAAAATTTTGAGAAAAATCGGAATAATCTGTCTGAACGAAAAAAAATGTTTACTTTATTTTGTCAAAAAATATTGTTACTTTATTTTGTCAAAAAATATTATTATTTTATTTTGTCAAAAAGTATTATTATTTTATTTTGTCAAAAATTATTATTATTTTATTTTGTCAAAAAATATTATTATTTTATTTTGGCAAAAAATATTGTTATTTTATTTTGTCAAAAAATATTATTATTTTATTTTGTCAAAAAATATTGTTATTTTATTTTGTCAAAAAATATTATTATTTTATTTTGTCAAAAAATATTATTACTTTATTTTGTCAAAAAATATTGTTACTTTATTTTGTCAAAAAATATTATTATTTTATTTTGTCAAAAAATATTGTTATTTTATTTTGTCAAAAAATATTATTATTTTATTTTGTCAAAAAATATTATTACTTTATTTTGTCAAAAAATATTGTTACTTTATTTTGTCAAAAAATATTATTATTTTATTTTGTCAAAAAATATTGTTATTTTATTTTGTCAAAAAATATTGTTATTTTATTTTGTCAAAAAATATTATTATTTTATTTTGTCAAAAAATATTATTACTTTATTTTGTCAAAAAATATTATTATTTTATTTTGTCAAAAATGGCAGATAATTTTTTTGAGCGGCTATGGAATTTTTTTATTAAAAAAACTCATTAAAAAACGTACATTTAATACAGGTATAATTTTTTTGTACGATCGTTAATTTTAAATATGCAGCGAATTGAAAAAAAATGAAATAAAAAAATAGTTTTTAAATTTTGGGCAAATAATAGGTGCTAAAATTCTGAAATAATTTGTGGATATTCGTGATACTCTAAACAAGTTTTGAAAAAAAAATTATCAACACTTTTTGCGACCATGCTAAATATAGGTGGCCGACTTGGTATCGAATGACCCATATACGTGACGTTACGTGTGAATTAACAATCAAGAGACGCGGCAGCGTGTCGACGTCAAGTATTATAAAAATAATTTTATGAAAATTTAAAAAAACTCCCGACTGAGAAAATTACTTTCACCGGATTTCGAGAAAATATTTAAATAATTTAAAAAAAAACGACCACAAAGGAAAAAGATAAAACGAAGCGTGATAGGAAACGAATGTTTTTATATCAAGTACGAAAATTATACGCAGTATTATTGAATATGATTTTAATTGAATAATCTTTTATTTAATTTAAATTTAATAATAATTAAATTCATTATTATCTATGAAATTTGGGACAAAAGTGCTCCGATATTTAATTCTAATTTTCTTTTTCACGAAAATAATAAATTACGTTGGTAGTTATTAGCATATACAATAAATGATTGGAAAATACAATTATTACGGTGTAATTATTGTATTTTCAATTTGATTTCAATTTCAATTGGATTTCAATTTCAATTTGATTTCAATTTCAATTGGATTTCAATTTCAATTTGATTTCAATTTCAATTGGATTTCAATTTCAATTTGATTTCAATTTCAATTTTTTTTCAATTTCAATTTGATTTCAATTTCAATTTGATTTCAATTTCAATTTGATTTCAATTTCAATTTGATTTCAATTTCAATTTGATTTCAATTTCAATTTGATTTCAATTTCAATTTGATTTCAATTTCAATTTGATTTCAATTTCAATTTGATTTCAATTTCAATTTGATTTCAATTTCAATTTGATTTCAATTTCAATTTGATTTCAATTTCAATTTGATTTCAATTTCAATTTGATTTCAATTTCAATTTGATTTCAATTTCAATTTGATTTCAATTTCAATTTGATTTCAATTTGATTTCAATTTCATTTCAATTTCATTTCAATTTCATTTCAATTTCATTTCAATTTCATTTCAATTTCATTTCAATTTCATTTCAATTTCATTTCAATTTCATTTCAATTTCATTTCAATTTCATTTCAATTTCATTTCAATTTCATTTCAATTTCATTTCAATTTCATTTCAATTTCATTTCAATTTCATTTCAAGTTCATTTCAATTTCATTTCAATTTCATTTCAATTTCATTTCAATTTCATTTCAATTTCATTTCAATTTCATTTCAATTTCATTTCAAATAAATAATTTTAGTTGCTAAGGATTTTGCCGTTCTGTCGAGAAAAATTAGTCAAACGACGATTATTGGCTTATCTTTACCACCCGCGACACCGTAATATGTCACGATTGCGATTCCCGGTAATTTTATCGCTTGTAAGACGAGGAGAAAACGAGTTTATATACAGGGCATTGCCAACAGGGCCGATGATGCGTGGGCGTTCGGCCTAATAACTTGATTAAACTCGTTTCGCGTCGCGTCGCAAAAGTCTGCGGTACGAGGGGCTTTACTATTCACAATTCGAGACGTCGAGCATATCTGAACCTCGTTATTTTCTTCATCTATTTATTTTTGGCCCAATCCTGGTATAAACTCGATTTCTCTCACGGTGGCCACATAAAAAATTCAGGGAACATAATATTCTCGACTTTCCAAGGGCAAATAATCAATTTTTCCTTAACACAAATCAAAAAAGAATCGATTTATAAAAAATTACGTAAAAATAAAAAAGTCTGTACAGACTTAATAGGATATGGAATTTTTCTCTCGTAAACCACTCGACCGAATCAGCTCAAATTTTAATGCTGTGTCCAGTACCAGTAAATCTTTACTTGGTATAAATTTTATAAAAATAGCCTGACGCATTAAGTTTTTATACGATTTTAATTTTTTTTTTTTTTTTTTTTTGAAAAATTTGATCACAAATTTGAGCACAAATTTTCCACGTAAATGAAACAATTTAAACTATTTAAGTGAAGATCGGTAAAAGGGCTCGAATTTTATAGGACTTAGATTTTTTGTCTATTATTTCTTGATTTACTTTTTAAATGTATGGATGCAAAGTAGAATCCTGCTCATTGCTTTCTTTTTATTTTCCGCTTTTGACAAAGCTTAAAATAAAGATTTAAAAGGGTTGTATTTTGCGTCCTTGTTTATTGCTCCTCCTAGAAAATTGCCCCAGTTTTAATTAATCCCTCGAACATCAGTGATAAAAAATCTTATCTTGTTTCAGGACTCAAGTGCCATTGCGATATCTGCGCCGATACGAATTACACATGCGAAACCGATGGATACTGCTTCGCAAGTACGAGCCTCGACAAGGAAGGAATTACGCATGCATACAGGTGAGAAGCTGTAAAAACGCAACAAAAAGATTTTTTCTTCAATCTAATTTTATCTAATCTTCATTACACTTTTTTTGTATAAAACCTACGGAAGCCGCAGATTGTACATTTAAACTAAATAAAAGTAAAACATAGTTTCGCGAATAAAATATCTTTTTATTCGACACATTGATAAATTTACGTGTTATTGCGAACAAAAAAAAATAAGGAAAATCTAGTTTAGTCTAATCTTTATTACACTTTTTTTTAAATTTAAAATAAATAAAAAATAAAATATAGATTCGTAAATAAAATATCTCTTTAATCAACACATTAATTAATTAATGTGCCATATCGCATTTTTGCAAAAACCCAACAAAAAAATAAAGAAAATCTAGTTTGGTCTAATCTTTATTACACTTTTTTTTTTAATTTAAAATAAATTAAAAATAAAATATAGATTCGTAAATAAAATATCTCTTTAATCAACATATTAATAAATTAATGTGCCATATCGCATTTTTGCAAAAATCCAACAAAACAAATAAAGAAAATCTAATTTGGTCTTATTTTTATTACACTTTTTTATTTAAAAAATAAAAAATAAAAAAATTAATAAAACATAGATTCGTGAATAAAATATGCCTTTACTCAACACATTAATAAATTAATGTGGCATATCGCATTTTTCCAAAAAGCCAACAAAAAAAATAAAGCAAATCTAGTTTGGTCTAATTTTTATTACACCTTTTTTTATTTAAAAAATAAAAAATAAAAAAATTAATTAAACCTAGATTCGTGAATAAAATATGCCTTTACTCAACACATAAATAAATTAATGTGCCATATCGCATTTTTGCAAAAAGCCAACAAAAAAAATAAAGAAAATCTAGTTTGGTCTAATTTTTATTACACTTTTTTTTAATTTAAAAAATAAAAAATAAAAAAATTAATAAAACATAGATTCGTGAATAAAATATGCCTTTACTCAACACATTAATAAATTAATGTGCCATACCGCATTTTTTCTAAAAAGCCAACAAAAAAAATAAAGAAAATCTAGTTTGGTCTAATTTTTAGTACATTTTCTTTTTTTTATTTAAAAAATAAAAAATAAAAAAATTAATAAAACATAGATTCGTGAATAAAATATGCCTTTACTCAACACATTAATAAATTAATGTGGCATATCGCATTTTTGCAAAAACCCAACAAAAAAAATAAAGAAAATCTAGTTTGGTCTAATTTTTATTACACTTTCTTTTTTTTTATTTAAAAAATAAAAAATAAAAAATTTAATAAAACATAGATTCGTGAATAAAATATGTCTTTACTCAACACATTAATAAATTAATGTGCCATATCGCATTTTTGCAAAAAGCCAACAAAAAAAAAATAAAGAAAATCTGATTTGGTCTAATTTTTATTACACTTTCTTTTTTTTTATTTAAAAAATAAAAAATAAAAAAATAAATAAAACATAGATTCGTGAATAAAATATGCCTTTACTCAACACATTAATAAATTAATGTGGCATATCGCATTTTTGCAAAAACCCAACAAAAAAAATAAAGAAAATCTAGTTTGGTCTAATTTTTATTACACTTTCTTTTTTTTTATTTAAAAAATAAAAAATAAAAAAATAAATAAAACATAGATTCGTGAATAAAATATGTCTTTACTCAACACATTAATAAATTAATGTGCCATATCGCATTTTTGCAAAAAGCCAACAAAAAAAAAATAAAGAAAATCTGATTTGGTCTAATTTTTATTACACTTTTTTTTTATTTAAAAAATAAAAAATAAATAAAACATAGATTCGTGAATAAAATGTGCCTTTACTCAACACATTAATAAATTAATGTGCCAAATCGCATTTTTCCAAAAACCCAACAAAAAAATAAAGAAAATCTAGTTTGGTCTAATTTTTATTACACTTTCTTTTTTTTTTTTTAAATAAAAAATAAAAAAATTAATAAAACATAGATTCGTGAATAAAATATGCCTTTACTCAACACATTAATAAATTAATGTGCCATACCGCATTTTTCCAAAAAGCCAACAAAAAAAATAAAGAAAATCTAGTTTGGTCTAATTTTTATTACACTTTTTTTTATTTAAAAAATAAAAAATAAAAAATTAATAAAACATAGATTCATGAATAAAATATGCCTTTACTCAACACATTAATAAATTAATGTGCCATATCGCATTTTTCCAAAAAGCCAAAAAAAAAAATCTGATTTGGTCTAATTTTTATTACACTTTTTTTTTTTGGGTAAAAATTATAAAAGCTGCAGATTGTACGTTTAAAATTTTTTAAATGAATCATAGATTCGCGTATAAAATATCTCTGTACTCGACAAACACATTGATACATTAATTTTTTCAACGTCCATGGAATTATCGAGTGTTTATTACAGAATATATTTACCCAATATAAGCTAGAAATTTCGTTGGTTGCGATCGATTGCTTCCAGGAACGGCGGACAAGCCGAGGCCAAGTTTTTTTTCGGCGCATATTTCGCACGATCACCGCGGCTATATCTTTTGCTATGGCCATTCGTCGTCATGGTAACTCCTCGAGGCTATCGCTAAATTTCATGCCACGTGTTTACCTCTCGCAAGTTTCATTGAGGACATCAAATTAAATTAAGCTAAAGTGAATTTTTATCACGAATAATATTGTCAATGATCGTCAAGATCTATCGCTTGATCTTTGCCATGTTTTTATAAAGTAGCAAAACGCAAAAACGTTTAGTTATCAAGCATTATCGATGAAATAAGAAGTTCTAACTGATAATTACTTTTTACGAGGCTTCCAACCTTGAAATTATCTCCTGTGTATCATAATAATTGCACCTATCGTGCAATTCACTCACGTAAATAAATCCTCGTTATATTATTAGTTTCAAAGCTATTAAATTGATAAACCTAAAGTTTGCCATTTTTTTACCTTTTATTACTTGTTATTAAATCATTCTGTTGGTAATATAAATGATTTAAGGGGAGAGAGACAGGTAAAAAAAAAATTGATTTTGGAAATTCAATATCATCCAAATCCTATTGCATATAAAAATGCCCAACGCACTATATTGTTAGTGCTGGATGAAAGGATTTTTTACTGTCGTCTGACTTGCATATGCTTTTCAATATTATCTTAAGCAAACTTCTTAGGTTTCCCATTCTGCGCATGATTCAGATCAAACTACTAGGCAGATTGGAATGATCGACGTCTTATTTTCTTCTTCATGAAAAGATACACCGGCTAAATGGAGCAAACTATTTTGTTTTCATTCTGAAAGCAAAGTTAATCACTGATTTAGAAAATAGCATAAAATTTATTTATTAATAATTATGTAACTTAAAAAATATGACCTTTTATTAACATTTGTTCCATTTTGCAGGTGTATCTTTTCATGAAGAAGAAAATGAGACGTCAACCATTCCAATCTGTCTAGTTGTTTGATCTGAATCATGCGCAGAATGGAAAACCTAAGAACTTTGCTTAAGATAATATTGAAAAGCAAATGCAAGTCAGACGACAGTAAAAAATCCTTTCATCGAGTACCAACAATATAGTGCGTTGGGCATTTTTATATGCAATAGGATTTGGATGATATTGAATTTCCAAAATCAATTTTTTTGGTCTGACTCCCCCTTAACATCAATTATAATTTTTATTATTGTAGCTTATTGGCAATGAAAGTGATTGTTTTATTATTATATAAAAATTCTCTTCAGTAGCAATGAAAATTATTTTAATCAAATAATATTCTATTTTTTTTTTTTTTTTTTGCACGTTTATGTTGTTAATTAATTGTATAAATATTTTATTGCCACTCGAATAGGTAATAACGATAGTAATGTTAAGAAATTTATTGGAGTTTATTGGAGAATTTAATTAATATAAAGCTTCAATTTCACGAAAACGTAAACGACGTCGAAAGTCAATGGATAAATGGGTGGAAAATAGTTGGCAGTTAAATATTATAATTAGTATTGTACTATTACAAAAGGTGTGTGGACCGAACGTTTCCACCGGAACGTTACCGTGACTGCACCAATCGGACCACCGAGTATTCGATAGTCTGCTGCATTAAAGATTTCTGCAATCGGATTGCATATCCGGCTTTACTAGATCCCGAGGCGGCTCAATCGCCCAAAGGTATAACACTGCAGCAGCAACGGGTTGGCCACCAAAATGTGTGTGCGGCATTACGAAAAAAAAGAGAGAATAATAATAATAATAATAACTCGATCCCTTTGTTAACTCATCATCCAACACCAAATTCACTGACGTAATATCCACTTACATCAGGATTGCAATTTATGAATACTTTTTAAATCTATTGTTTTTTACTCTTGTAATATAGATTTTTTTGCTGTACAATTTTTTTTTATTGAACGTAAAAATAGTTTGAAATATAGTTTAGGAAATTAAAAATTGTATTTAAGTCAGTAATCAATAGAGCGAATATATTCTGTATTATAATTTGCGGAAAAAATTATAATAATTTTGGATTATTTGCAATACAATTTTTTTTAGTGAACGAAAAAGTGTTTGAAAAATAGTTCAGCAAATAAAAAATAGTCTAAGTCAGCATTCAACAAAGCCATTATATTCTGTATTATAATTTGTGGAAAAAATTATAACAATTTTTTATTTTTGGCAATACAAATTTTTTATTGAACAGAAAAATTGTTTGAAAAATAGTTCAGCAAATAAAAAATAGTCTAAGCCAGCATTCAACAAAGCGATTATATTCTGTATTATAATTTGTGGAAAAAATTATAACAATTTTTTATTTTTGGCAATACAAATTTTTTATTGAACGGAAAAAATGTTTGAAAAATGTTTTGGAAAATTAAAAATAGTCTAAGTCAGCATTCAACAAAGCGATTATATTCTGTATTATACTTTGTGGAAAAAATTATAACAATTTTTTATTTTTGCCAGTACAATTTTTTTATTGAACGGAAAAATTGTTTGAAATATAGTTCGGCAAATTAAAAATAATCTTTAAGTTAGTAATCAACAGAGCGATTATATTCTATATTATTATTTGTGGAAAAAATTATAACAATTTTTTATTTTTGGCAATACAAATTTTTTATTGAACGGAAAAGTTTTTTTGAAGAATTGTTCGGCAAATTAAAAATAGTCTTTAAGTCAGTAATCAATAGAGCGATTATATTCTGTATTATAATTTGTGGAAAAAATTATAACAATTTTTTATTTTTGGCAATACAAATTTTCTATTGAACGGAAATTTTTTTGAAAAATAGTTCGGCAGATAAAAAATAGTCTTCAAGTCAGTAATCAATAGAGCGATTATATTCTGTATTATAATTTGTCGAAAAAATTATAACAATTTTTTATTTTTGCCAATACAAATTTTTTATGCAACGGAAATTTTTTTTGAAAAATAGTTCGGCAAATTAAAAATAATCTTTAAGTCAGTAATAAACAAAGCAATTATATTTTGTATAATAATTTGTGGAAAAAATTATAACAATTTTTTATTTTTGGCAATACAAATTTTTTATTGAACGGAAAAATTTTTTGAAAGATAGTTTGGCAGATAAAAAGTAGTTTTTAAGTCAGTAATCAACAAAGCGATTATATTCTGTATAATAATTTGTGGAAAAAATTATAACAATTTTTTATTTTTGGCAATACAAATTTTTTATTAAACCGAAAAATTTTTTGAAAAATAGTTTGGTAGATAAAAAATAATCTTTAAGTCAGTAATAAACAAAGCAATTATATTCTGTATTATAATTTGTGGAAAAAATTATAAGAATTTTTTATTTTTGGCAATACAAATTTTTTATTGAACGGAAAAATTGTTTGGAAAATATTTCAGCAAATTAAAAATAATCTAAGTCAGCATTCAACAAAGCGATTATATTCTGTATTATACTTTTTGGAAAAAATTATAACAATTTTTTATTTTTGGCAATACAAATTTTTTTATTGAACGAAAAAATTGTTTGAAAAAAATTTCAACAAATAAAAAATAGTCTAAGTCAGCATTCAACAAAGCGATTATATTCTGTATAATAATTTGTGGAAAAAATGATAACAATTTTTTATTTTTGGCAATACAAATTTTTTATTGAACGAGAAAATTGTTTAAAACATATTTCAACAAATTAAAAATAGTCTAATTCAGCATTCAACAAACTGATTATATTCTATATAATAATTTGTGGAAAAAAATAATAACAATAACAATACAGTAGAAAAAAAGTCGAGCACCAGACTTGTTAATATTAAAATGAAAAAATTGCAAGAAACATCAAATGGTAGATTCTAAAAGTAATTCCAGATTAGCAATTCCGATCTCTTCTCATTTCATATCAACTAACTAAACTATGAAATACGTAGAATTATAGACATTTTATAGATTTACTTCCCACCTTTTCCCACAGCCCACAATCTAACCGTGTTACACAGACTAGAATCACGTGTTAAATAACGCGTTTATTAACAGCACTTAATCTGCGACCAACGAGCTTTTTTTCCACTCTGTTTCTCGTGTCCATTACTATTATTTATCGACCTCCTCGAGTTTGCGTTTTTTTTATTATTTATTATTATTAATACCTTCACGTCGCTATGTTTTTTCCTCGTCATGTCGATAATAATATTGCAGAAACGTGTAAGTATTCTCCACTCTTTGCCACTTTTGTTTTGGACTTGAATTAAAAAAAAAAAAAGAAAAAAAAACACTCGCTGAAGTTTCGTTTTTGCGCTTGTCCATTATTTTTTGTTTTTCCATTAAAAAAAAAAAACGAGAATTCCCAAGAGACGAAAAATCACGAGAGGCAACCGAGAAAAAATCAGGTATTCACCAGATATTACGTTGCACGGTGTTCACTGCTCATTTTTATAATTATATTTTATTCCTTATCTTGAGTTTTTCGCGTGATTATTTTTATCGATTTCGATTTTATTTTTATCTCTCTTTGTCTCATACAAATAATCCTCTTCCCAATAACAACAAAAAAAACAACATTTCACGACTATTATTAAGATTATAGATATAAGCAAATTTTGAAAAACTTTTGTCACAAGCATTTTAATTAGAACAGCAATTATTTATTTCTGATAAAAATCAATTGCTTAAAAAACAAATCAGTCGTTTTTACGTACGAAAATTTTTTAGGCCTTTAATCGTTTTTTTACGAGAATTTTTTTTAAAATTCATATTTCACAAATTCGAAAAATCAAATGGGCTTGAAGGTGCGTGAACAAACAGCTGTCGTCCCAACCCGAACCGCTGATCTTCTGCATGACGAGCGACTCGAGAAACACGACTTTTGTCATCGAGTGCTGCAGAGAAGATTTTTGCAATCGAGATCTGAAACCCCAGCTGCACCCTAGCACCAGAGAAGGTACAGTCCGTTGCCCTGGGAATTTAATATATATTCCGTGGTGATGCCACGTAATATCTGTAGTTGCACTCCAGTCTTTTGTAATTATTATCTCATTATATCTGTAAATACATGTAGTATATTATTATCTAATCTACTATCTGCCTGCCTACTTGGATTTCTTTATCTACACCTTGCACAGTATTTTTTTGTTTTCTTTTACTCTCTCACTGACCTTATATATATATACTATATATATACACATAAGGTTATATTTTTTTTTGTAAATATATCTTTGCACACGCACTACCAAGTAAAACCTTGAACCCCACTTTTCCACACTGGTGATTGCTCTCTTTTAACCTGCTGTCACAATATTTTACGCACGTTTGGCACACGCGATGCACCCTCACACGCAAAACGAAATTTTTACGAGTCACAATGAGCTACAAGGCCTCGTGAGTCATCATGAATTTCTGCTAAATTAATTATTGTTTTATATTGAAGTACAGAAATATAATTGGTTAAGCTGCGTCTAAAGTATCCTGGCAAAATGTAATAGTCAACAGATACTACAAAATGTTTATCATAGCCAAATGTCAGAAGAAATACCAGAGCTAATGCATAAAAATCACAGAAAATCAATTTCATGGTAAAAAAATTTGTAACCGTTAACGATAGTAAAGGCCAAAATTCGATATCTTGATGAAAAAAAATTTAGGTTGGATTTTCCGACCGGAAGTCGGATCTGTGAATTCTGGAATCAGAAACTGAGAAAAGGGACCTTTTTTACACCGAGAGAAAAGATTTCATTGACGCCAAAGAAATGGGTGGATTGATTTTTTTTTCATTGATTACAACGAACTATTTCTTTGATTTCAATGAGATAGTGCATTTGAATTTCAAAGAGAACATTTTATACCCTGTAAATAAAGATTTACTTGGAGAGCATATAATAAAGAAACAGTTTTATTGATTTAAAGAGATGTTTTAATTGGTTTAAAGAAACGTTTTCATTGATCTCTCTCTCGCACCTAACCTCACTTTTTTGTTTTCCGGTTGTCCCGAAAAAACGGCTTCGAGTTTCGAGGAGCCAGAAGCTTAGCCTATTTCTGCCGTACTTCCTTACATACTCACAAAATTTGAGCTTTATCTGCCGCGTAGTTCAGGAAAAAATAGGTTTCGAAATTTTGAGGTGGTAAGAAGGTTTCATTGAATCAGAGACGATATCTTTGAAATCAATGAAAAAGGTTCATTGGTTTAAAGAAATGTTTCTTCGAATCAATGTAAATAAAGATTTACTTAGTAAATAAAGATTTACTTAGTGAGCATATAATAAAGAAACAGTTTTATTGATTTAAAGAGACGTTTTAATTGGTTTAAAGAAACGTTTTCATTGATCTCTCTCTCGCACCTAACCTCACTTTTTTGTTTTCCGGTTCTCCCGAACGAACGGCTTCGAGTTTCGAGGAGCCAGAAGCTTAGCCTATTTCTGCCGTACTTCCTTACATACTCACAAAATTTGAGCTTTATCTGCCGCGTAGTTCAGGAAAAAATAGGTTTCGAAATTTTGAGGTGGTAAGAAGAAGGTTTCATTGAATCAGAGACGACATCTTTGAAATCAATGAAAAAGGTTCATTGGTTTAAAGAAATGTTTCTTCGAATCAATGTCACTACTTTTCATTGAGTTGGAAATCATTCAAAGAAAAGATTGTATTGAAATTTAAGTATTTCATTTCATTGGCAAAGATTTCCGTGAATCAATGAAACTTTTTCTCTCGGTGATACAAGGCCCCATGAGTCATGATGAATTTCTGCTAAATTAATTATTGTTTTATATTAAAATAACGAAATATAATTGGTACAGCTACATCAAAAGCATCCTGGCAAAATATAATAGTCAACAGATGCTACAAAATATTTATCATAGTCAAATTTCAGAAGAAATATCACAGCTAATGCAAAAAAATTACAGAAAATAAATTTCATGGTAAAAAAATTTGTAACCGTTATTTTCTATCGTAGAATATGCGACTTGAGAACGATAGTGAAAGCCAAAATTCGATATCTTGATGAAAAAAAATTTAGGTTGGATTTTCCGACCGGAAGTCGGATCTGTGAATTTTGGAATCAGAACAGGGAAAAAGTTACTTTTTTTGTTTAAATCATCGTAAAAAGACATGTAACCGGTAATTTCCGAGGTAGAATATGCGACTTGAGAACTATAGTGAAGGCCAAAATTCGATACCTTGGAGAAAAAAAAATTAGGTTGGATTTTCCGACCGGAAGTCGGA
Organism: Ephialtes manifestator; assembly: GCA_963970395.1. NCBI lineage: Eukaryota > Metazoa > Arthropoda > Insecta > Hymenoptera > Ichneumonidae > Ephialtes > Ephialtes manifestator. Next base: position 25,517,670 of record OZ019981.1, on the reverse strand, counting down.
TCTGTGAATTCTGGGATCAGAAACTGAGAAAAGGGACTTTTTTTACACCGAGAGAAAAGATTTCATTGACGCCAAAGAAATGGGTGGATTGACTTTTTTTTTCATTGATTTCAATGAGATAATGCATTTGAATTTCAAAGAGAACATTTCATTGCCTGTAAATAAAGATTTACTTAGTGAGCATATAATAAAGAAACAGTTTTATTGATTTAAAGAGACGTTTTAATTGGTTTAAAGAAACATTTTCATTGATCTCTCTCCCGCACCTAACCTCACTTTTTTGTTTTCCGGTTCTCCCGAACGAACGGCTTCGAGTTTCGAGGAGCCAGAAGCTTAGCCTATTTCTGCCGTACTTCCTTACATACTCACAAAATTTGAGCTTTATCTGCCGCGTAGTTCAGGAAAAAATAGGTTTCGAAATTTTGAGGTGGTAAGAAGAAGGTTTCATTGAATCTTGCATTGCATTTTCCGACCGGAAGTCGGATCTATGAATTCTGGAATCAGAAACGGAAAAAAGTAACTTTTTTTTTTAAATCATGGTAAAAAAGAGACTCATTGTGCTCTCCCTTACATCAGAATAAATAGGTAATTCGCTAGGCTGTAGTTCAGATACAATCAATTATTTTGCAACCAATTGGTTTATTCATTCATTCGATTTGGTCGCCCAATTGATTAGGTCAATCAATTTACTATATTACACACTTAATTATTTCAGCCAATTTGTTGTGCCAGCCAATTTATTTTTTCAATCAATCAATTTGGTCGCCCAATTGATTACGTCAATTTACTATATTACACAATTATTTCAGCCAATTTGTTGTGCCAGCCAATATATCTTTTTAACCAATTGATTCTACCGATGAATTACATTTTCTAAATAACTGATTTTTCTCCGACTCTAAATATAATTACTTTTCTAGAAGAAAATGATCATAAAATGATCTCATTAATTACGTGCCTAAAGCCAATATGTGACGTTTCTATATAAATGTGTGATATTTCTTTCGTTCGGGTCTTGCAATAAATTTAACTTTCTTGTAAAATCCTGCGGGAAGGAACAACTTTTTTTTTTAAGTTTTGTTAATGTCATTCAACGATCTAAAAAAAAAGCTCTAATGAAGTTACGATGACGTTCCATCGTGATGATTAAATGCAAATAAAGAAGTTATGACGTAAATATGAGAGGTAAAAAAGACGAATAATTATCGCGTATTGTTGGCTGAATCCGGCTGTTATTGAATAAATAGTAGGACACTTGAGATGTCGTCGTGAATGGCAAGAAAATAAACTTGAATAAACGAATGGAACTTCGTGAATTATTAACTCTCTGCGAATTTCGTTTTAAATTAAACAAATTGAACAGAGTTGTCCATCCCCAATATTTAATAAAATTAACATTCATGGTACAATCAATTTAAAATTAATTATTCCATTGCAATAATCTGCAGTACTTATAAAGCGATTTTTAAACCTTTGAATAACTGTTAAATAAAATTTTATGATTATTTTATTCTCTCGACAATCATTAAAGAATCTTATAAAAACTGCAGATAATTGTTGCAACATAATTATTGAGTGGATGATTCGATAAATGCTCATAAAAATTATGATGGTCTACGACTATGGTATTAAATTATTATTAACCTCACTGTCGATGCGATTCTTCGTCCTTACGACGTTGACCTTATATTCCTTCGCGTGTTTTACACAATCAAATAATTTATTCTTCGTCATCAATCTTCAGCGAGGATTTAAGGAATCTTTCCAGTGTGACGGCCCGAAAAATAGCTTATTTTCATGATTTTTTTTCGGACGGTTATTATACGCCGATCAATCTGAAATTTTTATGACATATTAAGGTAATCATGAATGACAGAAAATGATTTTTTACAAGACGATTTTTATTGTTTGAATATTTTTTTTTAATTGTTGAAAATAATGTTGATAAAAAAGATAGCCTCATGGTGGACATCGTAGGGGTCGCAAATTTGATCTGAAAAAGAAAAAAAAAACTCAAAGCATTATTAATTAGTATGCGATTAGCTATCGCGCTATGGCGGCTTTTTTTTTAAATCAAAATTGACAAAATGGCGGCGGTTTGAACAAAAAGTACCGAATTTAGCCATTTTTTTCGACAGTTTTTCTTTTTAAAAAATGGGAAGATTACAAAAAAATAAAAAAGCTTCCATAGCACGATAGAGAGTAGCGCGAAGAATGTTCTCCTAAAATTTGAAAACGTTCGCTTGAAAACTGTTCCGTGGAGAATGTCCACCGTTTTGAAAAATGTCGTTTCGAGAAAAAACGCGTTTAAAGTTTCGAGTGTAGAAATTTCATATATCTAAATTGTGTACTTACGACTAATCGGCGACGCCAGGTCCATAAAGTATGCCAGCGAAGTATTTCAAATTTCGCTCTAAAAATTGGAGAGGATGTTTTTTAATAGATAGGGTCACCAGTAAATGAACGGTTAAGCAGAACGATTTGTTTATCATGGGTTTCTATAAAATATAATATTTCCAGACTGTCTGTGAAAATTTTAACGAATGGCCAGGATGTCAAATTATGTGATGGAACTAAAAAAAAATATTGAATTTTCATCATAAAGTATATAAAAATAAATACTGAAAGACAAAAATCCAAAAACACCAGTAAATGAACGGGACAATCTAACCTACACTTTTAGTCGAAAACAGGTGTCTGCGACAAAATAATCACTGTAGATAGCCAAAAATAACAGCAAAATTATAAATCTAATTTTCAGCCAAGTCGGCAGAATTTCTCATGCACTAAGAGAAAAGATTTCATTGACGCCAAAGAAATGGCTGGATTGGTTTTTTTTTCATTCATTTCAACGAAATATTTCTTTGATTTCAATGAAATAGTGCATTTGAATTTCAAAGAGAACATTTCATTGCCTGTAAATAAAGATTTACTTAGTGAGCATATAATAAAGAAACAGTTTCATTGTTTTAAAGAGACGTTTTCATTGATCTCTCTCTCGCACCTAACCTCACTTTTTTGTTTTCCGGTTCTCCCGAACGAACGACTTCGAGTTTCGAGGAGCCAGAAGCTTAGCCTATTTCTGCCGTACTTCCTTACATACTCACAAAATTTGAGCTTTATCTGCCGCGTACTTCAGGAAAAAATAGGTTTCGAAATTTTGAGCTGGTAAGAAGAAGGCTTCATTGAATCAGAGACGATATCTTTGAAATCAAGTAAAAAGGTTCGTTGGTTTAAAGAAATGTTTCTTCGAATCAATGTCACTACTTTTCATTGAGTTTTAGATCATTCAAAGAAAAGATAGTATTGAAATTCAAGTATTTCATTTCATCGGCAAAGATTTCCGTGAATTAATGAAACTTTTTCTCTCGGTGTAGAAATTTCATATAGCTAAATGTGTACTTACGACTAATCGGCGATGCCAGGTCCATAAAGTATGCCAGCGAAGTATTTCAAATTTCGCTCTAAAAATTTGAGAAGATGTTTTTTAATGGATAGGGTAGAGTCACCAGTAAATGAACGGTTTGTTTATCATGGGTTTCTATAAAATATAATATTTCCAGACTGTCTGTGAAAATTTTAACGAGTGACCAGGATGTCAAATTATATGATGGAACTAAAAAAAAAATATTGAATTTTTATCGCAAAGTATATAAAAATAAATACTGAAAGACAAAAATCCAAAAACACCAGTAAATGAACGGGACAATCTAACCTACACTTTTAGTCGATAACAGGTGTCTGCGACAACATAATCACTATGCTAATATAGCTAAAAATAATAGCAAAAATATAAATATATCTAATTTTCAGCCAAGTCGGCAGAATTTCTCATGCACCGAGAGAAAAGATTTCATTGACGCCAAAGAAATGGCCGGATTGGTTTTTTTTTTTTCATTGATTTCAACGAAATGTTTCTTTGATTTCAATGAAATAGTGCATTTGAATTTCAAAGAGAACATTTCATTGCCTGTAAATAAAGATTTACTTAGTGAGCATCTAATAAAGAAACAGTTTCATTGTTTTAAAGAGACGTTTTCATTGGTTCAAAGAAACGTTTTCATTGATCTCTCTCTCGCACCTAACCTCACTTTTTAGTTTTCCGGTTCTCCCGGACGAACGGCTTCGAGTTTCGAGGAGCCAGAAGCTTAGCCTATTTCTGCCGTACTTCCTTACATACTCACAAAATTTGAGCTTTATCTGCCGCATACTTCAGGAAAAAATAGGTTTCGAAATTTTGAGGTGGTAAGAAGAAGGTTTCATTGAATCAGAGACGACATCTTTGAAATCAATGAAAAAGATTCATTGGTTTAAAGAAATGTTTCTTCGAATCAATGTCACTACTTTTTATTGAGTTTGAGATCATTCAAAGAAAAGATAGTATTGAAATTCAAGTATTTCATTTAATTGGCAAAGATTTCCGCGAATCAATGAAACTTTTTCTCTCGGTGTGACTTCTCAAAAAGCGGTTGTTCATTCAGTGGTGACTGTTCAATTACTGGTGCATTCACCCTAAAACAAAAAAAAATGTCGATATTTTTTTTCCCTCTGGAAAGATCCCTTAAATACACAAATAATTTACAATTAAACAATTATTCAGCAAAATGCAAGAAACTCAATCGTGTGCCATCTCTTTGCTGATTTTCCTATCTTTATGGTGTTCTCTTTCGACTTAATCTTTGCCAAGTTGTTATCATCTCACCGGAAGCCTTGAAATACAATAGTAGCATGTGACTATCTCGCAAAATGTATAGCACCTTCTTGTTATCTTCCGGCCACTTAAAACTTCCCAGCAGCAGCGTATATCGTATATGCAGAAAGATGAGCAGCTCGTTGCCAACTGTATCGCATTAATTTTCCACATTTTTATTTATAAATACTTTCAAGCCGAATAAAAAAATCATTACTTAATTTTCACCAAATAAATTAAACGTTTATATAATTGTTACAATTAGCATTACCGATTTGTTTGACTGACCAAAAGGTCCAGAATCTTAAACACATTATTATTTATTTCATCTACAATTAGGCTATTGTAATATATTTATAGCTTTTGTAACGCATGTCCTTTACTATTATCTCACTTTAATTTTAGTAACCAAATTATTTGACTCGCATTGCCTGATTTACCAAATGCCTTTAGGTCTTCTTATCGAACGACACCGGTTTGTACACTTTTTCCAACGCACCTTTTTTTTTAGTCACGGTAAAAAATATTTCTTTTATTTGATGAAATTCAACAAAAAAAAATCAAACGTTTGAATTACTTGCGTAATAATTCTATTTAAAAATTACGAATTATTTTGTTGAAATAACTTACAATATTCTGTGTAATTAGCTCAATTTGTATTCTATACGACAAAATTTTGACTAAGACTAATTTAATGTCTCAATTTTTCGTTCAAGTGACTTTAAGTTATTTTTATTGAAAAATCGATTGAAAAAAATCGTAAATTTTGTACACTTTTTTTTTCAAGACAATTTTTTAAAAAAAATTTACATGCAAATACATTTTTCTATAATGAAATTGAAAAAAGCCAATCGTCAAACGTATCACATTTGTATTACATCAAATCTTTGAAAAGATATAAATGATTTGATCACCTTTTAAAAATCTGATAATTGCTGAATTTCGAAATTACATATACGAAATCATTTTTTACCGTGTGCTCTGTTTTATACTTTATTCTATCACAATGCTTCACGTACGACTAATATGATTTTCGATTTTTCTCTTTTTCTTTTCAGTATTTTGGCTATTGAGTGTGTGCAGTTTGAAAATTATCCTAATTCACGTATCCTAATATTAATCCTCTCAGGTATCCTCGATAGTTTGATCGGTTCGGCGGAACCGTATAATTATCGGCTTTGCATAATTAAAAAAAAAAAGAAACGAGGATTTACGAGTTAATCCTGACGATATTTCTTGGATCGAATTTCTAAGCGAAAAAGTTCTTTCGTGACGGGACAAATTGTTCTCAGGTGTTACGCTAAGACGCGGTTCTTCCCAGCGCCAGAATATTCGGTATGGTGCACCACCAATGACACTCTTCAAACTCCAGGAGGCGGAGAATTCGTGGTCGCCTGTTGCGATCACGCAGATTACTGCAATCGACATCTCGAGCCATCTTTTACTTCTAAGATAACGGCAGTTTCTTCACTTGGTATGCACCGAATTAAAAGCAAGAAAAAAAAGAAAAAACATCATCTACATTCGAGATGTGGAATTCTCGAGGCTTTTTGTCAATTGTTCGGTGCTTATTTTCACCCTTCGACATTATTATATCGTATATCCAAATGCTACGTATTTTATGTCGTTGTCAAATCTCCCAGAATTTATCATCAAATTCATTGTTACAGTTGTGTTCCTGTTTATTCGATGGTGTATCGGCGCTTGAGGAAGTCACGAAGGTCTATGCTATCTTGGAATCTAAACAATTCTACTGGAACGCTGCGTCGATTTCTCCAACTGTGATCAAGAAGCACAACGAGAAAAAAGATTTCATTGATTCCAAAGAAATGGGTGGATTGAATTTTTTTCATTGACTTTAAAGAAATGGTTCTTTGCTTTCAATGAAACTATTTCATTCTACTATTACTTTTTGAAATAGAAACGTATTATTTTTTATAAACGTTATTTCATGATAATAATCTGCTACGTTTGAAAAAAAAACTCTTGAACAATTGCAAAAGTACATCAAGAAAAAAGATTCCATTGATTCCAAAAAATGGGTGGATTGAATTTATTTTAAGTGACTTTAAAGAAATGTTTCTTTGCTTTCAATGAAACGATTTAATTCTCGTATTACTTTTTGAAATAGAAACGTATTATTTTTTATAAACGTTATTTCATGATAATAATCTGCTTCGCTCGAAAAAAAACTCTTGAACAATTGCAAAAGTACATTAAAAAAAAAAGATTCTATTGATTTAAAAAAAATGGGTGGATTAAATTTATTTTAATTGACTTTAAGGAAATGTTTCTTTGCTTTCAATGAAACGGTTTCATTCTCCTGTTACTTTTTGAAATAGAAACGTATTATTTTTTATAAACGTTATTTCATGATAATAATCTGCTTCGCTTGAAAAAAAAACTTTTAAACAATTGTATAAGTACATCAAGAAAAAAGATTCCATTGATTCCAAAAAAAATGGGTGGATTGAATTTTTTTGTAGTGACTTTAAAGAAATGTTTCTTCGCTTTCAATGAAACGGTTTCATTTTCCTGTTATTTTTTAAAAATAGAAACGTATTCATTATAATAATCTGCTACGCTCGAAAAAAAAACTCTTGAACAATTGCAAAAGTACATTAAAAAAAAGATTCTATTGATTTAAAAAATGGGTGGATTGAATTTTGTTCATCGACTTAAAAAAAAATATTTTTTTGCTTTCAATGAAACGGTTTTATTCTCCTGTTACTTTTTGAAATTGAATTGTATTCGAGTACCATTTTTTATAAACGTTATTTCATAATAATAATCTGCTACACTCGAAAATAAACTTTTGAACAATTTGCAAAGTGTTGTGGTGAACAATGTTTAAAAAATAATAATAATAATAATGGAATGATTTAAAAAAGATTTTTTATCCCAAAGTAACGAGAAGTTATGAGATTTGCACAACAACAGCGAAAAATGCTGTTAGTTGTATTTTAAACAGTATTCAGCACAACAAATATCCAATACAAATATTCAATTTTTTGTCCATCGGCACTAAACGCTGAATCTCGTCAGATATTTTTTGTGGTCCAAGTTAACGTCATCACTTAACATTTACGTTCGTCTGATAGTTGACGTTTGTTTTACTGACGTAGATGCAAATAACACTTAAGATATTTGATTGCACATTAGTAATACCGCAAAAAAAGGAAATACAAACAGGGTCGTAAAACTCCTCCAACATTCAATCTCATAAATCTGTATAGTTTAACCATTTAAAAAAAAATGAGCATCGCAGGCTATTATTAAAAAAAAAATTATGACAATAATTGAACCATAATTTTTAATTTACATTTTAATTTACCGGAAAGTAAAAATTACAGCAAACTCTTGAGAATTGTAAATTTCTTCGAGATACGCATAGAAAAAGACTTCCTCGATCGGCACGGTTCACAATTTTTTAAATTTCGTCATTTCCAGCTCAGGAAGTGAGCGTCAAACGAACATCTTCGCTCAGTCAAGAGGAGAGTTACCATTTTACCATTTGTATCGTATACCCTCGGCATGAGACATTCGCATGTAGGGGTGAAAAAAATGTCTTCACAGTTTAGCAAATTTTATAACTTTTACGGTTGAACGGTACGATTTATATGTACGCAATAAATTCTCTTTGATTGAAATAAAATCCTATTCAGTCAGTCATTAAATGAATTTATTCTTCAAAAGCGTAATTTTATTTAATTATCATCAAATAGAATTTATTTCATTAAAATAAATCGTATTGTTTTCAAGTAAATTTTATTTGATTGAAATAAAATTTGATTAATTTGAAATGAATCCCGTATTTCATTGAAATAAACCCATCAAATCTATTTTTCTGGGTCATTCCATATGTTTGGGAACCTTCTACTGGGTCGTTTCCATCTGCTCGTTCATTTACTCCAAAAATATTCGAGATTATGAGATAAATGTTTTTCCCTTAATGGTGAATTATGTATTGAATCCAGTCGGATAATTTGATAATGGAATTATCATGGGAAATTGTCGTCTCGTATAATCGTCGATCATCCAGTGAATGACATTCGTCACTTGCAAACAGATCATCGTATCACTGTAAGAAATCCTTTTTCGTAAACCCTTAAACCCTGAATTAACTAACAAACACATGACACTGATTGTGTTTAGAATTTTCAAATTAATCGCATCTGATTTGTTAGAGGAAGAGCTCGAATCTCGCCACGGTGATGAAGTATATTCGTTGCAGGTAAGGCAGCAAAAAAAAAAAAAATGTTTCTCAGTCATCGACATAATGAAATTAAAAAAAAAAACATGTAACCCTGAAAAATTCCTGTTTTTCCTTATCCTTTTTGTACTAATGAGCAATAAATAATTTATGGGCTTTCAAGCATGCTGCTTTTTTATTTTTGCTTAGTTTTCGTTGTTTGCTGCTTCTGAGGCACGTGTGACTCTCTGCCTTAATAAAATGCATGCTGCGTCATTTCCTTGCAGCTGGGAATTCCGCTTTTGACGTTTTTCCTTTCGTCATCTGAGGCATGGGTTGGAGAACGATAACATTTATCTTTTTCAAAAGATACTGCGTAGCAGTATCAACAACTGCCACAATTGGAATCAAAGCATTGTTTACATAAATCGCAATAAAATAATTATTCCTAATTTCTATTTCAAAGTTTCAGTCACGAAATATAAAAGTTTGAAGAATGCGGAATTAAATGTCTATGTCGTATCTTAAAATAAAAAAATTTATACCGATTTCTGCATTAAAAATAATTGAAAAAAAAGGAATATCAGGAATTACTGTTGAATTACTTGTGTGTTAATTCTATAAAAAAATTACGAATTATTTTGTTGAAAGTACTACAATTTTTTGTGTAATTAGATCAATTTATTTCTATGAAATACGTACAAAATTTTGACTAAGTTAAATTTAATATCTCTCAATTCAGCGTTCAAATGGCTCTAAATTATTTTTGTGGCAACAGCCAAGTTCATTTCCTATTGAAAAAAAAAGTTTCAGTCACGTACTAAAATTCTGCAGAATATGTCATTAAATATCTCAGGTCCTATTTTATAAATCCACCTCAAAATAAATTTCTTTTTATACCGATTTCTGCATTTAAAAAAAAATTGAAAAATTGCTTCTCAGGAATTTGACTAATGTAAATAAATCGATAGCTGAAATAATGTGAGAAATAATAGTAGCTTGGAAACGAAGCTTTGATTCTGCTGGTCGATTAAATTGTCAAAATTTCTAACGTGATTATTTTTTGTACGACAAAGTTACCGCAAATGGAGGCGTCGGTGCATGGGCAACATGGAAAATGGCCTTGACGATAGCACTACCGATCTGCGCAATTTGCGTAGTCGTTATGGTGGTTTATCACATTCACATGACGAGGAGAAGACCGGCTAGACACTTTCCAGACGATTCACTGGAAGCACCTGATCGTCCTATTCTCGGTGGTGTAACTATCCGAGATATGCTGGAAATGACAACGAGCGGCAGTGGTTCGGGTAAGCACAGTCGTATTATATATTTATCGGATTTATTTCGACGAGACGAGCGTGAGCTATCGTACTACCGACATGAATAATAAATACTGAAATTTGCATATCCAATGCGCTTTCGTAACTCAAGTAGGTCTGCCGCTCCTGGTACAGCGGAGCATAGCCCGCCAAATTCAGCTCGTCGAGACGATCGGCAAGGGGCGATTTGGCGAGGTATGGCGTGGGCGCTGGCGCGGTGAAAATGTCGCTGTCAAGATATTTAGTTCACGCGAGGAGAGATCTTGGTTCAGAGAGGCTGAGATCTATCAGACTGTCATGTTGAGGCACGACAATATACTTGGCTTCATCGCTGCTGACAACAAGGGTAAGAATTCAATCGTTTGATAACCAGAGATATTAGATTTATTAATTGCAAAACCCATTCTATGGCTACACAAATGAAAATAGAACAGGAAATACAGTATGACTGGTGTAAAATAGACAAATCGACATATTGTGTAAGAAATTTCAATATTTTCAATATTCACGCGATCGAAGGTTCTAGAAGAACATATAGCGCTCTGTACATGACTACGTACATCAAGTACAGTAAGCTAAAGGGCTCTCGCTCTCTTCTCTCCGGTCCGTGTAACAAGACACACCTCTCTCGTCTACTTAATATACGCGAGTTTCTTGTGACAATTTTTATATATATCTATATTGTCGATTGGTGTGCCACATATTGGAAAAAACGGATGCAAGATTTATGGAATCCGAATCTACAGAACGATGAGTATTAATCCACAAAATAAAAGATAAGAAAATTCTATATAAAATATTTATACCATCAAATTATATTGATGACCAATTATATTCCTGACCATATTAAATGCTGGAGAGAAAGGCTTAATTTTTATGAATTTACATTTGAGTATTATATTGATATCTATTATAATTTGACACGAATCTTTTGATTTAAAGAATGCTTAAAAAAATAAAAATTATAAAATCTCGTGAATGACATTTTATTTATAGGATTGATCTGTATAATAATTATTTAATTTATGATCGATTCTTATTATTGTTATCTAATTAGGTATTTCTGTTCTTTATTGCACATGATTTTATATCTATTAATTATATTGTAAATCCAAAGTCATTATCACAAAAACAGGGTGATTGATTGGCTAAAAATATATGTGAAATGCTTTAATTATATATGTATATGTGTATTTATTTTGTCTTGTTAATTTACTTAAATTTATTATGCCATATTTTTTAAACGTTAATATTCCGGTCATAGTCATTTTTCTATTTATGATTTTAATTGTATGCATATTTGAGATCATACTTAAAATTGAGTTTTTGTCCATTTCTATTCTTAAAATTTAAACACTGAATGCAAAATATTTAAATAAATAATAAAGTAATTTGTGATTTATAAAATTATAAATGTGATGAAAAATAATAAAATTTAAATTAAAGAAATAATCATCACAATTGTAAGTAGTGATGCCCTCAAGAAAGTCGAGACAAGTCGAGGCGCATGAAGTCAATAAACCTCGTATTGAACAATTGAACTTCAATCTATCTCGATATGTGTGAATGCAATCACGAAATACGAGATATTCAGATTGCATCGTAAAATGTGTCGAGATCTTGGGTGACATCACGAGAATTTGACAGTATCGATACGATACAAGATTATTTGAGAAATTCGATAATGAAGGGAAACAAGAAATACACAGACGGCACTCAAAAGCGAAAAAAAAGTAAAATTATGATTTTTATTTGAATCAAAACTCGGAAAAAAACTGTTTGCAAAATGTGCTTCGAAGAATCGAAGGCTCAAAAAATAATCGAAATGAAGAACAGCAACACGACTGCAGTGAGAGATCATGTGCAAAAAGCACATCCTCAACATTTTGAAGAACTCAGTGCGACAAACGCGAGCAAGTCCTTTCAGAAACCTCAATTTCAAATAAAAATAAACTTTGATTCTTTGAAAGCTTGTTTATATATTGTATACATCAGCAATATAATAGACACGCAATAGAATCGACTATGAGACGAACCTCGAGTCAATTCTCGAGACGAGGCAAGGCGATTTTAACAAAAGGTAAACGCAATATATACGATTCAAGAAAGTATCTTGATTGAGCTCTGTCAAACGAGGAAGCGAGAATTTTAACCTCGTGCGGTATCACTAATTGTAAGGATTACCAGAGTAGGAAGATAGGGATTGAGATGGCAAATTATTGGGAAGATAAATCTATAAGTGGAGGCAATAAAGAAGTATGGGCTAGGATGAGGTGTGGGAATGTGGATAATAATTGTCGTTTCTGTAATCTAGAAATAGAAAATCTGGAACAAATCTGTGAATGCGGAAAAATCAAAGCTGAAATGAGCAAAGAGGTAGTGGAAGGTTTGGAGAAGTTGCTAAGCGACAAGAGAGGAGAGGAAACTAAAAAGAAAATATACGAACCAGAGTTGTAAATGCCCAATACTTATAGAAATAATGATGATGATACGATCAGCTCTATAATTATGATTTTATAATAATAACATGTAACGATTGTAATACGATGATTAAACTTTGGAATGGCTGCAAAAATTATTATTTTTGAATGAAAATTCGCGGTAATCTTTTTGAAAAAAGATGCAAAGTAGAACCTTGCACATTGCTTCCTCATTATTTTTCGCTTTTTACAAAGCTCCCTCTGTGAGGAAGCAGTATGTTATTCAATTTTGGCTTCCTCATAGAGGAAGCTTTGTAAAAAGCGAAAAATAATGAGGAAGCAATGTGCAAGGTTCTACTTTGCATCTTTTTTTTTTATACCTTGTGTCTCTTTTGCAGAGGTGTTTTATACAGCTATAAATCACCTCTGCAAACACCGTTACATCTAATTTTGATTAGATACAAATTTTTGTCGTACTTTCTCAACTTTTCCGGAAGTTATAGCGAAAATCTACATTTTTTTTAAAATGAAAAATGGTGTAAAATCCGAACGACTTTACCGATCATCACCAAATTTGGTACATGGCATTTCTGAATGTTATTTTTCGTCTGTACAAAATTTCTGTTCATTTGTTGAAATTCGACGTAATTTAGAGCAAAATGTATTTTTTTCGAAAAATTCAAAATTCTATAAAATCGGAACCGCTGTACCGATTTCGCTGAAATTCAATACCAAACGTCATTTAACGTGTCTTCATTTATAAAGAACTATTTAGCTAAATTGGCGAACTTTTACGAAAGTTAGAGCGATCACGACATTTTTTGAAAAAATTAAAAATTGCATAAAGTCTGTTTACATTGATACATTTAATTAAAAATCACGTCAATAACAGAGGAGTCAATACTCTACCTGCGTGCAAAATTTTAGCTAGATCCATCGTGCCGTTCGTGAGTTATGGGCAATTGAATTTTCAGTGTCTGGATACATACACACACACACACACACACACACACACACATACACACATACAGACATATTTTCTAGACCACTTTTCTCGAATTTTTAGGTGATTCTAAGCATACTGACATGAAAATCTCGAAAAAAAAATTTTTCACGAAAACAAAGCTTCCTCTATGAGGAAGCAAAAATGGAAAAAAAGTAATGCATTACTTATTTCTTCCATTTTTTCCACTATTTCTTGCAATATTAAAGCGAAAATTAGTATTTTTTTCAGCTATTCAAATGTTTACACTCTATTTTATAATCACTATATATTATTATTATGAAATCATAATTACAAAACAAATTGTACTGTAAACTATATCTTATGAATTAATGGGGATTTACAACTTTGATACGAACAATAAAAAAATTACCGGTGTGCGAGTTATGTCAATATGTGTGGCAATATGAGCGAATGATTAAGCAGAAAGAGGTTGTGGAACGACTGTAAAAATGTGATATGGAAATAATTTAGAGATAAGATGGGGGGAAATGTGTAAAAACCCTAACGTGTATACCTGGAATAAAGAACTAACTAACTACAAATCCATTCTAAATATTTAAAAATTGTTAAACGTTAAGTTCTAACTTTCAAGAAATTGCTGTTAAGAATAAAAATCTGATTAATTTGGAATAAATTATTATAATTTACATTCAGAGTTGTAAATGCCTAATACTTATAGAAATAAAGATGATGATGAAATGAGCTCTATAATAATGATTTCACAATAATAACATGTAGTGATTATAATACGATGACTAAACTTTTGAATAGTTGCAAGAATTATTATTTTTCAATAAAATTTCATAGTAATCTTTTTGAAAAAATGAAGAAACATAATTAATGCATTAATTATCTCTTCCATTTTTTCCACTATTTCTTCCAATATTTAAGCGAAAATTAGTATTTTTTTTTCAGCTATTCAAATAAGTACACTCTATTTTATAATCACTAAATTATATTAATAAAATATATATTAAATATTAAATATAATATATATTATTAAAATATTATTATTATGAAATCATACTTACAAAACAAACTGTATTGTAAACAATATTTCATGAATTAATGGGGATTTACAAATCTGTTTACATTGTATTGAGAATGTGTTAGGTATTTAAAATTCAGTTTGGGGAAGAACCCCCGATTTTACAGAGGTAAAATACTGGTTTATTTCATCAATTAGTTAAAAAAATAGTTACCCTTTAATCATGTTAAAAGTTTCTAGAAAAAAAAGGTAACAAAATATAAAAGGAATTCAATTATTTATTCAAAATTATAATTAAAGTCTCTTCTATTTTTCGAAAATGGAATGACCTGAAGAGTCTGATTTGGGAAGAGAAAAGAAAAAAAAAGACAATTTCTAGTCTGCAGAAAATCATTATTTTTAGTAATACTTTTGCTTTTACATTGCTGTAATGATTTCACAATTATTGTTCTCATTATTTCGATAATATTTTCACAACAGACAATGGTACGTGGACGCAGCTTTGGCTGATCACAGATTACCACGAGAAAGGTTCACTCTTCGATTATCTTAATCGATCAACGGTGGACACGAATGGTATGATCAGAATGGCTCTGTCCATGGCAACTGGTCTCGCCCATCTTCATATGGAGATCGTTGGTACGCAGGGAAAACCGGCGATCGCTCACAGAGATCTTAAGTCGAAAAATATTCTGGTCAAGACAAATGGTACCTGTGCGATCGGTGATTTGGGTCTGGCTGTTCGACATGACGTCATAACTGATACAGTCGATATACAGTTGAACAACAGGGTCGGCACAAAGCGATACATGGCTCCAGAAGTAATTAAAAAATTTAATTAAACATTTTACATTAATTGTTCAATGATTTCGAATTTTTTAAATACAATTAAAAATTCGTATGTTTTAGGTCCTGGAGGAGGCGATAAATATGAATCACTTTGATTCGTTCAAAAGAGCAGACGTATACGCTCTCGGTTTAATACTCTGGGAAATTGCGAGGCGGTGCAATGTCGGAGGAATTCATGATGAGTACCAACTTCCATTTTACGATTTGGTGCCATCCGATCCGACGATCGAGGAGATGCGCAAAGTTGTTTGCACCGATAGACAGAGGCCGTCGATACCAAATCGGTGGCAATCTATCGAGGTACGTTAATTCTTCGTAGCTTTAATATTATTTCCATATGTTATAATTACGAAAGTTATAGAAAAAAATTGTTTTTGCATAGCTTTTCTGGTTTTTAAAAATAAATCATTATTGTAAATGTGAAAACATCTTTAGTGCCACTTTTATAGCCAAAGGTGTGCCTAAGAATCGTAACTGATGTTCCGTAGAATAAATTTTACAAATCCGATCGTCATTAAAAAGTTTAATGGCTCTTCTCGAAAATTAATAAAATTGAGCAAAAAACTTAACGAACTTTCTGGTAATTTTTTAAACTTGGCCATGTGGCCTCAAAAAGGGTTAAAAAATGTGCCACTCCATGTGTACTTTGATGTTTTCGTATAATAAGTACACGAGATTTATTCATTACCTTTTTTTCTTTTCTACTTATTATCCAGGCTCTTCAAGTAATGTCCAAGGTGATGAAGGAGTGTTGGTACCACAACGCAGCAGCGAGATTGACCGCTCTCAGGATTAAAAAGTCCCTTGCTAATTATGGCGCGATGGAGGATCTCAAGTAGTGACGTAAATGCGCGTGGGCGTCGTTGCCTCTTGTGTGTTCCTCAAAAACTTTCGAGTGCCGGAAGATTGACGGTTTAAACGACGCATTGTGTAAACTCGCGCGTAAATCTTCGTAAATCGAGTTTTCACGCTCGATAGCAGCTATTATATAATGGTAAACGGTTGACCATTCCGATTTTGGAAAACTCAACGAACCTCTCGTCTCTTAAAAAGAAAAAAAGAGCGCGTGGTTCGTCAGCTATACGAATAACAGCGCCCGTGCTGGCCAAGGCCTTTGATCGTGTCGGGGTTAATTGTTTCCTCAAATTTCCTTCATTAATCGATCATAATCGAATAAAGTAATGGCGTTAAATATTTTAAATACGGTGTTCGTCGTAGCGCGCGAGGATCACCGCACTTTTGGGATAATACGACGATTAATTGCGCGCTTAAAAGGGCTTTGTAAACCCGAGCCGCTATTGGTGATGGTTAAGGGGATTCAGTTACCTAAAAAAATCATAAGAAAACAAAAAAAAAATGTATTAATGATACCTTCTTTTTAAAAATCTTACATTTAAACCTCATCAAGTATATATCAATTTTGCAAAGATATACAGTACACCAGAATGTGAGGAAAAAAAAGTAAAATTTTTTACTTTTGTAACTTTCAAACCAAACTGGTGAACAAATTTTAGTGTTTGATGCCTAATTTTATTTGTCAAAGAGTGCATTTTGGTATGAGGGTAACAATCCTGGATGCAGTGGAAATTGGATTTATCGTAATCAATTATTTAGTGAATTTTTAATAAAGAAAGATTTATTTACACATTTTAAATCATGTCAAAATGACCTGAAATAAAAATTCATACACTCATACCAGAATCCACTATTCGGCAGTTAAAAAGAGATATTGAATACTAAAATTTGTTCACTCGTTTGGTCTGAATGTTACAACAAGTTACAAAATTATACTTTTTATTTCACACCATTTTGGTGCATTATATGTCTTTACATAATTGCAGAATTATAATGCTTGATATGTACTTAATAAGGTTTAAATTTAAGAATTTTTATCATCTGCAGAATCTTTTTTCTTATCACTTTTCTTAGGTGACTGGGTTTCCTTAAGTATGAATTTTAAAAGAAAAAGAAACAAGAAAAAAAACGAAAAAAACGTACGTAACGAGCGATACGACTTGTTTTTAGTGTTGTAGGCACACCCGAATGTTTTTGCTCAAAAATACAAATTTTTCATGTAGGTGGCGTAGCGCATTGCGCGACTAAAAGCGGTGCACGCTGCTGGTTTGGCCGCACGGCGTGATTCGCAATAATAAACGCGAGACTTTTCGAAGATGTTTCCTTTGTGACAAGGCAAGGCTGAGGTTTAAGGGTGCTATGCGAGCTGATAGTGTTTAGAGACTGAAAGAATGAATAACGACTAAGAGATAAAAGCGACGATATCTGGAATGGCGAAATTTATTGAAGAATGAAGAAACAAAGTTAAAGAAAAAGTTTAAAAAAAGAACTATTTTCGGGAATTTTATTTGTAGTCTCGTCTAAAGAGCGAGTGGATATCCGTGAGTTAATTGAGTGAATGATGGGTATATGTATATTACGCAATGAATGCATAGAAAACAAAATGGACAGTGTAAGAGAGTTAGAGTTAACGACGAGTCGGGATGCGTTAGGTTTACATGCTGCATGGCTTTATGAACGTCAAGGATACCCTTTGACTTGGATTTACAGAACAAAAGAAAAACGAAAGAAACACAAGGTGAAATTTATTATTTCTCACTTGTAAAAAACACGTTATTCACATTAAGGAAATTGCCGCGAAGCGACGAGCCAGAGCCTCGAAGCTGCTTAATACGAGATAGTAGAAGCGAGATAAAAGAAATCACGGTCATCCAATAGTCAACATAAGAGTCTTCTGAGTATCATCATCAGTTTATAAACAACAACAAAAACATAAGGAAAATAAGGAAAATATTAGAGAACGCAAACGCGTTTACATATTTTTACATTGTTTTTCTATTCGACAACTTCTACTTCTTACAGACTGCCTACGCCGCAGGCCCAGCTGCTCTCTTCCATTCTCCGTTAAAAAAAGAACGCCGTTAAAGACAGTCGCGCGCCGAATTTTATCCATCGTGCCGAATTCACACGACCAATCCACCAATTATATTTTTTTAACGGAGCGCAACAACAGCCGTCGCATTCTGCGGGACTCATACAAAGACTGAAACTAATATTTCGTAGTAGAATAATGAGATAAAAGGAAAGAAAACGAACAAACGAACATAGTCGAGGACGTATCAAGTCGCCGAATAATTTTTCTCAGGACGAGTGACGTTATTGACGTACAAATGTGTACAGAATCACGAGACGTTAACTGAATTTCCGGTCCGCCCCTTCTCTTCATACATTCCTATTATTCGTAGGTTAATTTTAAATACGTAATTAACGATAATTTCGAGATCCTCGTGGGCCTTTTTTGAAATTTTACGGCGCGCTGTTTCTATAGTTAGTTATTAGAAAAACCCGACATTATTATATACTATGTACAATCCATACATAACACTCATATTCATATAAATACATACATATATATATATATAGATCTTATATATTTATCGTTCCAGTCTGCGCGTTGTAAAGTTTTGATCAGGGCTCTCCTACAGGTTTATCGAACCATTTAGTACAATCTTGTGCCAATACCCGACCGAAAGTTAACTAAAGCGAGAGACCGCAGTCAAATATAAGCGAATAAACTCGAACCCTCCGCGTCCTGGCGGCCCTATTCAGTGATAACACACATGAATTTATAGTATACGAACATAGAGACTCAATCCGCATGGAAATTTATGTATATGAAATATATGCCGATAATATATATTCAAAAACGATACAAACGATTTTAGTATATTATTTACAATTCGTTACATTTTAATACGCCTTGAAAGTACTTTTTGCGATCTATTTTTTAATTAAAACTCGGAAAGCGCAACTTTTACTTATACAATTTATAAGTCGGACAAAAAAGTATCAATACAAATGAAAAAGTGTACCTGAAATTTTCTAATGCAAAAAATTTATTTGTTTTATCTTCAAAAAAAGTTTTACTTTTTTTGCAGGTGAGATATTCAACTCTTATTCTGCCGTTTTTTTAGCAGATTTTCTTTATATTTTTGTGGATTGGAGACAATTCAAAAAATAAAACCAGTGTTATCGGATTTAGGAAATTTTTCTTTTTCTTTTTTATCTGTTGTAAATTCAGTAAGCAACATTTACATATTCTTGTTCGACTTAACATTTTGAATTTATTTAAATAAAAAGCATCTCCTGAAAGAATTTCAAATAAATAAAATTTCACAAAAAGTACATTTTGTACCTACACAAAGGTACAAAAAATGGTTTTGTAAATTGCAAAATTCCTTTTTTTTCCGTAAATATATGTATGATATACGTGATATATGCAAGCATATATGCGAATTATATTCCTCGTAGCTTTAATATTATTTCCGTAGGTTCGACGTACGAAACTTAAAAAAAAATTGTTTTTTAATTTCAAAATTCGTTTTTATAATTCACATATTTTTATGGAAAATTTATGTGGATATATTTGCAGTATATGCAATAATTATTGGCAGTATATATTTTATTCATGTATCCCAAATACATAAATTTCCGTAGGGAAGACAAAGAATCACATCATATCCTCCCATAGTGTTTTTTTTCCGCCCTCGCGATTCCGCGTACAATTCCGCACGCTAAAATCCACGTGTCTCTGCGACGAACGACTTGAATCGCATCCAGAGCCAATGTAACAGTAGAAAGCGCAGCTGGGCCCCGTGGAACAGTCCGTCAACTTGATATCCGATAAACAGCCAAACTGCCAATCATCACATAAGTTTTTATCCTTCTGTACTATGTATAATATGAATGCGAAGAGCATGCGCTCGTCTATTATCCTCCGTTCCGCCGTTAAACCCGTGACTGTACAAATACTTATACAAAAAGATTAAGAGAAAGAGGAAAGTGTAAGATTCGAGATGCTTAAGGAGGTTTCTACGCTTCATACTAGTTGAATCAGTGCTAAATTTTCAAAAATATTATTACCATTTTTTATGGTTTAATTGATAGTTTTGAAGGTTTACTTCAGTAGCAGAATCAGTTCTTAATATATAAGTACATTTACATCCGTCATCCGAATAGAAAATCGACTGATATATGCACATTAGGGAGGCTCAAATTTCAGCTCTATTTTTTAATATTTAGTCTCACCCAATAAAATAGTTGTTTTCCGTAAAAAAAAAACAATTCTCGCAAAAAATCGAGCTTGTGAAAAATTATTTAGAGGTCGCTCAAAAATTTTGGAAATTTACAAAAGGTTTTTTGTTTTTCAATTTTTGTAAACTTTCCCCCCCTCATATTAACTCATCCGACAATTGTATTATGTCAACATACGTTCAAACCCAACAAATAATAATATAAAAGTATAAAATTTTAAAGAAACAAATTATTACCAAAATGTTTTTTGTCGTTCAGCGACCTTTTAATGTTAATTTCTTTTTTCGAAATTTCAACGATAAACTTGAAAAGAAGATGATATGAGGGGTGAGAGATTACAATAATGAAAGAAAAAAAATCATTTCGGAAATTTTCAAAATCGTTGAGCGACCTCCAAATAATTTTTCACAAGCTTCATTTTTCATGAGAATTGTTTTTCCACGGAAAGCAACTATTTTATTGGGTGTGACTAAAAATTAAAAAATACAGCTGAAATTTGGGCCGCTCTAATGCAGATAACCAATGTCAAGTTTTTTCGTGCTGATATCAATCGATTTAATTTTCATATAACCGCTGCGAATGTATTTCTATATTAAGGTAGTATAAACGTCTTGACTGACGTCGCATAAGTTCGAGGGAAATTGAGAGAAAATTACGACCATTTCTCGATGAGATAAAAAAACTTAAAAAATCAAGCATATAAAAAGTGCTAAAGAGATTATTTTGGCACAATAATAATTTAAAAATGTTATTAACATTTTTAAAAAAACGCAGTTTTCAAACATCACACAAAATTCTGAAAAAATTCGTACGTATGCAGAAAAATTAAAAAATCATTTTCATAAGAAAAAAAAATTAGGTTGCCCGGTATTATGTTGAACGATTATTTATTTCAGTTATTTGTTAATAAGAATTTTAAATTATTATTGTGCCAAAGTAATTTCTTTAGCATCTTCCATATGCTCGATTTTTTTTCAGATTTTTATCTCATCTCTTTTAATCTCCTTCGAACTTATGCAACGTCAGACAAGACGTTCATACTACCTTAAGAACTAATGCTGCTACGTGAGTGACGCTACGGAAATTTGTTATTAAACCACCATAAATTGTAGAAATGCTTTTAAAAATTAAGCGCTCATTTGATTATTGTGAGACACAGAAAGTTCTTTAAACTGCATTAGAAGAAACGTATTTAGGTACCTCTAGAACGATATCCGCACTACTATGTCTAGTTATGCATACATGAATACGTACGTACTATATAGAGATAGCAGATAATCTATTTAAAGCGCTCGAATATGAAAACCGATTGTTAAACGGCTTTTGAAAATACGTTCGATTATTAGGGTTTGTATCGTGATTTTGGAGGTGGAAGATTTTACTACGTTTTACATACAAATTTCTCTATCCTTTTTATCTGTATACTCAGCCGTCTGTCGGAGCAATCAGTGCGAAAAGAAATGGCAAATAGTCACTTTTCCTCACTAGCTATTATCTCCTATCTTTGTCTGATTATTTATTACTCTTCGCTTCTCTTTTATTTGTGATCTTTGAGTACTCTAGCAAGTACAATGTGATTCTGTCGCCTGACTTTTCGAACTGACGTGCATTAACGCGGTAATTATTCCCTTTCTTCCATGAACAGATTGTCCAATAACGAAGTTGAGCGAGTTGGGCAAAGTCTTGAATACTGTTGTCAAATCGTATGTCGAATCTTGAGGAATTGACTATGACAAAGAATTCTCTCTAAATCGAGTAGAAAAAAAAATTCTCAGGGTTTTTGATGGCGCTAACTCGCTCGCCAATTCGCATTAATAGCATCATTTATCATCAATTATTCATCGATATTAATATGTTATATCATTCGCGACCTCTATTCTCTACTTTACGGCTCTAGGATATTTTCTTTTTGATATTTTCCACAAGATTTTCGTGTATGATATCTCTGTACATAGAGAAATGGTGTAAATGAACAATTATCGACGGTACACACGCGAATAATGAGAGCACTTGTAATTTCATTTTAAAAAACGTCGACTAACGGCGTTAACGACGATTCGGTGAATGGGTGGTGTTGTTTATACTTATTTTCATGTAAATTACTGAAGCGAAAATACGAGAAAAAAAATATCGATATTGTATTCTTTTCTACTGTTCTCAAGGTTTTTGTTTTTTTAAACTCAGCGAAAGTCTTTATAGTGAATATTTAGTCATGTTCGCGACGAGAGGATGGACAGCACGTTGACACTGTCGACGCGTTCCGTGTATACCGAGTTACCGATTTTTTCTTTTTAAACCAAGATTTTTGATTTTTTTATATACAGTAAACAGTAAATACGAGAAAATCCGGGAGCATTGGCTTTTGGTTTCTTTCGATTTCATCGATAGCACTGAAACATTGCGCAGAAATTACCAACATTACTGTAACAAAATGCACTTTTCTATTAAATGGATTTCACTAAATTCATTTTATTACTTAGGCATTAATTAAGAAAAGTTCTGGATCGGGAATGTAATTGGAAAATGTTATGCAAAATAATCCTCAGTATTTCACATACGCTTTAGAGCGAAGTGAATTTTTTATCATTGGTTTGTGACTTCAGATATATTATCCAATATTACAGAAAATAAAAGACAAGAATTTTAGCAAACAACAAATTCAAAAAAAAAAATTGATTTCAGACACTGGCATTATCTAATATTACGGAAAATAAAAGACAAGAATTTTAGCAAACAACAAATTTAAAAAAAACTGATTGCAGACGCTGGCATTATCTAATATTACAGAAAATAAAAGACAAGAATTTTAGCAAACAACAAATGAAAAAAAAACTGATTGCAGACACTGGCATTATCTAATATTACAGAAAATAAAAGACAAGAATTTTAGCAAACAACAAATTTAAAAAAAAATGATCGCAGACACTGGCATTATCTAATATTACAGAAAATAAAAGACAAGAATTTTAGCAAACAACAAATTAAAAAAAAAACTGATCACAGACACTGGCATTATCTAATATTACAAAAAATTAAAGACAAGAACTTTAGCAAACAACAAATTGAAAAAAAAAAAAAAAAAACTGCTCGCAGACACTGGCATTGTCTAATATTACAGAAAATTAAAGACAAGAATTTTAGCAAACAAGAAATAAAAAAAAACTGATCGCAGACACTGGCATTATCTAATATTACAGAAAATAAAAGACAAGAATTTTAGCAAACAAGAAATAACAAAAACTGACTGCAGACACTGGCATTATCTAATATTACAGAAAATAAAAGACAAGAATTTTAGCAAACAACAAATTAAAAAAAAACTGATCGCAGACACTGGCATTATCTAATATTACAGAAAATAGAAGACAAGAATTTTAGCAAACAAGAAATAAAAAAAACTGATCGCAGACACTGACATTATCTAATATTACAAAAAATTAAAGACAAGAACTTTAGCAAACAACAAATTAAAAAAAAAAAAAAAAACTGATCGCAGACACTGGCATTATCTAATATTACAGAAAATAAAAGACAAGAATTTTAGCAAACAACAAATTTAAAAAAAAACTGATCGCAGACACTGGCATTATCTAATATTACAGAAAATTGAAGACAAGAATTTTAGCAAACAAATTCAAAAAAAAAATTGATTTCAGACACTGGCATTATCTAATATTACAGAAAATAAAAGACAAGAATTTTAGCAACCAAGAAATTACAAAAAAAAAAAACTGATCGCAGACACTGGCATTATCTAATATTACAGAAAATAAAAGACAAGAATTTTAGCAAACAAGAAATAAAAAAAAACTGATTGCAGACACTGGCATTATCTAATATTACAGAAAATAAAAGACAAGAATTTTAGCAACCAAGAAATTACAAAAAAAAAAAACTGATCGCAGACACTGGCATTATCTAATATTACAGAAAATAAAAGACAAGAATTTTAGCAAACAAGAAATAAAAAAAAACTGATTGCAGACACTGGCATTATCTAATATTACAGAAAATAAAAGACAAGAATTTTAGCAAACAAGAAATAAAAAAAAACTGATCGCAGACACTGGCAGTATCTAATATTACAGAAAATAAAAGACAAGAATTTTAGCAAACAAGGAATAAAAAAAACTGATCGCAGACACTGACATTATCCAATATTACAGAAAATAAAAAACACGAATTTTAGCAAACAACAAATTTAAAAAAAAAACTGATCGCAGACACTGGCATTATTTAATATTACAGAAAATAAAAGACAAGAATTTTAGCAAACAACAAATTTAAAAAAAACTGATCGCAGACACTGGCATTATCTAATATTACAGAAAATAAAAGACAAGAATTTTAGCAAACAACAAATTTAAAAAAAAACTGATCGCAGACACTGGCATTATCTAATATTACAGAAAATAAAAGACAAGAATTTTAGCAAACAACAAATTTTAAAAAAAACTGATCGCAGACACTGGCATTATTTAATATTACAGAAAATAAAAGACAAGAATTTTAGCAAACAGGAAATAAAAAAAACTGATCGCAGACACTGGTAGCTTTTGATGATTTTCTTGCAGCAATGTTGTTAACTTCCGTTGTGTATTGAAAAAAAAGTGTAGCGTAGTCCCTTATGGTGTTTCTTTCACACGTTATCAAGAAAACCATAAAGATTCACACGTACAAACACTATCCTGATGTGACCAATAGATGACACGCGCTCCAAAGCGATAACTACATTACTAGTTGTGTAACAATATCATAGTCTGCTAATATATACATAATAATCATTATTATAATATTCCGTAACGATGCGTAGTTGAATCAGAATGAAGCCCGGGAGCGTGCTGTCAATTTTTTCCATTTCCGTTTCTTTTTTTTTTTGTTTTGTTTTGTTTTTTTTTTAATCTATTTTAACGACTAGTATATACAGTGGTTTGTAAAGTGCAACTTGCGCTCGCGCAATGTTAAAACAGAGAGCGTGTTCAGCGTGGTGAAATCGCGTGGATGAACGATAATACCGTTAATAGATATATTACGTATCTAATGTTACTGAATATCTCTTGATTTTATAATAAATCCGGCAGCGATTGTGGAAACTCGATGTCGGAGGAGCGTGCAACAGCTATAGCCATGAATTTTGTACGAGGCGTAGTATAAATTATTGCACATTTTTCTAATGCTTCGCGAAGCTGAACGCAGCGAAACGATAACGAGTCTCTACGATCGTTGCGTATATGGCAGCAGTCTACGCGGACCCTACTAACAAACGCCATTGTGGTCTGGAATAAAATTAATACGCTGGAATAAAGAAATTTACTTTGAAAACAAACGAAAAAGTGTTCAGTGGTTTTTTCTTATTGTTGGTGTGGATTTCGCGTCTCCTTGATAAATTATTTATGGCAAATGCGCTTCAGCGTTTTAGTATACGATGCGTTTGATTTAATTTAGGTGTCATTTTTGGAATATCGCATCCCTAGCAATTCGTGTCACCGCAATTAACCCTTAGGTCACCAAAAAACGACTGACGTCGTTTTGTGCAAAAATGTTACGGCAAATCACTGCGAAACCACCGATATTATTTCATACTCGATCGGTCGTTTTCCGGCTAGTTGACGAAAAAACGACTGCAAAACGATCGATCTTTTTTCATTTTTAAATATTAATTAAATATTATTAAATTAATAAATGCACGGAACATGAAAATATGTGCGTGCTCCTGAAATATCGTATTTGGAGAGAAAAAAAAAATTAGTCACGTCTGTAGTTCTCAAACCTGCTCTGCCTGCTCGGCCACTCAGTTCGTTAATACATATTAAGGGGAGGGAGTCAGGTCAAAGAAATTTATTTTGGAAATTCAATATCATCCAAATTCTGTTGCATATAAAAATGCCCAATGCACTATATTGTTGGTACTCGATTAAAGGATTTTTTACTGTCGTCTGACTTGCATATGCTTTTCAATATTATCTTAAGCAAAGTTCTTAGGTTTTCCATTCTGCGCATGATTCAGATCAAACTACTAGGCAGATTGGAATGGTTGACATCTCATTTTCTTCTTCATGAAAAGATACACCGGCTAAATGAAGCAAATGTTAATAAAAGGTAATATTTTTTAAGTGACATAATTATTAATAAATAATTTTTATACTATTTTCTAAATCAGTGATTAACTTTGCTTTCAGAATGAAAAAAAATAGTTTGCTCCATTTAGCTGGTGTATCTTTTTATGAAGAAGAAAATGAGACGTCAATCATTCCAATCTGCCTAGTAGTTTGATCTGAATCATGCGCAGAATGGAAAACATAAGATCTTTGCTTAAGATAATATTGAGAAGCATATGCAAGTTAGACGACAGTAAAAAATCCTTTAATCGAGTACCAACAATATAGTGCGTTGGGCATTTTTATATGCAATAGAATTTGGATGATATTGAATTTCCAAAATCCATTTTTTTGACCTGACTCCCTCCCCTTAAATTAATAAATGCACGGAACATGAAAATATGTGCGTGCTCCTGAAATATCGTATTTGGAGAAAAAAAAAAATTAGTCACGTCTGAAGGTCTCGAACCTGCTCTGCCTGCTCGGCCACTCAGTTCGTTAATACATATTAAACTCATGTTCCATATAAGTTATTCGCCGAAACGTATGGTACCGTATGAGGAACGTGTGTTGATCATACCTCAACGAACTGAATAGCCGAGTAGGCAGAGTACTTGACTGGTAAACCGAAGGTTGCAAGTTCGAGACTTACCAGCCACACAATTTTTTTTTTTTTTTTTTGAAAAATGAAGAAATATCGGTCGTTTTGCAGTCGTTAAACGTAAAACGACTGGTCGAACGCGAAATGAGGTCGTTTTTTCGTCAACTAGCCGGAATACGACCGATCGAGTATAAAATAATATCGGTCATTTTGTAGTGATTTGCCGTAACATTTTTGCACAAAACGACGTCAGTCGTTTTTGCGGTTGTTTATCGGTGGCACGACTTGCTAGGGATCTATCACGTTTTTTGTTGTTGAGAGTGTAAATGGAACTCTCCGAATTATGCATATTTTCGGTTTTTCAATATTTGACCTAGAAATATTCTTCCTTGCATTTGCGCAAAGGGGAGAATTTTTCTTTTTCCAAACAACTAAATTTTAACATCAAAAACCGTTTTTGTATCTCTCCAAAGTCGAGAAATCAGTGGATACAATTAGTGATATTCACATGTGATTCTGAAAACTTTTTTTTTAGTTGTCTCTTTTTATATTTGCATACATTATGAAAATAATCGAATATTTTGCCATGTAGACAAAATAAAATTAAAGTTGTAAAAACGAAGAGATTTCAAATTTCAATAGAAATTTTCTGCTAACTTACTGATTATTAATTAATTAAACGGTGATCCAATGTGAATTGTATAATCTAGATAATTTCCACAAATTTTTGTTCATGATAAGTCAACAGAAAATCGCAGATAATTTTGTGATTTTTAAATAATAAAAATATATTTTTTTAATGTCATTGAATGTCGTTCTTCTTTTAATAACAATTTATGTATACCCAAAGATCATCTATAAAATTAGGATCAACTGAGGAGGAAGCAGTGTTGTAAAGCCCCATTACATTAAGAAATAAAGTACAATTTGTTTTGCAGTAATGATTTCGCAAAAATAACCTGTTTTTTTAATGAAATTATATGTGAAATTTTATACACTTGAAAAGAAATCTAATTTTCAATCAAGTCTTGGGAAAAATGGAAGAGTACAATCCTCTATTATTTTCGCAATGCTTAACTGTTTTTCTCAATTTTTTCAAGAAGATTACCATGAAATTGAACTGAAAATTAATATTTTTTGCAGCTATTAAAAATTTTAAACATATTATAATCGCCACAAGGCAATTATATAATCGACAATATTTCTGGAAGAATTAGAGATTTACAACTTTGGGAGGAATAGAAATACTGGATTCTGCCAATGATTGGCACTTGAAAAAAAAAAATGTTCGTACGTACGCGTTTCAGTTTATTATTAAATTAAATGTTGACACAGGTTAATGTGTATGTCGTACAGCGAAGACTTGTTGCGAATGGGCAATAATACCTATCTTTATAGTAATAGAGTAGAATAGAGTAGAGTAGTAATTATTATTTTAATACAATAATTACGTATGTGTTTTGTAGAAGTGTATTGCGTGTATCGTTTTATTAATTTATTTTCCTTAGATTTAAAGATAAATTAAAATGAGGATATCAATATAATCATCGGTCGGTGCGATGTTAAGTTAGATGATTTTCTTTTCTTCATCATAATCAGTTATTTCTTCTTCTGTAAGTAGTAATGCATATCTCTTTTATTTATTAATATGGTTTTATTTCGTTGACGGGTTTTCGGTGTGTAATTAATCTCACTCTCTGTCGTAAGGCCAAGCGTCCAATCGACAATCGCTTTCGCTTTTCATTATTATCGCAGAATTACTGACTAGTGTTGTTCGTCGCGTTGATTCATTTTTATTTCTCGTTGACTCGAGTGAGCATATTATAGATTGTTGACCCGAGATCTCATCTGCGGCACGTGGAAACATTATTTTCATATATATTGCGACCGCCCTTACCCCCTTGACTGGCCCACGGCGGGCACAAAACTTACTCCCGCTCTCGGTGTATCTCGTCAAAAAAGTTCCTCTCTGCGAAATTACTAATTAAAAATTAACATTTTTTTTTCTTTCTCTCTTGCTTAGCCGACACTCTCAATGGCGTGTACACCAATTATTGTGTGTGTTTTCGTTCTCTATCTTCACTTTTTCTTTTTTATAAAAATAAAATAGTTTCTTACAAATCCCAGCGTTAATTACTGCTGCGCTATGCTGTGTGTGTTTTTTCTTCTTTTTTTCTTTAATATATCATTATTTCTCTTTCTCTTCATTCGTTGAAATATAATCTTATCACGAAGATTAAATAAGTTGATCTATCCAAACAATTTTCAGCATTTTCTTTTTTCTTTTAACTTTCTTATCTCGTCATCGCTGTTGTACCCTTCCCACTACCCTCCACCTTCTAGTTACATCCTTTTTGATGTAAGAATGTCGGCTCTCAGTTTACTTTGGCGTTCAGAGACTCACACGAAGAGAAATAATTGGTTGTCCCAAAAATTGGCTTGTTTAAATACGCTCCAAGCGATTAAATTGGCTAAGTTAACCAATTTTTATCGTTGGACCGAAAAGTTAGTTGATTGGTTAGTTGCCAACCAATTAACTTTCCGGCCCATCCAAACTGGTTTGTAATTGATTACTTTCTGCAATCAACTACTTTATTGTCTCAACCAATTTTTTCGCTCGGAGCTAATTTAACCAATTATTTTTTAAAAAACCAAACTAGTTGATCCTTTTCATCCAATTAATTTGCTGGCCCATTCCAAACTGGTTTGTCGCCTCCAACTAACTGATTTCATTCTGCAACCAACTAGTTTATTATCCCAACCAATTTTGTTTGGAGTCTATCAATAATACAACCAATTATTTTTTTTCGTGCACTCGACGAGTAAAACGAGCAACGATGCTCGTTTTACTCGTTGAGAGGCTCGATCGAAAGGGCAAAGGGAAGGTGATGACGAGGTTTAACAAAGTATTATTATTATTATTATTATATAATGATAGAAAGGACGAGGCGGCAGTGTACGTCGCAAGGGTATTAGCAGCTTAAGCGCGGCGTTATTGTGCTAGTGTGACGGAGGTTTAAGGGCATTTGGTCTGAGCGGTGGATATTTTATTCTTGTGGGTGGGCTGGATATTTGTTTTTTTTTGTGTGTTTTTTTTTAAATGTTTTAGATGCTCTCCTGCCTCGTCTCCTGGACAAGGTAGACCTGGGAGCCGGGAACGGTGGAGGTCGTTACGAAGCTACGGTGTTTGGCGCGAATTAGGGTCAAATTGCTCTCAGCGGTATCGGCCCGATCCTCGGCCGCCTCCAATTCCCTCTGGAATCGGCGTACTCTCGTCACGCTTTGCTGGGACATGCCCTCTTGTTCCTGCAACTGTCTCTTGTAAATGTTGACCTTCTGCGACGCCTTGTCAAGAGACTCCTGGAGTAGTGCGATGTTCTTCGAGTCCTCTTCGACCTGAATCATCACTTCCTTGATGTTGCGCTCCTTCTTGCGGAGGATCTTCACCGTCTCCGAGTGTCTGCGCTTCTCCTCGTCGAGCTCCAATTCCAGATCGCGGATCTGAAAAAAATACGTTTGTTTGTGATTTAAAAAAAATTAAATGGGATAAAAATAGTGAATGCTGATAATTGATTTTTCAATTAATGGGAATAAATGGAAAATGGTAAATGCAAAATATTTGATTTTTGTTATTTATTGGAATTAATAAAAAATTGTAAATGAAAATAAATGCTTTTTCAATTAGTTTGAATAAGTTAAAATGGTAAATGAAAATAATTGATTTTTCAATTAATTCGAATAAATTGAAAATGGTAAATGAAAATAATTGATTTTTCAATTAATTCGAATAAGTTAAAAATGGTAAATGAAAATAATTGATTTTTCAATTAATTCGAATAAATTGAAAATGGTGAATGAAAATAATTGATTTTTCAATTAATTGGAATAAATCGCAAATGGTAAATGAAAATAATTGATTTTTTAATTAATTGAAATATATCGAAAATGATAAATGAAAATAATTGATTTTTCAATTCATTGGAATAAATCGAAAATAGTAAATGGAAATAAAAGATTTTTTAATTAATTGAAATAAATCGCAAATGGTAAATGAAAATAATTGATTTTTTTATTAATTTAAATATATTGAAAATGGTAAATGAAAATAATTGATTTTTCAATTCATTGGAATAAATCGCAAATGGTAAATGAAAATAATTATTTTTTCAATTAATTGAAATATATCGAAAATGATAAATGAAAATGATTGATTTTTCAATTAATTGAAATATATCGAAAATGGTAAATGAAAATAATTGATTTTTCAATTAATTGAAATATATCGAAAATGATAAATGAAAATAATTGATTTTTCAATTAATTGAAATATATCGAAAATGATAAATGAAAATAATTGATTTTTCAATTAATTGGAATAAATCGAAAATAGTAAATGGAAATAAAAGATTTTTTAATTAAATGGAGTAAATCGCAAATGGTAAATGAAAATAATTGATTTTTCAATTAATTGGAATAAATCGCAAATGGTAAATGGAAATAATAGATTTTTCAATTAATTGAAACAAATCGCAAATGGTAAATGAAATTCAAATAAAATTTCATTCATTTCCACATATTTGTTTTAAATAAAGTAATCGGGAGATTTGTCCGAATTCAAAGATACGTTTGTCGAGAAATTCATCGATATATGAAGAGATATGAAGAGATGATAAATCTTACCCTAGCCTCAAGCTTGCTGATGATACGTTTGCCACCGACGATGGCATTGGCTTCGACCTCTTCAAGACGAATGGAGACATTCTTCACCTCAATCTCAAGGGACTTCTTGATGGCCTCGATCTTGACAATACGTTCCTGTTCCTCGTGAAGAATTTCGACGGTGTGCTTAAGCTCGTTCTGCACTCGTTGATATCTCTCGTCGCTCACTCTCAATTCCTTCGTTACTTCTTCGTAGTCGCCGGCAAGAGCTGTCAATTCCTGCTCGATCTTGGCCTTCGACGAGGCAATGTTTACATTGATCGTCGTCAGTTCGTTGATGCGGCTCACCGATTCCTCGTACTGCTGCTCGACGGTTCTCTTAGCCCGGAGTGCCTAGAAAAAAGAAAAAAAAAAGAATGTAAAGTAGAACCTTGCACATTGCTTCCTCATTCTTTTTCACTTTTTACAAAGTCGTCTCCATGAGGAAGTTTCTTTATTTTATTCTTGGCTTCCTCATAGAGGAAGCTTTGCGAAAGATGAAAATTATTGACGAAGTTGATGATTTCTGACGTTTTACGAAATTGCGAGCGACACTAACAAATTTAAAAAAAATTCAAAACCACGTAAAATCCGAACCGCTTTATCGATCATCACCAAATTTGGTACGTAGCACGGCTGAATGTTTTTTTTCTTGTGGAGAAAATTTCAGTCGATTTGTTAAAATTTTACGTGAATTAGAGCAAAACGAAAATTTTTCGAAAAATTCAAAATCTCATAATAACCGAAGCGTTTTACCGATTTTGCCCAAATTCAATATCAAAGGTCGTATCACTTTGCTCAATTTTATTACGAAGTTTCAGCCTGATAGCTAAAAATTCGTTCAAGCTACAGCATTTACGTACTTTTTTCAAAATTTTAAAATTCTTATACAAATGAAATGCGTTAAGCGATTTTTGTAAAATTTATACCAATTTAAGATCAGCCAGTACTGTACATGTTGTTTAAATTTTAGCTGATTCGGTCGAATACTTTATAAGTTACAGTTAAAGTTATATAAAAATCTCGAATTTTTTTTTTTTTTCATGAAAACAAAGTTTCTTCTATGAGGAAGCAATAAAACACTTAAAATCCAATTCCTAATCGAACACTTATTATTGTAATTTAAAAAGAAAAAGAGTAATAAACATTTTGTAATTTTTATGTTTTGTAAAAATAATTTTCAATGCAACTTTATGCTTTTTGAGTGTAATTTTCTTGTAATTTGTATAGTATGTAAAAATAATTTTCAGTGCAACTTTGAGCTTTTTGAGTGTAATTTTTAAGGGTAATTTTTCCAGGATGGTCATTACGCTTTTTTTTTTAGGACACTAGGCTTCTTTTTACAAAGTTTCTAGGCAATGCTCCATTTTTTTAAAACTTTGTGCAAAACCATTAATCGTTTTAAAAAACACTTGATCCATTTTTTTTATTTTCTATAAAAACCGATAATACTTTTTGGGGACACTTGTTACTTATTAAAAATTTTCCCCAAGCCCTATTATGCTTTTAGAGACCAATTGGCTTGAAACAGTGTGAGTAAAAATGTTTTCACATGAGAATAAAAAATAAATCTTACGGATTCGTAGTTGCCGCGAATTTCCTCGAGCTCGGCAGTCAACGATTGGAGACGGCGCTGGCTGATGCCCAATTGGTCAAGAGTTACTTGCAACTGGCGCTGAACCTCGTCGTAGTGAGCTTGCAGTTCCTGAAGAATTGAACGAAGCAAGAAAAAATTGATTAGCAACAATTTCGTCATTTTTAAAAAATCGGTATTTTTTGCGTTTAAAACTTACGGTCAGAGTGAGGGATTGTTTCTTGATCGTCTTCTGGAGATCAAGATTGTTCTTGTTGGCAACATCGAGAGAAAGCTCGAGCTCGGTGATTTGAATCTGTAGCTTCTTCTTGATGCGCTGCACCTCGGTCTTAAGTTTCGTTTCAGCTTCGACAACACGAGCGCTCAACTGCTCGATCTCGATGCTCGTTTGCTTGCTAAAAAATAAGAAAATTGCCAATAAGTCAAATGATCACGACAGGGATTTTAAATAAACATATATACATTTTCATTTATTAAAAATAACAAAAATTTGGAAGGCACTCGAGGTTTTTCTGCCCAAGTAAAAAAATTATATATTTAATATATCTAAAATATGTATAGTTTTAAACATAAAATTGGGCATATGGGGAATTCTAGTTGAACTTTTCATACTCCGACCCGGAATCCTTAAATAATTTTGACAATTTTTTAACAAATAGTATTTGGAAAATAAAAAGACACGTATTTTTTTTATTGGCGCTACGACCAATATTTTCGACACACGAATTTTTGTAAAAATTTCAATTTTTTGGATTTACATATTTTTTAAACGTTAATATCTTGGAAATTAACAGTTCTATCGAAAAATGTCCTAGATGAAGTTTGTTTAGTTTACAAAGAGCTACATAATGTATATCAAATATGTTATCTCAGTTTTTCGAAAATGTTGTTATATGACGTTAAACAACGATATATCGTTTTGCAAAAAAGGGCCACTTTTTATCATTTTTTAATACTTACAGAAAAATTCTGTCTAAAATTACGAAATTTTTAAGACCCTATCCAGAAAGGACCGATTTTTTAATAAGAAATTCCACCTAATTGAAGTTTATTTAATATCCTGAATTTTTACGTAAAACTTCAATTATGTAGAACTTTTCGAAAAAAATCCTGCCAGCCTGCGTAGGGTCTCAAAAATTTCGTAATTTGAGACAGAATTTTTCTGTAAGTATATAAAAATTATGAAAAGTGGCTTTTTTTGCAAAACGATATATTGTTGTTTAACGTCATATAAAAAAAAACTTCGGGAAAACTAAAATAACATTTTTAACATACATTATGTAGCTCTTTGTAAAGTGAACAAATTTCATCTTGGACATTTTTCGATAGAACTACTAATTTCCAAGATATTAACGATTACAAATACATAAACCCAAAAAATTCACATTTTTACAAAAATTCGTGTGTCAAAAATATAGCTCGTAGCGCCAAACAAAAAAATACGTATTTTTTCTTTTTAAAATACTATTTGACAAAAAATTGTCAAAATTATTGAATTTATACAATACAATTTATACATAAATCCAACTTCACTGGCTTCTTATATATAAATTGCATACAAATTGCATACAAATTG
Source organism: Ephialtes manifestator (assembly GCA_963970395.1). NCBI lineage: Eukaryota > Metazoa > Arthropoda > Insecta > Hymenoptera > Ichneumonidae > Ephialtes > Ephialtes manifestator. The sequence continues at coordinate 25,482,527 of OZ019981.1, read as the reverse complement.
CATATAAATTGCATATAAATTGTAATAGAATTTATACAGACTATATATGCCAAACAGAGTTGTAAATCCCCATTAATTCAAGAGATATAGTTTACAGTACAATTTGTTTTGTAATTATGATTTCATAATAATAATATGTAGTGATTATAAAAAAGAGTGTCAACATTTGAATAGCTCCAAAAAATACTAATTTTCGCTTTCATATTGCAAGAAACAGTGGAAAAAATGGAAGAAATAAGTAATGCATTACTTTCTTAATGCATTACTTATTTTTTTCCATTTTTTCAAAAGCATTACCGTGAATTTTTATTGAAAAATAATAATTTTTGCAGCCATTTCAAAGTTTGATCATCGCATTACAATCGCTACATGTTATTATTATAAAATCATACACTCAGAGAAACCGTAGTAGTACAGTCAACTATAAAGTGACAACTATTAAGTTTTAGTCCATCCAACTATTTTCATATATATAGCAACTATTTGGTAGTTGTGGCAACTATTAAGAAATTGCTTGTATGAACTAAAAATGAATAGTTGTCACTTTATAGTTACAAACACCATAATTTTCTCTCAGTGTAATTATAGAGCTGATCGTATCATCATCATTATTTCTATAAGTATTAGGCATTTACAACTCTAATGCCAAATTCCATATGTCTGACTATATATTATTTTTCTACTTGGAATTTCCATCAGGTTTGTCCATTTTTCCTGACGAGGGACAAGACAAGATAACGACGGAGAGGAAAACGTTTGGGGTTTATTTTTTTCGGTCGAAAGACTCTTTTCTCTTGGTGATACCTCTTGTCGAGGAAATAGGAGCTGGACTTGCATTCCAAGGCTTTGAGCTCCTCGCTGAGTTCGTCCAACCGTTCGAAATCCTCTTCAGTCTTGTAGAAACGTCTGGCTCTCTCCTGCATCATTCCTTCGTGATCTCTTTCGTCCCAAAGTGCTTGTTTGCTTTCCCTCTGATATTTTCTAATATCAGCAATTTCTTCAGTTTGCGTGAGATTCTTAAGGGCGTCTGCTTTGAGGTGAAATTCAATGCTCTTAGCAGATCTGCCACGAAGACTTTTCCCATGTTCCAGAGCTTGTTTCACGTCCTTGATCATTTGCATATTTCGAATATTTTGCACTGAAAGATCGGCCATCGAAGCTGTTGCTTCTTCGCGTATTCTTCGCTCTTCGCTCATCTCGCGCAATCTCGAAGACATGACTATTCTCTTCGTTTCTGTCGACTTGAGAACTTCCTTCGTCACGTGACTCGCTTCGATCGCTTTCTTCAGACTAAAGTCCGAACGTTTCGCTATCTTTGAACACGATTTATTCACTATTTTATTTATTATTTATTTATTATTGTCTAAAATATTTTCTCAGTAAGCTTAAAGTTTTGTGAAATAAAGTCAGAATTTAAAAAATAAAAAAAAAAGGTTTGAGTAGCAAATAGACAATAATAATACTGTAAACTGGGTTGACAGTAACTCCCTTAATGTGGATGAAAGTTATTTTGATTAGTGGCAAGTCAGCCAAGTTGGCAACAATTATCTAGGCATATATACAAGTCGTTATTTTTTTTTTCCAAGATTTATCCACAACAAAAATGTTCAGCTCGAATCATTAACTCGAGTCTTTGTTTAACTTCACCTAATCGCCTTAATGACTTGACTTGGCGCGGGCAACTTGTCAAATTATTGTAAAATATCGTGTATAATAAATTAAAATGACAAAGAATAATTTATTAAATGGATAATATTGCCAATTGTCAAATATTCTTAAGAACCAGAATAGTAACGTTTCTCACCCTTAAAAATCCGTTTCACTATTGGTGTACAACTTTATCCTCTTGTATCAACTGTTTTGATTAACCAAAAAATAAATACAACTCTCGCGATATTTTTTTAAGGAAAAAAAAATGAAGTTACCCTACGAATTAATGTTTAATTTGAAGGAAAATCGAAGCACGAATTACGCTCAACATCCGCGACACTGTCTGAAGCTTCTATCGGAGAACAGAGTAGTAGTTTGCAAATCGAGCACTCGAGCCTGGCCTCTTCGTCGGGACCGATTTAGATGCAGAAAAGGTCAGCCAGTAGCCAAGTTGCCCGCGCCAATCATCTTCAATTTTTCCCCTTCGGCGAGCCTGATTTACCCTCTCCCTTGGCTGATCAAAAATCGCTCTTACACGCGTCCCGCTTTCGTTACCCCATTGCTTCTCTCGGAACCCTTAAGACTTTACCGAGAAAAAAGATTTAATTGATTGCAAAGAAATCGGTGGATTGAATTTTTTTTTTCTTTTCCTTTAAGGGGATGTGGCACAGACTCAGTCGGTAACAAACTTGTTTCTCTATTTTCTTCCCAACTGTGAATATTGCGGACAAAAGCAAATTAGGTTTTTGATGCATCTATCTATTTGTTACGAAAAGCTAATTCGTTTTTGTCCGAAATTATAATAGTTGCGGAGAAAATAGGGAAAATGGTTTTTTACCGACTGAGTCTATATCACATTTGTGCCCTTAAGGAAATTATTTGTTTGCAGATTATAAAAAACGCCCCAAAAACGACCGTTCGTTAAATGCAAAGAAAAAAAACCTGTAAAAAGAGCCAAATGACTACACTGAGAGAAAAGTTTGTTAACGTTTTGTTAACAGTTAACTAATCTTGGTTAAATATGTCGAAATAAACCACTTAGTTATTCTTATTGAATCTCATTTGAGCTAAATAAAATTTACTTGTCGGAAATGAAGCTCGCCTGACATTTGTTACACCAAGAGAAAAAGTTTCATTCATTCACGGAAATCTTTGCCAATGAAATGAAATACTTGAATTTCAATTCTATCTTTTCTTTGAATGATCTCAAACTCAATGAAAAGTAGTGACATTGATTCGAAGAAACATTTCTTTAAACCAATGAACCTTTTTCATTGATTTCAAAGATATCGTCTCTGGTTCAATGAAACCTTCTCCTTACCACCTCAAAAATTCGAAACCTATTTTTTCCTGAAGTACGCGGCAGATAAAGCTCAAATTTTGTGAGTATGTAACGAAGCATGGCAGAAATAAGTTAAGCTTCTGGCTCCTCGAAACACGAAGCCGTTCGTTCGGGAGAACCGGAAAACAAAAAAGTGAGGTTAGGTGCGAGAGAGAGATCAATGAAAACGTTTCTTCGAACCAATGAAAACGTCTCTTTAAAACAATGAAACTGTTTCTTTATTATATGCTCACTAAGTAAATCTTTATTTACAAGCAATGAACTGTTTTCTTTGAAATTCAAATGCACTATTTCGTTGAAATCAAAGAAATATTTCGTTGAAATCAATGAAAAAAAAAATCAATCCACCCATTTCTTTGGCGTCAGTGAAACCTTTTCTTTCGGTGTAATTGTTAACAAATCTTATTTGTAATTGTTAACAAACTCTTCTCTCCGTGTAAAAAAATGACCATTGAAATTTTTGTTGGTAAAAAATGAACTTACAAAAAATTATTTCAATGATCTTTTCTTGATAATTTGATTCGTTTCAATCGTTTTTTTTTTTGCATTCAATAAACGATCGTTTTTCGTTTGGCCGATCATTGGATTTGCTAGGATTTCAATGAAATGGTGTCATTGATTTAAAGAAACGGTTTGATTGATTTAAAAAAATGGTTTCATTGATTTAAAAAAAATGGATAGGCAATTTTATCGGTGTTTATTGGAATAAATTATTTCTCGAACCTTTTTGCATCTAGTGCGGCATGGAAAAACATTTTTATAAAAGCAGCCACCACCACATGCTTTCATTTCTTCAGCGACATGTCATTTTATAGGCTACATTTTTCTTTTAGTGTCTCAAAGACGATTTCTTAAAAATCAATAAAAATCGGTTCTTCGGTTCAAGAAAAACTTTCATTAATTCAATGATCACTACGTTTAATTGAATTTCACATAATTCGAATAAAACGATAATATCAACTTAAATATATTATTGACATTAACGACAAAGAAATATTTTATAAGCTAAGATCTCAAAGACATTTCTTTGTCAATCAAGAAAACTTTTTCTCTCTCGATATTTTGTGTCTTTGTCGTTTTTCCTATTTTTATTACATCTTTTTTCGTACCTTGAAACGAGCCAAATGCTCTTTGGCGTTTGCTTCAGCGTTTGTCGCGTGTCTGACAAGTTCTTCCTTCGAGTATGGCATTATTTGCCGATTTTCCCAAATTTCAGCGCCGTCCGACCACGGCAATTCCGGAAGTTTACGAGGCTTGTCTTTGCACTTGTCGTCTCGACCATTTTCACGATCGTCCATATAGTCAATCATCGGCTGATAATAATTCATGCCGTATGAATAATTTTTGTCGTACACGTAGGTTGGATAGTGTCGCCATTTCGTCACCACTGGCATTTGCGCGAGGGGCATATCACTCGGCATTGTTATAATATATCGTTGATTTCACTTTGCTGGCCAATTATTCAATTATTTATCAGTCAATCGGCGATTTTTATTTTTATTTTTCAGAGGCTATGTTTTCTTGAGTTTCGATCAGTCTTTGATTTCTCTCTCTCAGAATTACAAGCGTTTTGCAATTTTTTTCTCTTTAGAGAATCTTCTCTTTTTCGTATCGTATTTTTCGTGATAATCATCAGCGATTCATTTTTCTTTTTTTTCAGTATTGGTATTTAACTTCCCGAATTGCCGTGAAGTCTTCGTTGTCCATCAAAGAAGAGCACTGATCGAGATCGAGCGATTGATGACGGTGGATCGTAGAAAATTAAGCCCCTTTGACACTTCGTCAGATCTTTTGTAGCTTTTTTTTACGTGATTGCTACATCGACTTTCGTATCGAGAGCAACCAATCAGCGGTTGTAATAATTGGACCATGACTTTGTTCGACTATTTAGCGTATTAATAGAGGCTGAATACAATGTGTGCTAGATATAGTCGTGAAGTGACGAGAGCTACTGACAGACACTCATTTTCTCACAGGCTTTCGTAGCGTTCGGACGCACCTGCAAAAATCGGTATCATGGGTTTGTTTAAATCAAATATGGGATCTGTTTCAAATAAATGAAATTTTATTTGCGTCAAAGAAATTTGATTACAAATTAATACGATTTATTTGTATGCAATAAATTCTATTTCATTGAAATAAAATCCTATTAGGCTATTAAATAATTTTTTTTTTAAATGAATTTTATTTTCATCAAATAGAATTCATTCAAATAAATCATATTGATTTCAAGTAAATTTTATTTCATGAAAATACAAATTTTTATTGATTTTAGATGGATCCCTTATTTGTTTCGAATAAATCCATGAAACCGATTTCTTTGGGTACGTTTTTTTTCTTTTTTACGTCTTGACGACAATTTCGAGTGGGTTAAAAGTTCGTTTTGTGGCAGTTGATTGAATATTCTTTAGTTGCCTTGTGGATTAATCTTCTGTGGATTTAACTCTGGTGATTCACCAATCGGTGACGATAAAGGATTAAAAATACGTGGATTGCATAGCAGAAGGTGTGACACCCCCAGAATGATGACTGGTTCTTTGCATTTCGTCACAATGCTCGCGAGGGTGCCAAGGATTATTGTACTCAAGCATAATCATTCCTGACCTTGCTCAATCGAGCAGACAAATCGATCAGCGGTGACTAATCGACAGGTGATTAAAAGAAAATAATATAGTTATCGTGCCAACTTACCGAATAGCTTCGATCTCTTCGTCCTTCTCGGCGAGACGACGCTCAACCTCGTGACGCAGCTGACTCAACTCAGCCGACAGTCTCTGCGAACGCTGTTCTTCTACTTTACGACCCTGTGTAATGATAATTATTATTTAGATTACTATTTTTCAATTAATTAAGTTTAGTAGGCGACGAGTGATGAGTAATGAAAAGGTGAAAGTATGTGGCTACGATACATTTATTTTGATTTTTTTTTTTAAAGTAATTTTTAGTTTATTTTATTTAAAAAAAATTTATTTTATTTTAGTTCAAAAAAAAATTATTTTAATTTTATTTTAGTTAAAAAAAAATTATTTTTATTTTATTTAAGTTAAAAAAAAATGATTTATTTTATTTTAGTTAAAAAAAAATTATTTATTTTATTTTAGTTAAACATTTTTTTTTCTATTTTATTTTATTTCAAATTTTTTTTATGGCATGTTTCTTAATCCGGATATGATTAATACGAATCGTAGCCACACACTTTCATTTTCTCATTAGTATTTTGCTACCTCGTAGAGGAAACTTTTTTTCATTTATATATTTTTTTGAGGTTTTAATGTCAGAATACTCAAAAGAGGGTAACATCAGGAAAAGGGGTTTAAAAAAAATGTCCATATGTGTGTGTGTACAGAGAAATTTCAATCACCTATAACTGAAGAATCGTCAACCAATTGAGCTGGAATTTGGCGCACAAGTAGCGGCGCGGCTTTGATTGTTGCAATTTTTGACAAAATGTATGTAGAAGTTTAGATTTTATAGTTTTTTTTTAATATAAAAATTATAAAATTATAAAGTTACAAAGTAAAAATTACTATATTGCGCTAAATAGTCTTTCATAAATGCAGGCACATTTAATGATGTTTAGTATTGATTTTGTTCGAAATTGGTAAAGCGTTACGTATTTAATGAAGATTAGAAATTTTTGAAAAATTTATTTGGGGCATTCCATCCCATTTCGACCTGGATTTGACCTCGACCTCTCTGATTTGGATTAGTTGGACTCTCAACTGGACAAATTTATTTTTTTATTTTTTTTTAAGTCCATTTTTTTTAAATATATTTTTAAAGTGATATAGAAAACCCCATAATTTAAAAATCTGATAAAATTCTGAAAAATACTTTGTTCAATAACAAAATTATCTAGCTTATAGTCAAAGTGGCAAAGATTTTCCTTCATACAATTTTTAAGCTTTTTGTATTTTTAAAAATTATTAAAAAATAGAATAAATAATTAATCTACTACAGGCGATTGGTCAAATGTTTATTTACGTAAAACCGAATTTTTCAGAATTTTTTCAGATTTTTAGGAAATTTTTCAGATTTTTCCGAACCATGCAAATTTTTTTTAAATATTTTTTTAAAGTGACATGGAAAACCCCATAATTTAAAAATCTGATAAAATTCTGACAAATACTTTGTTCAACAACAAAATTATCTAACTTATAGTCAAAGTGGGGAAGATTTTCCTTCTTACAGTTTTTAAGCTTTTTTTATTTAAAAAATTTATTAAAAAATAGAAAAAATTATTAATCTACTACAGGCGATTGGTCAAATGTTTATTTATGTATAACCGAATTTTTCAGAATTTTTTCAGATTTTTAGGAAATTTTTCAGAATTTTTTCAGATTTTTAGGAAATTTTTCAGATTTTTCCGAACCATGAAAATTTTTTTTAAATATTTTTTTAAAGTGACAAAAAAACCTCATGTTTTAAAAATCTGATAAAATTCTGAAAAATACTTTATTTAGTAACAAAATTATCTAGCTTATAGTCAAAGTGGGGAAGATTTTTCTTATTATAGTTTAAAAACTATAAGAAGAAAAGTGGGTAAGATTTTTTTTCTTATAGTTTAAAAACTATAAGAAGAAAAATCTTTCCCACTTTGACTATAAGCTAGATAATTTTGTTATTGAATAAAGTATTTTTCAGAATTTTTTCAGATTTTTAAATTATGGGGTTTTCTATGTCACTTTAAATATATTTAAAAAAAAATGGACTTAAAAAAAAATTGTGCAGTTGAGGGTCCAACTAAGCCTGTAAAAAATAATAAGCCAAATCGGAAAGGTCGATGTTAAATCCAGGTTGAAACAGGGTGGAATGCCCCATATATTTCCTTTAACTTTTGCCAAACATGAAATACCAAACCCAAATTTTGTACGTATAGGAAATAATATTAAGGGATGTTAGTTACATCATTTAATGGAAATCTGACAAAAAATAAACTCGAAAAAAACGTTTTCTCTATGAGGAAGCAAAATGTGTATTTTGTGATTGCTTAATAACCTTTTTTGTGATTCTTCAATAACTTTTTTTAGTGATATTTAAATTAATCAAATTTAATTGTGATGAACTTACGGCTTCAGCTTCCTTGTAAGCGGCGGCGAGTTCTTCGCGCTCGTTCTCCAAACGACGGAGTTCGAGTTCCAATTCGTGAAGTCTGCGGTTCATGTCGGCGAGCTGGTTCTTGGCATCGTTCAAATCGTCTGATAAACGATGTTAAAATTTTTTAAATTTTTCTGGTTATCTCAAAGAGATGAAGAAAAATGATTAGCGATGATTTTTACCTCCAAGCTTCTTGTTTTCGCGGGCAAGTTGTTCCTTGAGATCGCGAGTCTTCTCGAGTTCGGCGTTGCAACGCATAAGTTCCTGTTGCTTGTTGCGGAGATCGCGTTGACTCTGTTCGTACAACGTCACTGTCTCTTCGAGACGTGATTTCAATTCGATGTTGACCTTCTCCATATGCTCCACACGTTTTTGAAGCTCCCGAGCTGTTCCATTGGCCTAGAAAAATTAAATACCAATTGTCGTCAATTTAATCGTTTAATCATCACAAAAAAAAATCGGTAAAAAAATTGTCGATAATTAAATTTAATCGAGTCAAATAAAAGTTTTTATTTTAACTTCAAATAATTTCTGAGTTGAAGATAAATTTTTTTTATTCAATTAAAAAACAAAATGATATTAATTTATTGCAGTTATTTCCTAATCAATATTTTATTTCAATCAATATAATCTCATTATCAAATGAATTTTTTATACTTCTGTTTCATCCATTTCTGAGATCAAGATAAATTTTTTTTTATTCAATTAAAAAAACAAAATGATATTAATTTATTGCAGTTATTTACTAATCAATATTTTATCTCAATCAATTTAATCTCATTATCAAATGAATTTTTTATACTTCTGTTTGATCCATTTCTGAGATCAAGATAAATTCCTTTTATTCAATTAAAAAAACGAAATGATATTAATTTATTGCAGTTATTTCCTAATCAATATTTTATTTTATTTCAATCAATTTAATCTCATTATGAAATGAATTTTTACTTCTGTTTGATCCAATGAAATATATTAGATTCCGAAAAATGTTAATATTTTCGTCATTTTTAATGGTTAAATCAGTTTTGAAAATAAATTAATTTGTTGTTGTTGTTGTTAAAATTTCGGGAGTAGAAAATTCACCTTCTCCAAGTCGATGATGAGAACCTCGACCTCGGATTGGAGGCGAGATTTTTGTTTCTCGAGGTTGTTGATCTTCACCAACAGAGTTTCGATTTGTTCTTCCTGTTCCTGGATGCGTGCGCTGTACTTGCGGCGGATTTCCTCAACCTATGTGTAAATAATAAAGAAAAATAAAAATTTCAATAATGGAAATTCAGAATGCGTTAGAAGAAAAAATAATAATAATAATAATAATAATCAGTAAATACTTGCCTCTTCAGCGCGTGCATTGGCCTCAGTCTCGTACTTGGACCTCCAGATGGAGACCTCGCCGTTAGCCTTGACCAATTGACGTTCAAGATCCAGACGAGCCTCGGACTCTTCTTCAAGTTGAACGCGAACAGATTCCAATTCTATCTCGACCTTTAAAAATCAATGCCATTCGAAATTTTTTCATTTGTTATCAGAATAAATATTTACAATTACTTTTACTGATTTATTTAAATCAAATATGGAATCCATTACAAATAAATTGAATTTTATTTGAATCAAGTGAGTGAAATTTTGTTTGAGTCAAATAAATTAAATTCTATTTGTATCAAATAAATGAAGTTTTATTTGAATAAAAAAATGAAATTTTATTTAAATAAAAAAAAAGAAATTTTATTTGAATCAAATAAATTAAATTCTATTTGTATCAAAAAAATTAAATTTTATTTGTATCAAATAAATTAAATTTTATTTGAATCAAATAAATTAAATTCTATTTGTATCAAATAAATTAAATTGTATTTGTATCGAAAAAATTAAATTTTATTTGAGTCAAATAAATTAAATTTTATTTGAGTCAAATAAATGAATTTTTATTTGAATCATATAAATGAATTTTTATTTGAATCAAATGAATGAATTTTTATTTGAATCAAATGAATGAATTTTTATTTGAATCAAATAAATGAATTTTCATTTGAATCAAATAAATGAATTTTTATTTGTATCAAATAAATGAATTTTTATTTGAATCAAATAAATGAATTTTTATTTCAATAAAATAAATGAATTTTTATTTGAATCAAATAAATGAATTTTTATTTGAATCAAATGAATGAATTTTTATTTGAATCAAATAAATTAATTTTTATATGAATCAAATAAATCAAATTCTATTTGTATCAAATAAATAAAATTCTATTTTAATCAGATAAATTTGATAAAAAATTTATGTGATTTATTTGTATGCAATAAATTCTATTAGATCGCAATAAAATCCTATTATGTCAGCCATTGAATAAATTTCTTTGTCAAATATTAGCATAATAGGATTTTATTTTCGTCAAATAGAATTTATTTTATTCAAATAAATCGTATTGATTTCAAGTAAATTTTATTTGATTGAACTAAAATTTGATTAATTTGAATTAGATTCCGTATTTCATTCAAATAAGCCAATCAAAACGATTTTTTTGGGTATAGGTATCGAAAAATCAACCAACCTGGTGCAGAGAGGCTTCGATGAGAGAGCGACGACGGTCCTCATCTTCAAGACGACGACGGGAATCTTCCAATTGTCCAGCAAGCTGGGTCTTGGTGTAGATTATGCTCTCCATATTGACCTACAATCATAAAAATCATAGAAATTAACATCAACCTTAAATCTTCACATGGAGATAAAAATATATTCAACATATAGAACTTTTTGGTACCACATATATAAAACATATATTACATATTTATTTTTCTGAGGCAAAACATATTAAATGGATTTTTTGTCTTTAACCCTTTAACTTTCAACATAACATATTTACTATAATGGAGAAATAGCTATTTTTTAATGTTAAAAAAAATGTTATTCAAATTTCTTCAATTATTTTATTCAAATTTCACTGGTGAAATTTTGTTAAACCGTGGAATTCCATTAGGGATGTATTTTATATTTTCATGCTATTGAAGAAAGGCGTAAATTTACACATAGAAATTCTTTTCAAAGGAGAACTTAAAAAAAAATCTTTCGAATTTTTACTAATTTCAGATTTCATTTTGAAATTTGATTAACATTTGAGAAAAATTATTTTTCCCGATGGGAACGATGAAAATTAAGGCGTTAAGGGGTTAAAAAATGTAGGAATATTCTGGGAGGATATTTTGTCATTAATAATTACAACAAACCTTCAGATCCTGGACTTCCTTGACCAATTCAATGTTCTCCTGTGACAGACGAGTCTTGTGGCTGGTGATGTCAACGATCGTGCGGTTCAATTCTTCAATTTTGACATTGAGCTCAGAAACGTGAATTTCGAGCTTCTCGACGGTCTTAAGCGAGAGTACCTTCTCCTTCGTGACATTATCGAGCTGAGCAAGGAGTTCGTAAACTTCCTGCTGGAACTTGGCTTTTTCCTTGTCGGATCTGAAAATTTAAGCACAATATTTCGTTTTTTTTCATTTCTTCCAATTTTGACTTGTGTAAAGAAAGTATCAAAGCTAAATTCGAGGAACGAAGAAAAGTTCCTTACTGACATATTTTTAAAAAAACTCACATTAATTTAAAAATAGTTCGCTTACGGATTGGCAAAAAGAAATCAAGTTTTGTTATTTCAACTCTCCATAATTATTAATCAATTGTACATTTTTTTAAAGATATTCTTTTAATCTTATATATAGTTTTTAGCAGTTCACCGATTACCTGTTTTTTAATTAAATATACAATTTTTTGTTCAACGGACCCATTTTCAAAATTTTTTAAAAAATATTTCTAATTTTCACTTGTGTAAATAAAGTTCCAAAGCTAATTTCGAGGAAGGAAGAGGAGTTCTTTACAGACATATTTAAAAAACACACATACTAATTAAAAAATAGTTCGCTTACGAATTGGCAAAAAAAAATTAAGTTTTGTCATTTCAACTCTACATAATTATTACTCATTTCTACATTTCTTTTTAGATATTCTTTCAATCTTATATATAATTCTTAGCAGTTCGCAAATTACCTGTTTTTTTAAATTAATTACAATTTTTTGAACGTGCCATTTTTTTTTTTAGAAATATTTCTAATTTTGACTTGTGTAAATAAAGTATCAGAGCTAAATTCGAGGAAGAAAGAGGAGTTCCTTACTGACATATTAAAAAAAACACACATTAATTAAAAAATAGTTTGCTTACGAATTGCCAAAAAAAAATCAAGTTTTGTCATTTCAACTCTCCACAATTATTACTCATTTCTACATTTTTTTTAGATATTCTTTCAATCTTATATATGATTCTTAGCAGTTCGCAGATTACCTGTTTTTTAAATGAATTACAATTTTTTGAACGTGCCATTTTTTTTAGAAATATTTCTAATTTTGACTTGTCTAAATAAAGTATCAAAGCTAAATTCGAGGAACGAAGAGTAGTTCCTAACTGACATATTAGAAAAACACACATTAATTAAAAAATAGTTTGCTTACGAATTGCCAAAAAAAAACTAGTTTTGTCATTTCAACTCTCCATAATTATTAATCATTTCTACATTTTTTTTAGATATTCTTTCAATCTTATGTATAATTCTTAACAGTTCGCAGATTACCTGTTTTTTAAATTAATTACAATTTTTTGAACGTGCCATTTTTTTTTTTTTTTAGAAATATTTCTAATTTTGACTTGTCTAAATAAAGTATCAAAGCTAAATTCGAGGAACGTAGAGAAGTTCCTTACTGACATATTAAAAAAACACACATTAATTAAAAAATAGTTCGCTTACGGATTGGCAAAAAAAATTAAGTTTTGTCATTTCAACTCTACATAATTATTACTCATTTCTACATTTTTTTTAGATATTCTTTCAATTTTATATATAATTCTTAGCAGTTCGCAGATTACCTGTTTTTTAAATGAATTACAATTTTTTGAACGGGCCATTTTTTTTTTTTTTAGAAATATTTCTAATTTTGACTTGTGTAAATAAAGTATCAAAGCTAAATTCGAGGAACGAAGAGAAGTTCCTTACTGACATATTAAAAAAACACACATTAATTAAAAAATAGTTTGCTTACGAATTGCCAAAAAAAAAAACAAGTTTTGTCATTTCAACTCTCCATAATTATTAACCATTTGTACATTTTTCTTTAGATATTCTTTTAATCTTATTGTAGTTTTTAGCAGTTCGCAGATTACCTGTTTTTATTTTATTAATAACAATTTTTCATACGTCCCCATTTTTTTTTCGAAATTTTTCTAATTTTGATTTGTGTAAATAAAGTGTCAGAGTTAATTTCGAGGAAGGAAGAGGTTCTGAGTTTTTCTTGGTGAAACGTGACATCCCCGATATTCTCCAGCTGGAGGGTAACAGAATTTTGTGTACTTAACGCATATGTATAGAAATTTACGCGACAGCGAAGACAAGAAAAGAGAGAAAGAGACGGAGAGAAAAACAGAGAGAGAGAGAGAGAGTGAGAGAGAGAAAACGGAAATTATCTCGGAATATTTGTGGCGCTTCCACCCACGTCCTCATGGAGGGTGTAAGGTGTCAGCGAGACGCGATTTCGTAGGATAGTGGGGATTCGGACTCGCTCTCCGTGTACTAATATGGCGCGGCAACGTGGGGTTGAGGATTGACTCGCGCTCTCGCGAGACTCGTACTCGGTTAAAAATAGTCATAAGCCGAGTGTGCTCAGTCCGATCTAGAAGGAAAGACGGAGAAGATAGTGAGGACCGAAATGAAAGAGAGAGAGAGAGAGAGAGTCACGCAGGAATTAGAAGCTGTGAGCGTCATTTTAACGAGGACCGCCACCTAACAGACCACTCGGTGGTTCACCTCTTGTAAAACCTCCGCCCCCGCAAGCCTCTCTTAGGGCCCTTCAACAGGTGGAGTCTTTTTTCCACCTGTCATCGTGGCTCGACACTCGCTCATTTTTTACTCTCCTACATTTGATATAAATACACGAAGAGAAAACTTTAGTTGCATCAACAAATCAGATACTAATTTAGCGACAGCAAAGCCTTATTTCTTAGCTTAACAAAAATGATTTGCTAGGCTTATCACAAAAGTTTGCTAGACCAGCAAGATTATTTGCTAGACCAGCAAAATTATTTGCTAGGCCGGAAAAATTATTTGCTAGGCCAGAAAAATTATTTGCTAGGCCGGTAAAATTATTTGCTAGGCCAGCAAAATATTTGCTGGGCCAGCAAAATATTTGCTAGGCCAGCAAAATTATTTGCTAGGCCAGCAAAATTATTTGCTAGGCCAGCAAAAGTATTTGCTAGGCCAGCAAAATTATTTTCTAGGCCAACAAAATTATTTGCTAGGCCAACAAAATTATTTGCTAGGCCAGCAAAATTATTTACTAGGCCAGTAAAATTATTTGCTAGGCCAGCAAAATTATTTGCTAGGCCAGCAAAATTATTTGCTAGGCCAGCAAAATTATTTGCTAGACCAGCAAAATTATTTGCTAGACCAGCAAAATTATTTGCTAGGCCAGCAAAATTATTTGCTAGGCCAGCAAAGTTATTTTCTAGGCCAGCAAAATTATTTGCTAGGCCAGCAAAATTATTTACTAGGCCAGCAAAATTATTTGTTAGGCCAGTAAAATTATTTGCTAGGCCAACAAAATTATTTGCTAGGCCAGCAAAATTATTTGCTAGGCCAGCAAAATTATTTGCTGGCCAGCAAAATTATTTGCTAGGCCAGCAAAATTATTTGCTAGGCCAGAAAAATTATTTGCTAGGCCAGCAAAATTATTTTCTAGGCCAGCAAAATTATTTGCTAGGCCAGCAAAATTATTTGCTAGGCCAGCAAAATTATTTTCTAGGCCAGCAAAATTATTTGCTAGGCCAGTAAAATTATTTGTTAGGCCAACAAATAAAGTTTGCTGTCACTATGCTAGGAAATGATTTTTTCTCCGTGTATAATTGGTTAAATAGTCTTTAGCCAAAGGTAGATATCAAACAATTTATTTTGTTCAACCAATTTGTTAAATTGGGCTAATAAAATTTATTTCCTGACCGACGAATTAAATTTGTTATTTATTTTTTGCCTCCCCAAATTAATAGGTTGCGACAACAACTCAATTTACTTGGTAATTAGGTAATTTTTTTTCGCGTAACCATTTTTATCATTGGCTGAAGCAGTGTGATAGCCTGAAGCATATTTAACCTGTCCTCGTGGCTCGATACTCGCTCGTTTTTACATTCCTAAATTGATATAGATATAATTGGTTAAACAGTCTTTAGCCGAATAAATTGGTAGATATGAATCAATTTTGTTTTTTGGACCGACCAATACAATTGTCATTTATTTATTGCCTCCTCAAATTAATAGCTTGCGACAATAACTCAATTTACTTGGTAATGAAGTAATTTTTTTTTTGCGTAACTAATTTTCTCATTGACTCGAACAATTTGATAGCCTGGAGCATATTTAACCCTCCAAGTTAGGGGTGAAATCACTAATTCATGGTCTTTGAGTAATATTTCACGTTGTCATTGATTTTTCGTGTCATAACAAGGAAAAAAAAATTATATATAGACCGACATATGGAATTTGACATATATAGTATGTATAAAATTTATGTACAATATAAAAATGATTTATTAATTTATGTATAAATTGTAAATAGAGCATATGTAGATTATATAATCTACATACGCTTTATTTACAATTTAGCATATATATGCTAAATTCTATGTTTAAAACTATGTATGTTTTTTTATGTACTCTATATATAATTTTTTTTTACTCGGCTAGTGAAGAGCAAAGCCATCAATCAAAATTGTCTTATTTTGACCTCAACAATGAACGACCTGCTACAGAAATGCTCGTCGAACGTAGACGTCCTTGTAACATTGAGGAGACAAACGAGCCGGGGCTATGCCGAAAACGTCGACCTATGTTTAGAGCTGAGGTTCCCTTGGAGTCTCGCCAGTTTCGTAGACGCGAGGAAAAATTTCATTTAGCGAATTTCATAGCAATCGAGGGTTCGATATTAAGGGGAAACGCAACTGAAATCAAGGGTAGCAAGTATTTACACAACTTAATGTAAATATGACTACTTGTAGCAGTCCCTTAAATAATAAAAATAAATATATTTCAAAAATTGTAAATGGATTGGAAGAATAAATATATTTAAAAAATTGGAAATGTATTGGAAGAATAAATATTTTTCAAAAATTTGAAATGTATTGGAAGAATAAATATTTATCAAAAATTGGAAATGTATTGGAAGAATAAATATATTTCAAAAATTGGAAATGTATTGGAAGAATAAATATATTTCAAAAATTGGAAATGTATTGGAAGAATAAATATTTTTCAAAAATTCGAAATGTGTTGGAAGAATAAATATATTTCAAAAATTGGAAATGTATTGGAAGAATAAATATTTTTCAAAAATTGGAAATGTATTGGAAGAATAAATATATTTCAAAAATTGGAAATGTATTGGAAGAATAAATATATTTCGAAAATTGGAAATGTATTGGAAGAATAAATATTTTTCAGAAATTCGAAATGTATTGGAAGAATAAATATTTTTCAAAAATTGGAAGTGTATTGGAAGAATAAATATATTTTTAAAAATTGGAAATGTATTGGAAGAATAAATATATTTCAAAAATTGTAAATGTATTGGAAGAATAAATATATTTCAAAAATAGGAAATGTATTGGAAGAATAAATATATTTCAAAAATTGGAAATGTATTGGAAGAATAAATATATTTCAAAAATTGTAAATGTATTGGAAGAATAAATATTTTTCAAAAATTGTAAATTTATTGGAAGAATAAATATTTTTCAAAAATGGGAGATGTATTGGAAGAATAAATATATTTCAAAAATTCGAAATGTATTGGAAGAATAAATATTTTTCAAAAATTGGAAATGTATTGGAAGAATAAATATATTTAAAACATTGGAAATGTATTGGAAGAATAAATATTTTTCAAAAATTGGAAATGTATTGGAAGAATAAATATATTTCAAAAATTGGAAATGTATTGGAAGAATAAATATTTTTCGAAAATTCTAAATTTATTGGAAGAATAAATATTTTTCAAAAATTGTAAATGTATTGGAAGAATAAATATATTTAAAAAATTAGAAATATATTGGAAGAATAAATATTTTTCAAAAATTGTAAATGTATTGGAAGAATAAATATATTTCAAAAATTGGAAATGTATTGGAAGAATAAATATTTTTCAAAAATTGTAAATATATTGGAAGAATAAATATATTAAAAAAATAGAAAATGTATTGAAAAAATAAATATATTTAAAAAATTAGAAATATATTGGAAGAATAAATATATTTCAAAAATTAGAAATATGTTGGAATAATAAATATATTTCAAAAATTGGAAATGTATTGGAAGAATAAATATATTTCAAAAATTGTAAATGTATTGGAAGAATAATTATTTTTCAAAATTTGTAAATATATTGGAAGAATAAATATTTTTCAAAAATTGTAAATGTATTGGAAGAATAAATATATTTAAAAAATTAGAAATGTATTCGAAGAATAAATATATTTCAAAAATTAGAAATATATTGGAAGAATAAATATTTTTCAAAAATTGTAAATGTATTGGAAGAATAAATATATTTCAATAATTAGAAATATATTGGAAGAATAAATATTTTTCAAAAATTGCAAATGTATTGGAAGAATAAATATGTTTCAAAAATTAGAAATATATTGGAATAATAAATATTTTTCAAAAATTGAAAATGTATTGGAAGAATAAATACATTTTAAAAATTGGAGAAGTATTGGAAGAGTAAATATATTTCGAAAATTGGAAATGTATTGGAAGAATAAATACTTTTCAAAAATTGGAAATGTATGTTCCGGTACGTAATGGTTTCGAGTTCTCCTATTTATTGTTAGCAAGATGTCGGGCTTGCATAATTTTTTTGTTACGATTTCTAGTAGTCATAAGGCGAACACCAAGAAACGATTTTTTTTTTTTCATGACATTAATCTTGAAAAAAAAAAACGATTATTCTTATTTTATCACTTTTTGATGGATTTTACTCGTGTCTCCTCGTAAAATGGTTTGTGGGTGATGCTCTTGTTGGACATTTTTTTTTATTACTTCCGTTTGGACTTTTTTATTTTTGTAAACATCTGACACTGACCTGGCGCGTGCTTTCGACAGCTGATCGATCTGATCTTGAAAATCGACAACGACTTCCTGGTGTTTTTTGCGGAGGTGGTGAGCAGTTTCCTCGCTCTCGAGATGCACATCCTCCAGGAGTTTACGGAGCTTGAGAAGTTCCGTATCTCTCTTCTTGTTGATCTCAAACTGCAGTTCAATAAATAATAAGTCAATCGATTATATTGTCAATCATAATTGTGTGTAATAAATTTATGCACCAAGAAAATATTCTCATAATTTTTCTGACCAAAATTGCAATGAAATGTTTGTTTTTTTTTGCAATTTCGTTCTTTCTCTGATTCTATTCACATTATTATTATTATTTTCATTGTACAAAAAGAGAATATTCTTATAAGTTTTGTGACCGAAAATAGCAATGAAATTTTTGTGTTTTGCAATATTCTTCTTTTGCTGATTCTATTGTCATTATTATTATTTTTTTAATTGAACAAAAAGTGAACATTCTAACAAATTTTAAGATGAGAATTGAAATCCCAAACATCAATAATTAATCAGTCAATCGATTATATTCTCAATCATATTTGTGTGTGTATTTAAAATTTTTTTTTTATTTATACACTAAAATAATATTCTTATAATTTTTATGACCAAAATTGCAATGAAATTTGTTTTTTTTTTTTTTTTCAATTTGGTTTCTTTGCTGATTCTATTGACTTTATTATTATTATTTTCTTTTTTATTATACAAGAATTTTTTTTTCATTATTCTAACAATTTTTTCTTTTCTTTTTTTTTTTTGCAAATAATTTTATATACGATAAGTTTCAAGGCTGACCTGAGATTCGGCGCCACCCTCGGCCTCTTCAAGGCGTTCGGACAGCTGGATTACTTGCACGCTTAAATCGGCGCGCTCACGTTCGATCTAAAAAAGAAGAAAGCAACATTCATGCTCATCCAATTGTTTCGTTAATGGCGCGAGATGTTCGCAACATTGTTTGGAGAGGAAGAAGAACGAGCAAGACGTGTTAGCCAAGCTGACGTCATTGGAGGCTTCGCGAATAGCCGCGTATTCTAATTTCGTCTTGCCGTCTCTATATCCGGCGCTTTATTCATATTACAAACGAAGCGTTTATCGCCACCGAAGTGTGCATCATGCAGTAAATGTGTGATAATTTTAGGCACCGACAAATTCCAGAAAATGCTTTTTTCCGGACTGACATATTAAAACAAGGATGCAAAGTAAAATCTTGCACATTGCTTCCTCATTATTTTTCGCGATTTACAAAGCTACCTCAATGAGGAAGTATGTTATTCAATTTTTGGCTTCCTCATAGAGGAAGCTTTGTAAAACGCGAAAAATAATGAGGAAGCAATGTGCAAGTTTCTACTTTGCATCCTTGTTTTAATTAGATAAATATACATGTTGTGGATTCGCTTTTTCTATTTCGTTATTACGTTATTTCGTGATTATTAGAGCATTTCCGAAAGTGAATGTGATAATGTATATTTTGAAAAATAATTCAACATTCCATAAAATCAAAAATTTTATACCGTTCGTCACTAAATTATACATATATAATGGATGAATATTGTTTCATTTATATACAAAATTTGGGCTCGCTATCTTAAGTTTTGCAAAATTTACAATAGAGCGATAATGTCAATTTTTTGAAAAATTCAAAACATCATAAAATTTTAACGGTTCAACCGATCTTAACCAAATTCAATAGCGATCACCGGCGTATGAAAGCTCACATTTATACTAATTTTAAGATCAATATCTCGAAAATTGAAAGAGTTATCGCGTAAACAGACATTTTTCAAAAAATTTAAAAAACGCGTAATAATTTAACGGTGATGTGGATTTTAACAAAAATCTGTATGAAGGATGAGGCTTGATCCCGCTATCTATGGTCCAAATTTCAGCTTGATGTCTCAAGGCATTCCCGAGTTATAAAGGTTTACATTTTAAGAGCGTTTCCGAAAGTGAATGTGATAATGTATATTTTGAAAAATAATTCAACATTCCATAAAATCAAAAATTTCATACCGTTCGTCACTAAATTATACATATATAATGGCTGAATATTGTTTCATTTATATACAAAATTTGAGCTCGCTATCTTAAGTTTTGCAAAAGTTACAATAGAGCGATAATGTCAATTTTTTGAAAAATTCAAAACATCATAAAATTTTAACGGTTCAACCGATCTTAACCAAATTCAATAGCGATCACCGGCGTATGAAAGCTCACATTCATACTAATTTTAAGATTAATATCTCGAAAATTGAAAGAGTTATCGCGTAAACAGACATTTTTCAAAAAATTTAAAAACGCGTAATAATTTAACGATGAAGTGGATTTTAACAAAAATCTGTATGAACGATGAGGCTTGATCCCTCTATCTATGGTCCAAATTTCAGCTTGATGTCTCAAGGCATTCCCGAGTTATAAAGGTTTACATTTTAAGAGCGTTTCCGAAAGTGAATGTGATAATGTATATTTTTAAAAATAATTCAACATTCCATAAAATCAACAATTTCATACCGTTCGTCACTAAATTATACATATATAATGTCTGAATATTGTTTCATTTATATACAAAATTTGCGCTCGCTATCTTAAGTTTTGCAAAAGTTACAATAGAGCGATAATGTCAATTTTTTGAAAAATTCAAAACATCATAAAATTTTAACGGTTCAACCGATCTTAACCAAATTCAATAGCGATCGCCGGCGTATGAAAGCTCACATTTATACTAATTTTAAGATCAATATCTCGAAAATTGAAAGAGTTATCGCGTAAACAGACATTTTTCAAAAAATTAAAAAACGGGTAATAATTTAACGATGAAGTGGATTTTAACAAAAATCTGCATGAACGATGAGGCTTGATCCCTCTATCTATCGTCCAAATTTCAGCTTGATATCTCAAGGCATTCCTGAGATATCGAGGTTTACATTTTTCGACCGTGTAACATACACACACTCAGACATTTTTTCTAAATCACTTTTCTCGACGTTTTGTCCCATTCTGAGTGTACCGACATGAAGATCTCGAAAAAAAAAAATTTCATGAAAACAAAGCTTCCTCTATGAGGAAGCAAAAAGAAAAACACACATCTATTTAGAGAAAACTTTTGTTGCATTAACAAATCAGTTGCTAATACAGTGCCAACAAAGTCTTATTTCTTAGCCTAAAAAAAATAATTTGCTAGGCTTGTCAGAAAAATTTGCTAGACCATCAAAAACATTAACTAGGTCAGCAAAATTATTTGTTAGGCGAGCAAATACATTTTCTAGGCCAACAAATAAAGTTTGCTGTCACTCTGCTAGCAAATGATTTTTCTCCGTGTTGAAAAACAGTTTGCTTGCGAATTGTTAAAAAAAAAATTAAGTTTTATTATTTCAACTCTACATAATTATTACAATTGCATTTGTACATATTTTTTTTAGATATTCTTTGAATTTTGTGTATAATTGTGAGAATTATATGTAGAGTTGAAATGACAAAAAATTGTTTTTAGAAGTTCGCAGATTATCTGTTTTTTGAATTAATAACAATTTTTTGTTCAATATCCTTTTTTTTTTTTTTTTATAAAGAAATGTTTTGCTATTTTTTGCGACTTTTGCGTTGAATTAAGCGCGTTTATTCGTTACATAGTGTATTCACGATAAAAGGAATGCAGCCAGAGCCGCAAAGTTAAGCTCTCGGTCGTGGTGCGTCGAAAGCTTGAGCGTGAAACCAAAAATAGAAGCGACGAGAGCTGGACATTTCGACCTAGTGGCTATCCCCACTCATCACTGCCCGAGCTTTCGTCGCAAGCTCTGGTTTTTCTTATACAATTCCAATTCCGCGTTTATACCGTTAAAATGCAATTTCAAAAATAATTCCTAATTCTTTATGGAAAATTAACGATTCTCTCACAAATTGCTTGCTCTTTTTCCTCTCTTTAATGATGCTGCACTAAAAAATGCTTTATTATATTATAATTATCAAAAAGTTGGTAAGCACAACTAAGTTATTAGTTAACATAATTAAAGATTTAGTAAAAAAAAACTAAAGCATTACTACTAACCAATAACTTAATTTTTCTTGGTTAAATTTTCAACAAAGTATTTAGTATGCCTAACCAATAACTTGGTTGCGCCTACCAAATTTTTCTTGGTTAAATTTTCAACAAATTATTTATTACGTCTATCCAATAACTTAGTTGCGCCTATTAATTTTTTTAAAAAATATTTAGTACGTCTAACCAATAACTTGGTTGTGCCTATTAATTTTTTTTTGGTTAAATTTTCAAAAAAATATTTATTACGTCTAGCCAATTTTTTCTTTTTGCGTTAATTTTTCAACAAAATATTTAGTACGTCTAACCAATAACTTGGTTGCGCCTATTAATTTTTTTTTGGTTAAATTTTCAAAAAAATATTTAGTACGTCTAGCCAATTTTTTTTGCGTTAATTTTTCAACGGAATATTTAGTCTGACCAATAACTTGTTTGCGCCTACCAATTTTTTTTTCTTGGTTAAATTTAAAAAAAAATATTTAGTACGTCTAACCAATTTTTTTTGCGTTAATTTTTCAACGGAATATTTAGTCTAACCAATAACTTGGTTGCGCCTACCAATTTTTTTTTCTTGGTTAAATTTTCAAAAAAATATTTAGCACGTCTAACCAATAACTTGGTTGTACCTATTAATTTCTTTTGGTTTAATTTTCAAAAAAATATTTAGTACGTCTAACCAATAACTTGGTTGTGCCTATTAATTTTTTTTCGTTAAATTTTCAAAAAAAATATTTAGTGCGTCTAGCCAATTTTTTTTTTGGCGTTAATTTTTCAACAAAATATTTAGTCTAATCAATAACTTGGTTGAGTCTACCAATTTTTTTTCTTGGTTAAATTTTCGAAAAAAATATTTAGTACGCCTAACCAATAACTTGGTTGCGCCTACCAATTTCTTTTTTGGTCAAATTTTCAACAAAGTATTTAGTACGTCTAACCAATAACTTGATTGCGCCTACAAAATTTTTTGTTTCTTAGTTCAATTTTCAACCAAGATCTTAGTAACCCCAACCAAGTTTTTTTTTCGTTATGATTACGATTCCAGTTTGTTAGATCAACTCACCCTCTGACGCAACTCCCTCTCGGACTCCAAATCATCCTGAAGCAGACGGATTTTGTCCTGAAAAAAAAAAGGAAAAACATATGTTGTTGTATTTACAGAATTTTTTTTTTTTTTTTTTCATAAGTCACACAGTTTAGCTCAAGGCCTTAAGTAAAACTAGGCTGTTCAACAGTTTTATGTAATGGTTCTCAAAATATCTCGAGCAAAGAGGATACGAGAAATACATTGGTTGGACGGTTCAAAATTTAGCGGATTTTTTGGAACAGCACTGAGAAAAATTTTTTGGTAGGCCATCAAATTTTTTCTAAAAATGCTGATAACATTATTTTTGCTAGCCTAACTCAAAAATCGTTTTATCTTACTTCTTGCTAGATTAACAAATCATTTTGCTAAGCTAACAAATTTTTTTCTAGGACAGCAAAAAAACGTAAGACTTTAATAACAAAACGATTTTTGGGCCCAAAAAAAATGTTGTCTCCGTGAGTTGGAAGAGAAAATTAACGATTTTATCTCAAAGTGGTAGCTTGGGACTTGGAATATTTTTCTCAGCAATTTTGTAGGAGGAAATGCAGTTTTTTTTTTCGTTTTCAAAAGGTAAAGAGGGTGGATTTGGCTTGGTTAAGGTGAATGCGAATAAGTACGTCATTGCAGGGCGCCGGTGACGAGCACACGTATGTAGCCTCGTCGTTGGGCCGACTATTTTCGTACCCGAGCTATTCGATAGCTACATTGCAGCGGTTCACTTTAGTTCCTACCGGTTGGCACTAACATCCCTTATGGTCACTGAACTTTCGCGAGCGTCACACTCAATCCCGTCCACATTATACTGTTCCAGAGATGTAATTTGGCAATCGTCCGTTGATGATCATCGTCAGTCACTCTGCTTTCCATTATACCGATTTTTTTTCATCACCTCTCGATGCATATTTATTGCACGACAAATAATTCAGAGCGAAGATGTTTTTTTTTTTCAATTTCTTTCACTTTTGACACTAGTCGCGAGGCTTGTTTGTGTACATTGTAAAATAAAAAATTAGTTAGATATGTTAAAGATACGAATGTAAGGAAAGGAACAAGAGTTTCTTCATACCGATTTTTTTTTCGCACGACAAATAATTTTATTACATAGCGAAGATGTTTTTTTTTGTTTAATTTCTTTCACTTTTGACACTATTCGCGAGTTTAGTTTGTGTATATTGGAAAATGCAAAATTAGATATGTTAAAGATACGAATACAAGGAAAGGAACAATTTTCTTCATACCGATTTTTTTTAAAAAGCAGAGATATTTTTTCGTTTAAGTTCTTTCACTTTTGACACTAGACGCGAGGTTTGTTTGTGTACATTGGAAAATAAAAAATTAGTTAGATATGTTAAAGATACGAATATAAGGAAAGGAAGAATTTTCTTCATACCGATTTTTTTTTTCATCACCTCGCGATTTTTTAAATATATATAAAAATTTTTAAAGAGCGACGATTTTGTTTTCGTTTAATTTCATTCACTTTTAACACTAGTCGCGAGGCTTGTTTGTGTATATTGGAAAATAAAAAAATTAGTTGGATTTGTTAAAGATACGAATCAGTGAGGATATTTCGCAAGGAAGAGGAACGAAATATAGTGAGAAAAAAAAGAAAATGAAAAACGTACCTCGAGCCTTGAGAGAGCGGTCAGGTCGGCGCTGTACTCGATGCTGACGTCGGCCGATCCTCCACCCCCGCTTGACCGGTAAGTGTACTTGGAAGTTTTCGCAACCGCTGAAGACGACATTTTATAAAATCGTTTTTCGTCCCCTCGGTGTATCCTCCTCGACTAATTTTTTTCCTCCTGGTCACTAGTGCAGCCCTTTGCTTGCCCTTAGAGATTTTTTAGTCTCTCTTCCTCCGTCGATTCTCCACTTGCTGCAAGCCAGGATGATGAAACGTATATAAATCGATAGGCCGATCGGTGATTGGTTCACGAGAAAAAAAGAACAAGAGAACAAACGAGGACACGATTAGAAACACCGTATAATTTTTATAGCGTTAAATAATCGATTAACTTAGGATTTTACGTGATTATTAACAAGCAGCATTTTGTGTTAGAGTTCGTTTGTGTATTTTCTTTGAATGATTATTTTGTTATTATATTCTAGAGATTGGAAAAAGTGACCGACTGGTTGGAGGGTGGGTGAGAGCTGTTTCTTAGTCGAGTTGTTCGTCGTGGCTATCGGCTAACGAGTCGTCTCTTCTTCTGGGTTTCGGAGCCGACCAGCGCCCTACTCGTAGTGCGCGACTCGTCGTCGTTCGTATGGCGCGCCGGTCATCCCATGCCACCGTGAAAAACGAACGTTCGCGCAGGCGCGATAGATCCTCCAAGATGGATAATCATCATCCCTCTCCCCACCCTTGGCGAAAGCTCTTGAAGAAGAAGAAGAAGAAGAAGGCACTACGTGTATATGTTCTCACACGTTCGATCATCATCGTCATATGAACGCAACCACCTCCACTTAACCCGAGAGCCACGAGGACATCCCCTGTCTTTCCAAAAACACCTCGCCAACGCATTCTCTCCTACTCGCGACTAGGCCAGGGCTTTCTTTTATTTCATTCTTTTATCTTCCTCTCTTCAGCCTCAAGGAAAATCACTGTTGGTTCTTGGAATACGTGTTGAAGTTGTAGACACGATCGTTAATCAATGAGCAAAGGAATATTAACTTGAACGTTTCAATTTCGATTAGTTATCGCTCTTTGGGTTATTTATGCGGAAAATTGGTCATAATAGAGTTAACGATAAGTGATTAGTGGTTTTAAAAAAAATCATCGATAGTATTATCTATTTAACAGCTATAATAATTTTTTAAGAATTAAAAACGGTTTTTATGAAATATCGTAACAATCTCTGTTTTATTTCAATCTTTTAGCTTCCTCTCTTTAGCCTCAAGGAAAATCACTGTTGAGCGAACAATATGAGCGAAGGAATATTAACTTGAACGTTTCAATTTCGATTAGTTATCGCTCTTTGGGTTATTCATGCGGAAAGTTGATCATTATAGAGTTGACGATAAGTGATTGGTGGTTTTAAAAAAAATCATCGATAGTATTATCTACTTAACAGCTATAATAATTTTTTTCTAAATTGAAAACGATTTTTATGAAATATCGTAACAATCTCTGCTTTATTTCATTCTTTTAGTTTCCTCTCTTTAGCCTCAAGGAAAATCACTGTTGGTTCTTGGAATACGTGTTGGAGTTGTAGACACGATCGTTAATCAATGAGCGAAGGAATATTAACTTGAACGTTTCAATTTCGATTAGTTATCGCTCTTTGGGTTATTTATGCGGAAAATTGGTCATAACAGAGTTAACGATAAGTGATTAGTGGTTTTAAAAAAAATCATCGATAGTATTATCTATTTAACAGCTATAATAATTTTTTTCTAAATTGAAAACGGTTTTTATGAAATATCGTAACAATCTCTGCTTTATTTCAATCTTTTAGTTTCCTCTCTTCAGCCTCAAGGAAAATCACTGTTGGTTCTTGGAATACGTGTTGAAGTTGTAGACACGATCGTTAATCAATGAGCGAAGGAATATTAACTTGAACGTTTCAATTTCGATTAGTTATCGCTCTTTGGGTTATTCATGCGGAAAGTTGGTCATAACAGAGTTGACGATAAGTGATTAGTGGTTTTTAAAAAAATCATCGATAGTATTATCTATTTAACAGCTATAATAATTTTTTAAGAATTAAAAACGGTTTTTATGAAATATCGTAACAATCTCTGTTTTATTTCATTCTTTTAGTTTCCTCTCTTCAGCCTCAAGGAAAATCACTGTTGATTCTTAGAATACGTGTTGAAGTTGTAGACACGATCGTTAATCAATGAGCGAAGGAATATTAACTTGAACGTTTCAATTTCGATTAGTTATCGCTCTTTGGGTTATTTACACTGAGAAAAAAAATGTAGAAATTAACTAAATCTGCGTTTGCCCTCGTTCAAACAAATTTCTCGTTTAGGACAACAAAATGGTTAGTTTCTTCAATAATTATTTGATTTAGTTGACTAAAATATACCTGCGACAAACAAAATATTTGTTATATTAACTAAAAATTTATTTGATAGAGGTTGAACGCCGATTTAGTTCATTCTAACTTTTTTTTTCTCAGTGTATACGGAAAATGGATCATAATAGAGTTGACGATAAGTGATTAGTGGTTTTAAAAAAAATCATCGATAGTATTATCTATTTAACAGCTATAATATTTTTTTTTAAATTAAAAACGGTTTTTATAAAATATCGTAACAATCTCTGTTTTATTTCAATCTTTTAGCTTCCTCTCTTCAGCCTCAAGGAAAATCACTGTTGGTTCTTGGAATACGTGTTGGAGTTGTAGACACGATCGTTAATCAATGAGCGAAGGAATATTAACTTGAACGTTTCAATTTCGATTAGTTATCGCTCTTTGGGTTATTCATGCGGAAAGTTGATGGATGCGGAAAATTGGTCATAACAGAGTCAACGATAAGTGATTAGTGGTTTTTTTTTAGACAAGCATTGATAGTACTATTTACTTAACTGCTATAATAATGTTTTTTGAAAGTGTCGTCAAAAGGGTACGAAAAATTGATTATACTTTATAAAAATAATGTCTACGATTTCTGAATTGGAAACACAAAAAATTATAACCGATAAATGTTTGGACAGATTTAGTCAATTAATTGTTTTGGCATCTGCCTGCATTGTCACGCACCCATTTATTACATTTATACAATTCATCAACTTGTTTTTTTTCAATTTCTTCAGGTTCATTAAATTCGATAATTATTATTCATCAAAAATAATTATTCAAACATAATTATTATTTATCAGTAACAATTATTTATAACGATTTAATAAAATTAATATCCTAAATAACTGAAAATCTCAGATAAACGCATTTTGAAAGAACGTTTACGACAAAGTTCCTTCCAATAATGTTGTCGGGTATAATTTCATCTTATTGTCATTGAGATGATAATAATTACGCGGCCTAGAAGTTTCTCCGGATGATAGATCATTTTGGCATTGTTTTTTGCAGAAGAAACATTGAAAATTACTGCCAAGATGAGACGGCAGAGGAGAAGAAGGACGCGGAAGAGTGGACAACGTGTATTCTCATCTGCTAAGAATGTCTGCTGTGAGAGGCTATGATAGATGGCCCTATTTTAGCACCTCCATCCATCGAGCTCGCGCGTTGCTTCCCTCAATCTCTTAATTTCCTTTCCGTCTCGTCATTTCGCCTCCACGACTACAACTATTTCTTCTTCTTCTTCTTCTTCTTCGTCTTCAACTTCTTCATCTTCTGCTTCTTCTTACTTCTCATCCGAAAGCAGTGGGATATTTTTGACGAGTTAATAACAACCACGTGTCTGCCACTTATGTTCTACTCCCGTCTAGATACCAGATCAGATCATGACTGGTTTGATGAAGAGACTCTTCTACGAAGAGTCTTCTAATATTGATAATCCAAATACTTCAATCGATGATTATTTTCCGAATGTAAACAATTATAGTTGTTAACATCCACAAAAAAAATGTTTATACCCTTTATTGAAATAAATAAATGCAGGGAGATAAATAAAAATTTAATTTTTAAGTGATGAAAATTTAGGCCTAAGTGATCAGAAACCGGGACATTCATCTCAGATCCGGTATACATGGCATTCCTGTTTAAAATATTTTTCTAGGTCTTCGTGTTGCGCAACCTGTTGGCCGGTACTTCATCACCAACTTTAAAAAAAGCCTATACATTTTTCCTTTGACTAATGCGCGATAACATGATTCAACAAATCATCATTTGATTGAAATTTGAACGTTTGTCAACAAAAAAAATATTCAAATAAATAATCGAGGTATTCGTCATCGGTTTAGCCATTTTTTTTTCTTACTTATATTTTTTTCCACACTCATTCAGGCACTTTTTATTTTCCTCTCAATGTATATAATTGACAGAACTGTGCCATTTGAACTACGATTTGATTTGTAAGGGAAATGGAATAATCGATTGATTGTGTCAATTCTTTTTTTGGTTATGGCAACTAATATTCTCTTTCCGTGAGGACAAACAATATTTGAAGGGCGAAAATCACACCGAGAGAAAAATATAGTACTGATTCCCAGATTCGTATAGTAATTGGGATTCAAAGTGGAAAAATGGCATTTTTTTCCAGACACATACGAAGATTTACTTGGCGTCGCCCGCTGTACAATTTACGCTAAATAGTACACGGAGAAAAATCATTTGCTAGCATAGTGACAGTAAAATTTAACAAATAATTTTGTTGGCCTAGTAAATATTTTTACTGGTCTAGCAAATTTTTTGACAAGCCTAGGAAATAATTTTTGTTAGGCTAAGAAATAAGGCTTTGCTGTCAATATGTTAGCGGCAGCACCTCGATTCTACAGAGCCCATCTCTACACAGCCTCATTTCTACACAAGCATTTCTACACCGAATTTTACTACACGCAACAAATTTGCAAAAGTTCGACACGCAAAAGTTCAACACAAAAAAGTTGGACACAAAAAAGTTCTACACCTTAAAAATTCTACACCGTACAAGATTGACACTGCAAGAGTTCGACACGCAAAAATTGTACACGCAAAAGTTCAACACGCCAGAGTTCGACATCGCAAAGTTTTACACGGTGCATCTGTACACCGTCATAGTTCGACACAGCCTCATCTCTACACGCGCTATATTTCAACAGTTACCGATCAAAACTGTTCAAATATGGTGTGTTACCCACCGAAACTGTTTAAATATGGTGCGTTACCGACCGAAATTGGAAAAATATGGCGCGTGTAGAGATGAGCATGTGTAGGGATGAGGCTGTGTCGAATTATGACGGCGTAGAGATGCGCGGTGTAGAACTTCGGCGTGTTGAACTTTTGCGGTGTCGAAATTTGCGGTGTCGGACTTTTGCGTGTACAACTTCTGCGTGTACAATTTTCGCGTGTTGAACTCTTGCAGTGTCAAACTTTTACGGTGTAGAAGTTTTAAAGTGTAGAACTTTTTCGTGTCAAACTTTTGCGGTGTCGAACTATGGCGTATTGAAATTCCGCGGTGTCGGACTTTTGCGTGTAGAGCTCGCGGCGTGTAAAACTTTCATCATGTAAATTTGTTGCGTGTAGTAAAATTCGGTGTACAAATTCTCGTATAGAAATTAGGCTGTGTCGAGATGGGTTCTGTAGAATCGAGGTGTTGCCGATCGGGTCTTTCACCTCCAAATACTCCAGATGCTCAAAAATACCACCGAACATTCTTTCGTCAAGAATCTCAGAGCCAACGTGATCAAAGGTTCATCTTCGAATGTCGAATTTGAACTTCAATCGTTCCCCCTGCT
This sequence comes from Ephialtes manifestator, assembly GCA_963970395.1. Lineage (NCBI taxonomy): Eukaryota > Metazoa > Arthropoda > Insecta > Hymenoptera > Ichneumonidae > Ephialtes > Ephialtes manifestator. The sequence goes on along the minus strand of OZ019981.1, from coordinate 25,451,788 downwards.
CGTATCTAATTCATCAAAGGAACTTAATGTTTGTAAACAAAGGCTGGGCAGGAAAATTTTTCCGTCGATAAATGCATAGAATCGAATTCAAGAATGTGTGGATAAATTGTTAAGTAGAGGGAGATGAAGACCTTTTTCATTGTGGAACGATTAGTTTTCGGTAGATTTTCCTCGCCCCACTACCGTCGAGTGCCTATAAAAAAAGGTCGTCGATTGGCGATGGGCAAAAATTTTAAGGGAGAAAACCAAGCAACCATTTAACGAAAAAAATGATTCCGTGGCTCACCTAAATCATGATAATACATCAGCTTAACTAATCAAACACCATAACCAGGTCTTTCACCTCCGGACAGAATTGGTATCACAAATATTTTACGAAACTGAAAAATATTCAAAAATACCATCGAAAATTCTTTCGTGAAGAATCCGAGAGCAACGTGACCGAAGGTTCATCATCGAATGCGGAATTTGAACTTCAATCATCCCCCCTGCTGGTATCTAATTCATCAAATGAATTAAATGTTTGTAAACAAAGACTGGGCAGGAAAATTTTTCTGTCGATAATGCATAGAACGGAATTCAACGTTGTGTGGATAAATTGTTAAGTGGAGGGAGATGAAGACCTTTTTCATCGCGGAACGGCTAGTTTTCGCTAGATTTTCGTGAGCCTCCCACCTCGCCCCACTACCGTCGAGTGTCTATAAAAGGTCGCCGGTCGGTGGTGGGCAAAGATTCTCGGCGGCCTAGCTAGAGCAAGCTCTCCAAAGTAATTTGAGATTGGCCCCCTTCTTCTTCTCCTTCCTTCGTACCTCCTTCCTCTTCATTCTCGCCTCTTCGTCTTCTCCTTCCTCTTCGTCTTCTCCTCTCTTCATCTTCTCCTCTCTTCGTCTTCTCCTCTCTTCATCTTCTCCTCTCTTCGTCTTCTCCTCTCTTCATGTTCTCCTCTCTTCGTCTTCTCCTCTTCGTCTTCTCCTCTCTTCGTCTTCTCCTCTTCGTCTTTTCCTCTCTTCGTCTTCTCCTCTTCGTCTTTTCCTCTCTTCGTCTTCTCCTCTTCGTCTTTTCCTCTTCGTCTTCTCCTCTTCGTCTTCTCCTCTCTTCGTCTTCTCCTCTCTTCGTCTTCTCCTCTCTTCATCTTCTCCTCTTCGTCTTCTCCTTCCTCTTCATCTTCTCCTCTCTTCGTCTTCTCCTCTTCGTCTTTTCCTCTCTTCGTCTTTTCCTCTCTTCGTCTTCTCCTCTTCGTCTTTTCCTCTCTTCGTCTTCTCCTCTCTTCGTCTTCTCCTCTTGCGATCCTCGTTCGTAGAGCTTCAACGCGAGAAAATCGTTCTCCACGCTCGTGGCTCGCCCTGGCAGAGAATTTCAAGCATCACAACGACCGGAGGACGACGAGAATAACTCGCGTCGGTGCTTTTCGGTTTGTCCCCGCGTGTCTCAAGCTCAAGCAGATAGAGAGCAAGGAGGTATAGGCAATCGTCTCTAACCATGGACATACGAGCTTAACGCGGAATTTCCTTGTATTTTCGCTGTGTTCGCGCGCACGAACTGCCTTCACTTCAGCACCCTGTGAGAGTCTCGTTTGTGAGTTAGGCTCTCTTCCTCTCTCTCTTCTCTTCCTCACTTCGTTCTTCAAGCTCTATCGTCCATCTCTCGGCAAACGCGCTCTCGTCGATTGAATCTTGACGCTCTGCTTCTGCCGCTACTACTGCTGCTGCTGCTGCTTTCATCCTTATTGTTACGTCGAAGCGCGGCATATGTAGAGTTTGCTGCGTATGCGGCCATGAAAACAGCATTCAAGTGCGTAAGCCAAATTGTCACGAACAGACGGACCAAGTATGACCTTGCTAATTGATTTTTTTATTATTTTTAACTTTTTACAAATCTGCCTCTAAATGTTTGGAAAAAGTGAGGAATAGTGAGAAAGTAATGTGCAAAATTCTACTTAGGATCTTCGTTTCATATGAATTTGGACAATTAAGCTTGTCGATATTTTTTGGTTGTCAAGAAATAATAAAAATTCAGAATCCTAATTTTTTTTTAAGGCCATGAATCGGTCTCTTTGGTATTCAAATGCAAAGTTGATGATGAAAATTCGATCTAAGAGAAAAATATCCTCTTTGAGGATGTATATTCACCAAATTTGGCTTTCTCGTAGAGGAAATTTAGGAAAAAAACGCAAAATAGTGAGGAAGCAATATGCGAGGTTCTACTGTACTGTAGAAATAGCGAAGAACATTTCCGTAAAAATTAGTAATTCATATTTCGGCAAAACATCAATATAATCTTCGTATAATAGAAGAATAAAGACATTTTTGTGAAACGAATTATATAAATTTGCATCGAAATATGAGAACTTTGGAATTAAATCGAAATCCGATATCCAGAAACATAACATCTGAACAGCCCAGAAATGTGGTCTAAAGAAATATCCGGTGTTTAAGTACGTGTGTGCCAAGCGTGTCAAAATGCTTAAATTTTAGTGCCTCTTGAATTGTCCGACGAGAATTTGGCACGATAGTGAAGCAAACATCTACTTTTATTCGCGATAATTTTTATTTCATATTATAGCAACATGAAACATTGTAGATTTTTCAAAAATGCTAAAAGGAGTAAACAAGCTAAACTCGTGCCAAAATGCAGTTATAAAAATAAACCTTTCCGCATAAATGTCGTTTATACACTTTAGATATTGTTTTCCAACAAAAATCAACAAAAGCGTAGAAAGGTATTTTTTTTTTCAATCAATTTAATCCTTTTAACTCGAGACCAATTTAATAAAATTTGGTATGCAAGTGGAGCTGCTGATTAATTTGATTGAAATTATTTAGGTGGGTGTCATTTTATCAGAGGCTGAAATTAACGAAAGGATGTAAGGGCCATTTTTTAAATTAATTTTTGCAATCAATTTCGTCCATGAAATTGAAAAATGGTTTTACGTATAGAGTTGAAATTTCTTAATTAGGATTAATTAATTAGGATTGGTAAGTACAATGGAGTTTTTTTGCTGCATTGTATGAAAATTATTAAAAATATGGAAGGCATGTAAACATCGGTGTGCAAATTTACGAATTATGAAGTATATCCTATAATATTATTTTGATTAATATAATAATAGAAATATACGAACGTAGGAGTAATATTAATAATATTAATTTTTTTTATAGGAAAATTATTTGAAAAAACTAATAACGATTCAATTTGTATAAATTGATCAAAGTCCGAATAGATACAGATGATAAAATACGATAAAATATGATTAATAATTAAATTATTTTGATTAATATAATAATAAAAATATATGACCGTAGGAGTAATATTAATAATATTACATTTTTTATAGGAAAATTATAAAAAATCTAATAACGATTCAATTTGTATAAATTGAGCAAAGTCCGAATAGATACAGATGATAAAATACGATTAATAATTAAATTATTTTGATTAATATAATAATAAAAATATACGACCGTAGGAGTAATATTAATAATACTAATTTTTTTTATAGTAAAATTATTTTAAAAAACTAATAATGATTCAATTTGTATAAATTGATCAAAGTCCGAATAGATACAGATGATAAAATACGATTAATAATTAAATTATTTTGATTAATATAATAATAAAAATATACGACCATAGGAGTAATATTAATAATGTTAAATTTTTTTATAGGAAAATTATAAAAAAACTAATAACGATTCAATTTGTATAAATCGATGAAAGTCCGAATAGATACAGATGATAAAATACGATTAATAATTAAATTATTTTGATTAATATAATAATAGAAATATACGACCATAGGAGTAATATTAATAATGTTAAATTTTTTTATAGGAAAATTATAAAAAAAACTAATAACGATTCAATTTGTATAAATTGATCAAAGTCCGAATAGATACAGATGATAAAATACGATTAAATCTACGATAAAATACGATTAATAATTAAATTATTTTAATTAATATAATAATAGAAACATACGACCGTAGGAGTAATATTAATAATATTAATTTCTTTTATAGTAAAATTATTTAAAAAAACTAATAACGTTTCAATTTGTATAAATTGATGAAAGTCCGAATAGATACAGATGATAAAATACGATTAATAATTAAATTATTTTGATTAATATAATAATAGAAATATACGACCGTAGGAGTAATATTAATTATATTACATTTTTTAATAGGAAAATTATTTGAAAAAACTAATAACGATTCAATTTGTATAAATTGATCAAAGTCCGAATAGATACAGATGATAAAATACGATTAAATCTTCGATAAAATACGATTAATAATTAAATTATTTTGATTAATATAATAATACAAATATACGACCGTAGGAGTAATATTAATAATATTAAATTTTCTATAGGAAAATTATTTTAAAAAACTAATAACGATTAAATTTGTATAAATTGTTCAAAGTCCGAATAGATACAGATGATAAAATACGATTAAATCTACGATAAAATACGATTAATAATTAAATTATTTTGATTAATATAATAATAGAAATATACGACCGTAGGAGTAATATTAATGATATTAAATTTTTTAATAGGAAAATTATTTTAAAAAACTAATAACGATTAAATTTGGATAAATTGTTCAAAGGACAATTATTTTAAAAAAACTAATAACCATTAAATTTGTATAAATTAATCAAAGTCCGAATAGATACAGATGATAAAATACGATTAATAATTAAATTATTTTGATTAATATAATAATAGAAATATACAACCGTACGAGTAATATTAATTATATTAAATTTTTTAATAGAAAAATTATTTAAAAAAAATAACGATTCAATTTGTATAAATTGATCAAAGTGTAAAATAAAATACGATTAAATTTCATTAAAATTCTATCGAACTGCATCCGTCACTATAATTTATTATAACCAGAAATAAATTCATGCGAGAGAGATTCGATATGTAGAACGACGAATTTTTGGAAAGTTCGAAGATACGTTTAAAGGGACGAATGTATAATGGTGTTCCCTGTTCTCTTGCAAGGCACGTTGGCCTAATTCTCTAAATATATACTACTCCCAACTCTCACCGAGTCACCCTTCTCAAGCGCAGTATATATTGCAAGATCTTGACTCATCGCACGACTGTTTATAAACAGCTTTCCCCCCGATCGATACTACGAGAAACAAATTTCTGATTAGAGATTAGATTTTAAGCGTTTTAGATAATAATTTTCGTATTCCGGGGTTTATGGTTACTTAAATGTGTATTTTAGATGAGAAAAGAAACAAAAAGCGTTGACTTTCTCCCCCGGAAGAGTTCAGGAACGACTTGGCAACGAGTCACACGGTTTCAACTCGGTGAAATGGTCGCAGCGCGATGCACGAGACAATTATGCATACTCCAGAAATATGGGGTGCGTAATACCGTCGATATTGCGCGCCGTCTGCCACTTATGAGTCTGAAGATAACATCAGTTTAACAATATGTTAAGGTGACGACGAAGCTGGGAAAAACACATGAAAATACCGAGACCGTAATTGAGTCACTCGCTAAAATCGGACGGAAAAACTCGTCCAAAGATTTTCGAGACAGCTAATATTATAATACCGTCTTGATGTCGTGACTAGGCGCTTCTATTTTCGTACTGTACGAATCATACGTGGGTATGCGAGAGATCCGCATGCACCGGCAACATCTTTCGAGGTGGCTCAAAATGTTCCCATCGTATCAAATTGTACTACTTACTACTTCTCAATTTAAAAAAGTCTTCTAGATATAAAAAAGTAAGCTTTTTTTTTAATATTCACGATTAAAACACATTTTTAACAAAAATTGTACAAAAATTATGCAATATAATTCATTTTCAAAATATATTTTTTTAAAGGTTCAACGATATTTGGTTTTGGTACTTTTCTTATGATCTGCAGACCAAATAAACATTTTGTGGAAAATCATAGCATAGAACTGTATTTTTTTATTTATCAGTTTTTAAAATTTAAGGTAGTATGAGCACAAACCTCACGATCAGAGAGAAAAGTGATTTTTTAATATGCTATAGAATAGGTTCAAAGGATGCTGTCTGTAAAATTTCAAACCATTTTACCGACCATTTACAATAATAGTTAATGTGCAAAATTGGGAAATTTAGTACATGTTATATATGGAAATTGCCCTGATAACACTTTGAGACCGAATAACCATTCTTCAAATTCAGACACCTCCGTAAATAAAAGCTCGAAATACCGAGAAAACTGCTACGAACATGTACGTCCCTTAAAAAATATATGTTACCGAATATTTCGAATAGATATCATCGATTAAATTGACAAGTTTTCGCGAACCGGCATCAAACAGCCGGAAAACAGTTGACTATAGCGTAGCCACGCGTTCCTTGATTGGCCGAATGGCGGCCGGCTGGACAATCTGAGTCAAATGACACTCTTAATTAAACTACTACCGTTTTATAAATATACACACCTTATTATCACACACACTTCATAATTTTTTTCTCTTTATATTGTGATTTTTTAAATAGCGAAATGTGTGATACTTCGCTTTTTGCCCATAATAAAAAATATGGACTTTCTATTGACTAGGTACTCCGCTCATACTACCTTAAGTTAAATTATTGTCTTCTTCATGTCAGATTTGTAAATCCACACTACTTTATGAAATAAACATTTATGTCGCAATTAATTAAATAATTATTGTTCCATAATAATAACCCACAGAGTTTCTGCTGAAGGCCAAAATTCGATATCTCGAAGAAAAAAAAATTTAGGTTGGATTTTCCGATCGGAAGTCGGATCTGTGAATTCTGGAATCAGAAACGGACAAAAGTCACTTTTTTTAAAAATCATGGTAAAAAACTTGTTACCATTATTTTCCGGGGTAGAATATGCGACTTGAGCACGATAGTGAAGACCAACATTCGATATCTTAATGAAAAAAAAAAATCGGTTGGTTTTTTCGACCAGAAGTCGGATCTGTTAATTCTGGAATCAGAAACGGAAAAAAGTCACTTTTTTTAAAATCATGGCAAAAAGGCTTGTAAACATTATTTTCCGGGGTAGAATATGCGACTTGAAAACGATAGTGAAGGTTAAAATCCAATATTTCGAAGAAAAAAAAAATTTAGGTTGGATTTTCCGACCAGAAGTCGGATCTGTTAATTCTGGAATCAGAAACGAACAAAAGTCATTTTTTTTTAATCATGGTAAAAAGGCTTGTAATCGATATTTTCTGGGGTAGAATATGCGAATTGAGAACGACAGTGAAGACGAAAATTCGATATCTTAATGAAAAAAAATTTAGTTTGGATTTTCCGATCGGAAGTCGGATCTGTTAATTCTGGAATCAGAAACGGAAAAAAGTTACTTTTTTTAAAATCATGGTAAAAAGGTTTGTAACCGATATTTTCTGGGTTCGAATATGCGACTTGAGAACGATAGTGAAGACCAAAATTTGATATCTCGAAGAAAAAAAAATTTAGGTTGTATTTTCCGACCGGAAGTCGGATCTCTGAATTCTGGAATGAGAAACGGACAAAAGTCACTTTTTTTTTAAATCATGGTAAAAAGGCTTGTAATCGACATTTTCTGGCGTAGAATATGCGACTTGAGAACGATAGTAAAGGAACAAAATTCGATATCTTGAAGGAGAAAAAATTTAGGTTGGATTTTCCGACCGGAAGTCGGATCTGTTAATTCTGGAATCAGAAACGGAAAAAAGTCACTTTTTTTAAAATCATGGCAAAAAGGCTTGTAAACATTATTTTCCGGGTTCGAATATGCGACTTGAGAACGATAGTGAAGACCAAAATTTGATATCTCAAAGAAAAAAAATTTAGGTTGTATTTTCCGACCGGAAGTCGGATCTGTTAATTTTGGAATCAGAAACGGACGAAAGTCACTTTTTTTAAAATCGGGGTAAAAAGAATTGTAACCGGTATTTTCTGGGGTAGAATACGCGACTTGAGAACGATAGTAAAGGAACAAAATTCGATATCTTGAAGAAGAAAAAATGTAGGTTGGATTTTCGGACCGGTAGTCGGATCTGTTAAGGGGAGAGAGTCAGGTCAAAAAAATTGATTTTAGCAATTCAATATCATCCAAATCCTATTGCATATAAAAATGCCCAACACACTATATTCTTGGTACTCGATTAAAGGATTTTTTACTGTCGTCTGACTTGCATATACTTTTAAATATTATCTTAAGCAAAGATCTTAGGTTTTCCATTCTGCGCATGATTCAGATCAAACTACTAGGCAGATTGGAATAGTTGACGTCTCATTTTCTTTTTCATGAACAGATACACCGGCTAAATGGAGCAAATGTTAATAAAATGTAATATTTTTTAATTAACATAATTATTAATAAATAAATTTTATGCTATTTTCTAAATCAGTGATTAACTTTGCTTTCAGAATGAAAAAAAATAGTTTGCTCCATTTAGCCGGTGTATCTTTTCATGAAGAAGAAAATGAGACGTCAATGATTCCAATCTGCCTAGTAGTTTAATCTGAATCATGCGCAGAATGGAAAACCTAAGAACTTTGCTTAAGATAATATTGAAAAGCATATGCAAGTCAGACGACAGTAAAAAATTCTTTCATCGAGCACCAACAATATAGTGTATTGGGCATTTTTATATGCAATAGGATTTGGATGATATTGAATTTCCAAAACCAATTTATTTGACCCGACTCCCTCCTCTTAATTCTGGAATCAGAAACGAACAAAAGTCATTTTTTTTAATCATGGTAAAAAGGTTTGTAACTGGTATTTTCTGGGCTAGAATATGCAACTTAAGAACGAAAGTACAGGCCAAAATTTGATATCTCGAAGAAAAAAAAATTTAGATTGGATTTTCCGACCGGAAGTCGAATCTGTGAATTCTGAAATCAAAATGCTATAAAATTTGAACGGCTGAACAGATCTGCATCGAATTTGTACTTAAATCCTTTTCGATGATAGTCCACACGTGAAAAAAATGTGAGATAAGTCTGACTTCGCTGTAGGTACATGCGCATCAACTATCGATCATTCATCGCTTGACATCGCTTACAACATCGGCTTTAGTTAGAATGCATGTTAGTTATGCCGGACTGCAGAGGATGCATCTGCGAGCGACGAACCACGGAAGAACTCACCAACTGTTGCTCGCTGATATTTTTATTGCTTGCCACCGGATATATTTATATACACGCCTGCGTCTATATCGAGAACGATATATTTCTGGGTGAAATAAGGTGCGACGGGGAAAGAAGAAGAAGAAGTTAGCGCGCGAAGCGCCGTCGCGGGATTTTCCTTCCGTGTGATATTCATCTGGTTCAAAGACTTTCGCGGGCTTATTATCTCGTAAAGCAAGTTAATGCCAGACATCAACCAAATGGACGTTGTTAATTTCTAAGCCTGATGGAAATCACATAGAAATTCGTCAACGTCTGGCTGTACAACTCTTTCCTCTGTTCAAACAGCCACTTAATTGCACCAGCAGAGTTGTCATTAATTTACTTATCCAAGACAATGAATATCATCGATATCAATTAATTTGGCAATTAATCGTTGCTTCCACAAGGTTTTACATAAAATCATTTTAAGGATGCAATGGCAATGAATTTAAGATTTTCAGACTTCCGCCAAAGTTTTAAAAATATGTAAGAAGCTGCAGAACAATTGAAATACATGAAACTCTCCAGACTCTAATTTTCCAGAACAGGAAAGGGAGTCACACTATTTTTCTTATTTTTTACATTTAATAAATTATGACAATGGACATTTAATTGCAGCAACAGCCACTTAATTGCACCAGCGGAGTTGCCATTAATTTACTTATCCAAGACAACGAATATCATCGATATCAATTAATTTAGCAATTAATCGTTGCTTCCACAAGGTTTTACATAAAATCATTTTAAGGATGCAATGGCAATGAATTTAAGATTTTCAGACTTCCGCCAAAGTTTTAAAAATATGTAAGAAGCTGCAGAACAATCGAAATACATGAAACTCTCCAGACTCTAATTTTCCAGAATAGGAAAGGGAGTCACACTATTTTTCTTATTTTTTACATTTAATAAATTATGACAATGGACATTATGTTGATTTTCTTTTCGAATAATTATCATAATAAATTGTGCACACACTTTGAAAAATTTAACACTAATTTGACTAGTGTAAAGGTTCGTATTAGTCAGATCAGAAAGTCTAAGAGCAAAGGAAGAGATGACATCAAACTTTTTTTTAAGCGAGCTCAATAACTACGACTTATAACTACAAACGTAAAATAGAAACGAAAGTAATTCGTGGGAGAGACGACGTATTCATCTCTGCTATTTATTTTAGTTTAGTTATTCCCGGATACTCGCAAATATCGTAGAAATTTTGAACTCGCTCTGTAAAATTAGTGTCTGAATGAATGAGACTTTTAGATTCGTCATTGTGGCGCTATCTCGTGAAAATCTCGAAAAAGCTGTTGCAACTCTATTGACGGTAACAGAAACCAGCGGGAGTTTATATTCGACGATCGACAGTGTCACTGCTATACCTATATACCAGAGTTGTAAATCCCCATTAATTCATGAGATATAGTTTACAGTACAATTTGTTTTGTAATTATGATTTCATAATAATAATATGTAGTGATTATAAAATAGTGTGTAAACATTTGAATTGCTGAAAAAAATACTAATTTTCTCTTTAATATTGCAAGAAATAGTGGAAAAAATGGAAGAAATAAGTAATGCATTACTTTATTAATGCACTACTTATTTTTTTCCATTTTTTCAAAAGAATTACTGTGAATTTTTATTGAAAAATAATAATTTTTACAGCCATTCCAAAGTTTAATCATCGTATTACAATCGTTACATGTTATTATTATAAAATCATAATTATAGAGCTGATCGTATCATCATCATTATTTCTATATATATTAGGCATTTACAACTCTGCTATATACATTAGAGAATAATTTCTTTTTTACGAGTCGCTACCGCGACTCTTGATATTCAAAGCAGAGTTGTAAATCCCCATTAATTCATGAGATATAGTTTACAGTACAATTTGTTTTGTAATGATGATTTCATAATAATAATATGTAGTGATTATAAAATAGAGTGTAAACATTTGAACAGCTGAAAAAAATACTAATTTTCTCTTTAATATTGCAAGAAATAGTGGAAAAAATGGAAGAAATAAGTAATGTATTACTTTATTAATGCACTACTTATTTTTTTTCCATTTTTTTAAAAGAATTACTGTGAATTTTTATTGAAAAATAATAATTTTTACAGCCATTCCAAAGTTTAATCATCGTATTACAATCGCTACATGTTATTAATATAAAATCATAATTATAGAGCTGATCGTATCATCATCATTATTTCTATAAGTATTAGGCATTTACAACTCTGCTATATACAATAAAGATATTCGAAGCTTGTTAAAATATAAAGCAAAGTGAAATCTTCAACCGCTTCAATAGTTGTGCTATAAGTTTTTTTTATTTTTTAAACTTAATAACAAAATATAAAGGATAAGAGCTTCGAGAACTAGTGATTGGAAAACCCCATGAACTAAAAAAATATAATTAACGGTACAGCTTTTTTTGTAATTTTGATTTTATAATAATAGCCTGTAGTAATTATAGAAATGTATGTGAAATATTTGAATAGCTGCAAAAAATACAATTTTTCACTCAATTATTAGAAGAAATAGTTGAATAAATGCATTTTTGATAGATTAATTATGGTTTTCTATTTTTTCAAAAGGATCACCGTGAAATTGTATTGAAAATGAATAGTTTTTGCAGCTAATCTTAAGTTTACATATTGTATTTTCATGGCTACAAGTTATTGTTATGAAGTCATAAACGTAGATCGAATTGTATCATCATATCTATTTCTATAAGTATTAAACATTTATAATTCTGGCTATAAGTCTCGTTGCCGAAGAGTTACATCTCCATCTGACGGAATTTGCGAGAACATCGCTTTTCTCTCTGTGGAGCTTTTACAAAGTCGGACAAGCTGCTTACGTTCAAAGGGTTCTACATTGCTTTCTGCGTTCCCTTGGCACGTTCACCACCTTGCGGCCAATTCTTGAATCTGAAGCTGGGATCTTCTCGCCACGAAAGCTCCCAATCGGTATTGGAGACATTTATCTACAAGAAATCTTGTGGTTAATATTTGAATACATTTCTTGACATTGAAAATTGCATTTTCTACGTACTTTTTTTTTACAGGATTATTAAATGGCTGCAATCTCGTGGGAAAAAATTATCGCTGGGATATTTACATCTGTAAAATGTAATACTAAAATAATTTAGTTTTTTTTTTTTCGATGCATCTGCGAAGGGAGCACTAATTTTTTAAATATTTTTGCTTATTGTCAGCTGTTTTTTTTTAACTAAAAAATAAAACCAATTCTTGAATCTGAAGCTGTGATCTCTTCGCCATGAAAACTTTCAATCGGTATTGGAGACATTTATCTACAAGAAATCTTCTGGTTAATATTTGAATACATTTCTTGACATTGAAAATTGCATTTTCTACGTACTTTTTTTTTATAGGATTATTAAATGGCTCCAATCTCGTGGGAAAAAATTATCGTTGAGATATTTACATCTGTAAAATGTAATACTAAAATAATTTAGTTTTTTTTTCGATGCATCTGCGAAGGTAGCACTAATCTTTATAATATTTTTGCTTATTGTCAGCTGTACCTTTTTATCAGTTTGTTTAATAAATTTATTGTCAAGGCAGATTTGTTCATTTCTTGATTGTCTCGAGGCCATTTTTTTTTTTCGATGTTTTTGCAAATGCAGCACTCATTTTTGTCATTTTTTTTGCTTCTTGTTAGCTGTTTTTTTTTTAAACTCAAAAATAAACCCAATTCTTGAATCTGAAGCTATTGATCTCCTCGCCACGAAAACTTTCAATCGGTATCGGAGACATTTATCTACAAGAAAACTTTTGGTTAATATTTAAATAAATTTCTTCATATTAAAAATTGCATTTTTATATTAAGAATTGTATTTTTATATTAAGAATGGTATTTTCATATTAAGAATTGTATTTTTAAATTAAAAATTGTATTTTTATATTAAAAATTGTATTTTTGTATTAAAAATTGCATTTTTATATTAAGAATTGCATTTTTATATTAAAAATTGCATTTTTATATTAAGAATTGCATTTTTATATTAAAAATTACATTTTTGCTTCCTCATAGAGGAAGCTTTGTATTCGTGAAAATTTTTTTTTTCGAGATTTTCATGTCAGTACTCTCAGAATAGTCCAAAACGTCGAGAAAAGTGATTTAGAAAAAATGTCTGCATGTGTGTATGTTACACGCTCAAAAAATGTAAACCTTTATAACTCGGGAACGCCTCGAGATATAGATCTGAAATTTACACCATAGATAGGGGGGTCAATCCTCATCGTTCATACCAATTTTTGTAAAAATCCCCATGATCATTAAATTTTTACACGGTTTAGAATTTTTTCAAAAATGTCTGTTAACGCGATAACTCTTTTAATTTTCGAGATATTAAGCTCAAAATTGGTATGTACGTGAGCTTTCATACACCGGTGATCCCTATTAAATTTAGTTAAGATCGGTTGAAACGTTAAAATTTTATGAGATTTTGATTTTTTTAATTTTTTGATTTTTTTTCTGCGATGCGAATTTTGGTATAAAATATCGAGCTGGGAGTCAAATGAGTGCCAAATTCATGATTAACAGAAAAATACGTCAGATATAGCCCAAAAATGTTGAACGATAACATATTTTCATAGCGATGTTGTACAGTCTATATTGCGAAAAGTAGCGATTTATGTCGTATAAACTAGCCATATCCTTGCTTCCCAATGAAATTTCGGAAACCACCGATTTCTATCGTGTTCTACAAAAAAAAACAGAGAAGATAGAGTATTCGAGGGAGTTTCTGGACCGTTTGTCCTTATTATATTTTCACAAAGCGAGAGTGTGCGCTTATTTATATTTATTTAAAACAAGGATGCAAAGCAGAACCTTGCACATTGCTTCCTCATTATATTTCGCTTCTTACAAAGTTTCCTCTATGAGGAAGCCAAAATCAATTCCCATACTTCCTCTTAGAGATTGCTTTGTAAAAAGCGAAATATAATGAGGAAGCAATGTGCAAGGTTCTGCTTTGCATCCTTTTTATATTAAAAATTACATTTTTATATTAAAAATTACATTTTTACATTAAAAATTGCATTTTTATATTAAAAATTAAATTTTTACATTAAAAATTGCATTTATATATTAAAAATTGCATTTTTATATTAAAAATTGCATTCTAATATTAAAAATTGCATTTTTAATATATTAATTTTTTGCAGAATTATTAGATGTCTCAAATCCCGTGGGAAACTGGTCCAGCTGTGTAACTAGTCGTTACAAGGATAACAACAGATTGCGTATAAACCCGAGGAAGCGACTGGGCAACCGCGCTGCTGCCCTCGTTTCCTGGACAAAGACTCGCCACTTCCGCAACAGTGGCTATATACTGCAGTCCCTCTAGTTTGCTAACTTTGCCAAGTTTGCTTCACGGCATTTCGCACAGTAACGGAGTCTATGGGTAGTCTGGTGACACAGGTCACCGAGTCCGATGCATTCACAGCTTTCATCTACAATTTGCCACTTTCCACCCGTACTGTCTGGTCCTTGCTCCTTTCTCGACGACCAGCAACTTTGACTGTAAATCAAATTTAGATAGAGAGTATTTTTACGTAGATCTATTTGCTTTAATTATAGCTGCAGTGGAATTTAATTTGTTTAATTATGGTGAATGTTTGTCCATCAATTTATATTTAGAATACCTGTTTATCAATTTTATTTAATTGCAATTGATTTAAGATTCTTTGGAATAAAATAGCTTGTCATTACGACTAATTTTTTGGCAGAATTTGCAAATACATTATTAATGATTTTGTAGAATTTTTTACAACCACATATGAATTTGAAATTTGTTTAATTATGGTCAATATTTGTTAATCAATTTATATTTATAATACCTGTTTGTCAATTTTATTTAATTGTAATTGATTTAAGATTTTTTGGAAAAAAAGAATTATCAATAAAAAATATTTTCTGATGATTTTTTTTCGGTGACTGTGTCCCCTAAGTGTTTGATATTCCGCATTAATTTTAAGATTCTTTAAAAGCAAAATAACTTGTAATTTCAAACAATTTACTTGTATTTTCACTTTTTTTTTTAAATAAAATAAAAACCATTTTAAGATATGAATTTAATTTTGTAAATATATTACAAATTGGCAGTTTATAAAATTCTTATAAGCAAGTAATAATAAAATTAAAAAAAATAAAATAAAACATAAATAAAAAATTCCAATGATATTTTTAGATGGCTTTAACAGACTGTCGGATATTTCGCATTAATTTTAAGATTCTTTAAAATCAAAATAGCTTGTAACTTCGAACAATTTACTTGTATTTTCACGTTTATTAATTTTTTTAACAAAATAAAAACCATTTCAAGATATAAATATAATTTAAAAAAAATGTATTATAAATTGGCGATTTAAAAAATTCTTATAACCAAGTAGCACATTTCAGCTTAATCAAATAAACCAGTAATCTCTCTCCGAATTTTTCCTTAAGATTTCTTTTCATCGATAGAAAAAAAAGAACCTAAAGAACCTTTTTTTTTTTAAAGAACAATTTTTTTTTAATAAAATAAAAACCATTTTAAGATATGAGTTTAATTTTGTAAATATATTACAAATTGGCAGTTAATAAAATTCTTATAAGCAAGTACTAATAAAATTAAAAAAAAAATAAATAAATAAAAAATTCCGATGACATTTTTAGATGACTCGATCCCTTTAACAGACTGTCGGTTATTTCGCATTAATTTTAAGATTCTTTAAAATCAAAATAGTTTGTAACCTCAAACAATTTACTTGTATTTTCACGTTTATTTATTTTTTTAACAAAATAAAAACCATTTTAAGATATAAATATAATTTTTTTTTAAATTTATTATAAATTGGCGATTTAAAAAATTTGTATAACCAAGTAGCACATTTCAGCTTAATCAAATAAACCAGTAATCTCCCTCTGAATTTTTCCTTAAGATTTCTTTTCATCGATAGAAAAAAAATAACCTAAAGAACCTTTTTTTTTAAAGAACAGTTTAAAAAAAAATAATAAAAACCATTTTAAGACATGAATTAAATTTTGTAAATATATTACAAATTGGCAGTATATAAAATTCTTATAAGCAAGTAATAATAAAATTTAAAAAAAGAAAATGAAACAAATAAAAAATTCCAATGATATTTTTAGATGGCTTTAACAGACTGTCGGATATTTCGCAAACAATTAACTTGTATTTTCACGTTTATTTATTTTTTTAACAAAATAAAAACCATTTCAAGATATAAATATAATTATTAAAAAAATTTATTATAAATTGGCGATTTAAAAAATTCTTATAACAAAGTAGCACATTTCAGCTTAATCAAATAAACCAATAATCTCCCTCCGAATTTTTCCTTAAGATTTCTTTTCATCGATAGACATTGGGGCTTTGTGTCGTCTGCGACGGGGATCGGGATGCTGTACCATAGGAGCAAGCACCAGTTTGATAAGGAGAGAAACAGGCTGAGAGTGGAGGTGGAGAATAAGAGCGAGAACGAGATAGTGCGAGAGATTAAAGCTATTCTTAAAATAGGGCTCGGCAGACTGAGAACCAAAGAGAGGCCAACGAGAGCGAGAAAACGTTTTACCAGTGGAAGCAAAGCAACACGTTGAAGAGAAAGAGAGAAAGAGGCGAAAAAGCTTCGAGAGTGAGAAACGCTCTTTATGACTTTGTATGTATATGTATATATACATATATATGTGTGTGTATGTGAGAGTGAAAGAGCAAGAAGACACGAGCCGACGTAGATGAGGAGGCTCGTGGCTCCCGGCACCGCGACTGCTGCTCTTCGGGGTCCGAGCTTCGTTCGAAACGGCCGACGCTTTCTCAAAGCGCATTCGGCGCGCGCGATTCATTAATTTTCTTTCTCTCTCTCTTTCTCTTATTTTTTTGTTAAGCCTTTTATTCGCGAAAAAAAAAATGCTCGGGAAAGTAAAGACATCGTCGAGAGATTTTCCGATCGAGCGGTGTCCGCGATTATTTTCCGCTCGCACGTGGTGAAGTATTTTTCGGATAAATAAAAATTCCCTCATAGTTTCGTTTCATAGTGCAACCGTGGAATAATTCACCATAGGATTTAGCGATCTAGACATGACGTCTTACAGGAGTTATGTAAGTTTTTTTTTAATTTTTGTTTTTATTCACTAGCTTAAGAATTAAGCTGTAAAGCTCGTGCTGGAATTAATTGCAACCAGTGGTTTTATGAATTACCGGCTTTTTATGTTTACCAGCAATTATTCGAGATTGCTGAGGCGAATATTCTTTGCTTTGAAATATATAATGATATGTATTAAGGATATTTAGAAATATATATGTTTTGAAATTCTCTCTAAAATATTGCAATTTTATATGACAATATTTGTCATAATATACAGTAATAAATATTAAGATATTGCATTTTTGTAATTTGATTTATCTAAAGTTGTCGGAGAAAATATCAAAGCGTTAAGCAATTATTTCAAAATAATTGATTCCGTATCGAGTATAATATCTAGGGACTTAATGATGATGATACTGAAATGAAACTTGGTAATTTTTAATGAAGTTTTTGTTAATATTCAATCTTTCACCTCAATTTTATTTGTGACTTTTCGGTCCTAGTGTTAATTTCTTAAAGTGTAACAAAAACTTTTACTTAATTGACAATAGATTTCATTATTTTCCCTAAATTTGACTCCACAGAACAAAATCAATTATTGTTGACAAATTGCTGCAGTTGACAGCGTATATAAAATAATTTTTTGACAGCTCGTGGTCACGTTTGATCATGACGAACTTTATTTTATTTATTGAAATTACCCAT
Organism: Ephialtes manifestator; assembly: GCA_963970395.1. Taxonomy (NCBI): domain Eukaryota; kingdom Metazoa; phylum Arthropoda; class Insecta; order Hymenoptera; family Ichneumonidae; genus Ephialtes; species Ephialtes manifestator. The sequence continues at coordinate 25,433,807 of OZ019981.1, read as the reverse complement.
TGAACAAAAACACGCAGTCTTCATTATACTCAATTTAATTTCCCCATCTAATAAAATAATAACAAATTTACACACTATATTTACCATATTTTATATTAAGTGCTTAGTGAATATTGTTGTAAAATTTTTATATGCAGTGATATTTAAATTTATTATTTATTATTTAAATTATTTATTTATATATATATATATATATATATATATATATATATATATATATATTATTACTATGTATATATATATTATGTATATATATTTATTTTAATATTATTATTTTTTTCTTTTTTGGATTATGCTCCAAAAATAAATATCGTTTGAAGGTCCGCATTGAGGACTGAAACGTCAAAAATAAAATTGAGGTGAAAGATTTAATTTCCCTTAAAACAATACTTCTAATCACTTCGTATTGCAACGTATACGTAGGGTAATAGCTCGTAGGTCTTTAACTACATATGTGTAACATGACGCTGAACGAAGATTACTATGCTCTGGTCTGCCAGAGCAGTGACCCTCGCTACTAGATCGTTAGGTCTTGCGTTGCGCAAGTAGATAGTGTCCGTGTCGAGTCAGCCCCAAGGAAGACAATAACGCGTTACGAACTATACCCACAGCGGGTGCATGTAAATTATCAGGTACACGCGTAACGATCGCATATAAATGAGGATGGGGCAAAATGGACCTTTTAAGCAAAAATACTCGATCTAGAGCTACAACTCACATAGAAATAGAAATATATTCGACATATAGAACTTTGGGCGCTGAAAAAAATATATATATTTTTTTTTTAAAGTATATATGTATATTTTTATGTATATGTATATTATATATGTATATATTGCTTCCTTATAGAGGAAGCTTTGTTTTAGTGAAATTTTTTTTTTCGAGATTTTCATGTCAGTACACTCGGAATAGTCCAAAACGTCGGGAAAAGTGATTTAGAAAAAATGTCTGTATGTGTGTGTGTGTATGTTACACGCTTAAAAAATGTAAACCTTCATAACTCGGGAACGCCTCGAGATATAGAGCTGAAATTTACACCATAGATAGAGGGGTCAATCCTCATCGTTCATAGCAATTTTTGTAAAAATCCCCATGATCATTAAATTTTTACGCGGTTTTGAATTTTTTCAAAAATGTCTGTTAACGCGATAACTCTTTTAATTTTCGAGATATTAAGCTCAAAATTGGTATGTACGTGAGCTTTCATACACCGGTGATCCCTATTAAATTTGGTTAAGATCGGTTGAAACGTTAAAATTTTATGAGATTTTGATTTTTTTAATTTTTTAATTTTTTTTCTGCGATGCGAATTTTGGTATCAAATATCGAGCTGGGAGTTAAATGAATTCCAAATTCATGATTAACAGAAAAATACATCAGATATAGCCCAAAAATGTTGAACGATAACATATTTTCATAGCGATGTTGTACAGTCTATATTGCGAAAAGTAGCGATTTATGTCGTATAAACTAGCCATATCCTTGCTTCTCAATGAAATTTCGGAAACCACCGATTTCTATCGTGTTCTACAAAAAAAAACAGAGAAGATAGAGTATTCGAGGGAGTTTCTGGACCGTTTGTCCTTATTATATTTTCACAAAGCGAGAGTGTGCGCTTATTTATATTTATTTAAAACAAGGATGCAAAGCAGAACCTTGCACATTGCTTCCTCATTATATTTCGCTTTTTACAAAGCTTCCTCTATAAGGAAGTCAAAATCAATTCCCATACTTCCTCTTAGAGGTTGCTTTGTAAAAAGCGAAATATAATGAGGAAGCAATGTGCAAGGTTCTGCTTTGCATCCTTGTTTTACATATAATTTTGCACTGATTTATGTAAAATATATGCAGCATATAAAACTTTTTTAAAAATTACATTGGACCCTTGAAAACAATAATAATTAATGGCAGAAGAGTGAAAATACATCATATTAACAGTTAGATTTAGATTAGATTTATTAATTAGGTTCAGTAATGGCTAACTTTTGGCACCATATATTTAGCATATATGATACATATGGTTTTTTTCTATCTGGGAAATCGCGTAGATCAACTATTGGTAACCTAAAACTGATGTTTCGCTCGATTTTAAAACATGTCCGCAAGAAAAAAGTTTTCGGGGCAAAATGGGCCACCCCCAAATTTCCGAGTTTTTTTTTTTACTAAAAAAATTGATTACCGTTAATATGAAAACTTTATAATGTATCATTTTTTAAACCGGTAAATTCACAACTAAATATGTGGATTTCATATATTTGTCGGTAAATTTACCAAAAAAAAATGTTGGCTCGTCATTTGACACCTAGACATTGTATTTTCGTAATCCAAAATTTGTAGAAATAAATGACGGTAATTTACGGTTAATTTACCGAAAATAAAAATACCGGTATCCCATTTTTATTTTTTAAATTAAAATTCGGGTAGTTCATTTTGCCCCAAAATTTTTGATAAATTTTTGCCAAAATTGCCTGTGTCATATTGCCCCATTCTCCCCTACAAATGCCGCGATTTTCTCACCCTTCTCCGGTTAGGTAACCTTGACATACCGCACTGCGTAATTATGAGCGTCTGCCTGGGGTGATTCTATACAATGAAAGAGTTAGCAGCGCGAACGAGGTGAGCGTCAACTAATTGATCCCTTTTGTCTGTGTTCATATATATATATATATTATCGTATACCGCAAATCCATTGCTGCTTTCTTTTGCCACATTATGTAATGCAAATTAAGCCCATTCAGTTCGTCGTTAATTTATCTTGTCGCAGACTTGGGATTCTATCAATTTTTTTTAACCTACTGCTATTAAACGTTCGCGGTGGACAACAAAATTAAAAAAATTAAAATAAAAAAATGTAAAGACATTCCGGTGAAAATATAGTCTTTAGATGTCTGCGGAGATAGCTTAAAACGAGTTGTCACTCATCAGCTTGACAGATTGTTTTAAGCAGCTTTTATTTTTTTTTTTTTGGTCTCGTCATTTCTCACTTCGTGTGCGATTTTTGTGCTTTGTGCAAGCTCGTAATTACCCAGAAGTAACTTTGGAAAGTTGCTAATTTTTTTCGATTAGTTTTAAATTAAGAGTGACAACACTTTCGGAATTAATTGCTATAAATGGAACTTAATATTGAAAGATAATCGGTTTATCGATAATTGCCCATGAGATACATTTGCATATCGTTTTTTCCTACATCCTATGATTTCAATGTATGATTGCTCATTTTTCAATTAAAAAATACTATACCAAACCAACAGACTCGTTTTTAATTGAACTTCTTAGTTAGTAGTGAAATATAATTGATTAAATAATTCTGAATCAATTTTTGTAATAAAATAGATTTTATCTTAAATGAATATTACTAACGATTGGTTTCAGATCGACCAAAAAATCGGATGAATAATGTCACATTGCTAAAACACTGAAAAATATATATATATATATTTTTTTAGTGAACTAATTGCAGCTCCTGTTCTGTTAACATCATTTGTTTTTGCTTCCTCATAGAGGAAGCTTTGTTTTCATGAAAAAAAAAATTTCGAGATTTTTATGTCAGAACACTTAGAATTGTCCAAAACGTCCAGAAAAGTGATCTAGAAAAAATGTCCGTATGTATGTTTGTGTGTGTGTGTATGTATACAGCTCCGAAAATTCGAACGCCGATAAATCAAGAACGGTTTTGTATATCGCGCTCAAATTTGGCACACTGGTGTAGCAGCAGACCCTCTTCAACTGTACCAATTTTCGACAAAAACTATGCGAAAATTTCGATTTTATGCCGTTTTGAATTTTTTGAAAAAAGGACGTGGTCGCTCTAACTTTCGTAAAATTGAGTCTATTTTGCTAAATAGTTGGTTACAAGAGTAGGTGCACTCAATGCTGTTTGGTATTGAATTTGGCTCGAATCGGTAAAGTTGTTCAGATTTTATGGAATTTTGAATTTTTCAAAAAATTGACATTATCGCTCTATTGTAACTTTTGCAAAACTTGAAATAGCGAGCTCAAATTTTGTATATAAATGAAACAATATTCAGCCATTATATATGTATAATTTAGTGACAAACGGGATGAAATTTGTGATTTTATGGAATGCTGAATTATTTTTAATAATATACGTTATCACATTTACTTTCGAAAACGTTCTAATAATAACGAAATAACGGAATAACGAAATAGAAAAAGCGAATTCACAACATGTTTATTTATCTAATTTAAAAAAGGATGCAAAGTAGAACCTTGCACATTGCGTCCTAATTATTTTTCGCTTTTTACAAAGCTTCCTCTATGAGGAAGCCAAAATTGAGTAACATACTTTTTTGCTTCCTCATAGAGGAAGCTTTGTTTTCATGAAAAAAAAAAAAATTCGAGTTTTTCATGTCAGAACACTTAGAATTGTCCAAAACGTCCAGAAAAGTGATCTAGAAAAAATGTCCGTATGTATGTATGTGTGTGTGTGTGTATGTATACAACTCCGAAAATTCGAACGCCGATAACTCAAGAACGGTTTTGTATATCGCGCTCAAATTTGGCACACTGGTGTAGCAGCAGACCCTCTTCATCTGTAGCAATTTTCGACAAAAACTATGGGAAAATTTCGATTTTATGCCGTTTTGAATTTTTTGAAAAAAGTACGTGGTCGCTCTAACTTTCGTAAAATTTAGTCTATTTTGCTAAATAGTTGGTTACAAGAGTAGGTGCACTCAATGCTGTTTGGTATTGAATTTGGCTCGAATCGGTAAAGTGGTTCAGATTTTATGGAATTTTGAATTTTTCGAAAAATTGACATTATCGCTCTATTGTAACTTTTGCAAAACTTAAAATAGCTAGCTCAAATTTTGTATATAAATGAAACAATATTCAGCCATTATATATGTATAATTTAGTGACAAACGGGATGACATTTGTGATTTTATGGAATGTTGAATTATTTTTAATAATATACGTTATCACATTTACTTTCGAAAACGCTCTAATAATAACGCAATAACGGAATAACGAAATAGAAAAAGCGAATTCACAACATGTTTATTTATCTAATTTAAAAAAGGATGCAAAGTAGAACCTTGCACATTGCGTCCTCATTATTTTTCGCTTTTTACAAATCTTCCTCTATGAGGAAGCCAAAATTGAATAACATACTTTTTTGCTTCCTCATAGAGGAAGCTTTGTTTTCATGAAAAAAAAAAAATTCGAGTTTTTCATGTCAGAACACTTAGAATTGTCCAAAACGTCCAGAAAAGTGATCTAGAAAAAACGTCCATATGTATGTATGTGTGTGTGTGTGTATGTATACAACTCCGAAAATTCGAACGCCGATAACTCAAGAACGGTTTTGTATATCGCGCTCAAATTTGGCACACTGGTGTAGCAGCAGACCCTCTTCAACTGTAGCAATTTTCGACAAAAACTATGGGAAAATTTCGATGTTATGCCGTTTTGAATTTTTTGAAAAAAGGACGTGGTCGCTCTAACTTTCGTAAAATTTAGTCTATTTTGCTAAATAGTTGGTTACAAGAGTAGGTGCACTCAATGCTGTTTGGTATTGAATTTGGCTCGAATCGGTAAAGTTGTTCAGATTTTATGGAATTTTGAATTTTTCAAAAAATTGACATTATCGCTCTATTGTAACTTTTGCAAAACTTGAAATAGCGAGCTCAAATTTTGTATATAAATGAAACAATATTCAGCCGTTATATATGTATAATTTAGTGACAAACGGTATGAAATTTGCGATTTTATGGAATGCTGAATTATTTTTAATAATATACGTTATCACATTTACTTTCGAAAACGTTCTAATAATAACGAAATAACGGAATAACGAAATAGAAAAAGCGAATTCACAACATGTTTATTTATCTAATTTAAAAAAGGATGCAAAGTAGAACCTTGCACATTGCGTCCTAATTATTTTTCGCTTTTTACAAAGCTTCCTCTATGAGGAAGCCAAAATTGAATAACATACTTTTTTGCTTCCTCATAGAGGAAGCTTTGTTTTCATGAAAAAAAAAAAAATTCGAGTTTTTCATGTCAGAACACTTAGAATTGTCCAAAACGTCCAGAAAAGTGATCTAGAAAAAATGTCCGTATGTATGTATGTGTGTGTGTGTGTATGTATACAACTCCGAAAATTCGAACGCCGATAACTCAAGAACGGTTTTGTATATCGCGCTCAAATTTGGCACACTGGTGTAGCAGCAGACCCTCTTCATCTGTAGCAATTTTCGACAAAAACTATGGGAAAATTTCGATTTTATGCCGTTTTGAATTTTTTGAAAAAAGTACGTGGTCGCTCTAACTTTCGTAAAATTTAGTCTATTTTGCTAAATAGTTGGTTACAAGAGTAGGTGCACTCAATGCTGTTTGGTATTGAATTTGGCTCGAATCGGTAAAGTGGTTCAGATTTTATGGAATTTTGAATTTTTCGAAAAATTGACATTATCGCTCTATTGTAACTTTTGCAAAACTTAAAATAGCTAGCTCAAATTTTGTATATAAATGAAACAATATTCAGCCATTATATATGTATAATTTAGTGACAAACGGGATGACATTTGTGATTTTATGGAATGTTGAATTATTTTTAATAATATACGTTATCACATTTACTTTCGAAAACGCTCTAATAATAACGCAATAACGGAATAACGAAATAGAAAAAGCGAATTCACAACATGTTTATTTATCTAATTTAAAAAAGGATGCAAAGTAGAACCTTGCACATTGCGTCCTCATTATTTTTCGCTTTTTACAAATCTTCCTCTATGAGGAAGCCAAAATTGAATAACATACTTTTTTGCTTCCTCATAGAGGAAGCTTTGTTTTCATGAAAAAAAAAAAATTCGAGTTTTTCATGTCAGAACACTTAGAATTGTCCAAAACGTCCAGAAAAGTGATCTAGAAAAAACGTCCATATGTATGTATGTGTGTGTGTGTGTATGTATACAACTCCGAAAATTCGAACGCCGATAACTCAAGAACGGTTTTGTATATCGCGCTCAAATTTGGCACACTGGTGTAGCAGCAGACCCTCTTCAACTGTAGCAATTTTCGACAAAAACTATGGGAAAATTTCGATGTTATGCCGTTTTGAATTTTTTGAAAAAAGGACGTGGTCGCTCTAACTTTCGTAAAATTTAGTCTATTTTGCTAAATAGTTGGTTACAAGAGTAGGTGCACTCAATGCTGTTTGGTATTGAATTTGGCTCGAATCGGTAAAGTGGTTCAGATTTTATGGAATTTTGAATTTTTCAAAAAATTGACATTATCGCTCTATTGTAACTTTTGCAAAACTTAAAATAGCGAGCTCAAATTTTGTATATAAATGAAACAATATTCAGCCGTTATATATGTATAATTTAGTGACAAACGGTATGAAATTTGCGATTTTATGGAATGCTGAATTATTTTTAATAATATACGTTATCACATTTACTTTCGAAAACGTTCTAATAATAACGAAATAACGGAATAACGAAATAGAAAAAGCGAATTCACAACATGTTTATTTATCTAATTTAAAAAAGGATGCAAAGTAGAACCTTGCACATTGCGTCCTCATTATTTTTCGCTTTTTACAAAGCTTCCTCTATGAGGAAGCCAAAATTGAATAACATACTTTTTTGCTTCCTCAGAGGGGAAGCTTTGTAAAAAGCGAAAAATAATGAGGAAGCAATGTGCAAGGTTCTACTTTGCATCCTTTTTTAAATTAGATAAATATTTTTTCCTGTTTGTATAAACAATTATTTATTTTGTGTACGCATTTCACCAGAAAATACCGAGCGAATTTTTTCGGACGCTGTTCGAAACGATTCCCATCGATTCTATTAATATACTATCTATTTTTCGATTCTGTCTCAGCGTTTGTTTGTTTTTTTTTTTTTGTGTGTGTATTTAAACGTCGCATTGTCGAAAGTTTGGGATAAAATCGAAGTACGAAAATATCGTATAGGCCGGGGTTGGAACGAATTCGCCGACATACGGCAGAGAAAGCGAGAACGTCGCAAAACGGATCGTCGTGTGTCTCGTACGAATAGCAGAATTAGCTGGGACTTCCCCAGGTCGAGAACGCACACCACATCTATCTATTTCACCGCAGTGCATGTCTGGCTTTATGTAAACCGGGCGTTTCTCGACGCGTTTCGAATATAAGCCAGCCAACCAGCTATAACCCAGCAAGTTGGACTACTGGACTGCAATATCTTATTTGTATCACGCGATCGAACATAGGATCCAAGTTCTACTTGGAGTGAAGAGAGTTCGAAACCTCGAAGAAAAAAAAACAAAAATCAACAAGCAGTAAAAAGGCGAAAAAATGCTTATATTACTACGAATCGATGGCTTAAAATAATTTTATATCCACTGCATTGAACGGCAATTGATTGGATGTCGTTAAGTAGCTGAGACAAATGAGTCTGTGTATATTTGATACTCACTGAGAATAGAAAACTGTAGTATTTATTAATATTTAATATTATATACAGTAAAAAAAACTATTCGGTTTTT